>VDFB02058242.1:23070334-23149119 GCA_007258455.2 Sequoia sempervirens
TTAGGACATAGAACATCAAGTTTTCTACACTTCTCATTCAAGGAAACCCTAGAGATCTCAATCCAAGGATGGGATGAGGGAAAGAGATCTGCAATAGGTATGTATTAGGGTTTGATTAGAGACTAAAAAGGGGTTCTCCACCAAGATAGGGCTTGGAAAGAAAAGAAATGAATGTAACATACAAAGTATCATGCAAAACCCAACTAAATGACCTAGGAAATGAAATTGAAATGCAAAATAAAAGAATGGAAAAGTACAAAGGTGCATCTAGGAGAGTGATGAGGTCAAAACAAGCTCCAAAACCCTAAAAACTAGTTGTTTGATGCTCACTGGGACTCATACACCACTCTAGGTGATTTAGTCCTAGACTAGGGTTTCTGTACCAAAACTGGAATGTCACAGTGGTTGAACTAAATTCACTGAAATCTAGAAAATGTGTTATACTAGGACTCATACACCACAAGTGACATATCAGTCCCATTTTGCTTTTTTGGAGAGTTAAGACCTAAATCTACTCTCCTATCTCTACTCTTCCTTCCACACTTCATTTTTTGATTTGAAACCTTGATTTGCAACCTATAGGTGACTTTCCATGAAGATGATAACCTTGTGAAAACTTGATATTTTTCTTCAACCTTGCAACCTATTCTTCAAAGGATCTTCAAACCCCAAGACACCTAGATGTATAATTACACATGTAGAGAGATAAAACTTGTTGATTTGTTAGTAAATAGGGGTTTTCCTTGGTCAAACCTTGTTTAGTCAATTAAACCTTGTGATGAAACAATGAAAAATGAAACATGAACAATGATACCTTGAATGATGTCATGAGATGTAAATCAACAATCTACCATAAAGTGGCAATGTGGAATGTAGATCTTGATCTTGAATATGGATATGAAACAATGCTTGCAAATGGATCTTCAATGCTACATCACAACACTATCTCAACAACATGCTTGATACTTTATAACCTTGACATGATAATGGTTCTTGAATTGATGCAACAAATGATGAAGGATTTTTCCCTTGAATTCCTTAGAAATGCTCTTGTAAACTCTCTTAATGCTCTTGTTAAGTCATGTAATGCTTAACTCTTGATAGCTTAGGTTGATATCATGAAGGATTAGTGAAATAATAATTTGATACCTTGTTTATATAGGAAATCCATCCAACTTACTATTTATTAGATCCCAGAAGTCGACATTCATGAAATTTGAACTTAAAACCTTGATTTCCGCCTCAAAACCCTAAAAAGGGGCCAAATGGGACTCATACACCACTTGTGGCATATAGGTATCATCTATATGGGACTCATACGCCCAAGGTGGCATATGGGTCTCACCAGGCCTTTTTCAGGTGGAGGAAATGTCGAGGTGTTGAGAAATTAAGTATATTTGTTAATCTTGTCAAGATTTTAGTTGAAATAAGCCTTAGAATGCATAATATAGGGTCTTAGGGGCCTATTAATGATGATATGAAGGTCATAAATGCAAGAAAGCCCAAAAATCAATGTGATAGTGCAAATAAATACACTTTAAAACATTAAATTAAGGAAAAATTAGGTCAAGTTAGCTTAAATGAGCCCTAAATCCAATGTAAATATGGAAAACACATTACAACACTAGGTCAAGGAAACATTAGGTCCATTTTAATGTCAATAATTCCCAAATTAAGAGTGAAAATGTAAACGATGACATTTTTCTACTCTACATTTAGCCCCCACTTTAGTGAGACGAGGAACTTAATTCAAACTCACACTAAAGTAGACATTCAAGAGCGGTCAGAGTGTACCAATACGAATGACAAAGGATGAGAAAGATCAAGGGGGTGGCCAATCCCCCAAGATCCAAGATCCTGCATCAAACCAACATAAGAACAAAGGGGCACATACAAGATGTATGATATGCAACAAAACAAGATACTCAAACATTCAATTTCAAAAAGAGACAAAAAAAGAAAAGAAAAAAGGTGGTGGATCAAGCTTCAGCCATTTGTCTCACACATTGTCGATCAGATCTAGGTTGTTTTTCCAAAAATGCACACACTATGAGACAAAGGAACTTCAAGCGGTCCACAGTGAGTATCCAAAAGGGGTGGCTTAGTGGGAAATTAATGCCTCTGTATCGACTTCTCACCATATAATGAGAAAGTCATGCCCATGTTTGGGCTTCTCATCATACACTAACCATACCAAAGCTATACCTCTTGATAAATTTGACAAGGTACCACATAATATGAACAACGAGCTTCATGAGGCAAGAAAAGCTTCATATGCTTGAAACTCATGAACAAACTAGATGGCTCCTGCATCATAGAAAAATGGACCCTTGTCATTTTCATGGTCTTTTAGGCCATGCTTCATGATGTTTGGTCTATTTTGCTTTGATTTTATGTCGTAACATGGCTTTAACATGCATATTTAGGTACTAAAATTTAAATAATGACGTCTTGTGAAGGTGTTGTGAAGTGTTGTAAGACATTTCTACACTCTTCTAGACTCTATTCATTACAATTCACCTAAAAATCACATTTCCATCACTAATGAAGTTCTATTTTGAAGTGTTGCAAAGTCTTGTAACAAGATTTCACACTTTTCTAGGCACAATTTCACTATTTACACCTTTCTTATGCTTTATTTGACCCATTTATGCCCTTATAAGCCTTAATTAAGTGCATTTTTGAATGTAAGCCTAACAAACAACATTAAATACAAGATAATTCCTAACACCCATTTTCTAGTCCTAAGTGGGACCCATTTGCCATGGGTGGTGAATGAATCCCCATTGGCTCCAAATTCAGAATCTTTAAAATTTCTTTTCGGGTTTTTATTCAAAATCACTTGATGTCAGCCTATGATAAGGTATTAATGGGTTACTAAGGCACAAGATTGTATAAATAAGTGTTTTTACATCCATTTCAATGCCCACCCATTCAAGCATTCAATCTCATATCACATTTAAGAATTTTGGAGCATCCATTGATATAACTTCAAATTTTCATCAACAAGGGTTTGTTAAGTTGATAGCATTTACATGTTATTTTTTTATCATTCTCTTTCATTTCATTATTTTATTAAGGGTTTGATTACCAAAGTGGGGTTTGACCAAGGCAAATGCCTATTTGCTAACCCTCAAGCATTTTTCCCCTCTTGCATGTGTGTTTGCAAACCTATGTATGAAAATTTAACAAGCATTTAGGTGATTGAAGATTGGTCAACAAGTCAACTAGGTGCTTCAATTAAAATCAATCATATTTTAAGCTTGGAGAAGGTATTATGTTTGTTTCCTACAAAATTGACTTTGACAACCCGACAAGTAGACATTTCTCGATTTGGTGTTGCAAAGTTGTCTTTGTATTTCTCAGAATTTTGGGAGAGGACTGATTCACCACCAGTGGCGAATTAGTCCCACCATAAGACTAAAAATATAGGTTTTGTCAAATTTTGGATCTCGTTAGTCAGAAACTTGTTTTTGATAGTTTTTCACCAATAATAGGACTAATTTGCCACCCTAGGTGAATGAGTCCCATTGTTGATTTTCAGTACTTTCAGACAGCACTCAGACCATTCCAGATTCCTCAAATATTTCCTGGGTGCACTCTGATTCAACCTTTCTCTTTTTGTTTTGCATTTTATTCATTCTTAGTTCATTGTATGTGTATCACATTGTCTTTTCCAACATAGCCTAAATCTTAGTTTTGCATTCATAATCAGTCATATAGATCACTTAATTCCATTTAGTTCACTTCCTTTAGCTTAAATAACATCACACATAACATAATTTGAATGAAACCTTTAGCATTTTGGCCCTAGCTACCTCTCTCCTTTTAGGTGAAAAACCCTAGAAGAGCTAGAGAAGCACATTGGTGCCAAAAATTTATGGTTCATTTTATTGAAATGGATGTAAAAACACTTATTTATATAATCTTGTGTCTTAGTAACCCATTAATACCTCATCACAGGCTGACATCAAGTGATTTTGAATAAAAACCTGAAAGGAAATTTTAAAAATTTTGAATTTGGAGCCAAGGGGGACTCATTCGCCACCCATGGCGAATTGGTCCCACCTAGGACCTGAAAAATGGGTGTTGGGAATTACCTTGTATTTAATGTTGTTTTTCGGGCTTACATTAAAAAATGCCCTTAATTAAGGCTTATAAGGGCATAAAGGGGTCAAATAAAGCATAAGAAAGGTTTAAATAGTAAAATTGAGCCTAGAAAAGTGTGAAATCTTGTTACAAGACTTTACAACACTTCAAAATAGGACTTGATTAGTGATGAAAAGGTGATTTTTAGGTGAATTGTAATGAATAGAGTCTAGAAGAGTGTAGAAATGTCTTAAAACATTTCACAACACCTTCACAAGACATCATTATTTGAATTTTAGTACCTAAATATGTATGTTCAAGCCATGTTACGACATAAAATTAGAGAAAAATAGACCAAACATCATGAAGCAAGGCCTAAAAGACCATGAAAATGATAAGGGTCTATTTTTCTATAGTGCATTTATCCTCCACTTTAGTGAGAGGATGAACCTGCTTCAAACTCACACTAAAGTAGCCACGAATATTGAGAGGAGGGTTCAAATGTACTTACGTTAGCAAGATGGAATACAATGATCAAGAGGGATGATCAAGCCCCAAGGATGAATATCCCATGGAAAACTAAGCATAACAACAAAGGAACACACAAATGTTGAGAATTGGATGAAGCTTTGATCGTCTTTCCAACTAGTTGTGGATTCGATCTAGGCTAAAAGAGAATGTGTACTCACTCTAGGGTGAAAGAACTCATGGTGGTCTATCGGGTGAGAAGGCCCAAGTATACTCACTCTGGGCCATGGAACTTCTAGTTGTCTACGGGGTGATAAATCTAAAAACGGGAGATACACACACTAGTTGGTATGCACTCACAAACACAAAGGTGGCTATGGGGAAAGTCATGCCGCTAGATGGGCTTCCCACTCAACCATATCAAAGTTATACCTCCTAATAAATTTAACAAGGAGCCAAAAGGAAAATATCAGTTCATACTTCATGAGACAAGCAAAGCAATGTATGCTTAGAAATCATGAAAAAAAAGGTAGGTACTATAGGCATGCAAGTTGTGCTATGCAAGGTGGTAAAAAATGAAAAATGAAAAACAAAAAAATGTAAAAATGCAAAATATGTTCAAAGGAGTCTTGTTAAGTTTATGCAAGTTTAGTCACTTAGGGAACATTGTGTCTAATGTCTCCAAGAGAGGACCAATCAAAGAATAATATATTCATAGCTTAGGGGAAGTAGTGTGTCGCATCAAGCCACCAAGAGGAATGTAATATGCTAAGATAGATCACACTTATGAAGGACATCACACCCAATGTCACCCACAAAGTGACTAACACATCATATAAACAAGGATACACTAGGAACCAAGAATGCAAATGAACTAATGGTAATGGATGCCCTCCACTTTAAAGGAATTGCAACACACCATTCTATGAGAAATTACTTGAAAGTAGCAAAAGAAAGAAAATGTAACTATAAAAAAAGACATGAGAGCCAACTTGGAAAGCCCCTATGCCAAGTCATATGTTTTCGAGTAAGGCTATGTCATGTAAATGAAAAAGAGAACAAAAGAAAAGGAGTTGTCTCCTAGAAAGGAACACACCAAACAAATAAGGGATCTATGGCTCTGGGGTCAGTATGTTTGTTGCTACAATGTTTTTATGAAAGAGCTAGGAATTTTCATCATTCCCCAAATAACATAGAACTAGAAGAATGACACAAAGAGAGTGAAAACGAAAGGAAAAGAAAGTCCATTTTGGGTCATGGAAGAGACATTGTGGTCTCAACGTTTTCCATCATCCCCAAAAGGAAAACACAAGCGACAAGAAAGAAAACAAAAAGGTCAATAGAAAAGAACAAGCTTTTGGGTCAACTTGAAGGAGACATTGCGGTCTTAATGCCTTGCTTCATCCCCAAAAGGAAAACACAAGAAAAAGATGAAAAGAAAAAGGGATCGATTGGTTCAACATGGAAGAGACATAAGGAATCTCTATGCTTTGCATCATCCCCAAAAGGAAAACACAAAACAAAAGTGAAAAAGACAAAGGACTTTTTGGGTCAACATGGAAGAGACATAGGGAATCTCAACACTTTGCGTCATCCCTAAAAGGAAAACACAAAACAAAAGTGAAAAAGACAAGGTACAACATATAGAAGAAGAGAGGTACAAATAGAAGAAGTCTACGATGAGAGAGAAAACATTGAACACATGATACGAGGGAACATGATAAACATGAAAGTGCAAAAGGGTAAATAAAAAGAGAAATGTAAAAAGGCTAGTTAAGCGAATGCAATTCAACCATCTAACAATTCATCTGCCTCCCAATCATGTTTATTATAATGTGAGGGTGGTTGATTGTCCAAAGGAAGACTTGCAAGTGTCAAACTAGGAGTCATACAAGGTTCTTCATTTGGTGGAGAGGATTTATCATTTAAGCTCATTGTAAAGGAAAATAAAGATTTTAGATCATTGTGCACTTCATCTATTTTTGCTATCATTGCATCATCATCATCATCATCAAGATTGATGATGACAGGAGGACGAAGGGTTATTTCCAAGGAAGGATGTATCAAAAGTTGTGGATGTTGGATGGGTTCATTTTCTTGTGAAGGTTGCACTAGACTATCTTGTGGCGGGTCAGGAAGAGGGTGTTCATCTATTACTTTTTTCAAAGGCGTAGGTTGATTGTCTTTATTTTCTTCTATGTGATATTGATGGGAAAGGAGACGATGACGACGTCTACGTTCCCTAACACCACGGTTTCTTTTGGTTCTATTATGGAGTTGTTGAGGTGTAAGAGCGGATTGAGTCATCATAGGTTCTTTTGCTTCTAAAGGGGGAAGAACAGAAGAAACAGAAGAGGATGGATCCATCACTTTCTCTTTAGCTTTATATACTTTTTTATTTCAAGGAGGCATGACAAGATTGGTTTCACTTTCTCTAGGTTGCTTAAATGAGGAAGGTGAAGTGTTTGTTTTTGGTTGTTCATGAGGTTGTATAGTTTGTTCATTGTTAGACTCAGGTTGAAGCACAATTTCATCTATGATAGGAATAGTGGAAGTTGATAGGGGTATTTTGTGAAGAGACAATTTGACTATGTGTTTGGCTTTGAATTTTTGATAGGTTCTAAAGAATAAGTCTTTTTGAGGGTTAATGGGTTCCATGGGTTCAAGCCAAAAGGATTTTAAGGAAAAATTTCCTTTAGAGGAGAATAGATTAAAGCCACTATAGTGTATGGTAAATATTTCATTGCCATGTGGAAAATTCAAACACTTGTGAACCACTGAAGGGACCGCTTTCATTGAGCGAATCCAAGGGTGGCTAGCCACAAATGAAATTGATCCAATTGTGGAATAATAGAAAATGTTACATCTAAAGTTTTGGGTCCTACTTGTAATGGGAGCACGAACGATCTGATCATAGGACATGCAAAAGTAGATGTGTCTTAATCCATGCAGTTGGTTTATTATAATCATCTTGATAGAGATTGTGTAATACTAAAAACTCTTTTGTGACCACATTCTCACCACAGGCGGGATCTATTAATATCCCATTGGCAGGTTTATCATAGATTCTATCGGCTATGTAAAGAGGACCATCAAGAAGTTTTTAAAGTATATCTTTAGTAGAAAAAGTGATATCAAGAGATTTATTGTTTTGGCCCTTACGATGGATAACGTCTATTGTACCCACAAGTTTATCCATAGGATTAACTTGGGTAACAGTTGGATTTATATCATGTTGTTCATTGTTTGTATTAATATTCATTACATTAGTGTTTGAAGGTTCACTAGCCTTGAAAAATGAGATATTGTGTTTAGGCATGGGATTGGTGAAAATTTGTAAATTCTAGTTAGGGGGTGCAACGAACTTATTTCTTTGATCATTAACACCCCCAATGGACAAATGGCCTGAATCAATGAGGTCTTGAACTAAATGTTTTAGACACTTGTAGTGTTCAGTGTTATGTCCATTTTGGCAATGAAAATTACAATAAGCATTAGGTTTGAAGGTGGGTGGTAATGGATAGGTGGGATCAAGTGGTTTAATGGGTGGAAAAGTGGTCATGTGTTGTTGAAGCAATCGGTTCATTGTGTTGTGGAGGGTATCAGGTAAGGGAGTAAATTGTCTCTTTGGGTCCCCATAGGTATAAGGCATTGCTGCTTTAACAACTTCCACTTGGTTTGGAACTGGTTGGGTTGGTTGCGGTTGTGGAGGTAGATTGAACTGTAAAAAGTCTCTATTTGGTTTGTGAAAGTTTTGTGTGCTATTTTGGTTTTGTGGTTCAAATTTGTCAATGCAATTAGAAGTGTACTTTGAGACTTGACTAGAAACTGAGTTGTGATAATCACATAGGGTTGTCTATAAATGCATGAATGAAGGGAATTTCATCATAGTTAATTTATCTTGAAGGTTTTTGTGTAAGTTTTCAATAAAAATATTCTGTAAATGTGCATCAAGAATCTTGACATCAATTTGAGCATACAATGACGGTATCATGAGATAAAATTAGTTAATTTTTCACCCATGTTTTGTCTACATCGCATGAGGTTATCCATGGTCTTTTTAGGTGTCATATGAACTTGAAAGTGACTTATGAAAGCATCCACCAATTCATTGAAGGATCAGATGGAATGATTGGGAAAGTTGCAGAACCACTCTAATGCAGTATCTTTCAAGGTTCTTGGAAAATTTTTGGCTAAGAGTTTATCATCAAGGAATAAAGCATTCCATAAAGCTGTATAAAAATAACATGGTTGATAGGGTCTCCGTTACCTCCATATTTCTCAAACCGATGCATTTTTATCCCTTATGGCATTGGGGTTCATAAGATTTATAAGGATAAGGGGTTACTATAGACATGATATGTGGTTGGAGAGTTTTGACCTTGGCTAATGGTGGAAAGTTGTTGTTGCATGGATGAAATGGTTGTAGGGAGTTGTGTAAGAATAGGGTCAATGTAAGTGGTTTGGGGTGGAAGGGAAAATGGTGATGGAGTGTATGTGATGTTAGGGGAAGTGAAAGGAACACTAAGAGGGGTGAAGGTAGTGGAGGGTACTTGAGATGACACAAGAGAACTAGGAATGCTAGTTGGAATTGGGAAAGAAGGAGCCACATAACTAACCTGGTGCATAGTTGTGGTGATTTGTGGAGTGGTATAAGTTGGTATGGATGCTATGGTTGAAGGGGGAGGAACTTGAGGCCCTCCTTGGCTTACAGGAATTTTTGTGGATTGGGTATTAGAAGAGGCGTGTTTATTGTAAATCTCAGAAATTCTCTTCATAACTTGCAAGCCATCATCACTTTCAATCAAACAATGAAGATTTTCAATTGCGGGTATGGCAGTGGTGGAAATGTTTTCAAGGGACAAGTCTTATTGTAAATGTGCAAAATCCTCATAGATATTAATGACCTTTTTCTTGCATGAGGGAGTTGTTTTGGGTGTCAACATTCATTAGATGGAAAGGTGAAGGCATAGAAGTAGTATTGTCCATGCCTAATGCACCTTTTTCCATGCTAGGAGTAGGAGCTCTTGAGATCCCAAGTTCCACAATGAAAGTGCTATCATGGGAGGCCATGAGTCTAGAACTTCATCTCACTAAAGTATTATCAATGGGGCACCAAACACTCATACAAGTACCACAAAAGATGGGGTGAATGTAAATGCAATACAATCTAGGAGTTTTAAATGAAAATAACAAAAATTATGCTAATTGTAACCAACAAGTAACTACAAAAAACAAAAATGTAGGAAAATGCCAAAAAAAATGCCAGAAAATACTATGTAAAAAGTGCAGAGGGACTAATTCACCCAGAGTGGCGAATGAGTCCTAGTATGAGAAGTCCTAGAATGCAAAAACAAAAAAATATCCTAATTGAATGTTGATGCAAATGTAATATAGGATGCAATATTTGAATGAAATCATAAATGCAAAGTGTTCAAAATGTAGGTTCACCAAAATGAACTGTAGATTTTTGGCACCAATGCACTTCTCTATCTCTTCTAGGGTTTTTCACCTAAAAGGAGAGGAAGTTCCAAAAATGCTAAAGGGTTCATTCAAAGTATGTTATGTGTGATGTTATTTAAGCTAAATGAAGTGAAATAAATGTAATTAAGTGATCTATATGACTGATTATGAATGCAAAACTAGGATTTAGGCTATGTTGGAAAACACAAAGTGATATGCAAACAATGAACTAAGAATGAATAAAATGCAAAATAGAAAGAGAAAGGTTGAATCAAAGTGCACCTGGGAAAGATTTGAGGAATTGGGAATGGTCTAAATATTGTCTTAAATTACTAAAAATCAATAGTGGGACTCATTCGCCCAGGGTGGCGAATTAGTCCTGCTGCTGGTGAAAAATTGTTGGAAATAAGTTTTTGACTTACGGGACCCAGAATTTGACAAAAACTAGATTTTCAATCTTAAGGTGGGATTCATTCACCATTGGTGGAGAATTAGTCCTCTCCCAAAATTTTGAGAAATCAAGAGGCAACTCTGCAACACTAGATTTGGAAATGCCTACTTGTCGGGTTGTTGAAGTCAATTCTATAGGAAACAAACAAAATACCTTCTCCAAGCTTAAAATATGATTGATTTGACTTGAAGCACCTAGTTTACTTGTTGACCAATCTTAAATCACCTAAATTCTTGTTAAATCTGCATACATAGGTCTACAAAAACACATGAAAGAGGGGGGAAATGGTTGAGGGTTAGCAAGTAGGGTTTGCCTTGGTCAAACCCCACTTTGGTAATCAAACCCTTAATAAAATAATGAAATGCAAGAGAATGATAAACAAATAACATGAAAATTCTATCAACTTACCAAACCCTTGTTGATGAAAATCTGAAGTTATATCAATGGATGCTCCAAAATGCTTGAATAGTGCTTGATTTGATGTTGTAAGATGCTTGAATGCCTGAATGTGATATGAGATTGAATGCTTGAATGGATGGGGATTGAAATGGATGTAAAAACACTTATTTATACAATCTTGTGCCTTAGTAACCCATTAATACCTCATCATAGGCCAACATCAAGTGATTTTGAATAAAAACCCGAAAGGAAAGTTTAAAAATTTTGAATTTGGAGCCAAGGGGGACCCATTCGCCACCCAGGTGAATGGGTCCCACCCAGGACCAAAAAATGGATGTCGAGAATTATCTTGTATTTAATGTTCTTTGTCAAGCTTACATTAAAAAATTCACTTAATTAAGCCTTATAAGGGCATAAAGGGGTCAAATAAAGCATAAGAAAGGTGTAAATATTGAAATTGTGCCTAGGAAAGCATGAAATCTTGTTACAAGACTTTACAAGACTTCAAAATAGGACTTGATTAGTGATGAAAAGGTGATTTTTAGGTAAAATGTAATGAATAGAGTCTAAAAGAGTGTAGAAATGTCTTACAACACTTCACAACACCTTCACAGGACGTCATTATTTGAAATTGAGTACCTAAATATGCATGCTCAACCCATGTTACGACATAAAATAAAAGAAAAATAGACCAAACATCATGAAGCAAGGCCTAAAAGAACATGAAAATGACAAGGGTCCATTTTTCTACAGTGCAGCTCCATAAGCAAGCAAAGTGTATTATGAAAGGTGGCCATATAACAGAAATTGTAAGTGCAAAATAGTCTAAGGTACGTTCAAAGTATTTTTTCTTAGTTCATTTAAGGTCTCTTCTTAGGTAACATTGTGGCTAATGTATCCAAGAGAGGACAAGTCAAAGAAATATCATTCTCTCAAAGGAAATCAAACCCAATGATACCAACAAGAAAAGGACACATCACAAGAATAAAGAAAATTGCATAATGAAACATGAGTGTCAATGTATGCCCCCACTTTTAAGCGGTTGATAACACCATTGTTGTGATCAATTTATTTAAAGTAGAAGAAGACATGAGAGCTTATCCAAACAGCCCTATTCCAAGTTATATGTTTCCAATAAGCTACGCCATGAAAAGAGAAGGGGTTTCCCCCAAAATGTATAACTCAGTACGTCACATGCAAGCCAACTTAAGGCATGTTATCCACATACCAAGATTTCTCTTATATGTACATGAAAGGTGGTCAACTAGCCAAAACACACAACAAGTGACATACAAGAACAAGGATACTTAACCCCTTTCCCCCACTTAGTGCAAGACAAGGATGAGCCAAGATGATTGATGAGAAACATGTTGGAGTGAAAATCAGTATCAATTAGAGGAATTAGGTACCCCAACATAAGAAAGAGAACCACACTCCTTAAGATGTTGAATTATATCACTTAAATCCTTACATGAATTATTAGAATGACCATGAACTCTATGATATGAACAAAATTAACTCTTGTAGTAGAATTTATTTCATGTTCTTGGAGGGAGGGATATCAAACGATCTTGGAGGAGTCTTGACAAGATACTCCCTTGATTAATAGAAAAATTTCCTTTATTTTGTGACAAAGATATCTCTTGCTTAGTACACGATGTCATAATTACACAAGACTCTTTAGATTGTGAGATTTTGTTCTCTCCTTGAAAGGAGGGTATAAAATATAATGAACTCCAATTTTTAGTGTTTTGTGTGATGACATTGTTATTAAGAGAATATTTCTCTATTTATTTCAAAGGACAATAACAAAGACCTCTAGTGTCTATCAGTTTAGGATGCACTAGTGTTAAAGTTGACTTATAAGAATCTTTTGTAAGTGTGTTATGCTCTATAGGGACACAAATACCTTGTTCTCTAGCACCACATCATTTTCCACTATATCCTAGTTGTTTCATAAGTTCATAACCTTTTCCATAAAGCTTTTTCATTGCTTTTGGATTTGGCGGTTGTTGATAGTCAACTTCATCAAAGCTTGTTGTATAATTTCCTTCATTTTCTAAGGTGGTTGAGGTGGATGCTTTCGAAGGGTCTTTTGAATTTTGTGTTGCAATTATTGCTTTCTCTTTTCCCTTTTGAGATTCTTTGTCTATGATCTTGTATTCGCCCACGAATGATGTGAAATCTAAGGAACCCTAATAATCTTCTAATAGCTTTGTGACTTCCTCAATATGTTTTTCTTTGTCTTTTTTTTGCACGGGCTCTACTTGTGTAGTTGGTGTCAATTTTTTCAAAGGGTTTTTCTTATTTTTCTCAATGTTTAAACAACTGTTTGGTTTAGGATCAACTTCAAGTATGTACACTTTGTTGTTGTAGAAATACTTCAGTATACGATGAAGAGTAGAAGGTACCCCATTCATTGCATGAATCCATGGCCTTCCTAAAATAAGTTTCTATGAAAGATCATGAGGAATAACATGGATTGGTGTTTCTAATGTGGCCTTTCCATCTATAATAGGAAAAGTAATCACACCAAGTGCTTTTTTTCCTATATTTTCAAATCCACAAATAGTTAAAGAATCAAGTTTAATTTTTGATTTATTCACACCAACCATATCCAAAAGGTTTACACTACACACATTAAGAGTGGAGCCATTTTTTACAAGGGTTCACTTTATGCCTGTTCTATTGTATCTAGCTATTATCATGAAAGAATCGTGTTGTGTTTACACTGCCAAAGGAGGGAGCTCACTTTGGTAGAAAATAATGTCAACATTTATTCCCTTGATCATGGCTTCTATGTCATTCAATTTCACATTAGAAGGGATTGTAACTTGTTGTAAAGAATTTTGAAACATGTTATGATGATGAGGGGAGGCTTGAATAAGGTCCTATAATTATATCTTAGTAGGAGTATTCTTTAGTTGTTCAACAAGATCATGCTCCTTTCCACTTTGTAGAGGAAAAAAAGGAGGACCTGGTAGGATAGGGTTAGGAAATGTGAGGGATGTTGAAGGTGTTTGTCATGGTTGTGGATTGTTTCTAGTGTTATTTGTATGAGCAATAGTATTATAACTCAGTTGTTGTGAAACATTATTCTTAGGTGGGTAAAGGATAAGTTTAGGTCTATTTTGAGTTGGAGTTTTGTGCGAAGGTGGGTAAAGGATGAGTTGAGGTTGAATAATATTAACAACCCTTAGTGAAGGAGAGTCTAATGTTACTTCATCATCATCATCTAAGGAAACTATATCACTATTTTCAATGTTATCATTTTTTTGCACCATGATATCCTCCTTAGGAGAGTTTTTATGAGAACCACAAGCTAGATGTTCATGAAATTCAGAGGTTGGTTCTTCTAAAATGACTTCATCACAAGTAAGTGAGTTTTCAATGGTTGGATTTCCTTGTTTATCAATGATGGTATTATCTTGTTAAATAATGCTTTCCCTAGAGGAAGAGAGGCAACTAAGATTTTCATGACTTTCATCGATTGTATTTTCTAACATCAAAGTATCTTCTTTAGCAATAATAGAGATACTAGGAGAAGAAAAAATGTGATCATCATGATTGTCCATGATTTCATTCTTATTTTCTAGGGTCTCATTCTCTTGTTCCATAACTTCAACCCTAGTAGGAGAGATTTTAGGAGAGGGGCAAACAAAATTTCATCACATTCTATAAAATAGCTTTATGAGCATCAAGAGAAGGACTAATATGATTTTCATTCTTACAAATGATTGGATGTTTTTGTTTGAATAGGTATTTCCAAATGTTAGGTACATTAGGAAGAAGAGAGATAATGTTATCACTTTCAATCCATATTTCCTCCTTACAAATGCGATTTTCATGATTATTCACAATTGTATCATCTTTCACTAAAGAATTCTCACCAGTAGGGGAGGTATTGGGAGAAGAACAATTATGGTTTTCATGATTTTCTATTCTTGTATCTTCTTGCATCATATCATCTTCACCAATGGGAGAGATAATAGGGTTTGAGATAGGCAATGTAATATTAAGGATTGTGTCAATGGTTTGATTTGCTTGCACTAAGATGTTCTCATAACTATGAAAGATAGTAGAAGGATGACTAACATGTTTCATAATGAATTCATTTTTTTACTCTAAATTGAACTCATAAGAGGGGATGTTGTACTTATGCAATCCATTTTTAACCCTATCGAAACCACATATCTTAAAAGGAAACATGCTATCTAAAGTATACAATGCTTCAAGTAAAGTGCAATGTCATGACCTAAAGTGAAATACGTAAATGAAATTTTCATATTCGAAACAAGGTAATTTGTTGATTGCGCTATGAAACAATCTAAAAATGAAATGTTGTAAATGTAAATTTGAAATTAAGCAATTTCATGCCATAACCAAATTAAGCTAGATCTAATGAAATGCATGTAACAGAAACTTAGCCAACTGAAACAAATAACTAATGATAGAAAATAGAAGTGAAGAAACAAGGTTTTCAATGTTGTAAAAGGAAGTTTCAAGTCTGATATGGGGGGAAAGTTCAAAAATATGGGGGGGGAAATTGTGGCCAAAATTTTAAAAAACTTCTGATAGGCTATAATGTGATCACATTCTAACACGATCACATTATAACACACTTGCATTATGGCTTGGTGTGCCAAGCCTAAGGGTTCACCACACTGAGCCTATTCTTTGCACATGTTATAACATGGGTGAGGAATAACGTGCTCACATTATGAGTTATTAAAACAAAACAAAAAAAAAATCAAATTCATTTTTATGTTGGTTGTTTTTCCTACTACCTACGGCCAAAAACTCTTCTCTTGTGTGCTCAAATTCTAGGAGGAGAAAATCTTTCATTTTTTTGTCAATTTGTTGCTATTTCATCACCAAGATGCTACCACGTTGATGGGGAGGTTGAATAGGCAAGGATTGTTTGTTTTTTGTTGTGAATTTTTTATTAATTTGTTAGTTTTAGGTTATTTTTTATATCCATTTGTTGAATTTGTAGGAAATGATAAAGATCCTAGAAACCCTCTTCAAAAACCTCCTAAAAATCCTCAACAACTAGAGAAACAACAACATGAACAAAATCCTCAAGTTCAACAACCACAATAACAATCTCTTCCACCAATCCCTCAACATCCTCTTGGAACTCAACAAATTTAATGGGGGTGATTGAAAATAATAAAAAAAAAATTGAGGAGTTAATCATGAGGTTGAATGATCTAGTAGGTTCAACGATGAAGAGAAGAACACTCTAAAATTCACTTAAAGAAATTTTAAAACATTTAGATTCAATCAACAAACAATTAAGTGGTTGGAAAGATAGGAGGCAGGCGGCTGGGAATTTTTACTAGGATAAATTATCATATAAATATGTAAAAGATCAAAAAATTAAAAAATTAGATTTGTACTCATTATTCACTGACCCATGCACAAATCAAAATCTTGATCTCAATATGAAGAGGTTTCCTATCCATTGGTGCCACCACCAAGGGATTATAAACATTTTTTGGGATAGGTGGTACATGGTTTTTGATTACCGACCATGCAACAATTGTGAAGTCCCACAATATTTAGTAAGGAAACTATACTATGAGTTCATCATAAACAAAATCTCAAATTATTTTCATATGAGGTACTTTTAGGGTCTAGTGGGTGGTCAAATTAAGATAGACCTGGTGCATGATAGGATCCTAGGCGGTAAGTGAGATGAGATTTCGCTAGGCTAAATCATGAACACATTATTATCCCTTCCATCATGAAGGAGAGTGTCGAGGTAGAAAATTTGAAAGCTATCACCGCTTTTACCCAGAGTGTCATCCAGCATACCAGTCCTATTCTACAACACCATCCAAGGGAGTCTTCAAGTGGTAGGCTTCCATCATATTTGTGTCAGGCTTGCAGGCCGACTTGTTCATATGAGCCCACTGACACTCAAGAGGGTGATACACAGGATACGTTTGCATCTATGGAGATGGCGATGGAAACTGACATTTTGAATGAGGGGTATGGCATCGATACTCGGGTAAATGTTAGCATTTTCATTGAATTTAATTTATTAAATTTCAATTTTGAAATGCAAGATTAACTAATTTAGTTTTATGATTTTAATAAAATTTTAGGGTCACAGTGTTGATACTAGATACACTGGCCCTACACCTGCTTATTACTCCACTACATCTACCATTGAGGTATGTAACTAGTAAACAATTATGAATTTATTACATGTTAATAGCATTGTTATATGAATGGTATTATAATATTTTATTTTGGATGTTGAATAGGCTAATATTGGAGGTTTTGTGAGAACACCTCTCAGTGCCAATGGAGCTAGACAAACCTTCATGTAGGTAATAGAATAAATATTTTAACTAATGAATTATACTTAATAGATTTGTGTAGCTTATATTCATATCATTGATTACATTGCATTTCACATATTTCAAACTCAAAGCATTACTTCACATTCCATAACTAATAACTAGATGTTGATAGATGACAAAATTTCAACTATAATATAGTTGTTTAGAAAGTCAACATAAGTAGTGATGCAATTACTTCACATAGCATAAGTAATAACTAGGAGCATCTACCAATTGCATTTCCTTGTCATGGAATTCCATGAGACCACTTTTTATTGAGGCATATTTTCAAACAGTTCGCTGCCTTTTCTGTGCTATGGATGCTTTGACAATAGCATAGACAAGGCAATGCATTGTTTGAAAAAATGCCTCAAAGAAATGTGGTCTCATGGTGATGTCCATCACAATGAGACACAATTTCTTTGAGGCATTTTTACAAATAGCTCACCACCTTTTCTATGCTACCACATTTTCCATACATGTCTACCAAAGCATTTTATCAAATAGTTCACTTCCTTGCTACTATGGCTAAAAGCCTAAAAAAAATTTCTTTCCAACAAACTTTGGGTTCTTGGAAAATATCTATCAAAGAATAATAGTAAGCAATAGCATAGACAAGGCAGTGAGTAGTTTGAAAAAATTCCTCAAAGAAATGTGGTCTCATTGTGATGGAATGCCATCCATCACCATGAGACCACATTTCTTAGAGGCATTTTTTAAAAACAGCTCGTTGTCTCTTCTATGCTACCACATTTTCCATACATGCCTACCAAAGCATTTTATCGAACTACTTGAACTTCCTTGCTGCTATGGCTAAAATCCTAAAAAAGGTGTTTTCCAACAAACTATGGATGCTTGGAAAAAATATATCAAAGCATAATAGTAATCAATAGCATAGATAAGGTAGTGAGTAGTTTGAAAAAATTGCCTCGAAGAAATGTGGTCTCATGGTGATGGAATGCCATTCCATCACCATGAGACCACATTTCCTTGAGGCATTTTTTCAAACAGCTCATCACCTTTTCTATGCTACCACATTTTCTGTACACATCTACCAAAGCATTTAATCAATCTACTCACTTCCTTGCTACTATGGCTAAAATCCTAAATTAGGTGCTTTCCAACAAACTACGAATGCTTGGAAAAAATCTATCAAAGCATAATAATAAGCAATAACATAGATGAGGTAGTGAGTAGTTTAAAAAAATTCCTCAAAGAAATGTGGTCTCATGGTGATGGAATGCCATTCCATCACCATGAGACCACATTTCTTTGAGGTATTTTTTCAAACAGCTCACCACCTTTTCTATGCTACCACATTTTCCATACATGTCTACCAAAGCATTTTATCAAACTACTTGAACTTCCTTGTTGCTATGGATAAAAGCCTAAAAAAGGTGCTTTCCAAAAAACTATGGATGCTTGGAAAAAATATATCAAATCATAATAGTAAGCAATAGCATAGAAAAGGCAGTGAGTAGTTTGAAAAAATGTCTCGAAGAAATGAGGTCTCATGGTCATGAGACCACATTTCTTTCAAGCATTTTTTCAAATAGCTCACTACCTTTTCTATGCTACCACATTTTTCAGACATGTCTACCAAATAATTTTATCAAACTACTCACTTCCTTGCTGCTATGGCTAAAAGCCTAAAATAGGTGCTTTCCAACAAACTATGGATGTTTGGAAAAAATCTATCAAAGCATAATAGTAAGCAATATCATAGTCAAGGTAGTGAGTAGTTTGAAAAATGCCTTGAAGAAATGTGGTCTCATGGTGATGGAATTCCATGAGACATTTGTTTGTAATGGTATTCCATCACCATGAGACCCCATTTCTTTAAGGCATTTTTTCAAAGAGTTCACTGCCTTCTCTATGCTACCACAATTATCGTACATGTCTACCAAAGCATTTTATCAAATAGTTCACCACCTTGCTGCTATAAATAAAATCCTAAAAATAGGTGCTTTCGAACAAGTTATGGATAGGGAAAATAGTAAGCATGATAGTCATAAATATATAGTTTAATAAGTACTAAAAAAATTGTTCATTATCTCATAAATTATAAGCCATGACATGCATCACTATTGTAGTTTTTGTGATTGAATAATTTTCTTTTTTATTTTCAAATGTTGGAGGTGGATACACCTCTAAATTTTCATAGGGAAATGGAGCTTGGTGTTTTGTCTACTACTGACTCCTCAATGCCTCTCACAGAGGTATGAGGAAGATTACTAAATTTCAATTTACATTTGTTGTTATAGCTATTAGTTAGGGAAAAATTAAACCATTATTGATTTGTAGTTTAAATTCTCTTTGGATGGTTTCTACAGGGATTCAACATGCCTCAACATGGGAATTTGAACCTTTCCTTCAAGGAGAGTGATCATCAGATGGCAATAATTGATTATTTTGTTAAATATATCATTTTTTATAATATAATTTCTATATATTAATGTCTTTACTTGTTATTGTAACAAATAAAGCTTGACCAAGAACTAAACCCTAGGAGGAGCACCAGGAGCACTCCTCAACCTCAGAATAAATGAGTGACAGACCTATCACCATCTGATCAACAAGCAAACAGAAAGATTTTTTTTTAAGAGCATGGAGAGAAATGACTTTTGATTCCATGAGTCTAGGGGTGTTGTTTTAGATTTTGATGGGGTTATTGTGACTGTTTTGAAAGTAGCCTTCTAATCCTTTACTTTTTTATTAATAAAATTAACTCTATTACTAATAAAAAAAAGACTTTGGATTCCATAGCCCTTTGTTGTATTCCTATATGGCATTTTTGTACGTATTTTGTATTGCATATATTTGACATTGTATGCCTATATGGCATTCTTGTAAGCCTATATATTTTGTACATATTTTATACAAGTATATCGACATATATTGATGTATGCCTACATGACTATTTGGTTAATACAAATATTTTTTTATCGATGGTGTCCATATTTATATTATAAATCCACGGTTCAATAGATATGAGTTATGTGTATTCAAGTGTATACTTTACAAATTACGTGTATACTTTGTGACTTATGTGTATTCCAATGTATACTTTGTGACTTACATGTTTTCATGTGTATGCCTTGTATTCATGCATATACTTTGTATTAATTTGTGTATACTATGTATTCATTTGTATACTTCAATGCTTATGTGTATTTGAGTACTTGTGCTTCCCTTATTCACATGTATGCTTGACTTATTCACGTGTATACTTGTTAATTGGTTAGCCCTAGCATTGATCATTGTTGTCCTTCATGGTTTATCTTGAATATTTATTGATTGATGCTAAACAAATTTATTAGTTGATGCTAAAAAAATTCAATATTTCTAGGAATACTAGTAGAGTTACAAATTACAAAATTGCACAAATTGAAAAGAAAAGATTAACTGTAAATAAATGCATTGATTATTAACTTGATAATTGATTAAGAATGAGTATATATATATATATATATATATATATATATATATATATATATATATATATATATATATATATATATATATATATATATATATATATATATATATCTCAAGAGATGAGCCTTTGAGAATGGAAACTGCCAACTATAAAATAGGAAAAGCATTCCCAATACTTTGAAAGCAATAATCCACCCAAAATTGCAACAGGAGATAAGGAAAATGAACTCACTGGTGCAGGGGCACCATGTCATTTTGTGTAAATAAGGTATTATGATAATTGTTTGGTGTGATTGAGTCTAATGTCATCAAATAAGGTCATAATAGACCATTTTCTATGTAATTAGGATAATAGAGGGTCTATTTTGCAAGAGGTGTCAAATACTTTCAAAAGCTATCATGTTGGTGCAAAATTGCAAAATTGCAATAAAATACAAAATGGGGAATACCAACAGTTAGGGAGTTTAAATTTTTGTTTGAATTGGTTGAGTAAGTTTTTTTTTGTTTTTTGGATATTTAAAAGGCCTCACGCAATTTGAGGCAAGAGGTTGGAGCTTTGTATTGAAGTTGAACCAATAATAAAACTCAGTTTTCTTTGTAATTCACTGTAATTAGTTGTTGCAGACCTCTGTACGAGTCTGTACTGTGTAATATAGGTCTAAATATTTTTTATTAGATGGAGGCATGAGATAGAATCGCTTTGGTTTTTATTTTTTTGGATTTCATTAAGATTAAAGCATTTTACATGCATTTTTCTATAGGCGAGTTGAAAACCTTGTTTGAAGGGTTGAAAGTGAATAAAATGAATTAATCACCCATTCCACTGGTAGATTTTTCTGAAACTTGGTGGAATGGGTGCTTTAGTGTAGGTTTATATGTTCATGATGTTTTATTGAGCATGGAAGGCCATTTGGAGGAATTTAAATGCTTCCCTAATTAGGATTTCTTGAGTTTTTGCTTAAATTTGATGGCTAAGAATAGGAGTTTGATGAATTAGCATTGATAAAGGATGTGAGATGGTTTGGTGAGCATGTGTAGACCTATTTTGAATTTTTTGAGGTCTTGGTTGGCATATTAGAGGTCTAGAGTACATAGTTCCATTAAAACCTCATTGTACAAGCTTGAAACTAGGCAAACAAGGGTTTTGTGTTTTGTTAACTTAGTGGTGGTTTCCATTGGAAAAATTTATGGATTCAAAGATATTTAGGTCTGCAAAGAACATTGGAATAGGAATTTTGGGTTTAGGTGTTTGGTGTGCACTTGCTTTGCAAAACAGGCCTAATTAGCTTAAAGGGGCAACGTAGTAGCAAATTTTTGGAGGGTGTGTTATGAAACAACCCTATCTGCAAGTGAGATATGTTGAAATATGCCCAAATGGGTGTTTGAAATGGTAGATCTTTTGAGGGTGAAATTTTTTAGTTTGAAGCAGTGAAAAGTGATAAGTTCCAAAGAACAATCCAATGGAAAAGGAAGTTAGATAATTTAAGGAACAATATGAAAAGGAGGTGAGGCTTTGTAAGGAGCCTCATGAAGCTACACTTGCCAGAATTGCATCCCTAGAGAAGAATCAAAGAAGAGGAATGGTCAGTGGTGACCAAAGTGATAAAGAGGATGAGGTTGAGAGTGAGAACCCTCTAGTAGGAGTCCATGATGATGAAGATTTGGACCCTGAAGAGATGAGAATGGTTAGGATGCTAAAGTTTGTCAAGGGGGATAATACTCCTAAGGTGAAAGTTGAAGTTCCTATGTGCAGTGGAAAGATGGACAGTGAATAATTTTTGGGTTGGATAGATGCTTTGGATAATTTCTTTGAATTCGAGGAGGTACAAGATGATAAGAAGGTGAAATTTGAAAAAACCAAGTTGAAGGGCCCTGCCCTGACATGGTGGAACTATATCCAAGAAGAAAGAGTAAACAAGGGAAAAGAAAAGATAATTTCATGGGATAGAATAGTAGCAAAGGTGAAGGCATAATTTCTACATGCAAATTATGCAATTTAGACCTTTAGGAAGCTGCAAAACTTAAGGAAAAATGAGTTAGATGTCATGGAATATAATGAGGAGTTCCATACGTTGAGTATTAGAGCATGACATACTAAAGATGAGGTAGAAAAGGTTGCAAGGTATCTAAATGGGATTAGGCTCAACATTCAAGATGAAATTGGTCTCACAACACCTAGGACAATTGAAGAGTGTTTTCAGTTGGCTGTTGTTGTGCAGTTTTTGCACACACGCCCCGCTAAAAGTAGGGACCCCCTTTTGCTTTCGCTCTTGTGCTTTTGGCCCCTTTTTTTTGAGCTTTTATCTTGCCTTGGCATGAGCTTAATATATTCATCTTGCTTTCCTAGGTGTTTTCCCCAAGTTACATTTTGAAAATCTTATGTTTCTGGCGAAATCTGGGTTTTTGTTATGGTTCGGGATTTTTCGGTCCATCCGGATTTTCCCAGATTTCTTGCGGGTTTCGGTTTTCATGCTGTTGTTTGGGTTTTGGCTCCATTTCGGGATTTTCTGGTCCCTCTGAATTTTCCCGGACTGTGCTCAAAATCCGGCAAGTCAGCCTCAACATTGTTGTTCGGGAATTTTCGGTCTTCGCTAAATTCCGCTTGGGCTGAACTTTTCTGAAATTTTGCCTGCACCGGATTTTTCCTGAATTCCATCTCCTTGGCAATTTCCAGATTTTGGGTTTGGTCTGTCGTTTTATGAATGTTGATACCCTTGTGTGAATTCTAAGTTTGGATTCATTAATGATTTTGTATTTGATTCTGGGTCCTCAAATTTGTGATATTCGATCAAATTCAGTAAGATTGTTGGAGAATGTTAAAATCTGGGTTTTCCTTCAGTTTCAGGATTTTTCGGTGCTGGCGGATTTCCCCAGTTTTCCCTGTCTATTGCATTTTCCCGAAAATCTAGAGCTTTTCCTACGTCACCGATTTTCGCTCCTGCCGGATTTTCCCAAAATCTCGTTTCCCCTTTATTTTCCAAAATTTTTGATTGCTGATTATTTTTGCCAGAATTTGCCTGGTCCAAATTTTCCCGAAAATCCCTTCTGGCCTAGATTCCGCGGAGGATTGAAAATATCGAACTGTGTAGAAATTTTGGCATTAACAATTTCTTGTGGGATTTCGATTTTTCCTTGAATTTATTTGAATATATCATTGATGTTGGATATTATTGATGTTGGTTTTTGCTATGTGCAGGTTGGGTTTAATTCGATTGAGGGAGGATTTAATGCATTTATTAATTCACCTGTGGCCGACTTGGAGAGTATTTTACTCAAGATACCAGATAAATTAAGACAGGGATGAAGGGGCCAGTTAATGATCAATTACATTGGAAATTGTGCTTCACATGCATTGGATCAAGTTACATGTTAAATCCCAGGCCGACCTGGATGAGTCCCATGCATTTAATGCATATCTTATCTTATTTCCAATTTCTCTTGGCCGACCTGTCTGGGCTATTTTATTATTATAAAATCTATATTGGGCCAACATGTCTTGGGGTTCTCTATAAATATGGCATTTCACCTCATTTGTAAGGGGGAATAATTAGTAGCAGTCGCTAGAGATAGTTCTCAGAAGCAATTAGGGTAGTAAAGTAAGAATTTGGGTTAGGAGTTAGTCGATTCTGGAGCAAGTGCTGTAATAAAATATTGGAATTGTTGCTGAAATCTGGCGATTCAATACAATTGTAGACATTGTGATTTTTTGGTGATCTCTTTTGTGTTGACTTATATTGCATGGTTCTTATGATTCTATCTTTCAAATTACTCAAGGTTATTAGATTTAGATCTAGATCTGATTCAATGATGTTTATGATTTGATGCTTGAAGTGTTTGCAGTAATCCCAAGTCCATACTTTTTGCAACTAGTTGATTGTTAGTTTCTTTGCAAAGTTAGCCTGGACTTTATATTCATTGTGCTTAGTTCAATTGTGGGGATTTATTCATTTCAATTGCAAATTGGGTTGTCTTGGATGAATGTTCATGATCTGAAAATCTTTATTACCTTAGAAGATTGCACTGTTTATGTGAGATTGTAGATTTATCTTGGACAAGCATGAATTAGTTTATGAGGGATTGGTCCATTTCAAGTATTTCATCATTTGCATTGTTAGTCTTAGTAGTAGTTAAACTTAAATATCTCTCTAAAACCCTAACCTTTTGTTATTTCTTTATTATTTGGATTAGATTTAGATTTGAAGTATCATCACATTGTTAGATCTGATAAATTGAGATTCAGTATTTTGCTTGTAGTAAGGTCCCATTGTGATTACCAGCATTTTCACATTTATCACTAAGTTTTTTATGCATTGTCAAGACCTAACATTAGAGACCTTGGGGTTATCTCTTGAGGCTTGTTGATAGATATTTACCTTTCAAGAGAGATAGGATATTATGTTTTGTCTAAGTTGTTGTTGTGCAGAAAACATCATCAATAGATTGGTGCTAGAAGGAGGGCCTGAATGAGAAAGTTGGATCAATTTTTGTCTACCATCTCTCCTGAAATATTTAGAAGAAGAACCAAATCTAATCCAGGAGAGGAGGAATTTGAAGAATTACAAGCCCCTACTAGGTCAAGAAGGACCAGCAGAAGGGAAGAATCATCATCCACCCCGCCACTTCCATCATCCCCATCATCCCCATGTTCATCGAGTTCATCTGAGTCTGAGTCTGAGGACATCCCCATCCAACAACCTCAACGAATCATAAATCAGCCATTACCACCCCCACCTCCACCAATGGCTTTCCTAGCTGATAACCCATCTCCCTTATCTTTCAACCAATACAATCCTATGCCTAAAAACCCTGAGCTTTTCTGCTCCAAGTTTCACATTAATGATCCCAAAAGGACTGCAAAGGAGCATATTAGGATTTTTAAGACTACCCTTAAGGATACGGGAATTAATCATGAGGATGTTACATGCAGACTTTTCCCATATTCCCTTTGGGATGAGGCATTTTGTTGGTATAATCATCTTCCTGCTGGGTCTATCACTACTTGGTTTCAACTGGAGACTACATTTTTAACGAAATTTAAGATCCCAATCAGTGCTAATGATTTACTTCTGTAGTTTACTGGAATCAAGAAGGAGGCAAATGAACCAATAGTGGCTTTTAATAATAGATTTCATAAGGCTTATGCTAGGTTGCAACCCCCTTATGTTGTAGATGATGCGTCTGCTAGGGAAGTTTATTATGAAGCTTTGGATAGTTTAACATCTAATTTCATCAAATGGAAAGTGAACCCTCCTGGTAGCTTATTTGAAGCTTATGATGTGGCTGTTAAGGTGAGTATAGATTTGAGACAACACTTGTTTGGACCCTTGGCTAACCAAACACCTATGATGAGTTCAGTCCCTCAATCACCCTTGGTTTCACACCCAGGTCATCCCTATCAAGCTCCACCCATGACAAATAACCCTCCAAATATGAACCAGCTTGCATACTTTCACCAGCAAGCTAATATACCTAGTTATTTGCAGAGCTCTGAGATATTTAATCAACCCTTAAACCATGGGTCACATTATGTTTATATGCAGAATTCAGCTAGTATTGTTCCTCTGTCAAACAGTGCAAACAAGGAGAGGTTGGATGCACTCACAGAGCTAGTTGAGAAGCTGAATGCTAAAGTCACCCACCTAAGGCATCAAAATAGGTAATCCCAGGCATTCCAAAGGGAGTTTCAGTCCAATTATGATCAAAGCAACATGGATATGATGCAGACTTAGGGGCAGAACTTTGATAGAGAACATCTTAATAGAGATCATGGAAGGAAACCATCACTTCAAAATAATGAAGGAGCCTTAACCTCTCTGGATCAACCAAACAATTAGGAGGAATCTAGTGAAGATTTCTGGCAAAAACAATGCTTTCAGGATGTTGTAGGCTTCATAGTACTAATCGACATTCTGAGTTGGACTGTCAAGAATTCCATACTGCTGCATCTATTTTCCAATAGAAGGTTCAACATGCTAGCAATAGTTCGAATGGGCTGGAGATAGTACCATCTAATCCTTATGACATATCAGTTATGGTGGTGAATCATGTCTCATTTCCAAGAAGTGAAGAGAATGAACCAGAAGAAGAACAAGATAAAGGTGTTGAAATAAGGCATGTACATAGTGAAGAATCTATTGCTCAACCTTTTGGAGGTAATGAGGAGAAGGATAATTTCCCATTAGATGAAGAATAGTATACAAATGAAGAATTTCAAGCATTCCATCACGTGCCTACTCAGTATTTCATAAATGGAGGACAGTCTGATGCTAATAAAGGAGGAAGCATTGAGAGTAATAGCAGTAAATTTGTGGTTAGCTCTGAGGACAACTATTCTACCATGACTGCAGAGCAAATAGGAGAGTGTGTGGTCAAATAACTCAACAAAGTCAAAGTAAGTATCTCTGCTCATGAGTTGTTAAGGGATCCTACCATTAGGGATACAATACTAAAGTTTCTTGAAAAATATATGCTTTTTGAACAAAAGGGTGCTTCAGGCCATGTTGATACAAATACTTTTAAGGAGGTATTCCTATCTGAAACAAGCTTGGGAAATTATATACTGATAGTTGACCCTCAAGGATAGGAGACTGATGAAATCCTCATGTTACATGATACGCCTATCCATAAATCTGACAGTGCTGAAGCTTTGGTAGAATCAACAGAGGAGGTACAAGAGCAAATATGGTTGTCAGATCATACAAAGGATATACATTAAATTACAGAGAGTAGGCTTCCTCCAATGAAAGAATTTCAACAAGCTACTGGTGAACGTCTAATAGAAGAGTCAATTGGCTTTGGATTTGAGAAAGTCATAGAAATTAACACTGAGGCAGCAATGGAGGAGATTTCAATACAGGAACCTCAACAACCTGCTGATGAATGTCCTGTAAGGTGTGAAGAAGAACTTAATGAAAGAGTTGATATTCTGAGCAGTCACAATCCAAAACCAGAAAAAATGCCAATAGGAGAGGAATTCACGGAGTCCCTTCACTCATCACTTTCATTTTTTCTTCTTTCTGTTGATACATTTAGTAAAGAAAATTCACAGATTTTGTGTATTAATGACAAGATAGCTGATGTGATTCATATGGATGTGCAAGAACACCCAAATGGTATTGAGAATAGCAATGTTGCAGCCATCACTAATAAGCTTGATCATCCTACTTTAGGTAAAGATATGCTTGAAGATCAGTCTGTGAGGCCTCCTAACAAGCATCATGATGGGGAAGTTACTATGCATGATGAGGCTTTTACATTCTCAACATTGATCCCTCATGAAGGAGTGCACATAGGTGAAAAGTTCCTTGAATCTTTCCAGTTTCATTTTCACCTTGAATTATTCATTGAAGACTCCAATTCTGTTTTGCAAGTTTTGAATGAGAGAGGGATATTGCATCATCAGTGGAGACCTCCTAATAACATAGATATTAGCTTTTTACGAGTGCAGGATGTTGGATATCACATTCAATCTACAATAGTACAAAATCAGGTTGTTTCTCTCCTTGCTATGAATTTTGAAGCATATCAATTTGAGTATGGGAATTTGGGGAAGGAAACTTGCATATGGATTAATCATGGTTCCAATGAATTGCCTCAATTATTGATGTTCCTAATTATGAGGTTGAATTTGCATGCTACCTTTTTGAGGTTTATTTTGCTGAGTATAAAGATAAATTTGCATTTTTGAGGACTGTTACCATTACCTTGTTACTTGTCCATGCATTGATGAGCCGTATGGGGGTGGGTCTCAGTTCACCCTATCTGGTAATGAGTTGTTATGAGACTCTTTTGCTTTAGTCTATTTTTGTTTTGTTTAGGTTAGTTTGCTTTGGTTAGTTTAGGTTTTCTTTGGGTATTGTTTTGGTTGTTGCTTTGCCTCTCCTTCTTGGGTTTTCGGCTTTCTGGTTGGGGAAGTGTCCTATTTGCACAACAAATATTCTTTTATCTAGGACTGTTATGATTATTTTGTTGGTGGACTTTAGTCTTGTATCTTGAAAGGATGGTTGAGGTCTTTTTTATTGCCAAACAGTCTAAATGTTTGATTTATAGAAGATGGGTCATTGGTCCCGATTTGAATTTGAAGTATGCTGAAATCTTATATCTTTCACACATCTTAAGAATCCTAATGTTACCGTAGGGTCCTTGTGAAGTCTTGTCAGGTGAAAAATCCTAATTCTGCTTCAGTGCCACTATGGTTCTCAGTCCTGAGTGTGAACTTCATTGTTCATAGGTTGAAATGAAAAAGTGTCACATAAAAGAATATCAAAAGAAAGAAAAGTGAAATATTGAAAATCAAATGAATTCAACTTGTCAGAAGTATTTGAATATCTCTACCAGGGCTATGGACGCCTGGCTGGCAGTAGAGCTATGTTTGGGAGAGTCACATCGATAACCTCGTCGGGGATATAGACGTCTGACTGGCAGCGAGGCTCTATCCAGGTTGCTTTTGAAGTTAGAATCTTTACGTAGCCTGTCTTGACTGAGCTTGGCTTCTGCAGTAGCCCAAGGAAGGAAATGAACTCATTTGCACACACTTGGATTTTTAGTTTATGAAAGGTTCAGTCTACATTTGGTTCTAATTCTTTAATCTTGCATTTTGGTTTATTTGTCTGATAGTGAGATCGAAACCAGAGATTCTGGGTTCTTGATTCCTATTCGTCATCAAATGCTCTAGAGCATTTCACAGCAGAGTCGCCATTTGTTATGCAGTTTTTGCACACACACCCCGCTGAAAGCAAGGACCCTCTTTTGCTTTCACTCTTGTGATTTTGGCCCCTTTGTTTTTGAGGTTTTATCTTGCCTTGGCATGAGCTTAAGATATTCATCTTGCTTTCCTAGGTGTTTTCCCCAGGCTACATTTTGAAAATCTCATGTTTCTGGCGAAATCCAAGTTTTTGCCCTGGTTCAGGATTTTTCGGTCCATCCGAATTTCCCTGGATTTCTTACGGGTTTCGGTTTTCATGCTATTGTTCGGGTTTTGGCTCCATTTCAAGATTTTCTGGTCCCTTTGGATTTTCCCGGACTGTGCTCAAAATTTGGCAAGTCGGCCTCAACACTATTGTTCAGGAATTTTTGGTCTTCGCGAAATTCTGCTTGGGCCGGACTTTTTCAAAATTCTGCCTACACTAGATGTTTCCAAAATTCCATCTCCTTGGCAATTTTTAGATTTTGGGTTTGGTCTGTCGTTTTATGAATTTTGATACCCTTGTGTGAATTCTGAGTTTGGATTCATTAATGATTTTGCCTTTGAGTTTGGGTCCTCAAATTTTTGATATTCGATCAAATAAAGCGAGATTGTTCAAGAACGTCAAAATCCGAGTTTTCCTTCAGTTTCAGGATTTTTCGGTGCTGGCGGATTTCCCTGGTTTTCCCTGTCTGCTGCATTTTCCCGAAAATCCAGAGTTTTTCCTGCTTCGCGGATTTTTGCTCCTATTGGATTTTCCTGAAATCCCGTTGCCCCTTTATTTTCCAAAATTTTTGATTGCTAATTGTTTTCGCCAGAATCCGCCTGGCCCAGATTTTCCCGAAAATTCCTTTTGGCCTGGATTCCGCAAAGGGGTGAAAATCCCAAACTATGTAGAAATTTTGGCATTAACGATTTCTTGTGGGATTTCAATTTTTCCTTGAATTTATTTGAATATATCATTGATGTTGGATATTATTGATGTTGGTTTTTTGCTATGTGCAGCCTGGGTTTAATTCGATTGAGGGAGGATTTAATGCATTTATTAATTCACCTGTGGCCGACTTGGAGAGTATTTTCCTCAAGATACCAGATAAATTAAGATAGGGATGAAGGGGCCAGTTAATGATCAATTACATTGGGAATTGTGCTTCACATGCATTGGATCAAGTTACATGTTAAATCCCAAGCCGACCTGGATGAGTCCCATGCATTTAATGCATATCTTATCTTATTTCCAATTTCTCTTGGCCGACTTGTCTGGGCTATTTTATTATTATAAAATCTATATTGGGCCGACATGTCTTGGGGTTTTCTATAAATATAGCATTACACTTCATTTGTAAACAAGAATAATTTGTAGGAGTCGCTAGAGATAGTTCTTACAAGCAATTTGGGTAGTAAAGTAAGAATATGGGTTAGGAGTTAGTCGATTCTGGAGCAAGTGTTGTAATAGAATACTGGAATTGTTGTTGAAATCTGGTGATTCAATACAATTGTAGACATTGTGATTTTTTGGTGATCTCTTTTGTGTTGACTTATCTTGCATGGTTCTTATGATTCTATCTTTCAAATTACTCAAGGTTATTAGATTTAGATCTAGATCTGATTCAATGATGTTTATGATTTGATGCTTGAAGTGTTTGCAGCAATCCCAAGTCCATACTTTTTGCAACTAGTTGATTGTTAGTTGCTTTGCAAAGTTAGCCTAGACTTTATATTCATTGTGCTTAGTTCAATTGTGGGGATTTATTCATTTCAATTGCAAATTGGGTTGTCTTGGATGAATGTTCATGATCTGAAAATCTTTATTACCTTAGAAGATTGCACTGTTTATGTGAAATTGTAGATTTATCTTGGACAAGCATGAATTAGTTTATGAGGGATTGGTCCATTTCAAGTATTTCATCATTTGCATTGTTAGTCTTAGCAGTAGTTAAACTTAAATATCTCTCTGAAACCCTAACCTTTTGTTATTTCTTTATTATTTGGATTAGATTTAGATTTGAAGTATCATCACATTGTTAGATCTGATAAATTGAGATTCAGTATTTTGCTTATAGTAAGGTCCCATTGTGATTACCAGCATTTTCACATTTATCACTAAGTTGTTTATGCATTGTCAAGACCTAACATTAGAGACCTTGGGGTTATCTCTTGAGGCTTGCTGATAGATATTTACCTTTCAAGAGAGATAGGATATTATGTTTTGTCTAAGTTGTTGTTGTGCAGAAAACATCATCAATAGATTGGTGCTAGAAGGAGGGCTTGAATGAGAAAGTTGGATCAATTTTTGTCTACCATCTCTCCTGAAATATTTAGAAGAAGAACCAAATCTAATCCAGGAGAGGAGGAATTTGAAGAATTACAAGCCCCTACTAGGTCAAGAAGGACCAGCAAAAGGGAAGAATCATCATCCACCCTGCCACTTCCATCATCCCCATCATCCCCATGTTCATCGAGTTCATCTGAGTCTGAGTCTAAGGACATCCCCATCCAACAACCTCAACGAATCATAAATCAGCCATTACCACCCCCACCTCCACCAATGGCTTTCCTAGCCAATAACCCATCTCCCCTATCTTTCAACCAATACAATCCTATGCCTAAAAACCCTGAGCTTTTCTGCTCCAAGTTTCACATTAATTATCCCAAAAGGACTGCAAAGGAGCATATTAGGATTTTTAAGACTACCCTTAAGGATAGGGGAATTAATCACGAGGATGTTCCATGCAGACTTTTCCCATATTCCCTTTGGGATGAGGCATTTTGTTGGTATAATCATCTTCCTACTGGGTCTATCGCTACTTGGTTTCAACTGGAGACTACATTTTTAACGAAATTTAAGATCCCAATTAGTGCTAATGATTTACTTCTGCAGTTTACTTGGATCAAGAGGGAGGCAAATGAACCAATAGTGGCTTTTAATAATAGATTTCATAAGGCTTATGCTAGGTTGCAACCCCCTTATGTTGTAGATGATCCCTCTATCAGGGAGGTTTATTATGAAATTTTGGATAGTTTAACATCTACTTTCATCAAATGGAAAGTGAACCCTCCTGGTAGCTTATTTGAAGCTTATGATGTGGCTGTTAAGGTGAGTACAGATTTGAGACAACACTTGTTTGGACCCTTGGCTAACCAAACACCTATGATGAGTTTAGTCCCTCAATCACCCTTGGTTTCACACCCAGGTCATCCCTATCAAGCTCCACCCATGCCAAATAACCCTCCAAATATGAACCAGCCTGCATACTTTCACCAGCAAGCTAATATACCTAGTTATTTGCAGAGCTCTGAGATATTTAATCAACCCTTGAACCATGGATCACATTATGTTTATATGCAGAATTTAGCTAGTATTGTTCCTTCGTCAAACAATGCAGACAAGGAGAGGTTGGATGCACTCACAGAGCTAGTTGAGAAGATGAACGCTGAAGTCACCCACCTAAGGCATCAGAATAGGTAATCCCAGGCATTCCAAAGGGAGATTCAGTCCAATTATGATCAAAGCAACATGGATATGATGCAGGCTCAGGGGTAGAACATTGATAGAGAACAGCATCTTAATAGAGATCATGGAAAGCAACCACCACTTCAGAATAATGAAGGAGCCTTAACCTCTCTGGATCAACCAAACAATCAAGAGGAATCTAGTGAAGATTATCTGGCAAAAACAACTCTTTTAGGATGGTGTAGGCTTCATAGTACAAATCGACATTCTGAGTCGGACTATCAAGAATTCCAGACTGCTACATCTATTTTCCAACAGAAGGTTCGACATGCCAGCAAAAGTTTTAATGGGCTGGAGATAGTACCATCTAATCCTTATGACATATTAGTTATGGTGGTGAATCATGTCTCATTCCCAAGAAGTGAAGAGAATGAACCAGAAGAAGAACAAGATAAAGGTGTTGAAATAAGGTATGTACACAGTGAAGAATCTATTGCTCAACCTTTTTGAGGTAATGAGGAGAAGCATAACTTCCCATTAGATGAAGAAGAGTATACAACTGAAGAAGTTCAAGCATTCCATTATGTGCCTACTCAGTATTTCATAAATGGAGGATAGTTTGATGCTAATAAAGGAGGAAGCATTGAGAGTAATAGCAGTAAATTTGTGGTTAGCTCCGAGGACAACTATTCTACCATGACTGCAAAGCAAATAGGAGAGTGTGTGGTCAAAGAACTCAACAAAGTCAAAGTAAGTCTCTCTACTCATGAGTTGTTAAGGGATCCTACCATTAGGGATACAATACTAAAGTTTCTTGAAAAAGATATGCTTTCTGAACAAAAGGGTGCTTCAGGCCATGTTGATACAAACACTTTTAAGGAGGTATTCATGTCTGAAGCAAGCTTGGGAAATTATATACTGACAGTTGACCCTCAAGGCTAGGAGATTGAGGAAATCCTCATGTTACATGATATTCCTATCCATAAATCTGACAGTGTTGAAGCTTTGGTAGAATCAACAGAGAAGGTACAAGAGCAAGTATGCTTGTCGGATCATACAGAGGATATACATCAAATTACAGAGTAGGCTTCCTCCAATGAAAGAATTTCAACAAGCTATTGGTGAACGTCTAGTACAAGAGTCAACATGCTTTGGATTTGAGAAAGTCATAGAAATTAACACTGAGGTAGCCCTGGAGGAGATTTCAGTACAGGAACCTCAATAACTTGTTGATGAATGTCCTATAAGGTGTGAAGAAGAACTTAATGAAAGAGTTGATATTCTAAGCAATCATAATCCAAAACCAGAACAAATGCCAATAGGAGAGGAATTCAAGGAGTCCCTTCACTCATCACTTTCCTTTTTTCTTCTTTTTGTTGATAAATTTAGTAAAGAATATTCACAGATTTCGTGTATTAATGACAAGATAGCTGATGTGATTCATATGGATGTGCAAGAACACCCAAATGGTGTTGAGAATAGCAATGTTGCATCCATCACTAATAAGCTTGATCATCCTACTTTAGGTAAAGATATGCTTGAAGATCAGTCTGTGAGGCCTCCTAACAAGCATTATGATGGGGAAGTTACTATGCATGATGAGGCTTTTACATTCTCAACATTGATCCCTCATGAAGGAGTGCACAGAGGTGAAAAGTTCCTTGAATCTTTCCAGTTTCAATTTCACCTTGAATTATTCATTGAAGACTCCAATTCTATTTTGCAGGTTCCGAATGCAAGAGGGATATTGCATCATCAGTGGAGACCTCCTGATAACATAGATATCATTTTTTTACGAGTGGAGGATGCTGGATACCACATTCAATCTACAATAGTACAAAATCAGGTTGTTTCTCTCCTTGCTATGAATTTTGAAGCATATCAATTTGAGTATGGGAATTTGGCGAAGGAAACTTGCATATGGATTAATCATGGTTCCAATGAATTGCCTCAATTATTGATTGTTCCTAATTATGAGGTTGAATTTGCATGCTGCCTTTTTGAGGTTTATTTTGTTGAGTATAAAGATAAATTTGCATTTTTTAGGACTGTTACCTTTACCTTGTTACTTGTCCATGCATTGATGAACCATATGGGGGTGGGTCTCAGTTCACCCTGTCTGGTAATGAGTTGTTTTGAGTCTCTTTTGCTTTATTCTATTTTTGTTTTTTTTAGGTTAGTTTTCTTTGGCTTGTTTAGGTTTGCTTTGGGTATTGTTTTGGTTGTTGCTTTGCCTCTCCGGCTTGGGTTTTTGGCTTTCTGGTTGGGGAAGTGTCCTATTTGCACAAAAAATATTCTTTTATCTGGGACTGTTATGATTATTTTGTTGGTGGACTTTAGTCTTGTATCTTGAAAGGATGGTTGAGGTCTTTGTTATTTCCAAACAATCTAAATCTTTGATTTATAGAAGATGGGTCACTGGTCCCGATTTGAATTTGAAGTATGCTGAAATCTTATATCTTTCACACATTTTAAGAATCCTGATGTTACCGTAGGGTCCTTGTGAAGTATTGTTAGGTGAAAAATCCTATTTCTGCTTCAGTGCCACTATGGTTCTTAGTCCTGAGTGTGAACTTCATTGTTCACAAGTTGAAATGAAAAAGTGTCACATAAAATAATATCAAAAGAAAGAAAAGTGAAATATTGAAAATCAAATGAATTCAACTTGTCAGGAGTATTTGTATATCTATACCGGGGCTATGGACGCTTGGCTGGCAGTAGAGCTATGTTTGGGAGAGTCACAACGTTAACCTCATCAAGGCTATAGATGTTTGACTGGCAGCGAGGCTCTATCTAGGTTGTTTTTGAAGTTAGAAACTTTACATAGCCTATCTTGACTGAGCTTGGTTTCTGCAGTAGCCCAAGGAAGGAAATGAACTCATTTGCACACACTTGGATTTTTAGTTTATGAAACGTTCAGTCTATCTTTGGTTCGTATTCTTTAATCTTGCATTTTGGTTTATTTGTCTAATAGTGAGATTGAAACGAGATATTTTGGGTTCTTGATTCCTGTTCGTCATCAAATGCTCTAGAGAATTTCCCAGCAGAGTCGCCATTTGTTGTGCAGTTTTCACACACACACCCCACTGAAAGTAGGGACCCTCTTTTGCTTTCGCTCTTGTGCTTTTGGCCCCTTTATTTTTGAGGTTTTATCTTGCCTTGGCATGAGCTTAAGATATTCATCTTGCTTGCCTAGGTGTTTTCCCCAAGATACATTTTGAAAATCTCATGTTTCTGGCGAAATCTGGGTTTTTACCTTGGTTCGAGATTTTTCTGTCCATCTGGATTTTCCCAGATTTCTTGTGGGTTTTGGTTTTCGTGTTGTTTAGGTTTTGGCTCCATTTCAGGATTTTTTGGTCCCTCTGGATTTTCCCAGACCATGCTCAAAATCTGGCAAGTCGGCCTCAACACTATTGTTCAGGAATTTTCGGTCTTCGCGGAATTCCGCTTGCATCAAACTTTTCCGAAATTCTGCCTGCACCGGATTTTTCTGGAATTCCGTCTCCTTGGCAATTTCTGAATTTTGGGTTTGGTCTGTTGTTTTATGAATGTTGATACCCTTGTGTGAATTCTAAGTTTGGATTCGTTAATGGTTTTTCATTTGAGTTTGGGTCCTCAAATTTTTCATATTCGATCAAATTGAGCGAGATTGTTGGAGAACGTCGTAATCTGGGTTTTCCTTCAGTTTCAGGATTTTCCGGTGCTGGCGGATTTCCCCGGTTTTCCCTGTTTGCTGCATTTTCCAGAAAATCCGGAGTTTTTCCTACTTCGCAGATTTCTGCTCCTGCTGAATTTTCCCGAAATCTCGTTGCCCCTTTATTTTCTGAAATTTTTTATTGCTGATTGTTTTTGCCAAAATCCACCTAGCCTGGATTTCCAGAAAATCCCTTCTAGCCTAGATTCCGCGGAGGGGAGAAAATCCCAAACTGTGTAGAAATTTTGGCATTATCGATTTCTTGCGGGATTTCCATTTTTCCTTGAATTTATTTGAATATATCATTGATGTTGGATATTATTGATGTTGGTTTTTGCTATGTGCAAGCTGGGTTTAATTCAATTGAGGGGGGATTTAAGGAATTTATTAATTCACCTGTGGCCGACCTGGAGATTATTTTCCTCAAGATATCAGATAAATTAAGACAAGGATGAAGGGGCCAGTTAATGATCAATTACATTAGGAATTGTGCTTCACATGAATTGGATCAAGTTACATGTTAAATCCCAGGCCGACCTGGATGAGTCCCATGCATTTAATGCATATCTTATCTTATTTCAAATTTCTCTTGGCCGACCTGTTTGGGCTATTTTATTATTATAAAATCTATATTGGGCTAACATGTCCTGGGGTTTGCTATAAATATGGCATTTCACTTCATTTGTAAGGGGGAATAATTAGTAGGAGTTGCTAGAAATAGTTCTTAGAAGCAATTATGGTAGTAAAGTAAGAATTTGGGTTAGGAGTTAGTCAATTCTGGAGCAAGTGTTGTAATAGAATATTGGAATTGTTGTTGAAATCTGGTGATTCAATACAATTGCAGACATTGTGATTTTCTGGTGATCTCATTTGTGTTGACTTATCTTGCATGGTTCTTATGATTCTATCTTTCAAATTGCTCAAGGTTATTAGATTTAGATCTAGATCTGATTCAATGATGTTTATGATTTGATGCTTGAAGTGTTTGCAGCAATCCCAAGTCCATACTTTTTGCAACTAGTTGATTGTTATTTGCTTTGCAAAGTTAGCCTGGACTTTATATTCATTGTGCTTAGTTCAATTGTGGGGATTTATTCATTTCAATTGCAAATTGGGTTGTCTTGGATGAATGTTCATGATTTGAAAATCTTTATTACCTTAGAAGATTGCACTATTTATGTGAGATTGTAGATTTATCTTGGTCAAGCAGGAATTAGTTTATGAGGGATTGGTCCATTTCAAGTATTTCATCATTTGCATTGTTAGTCTTAGCAGTAGTTAAACTTAGATATCTCTCTAAAACCCTAACCTTTTGTTATTTCTTTATTATTTGGATTAGATTTAGATTTGAAGTATCATCACATTGTTAGATCTGATAAATTGAGATTCAGTATTTTTCTTGTAGTAAGGTCCCATTGTGATTACCAGCATTTTCACATTTATGACTGAGTTGTTTATGCATTGTCAAGACCTGACATTAGAGACCTTGGGGTTATCTCTTGAGGCTTGCTGATAGAGATTTACCTTTCAAGAGAGATAGGATATTATGTTATGTCTGAGTTGTTGTTGTGCGAAAAACATCATCAATAGCTGTCAAGGCAGAGGAAAGTATAAAAAGAAGACAAGAAAGACAAAGAAGAGAGAGGCATTACTAATAGAGAAAGATGTACAAGGTAGACCTATGAAGAGCAAGAAGATGCAAGAAAAAGCAAAGACCAAGTTGTTGATCAAAGAGGTGGTTTTAGAGGCTTTAGAGGATGATTTGGTGGAGATAGAGGTTCAAGCTCATTTTTTAGGAAGATGTTGCCATTGTAATCAGTTTTTTCATCTAGCTTGGAAATTTCTAGAGAAACAAGTTTCTACTTCAAGTGGTGGTGATAAGAGAGTACAGTTGGTGCAAGAGGAATATTGTGAGATCATTCATTCTCCTAATCAACTTGTTACTCTAGAAGTTGGGGAATTATTGATGGTGAGAAGAACTCTACTCAAATCATCCAAGGAGAAGGAATCAACACAAAGGAGAACACTATTCAAGACCAGCTGCAAATCCAATGGAAAGGTATGTAAACTTGTAGTAGACTTTGAAAGTACTGATAATATGGTGTCTAATGAAATGGTTGATAAACTAAAATTGGAAAAGATACCTCATGAAACACCTTATAGAGTGTCATGGTTGAATGATGATCAATCTATTTTGGTGAATGAATAAGTTTTAGTTGAATTTAACATTGGTGGATACAAGGATAGAATTCTTTGTGATGTGCTGCCCATGGATTTTTTGTTATTTGTTACTTGGAAGACCATGGTAGTTTGATAGACATGCCATATATGATGGAAGAGATAATACTTATCAGATTGGAAAGGATGGAACCACTTTTACACTAACACCATTGTAGGAAGATGTTAAAGAGCAGACCAAGGAAACAAAGGTGATCATGTTAGGAAAGGAGTTTGTGAAGCTTGAGGAAGAAAAGAATGAAGAGTGTGCAACCACTACAAAAGAATTAGATGCTAGGACAATAAGTTTGAAGAATGATGAAATGTTGGAAGGAAAGATTGATGATTTGATGTCAAAAGTAGATAAAGAGAAGGTCAAGGATGAATTAGTTGTGGAAATGAAAGATGGGTTAGAAAGGCATGATAAGATCATTATAGGAATAGTTCTTTTTCCATTGATTGCAAAGGAGGTAGAGGGCAGTCTAATTCTATCGGTACACAGGTTGGTAAGCCTGATAAGATGTCAGTGGCAGTAGGGGAAAAGAATCTGGTGGAAAAGATGAAGGAAAAAGGTGAAGTAAGTAAAGGTGAAAAGTAAGGGAAAATGAGTGAGTTTGAATATGCAACAAGAGTTAATAAGAGGACAGTCAAAGACAAGAATGGAAGAGATATGTTTGCAGGTATGAAGATAGGTTTAGCAACATTTCCAAATGAAAGGACAATTAGACAACATTCTCAAAGAAGGAACTAGTCAAAGGGAAAAGATAATGCACATTTCCAATTCTTGACTCATTGGAAGGGATCACCACGTGGGGATGCAGCTTGGAAATCATTGAATGATAAGAGGCAGCATGTTTTTGATGCAATACAATTGTCAAGGGACTTGAGATCTTTTTCACGCCGGGTGTATGGTGGAGGGGCCCCATGTCATTTTGCATAAATAAGGTCTTATGATAATTTTTTAGTGTGATTGAGTCTAATGTCATCAAATAAGGTCATAATAGACCATTTTCTATGTAATTAGGATCATAGAGGGTTTAGTTTGCAAGAGGTGTCAAATACTTTCAAAAGTTGTCATGTTGGTGCAAAATTGCAAAATTGCAAAAAAAATGCAAAATGGGGAATACCAATGGTCAGGGAGTTTAAATGGTTGTTTGAATTGGTTGAGTCAGTTTTTTTTTTTTGATGTTTAAAATCCCTCACACAATATGAGGCAAGAGGTTGGAGCTTTGTGTTGAGGTTGAACCAATAATAAAACTCAGTTTTCTCTGCAATTCACTGGTAATTTGTTGTTGAAGACCTCTATATGGGTCTGCACTATGCAATATTCATCTAAAATATTTTGTATTATATGGAGGAATGAGATAGCATCACTTTGGTTTTGATTTTGTTGGATTTCATAAAGATTAAAGTATTTTACATGTATTTTTTTGTAGGTGGATTGAAAACCCTGTTTGAAGGGTTGAGAGTGAATAAAATGAACTAATCACCCATTCCACTAGTAAATTTGCTAAAACTTGGTTGAATGGGTACTTTAGTGCATTTTTATATTTTCATGGGGTTTTATTGAGTAGGGAAGGCCGTTTGGAGGAATTTGAATGCTGCCCTAGTTAGGATTTCTTGAGTTTTTGCTTAAATTTGATGGCTAAGAATAGGAGTTTGATGAATTAGCACTGATAAAGGATGGGAGATGGTTTGGTGAGCATTTACAAACCTATTTTGAATTTTTTGAGGTCTTGGTTGGTAGAGTAGAGGCCTAGAGTGCATAGTTCCATTAAACCCTCATTGCACAAGCTTGAAACTAGGAAAAACAAGGGTTTTGTGTTTTGTTAACTTAGTGGTGGTTTCCATTGGAAAAATTTGTGGATTCAGACCAATTTAGGTTTGTGGAGATATTGGAATAGTAATTTTGGGTTGATAAGGTGTTTGGTGTGCACTTTCTTTGCAAAATAGGCCTAATTAGCTTAAAGGGGCAATGTAGCAACAACTTTTTGGAGGGTTTGTTCTGAAACAACCTTATCTACAAGTGATACATGTTGAAATATGTCCAAATGGGTGTCTAAAATGGTAAATTTTGTGGGTTTGAGGTGTATTTTGGGAGATATGTTCAAATTTCTCTGTTTCCCATGCTACAAGAGAAATATGAAAGAATTGAGGAATAAGGGAAAGTTAGGATTTTGGTGATTGAAAAGAGTGCTCAAAACACTTTGAATTGTGATTGTTGGAAGTTTTCCTCCCTACTTTTCATCACCCACATAGGCATAACTGAATAGAGAACAATTTGCCCTTCATAGCTTGGTGAAACCATTGCCAAACTTAGAAGATCTTAAAGATAAAGAAGAATTATGATCTATATAATATAGAATTAGTACCCACTTTGATGAGTACAAAATTTTCAACCATGGGCTTATCATGCTTCTTAAAATTTGGTAAGAAGGATTATTTAAGATCCTTGAGCAATGTATATCCTAATGCTCTTGTGTTCTTACATATCTTAATTTAGTTTAATTCAAAGAGCTCTATCAAATGCTTTATCTAAAAGCAAAAAACACATTTTCAATTGGTATTCTATGAAATGTTTCATAAAAAGATTCCAGTTTATTTAATCTTTTGATTGGAACAACTCAATTAAGAAAATGATGCATAATCTTCACAATACTTGCAAAACATAATATTCATAGTAGATGATGAGTGGTTAACTTCTTGACAAATTATCATACAAAAATTTATCTTGAATAGTCTTTAAAAAATTGCACAGCATAATCCTCATAGTACATAATGAATTGTTATGTTCTTGATCCATCACCATATAAACACGTTGAAAGATGTATATGTCAACTTTTTACAATATTATTTCTTGTATAGGAAATGGACTTGGGAGAAAGCTTTATAATTTATAATACAAATAAGAAATGAATTTGGGTGAAAACTTTATTTATCACACCAAATAATAAATGTACGTGAGAGCATCACTTGTTTCTCTTAGACTGCAATTTTCAAGCATAGAAAATCATTTTAAATGAAAATGAAAAAATGCTTCACAACCTAAGTTGTTAATTGAGAAAAAATAAAATGTTTTCAAGTTCCACCATTGTACGCATTTACAATTGGTTATATATTGTTGTAAGGGAAAGGAGGATAATTAAAAAAATTCTTTCACTTGCTAGACTTGAGGATGATCATATGCTTTTGGTGTGGAAAACTTGGACTTCTCAACTATCGTTTGAATGTTTCTTTTTTCGATTGTTTTGCATGCCATCATAAGGGATAGAGCTGGTTGAATATAGATCAGAGTGATTCAATGTTTTTGGGTGTGAAAGAGGACCATTCCTAGCATAAACATACCTATATGGATGCATTGGAATAGTTCATTTGGTCACACGAGTTGCAAAATGAAAGTTTCACCACTTTGAAACTTTACACTTCTTGCATTTGACACTTTTTCCATCAAGTGAAAACTGTACACCATGAGAAAATTACTCTAAGATAATAAAAATTGAGAGAGGTTATTGTAGATCCCAACGTGATCCCATAGGCTTAGAAAAAGAGTTCGTAAGCATCACGGTTTTCGAGTAATAGCTCGTCAAAGATTGTATCCATTTCGGTGAATGACTCAAAGTGATTCGACATGTGTGGGAATGAAATAGGACTATTCCTAGCACAAATGTACCCATCTAGACATGTTGGAATAGTTCTTTTGGTCACACAAGTTATAGAACAAAAGTTGCACCACTTTGCAACTTTACACTATTTGCATTTGACACTTTTTTCATCAAGTGAAAATTGGACACAACAGGAAAATGACTCTAAGATAACAAAAATTGAGAGAGGTTATTGTAGAGGGGACCGACGCAATCCCGTAGGCTTAGACAAATAGTTTGTAAGCATCACGGTATCTTTGTAATAGCCGTCAAAGATTGTTTCCATTTTGCACTTTGGACCCTTAATGGATCAATCTAGTTGAATGTAGCTCAGAGTGATTCGGTCTGTTTGGGTGTGAAAGAGGATCATGCCTAATGTAAACATACCCATTTGAACACATTGGAATATTTTTTTTGGTCATACGAGTTGCAAAACAAAAGTTGCACCACTTTGCAACTTTACACTACTTGCATTTGACACTTTTTCCATCAAGTGAAAACTAGACACCAAGGGAAAACGACTCCAAGATAACAAAAACTGAGAGAGGTTATTGTAGAGGGGCCCAACACAATCCCGTGGGATAAGATGGAGACTTTGTAAGTGTGACAGTTTCCAAGTAGTAGACTGTCAAATATTGGATTCCTTTTGCACTTTGGACCCTTAAGGGATCAAGCTAGTTGAACGTAACTCAGAGTGATTTGGTGTATTTGGGTGCAAAAGACGACCATTCATAGCATAAGTGTACCCATTTGGATGCATTGGAACAATGTGTTTGGTCACACGAGTCATAGAACAAAAGTTGCACAACATTGCAACTTTACATTGCTTGCATTTGACATTTTTTCCATCAGGTGAAAACTGGAAACCATGGGAAAATGACTCCGAGATAACAAAAATTGAGAGTTTATTGTAGAGGGGCCCAATGTAATCTTGTAGGATTAAACAGAGAGTTCATAAGCATCATGATTTCTGAGTAATAGCTGGTCAAATATTGCTACCCTTTTGAACTTTGGACCCTTAAGGGATCGAGTCAGTTGAACGTAGTTTGGAGTGATTCGGAATGTTTGGGTGTAAAAGAGGACCATTCCTAGCGTAAACGTACCCATCCAAACACATTGGAATAGTCCATTTGGTCCCATGAGTTGTAGAATGAAATTTGTGCCACTTTGCAACTTTGCACTACTTGCTTTTGACACTTTTTCCATCAAGTGAAAATTGGACACCATGGGAAAACAACTCTGAGATAACAAAAACCAAGAGAGGTTATTGTAAAGGGGTCCAACAAAATCTCGTAAGGTTAGATGGGGAGTTTGTAAGTGTCACAGTTTCTGAGTAATAGCTCGTGAAAGATTTTTGTCCTTTTGCACTTTGTACTCTTAAGGGATTGAGCTAGTTGAACATAGCTCAGAGCGATTTAGCGTGTTTGGGGGCGAAAGAGGACCATGTCTTGCATAAATATACCCATACAGACACGTTGTAACAATTTTTTTGCAAAATGAAAGTTGCACCACTTTGCAACTTTACACTAGTTGCATTTGACACTTTTTTCATCAAGTGAAAATTGGACACCACAGAAAAAATGACTCTAATATAACAAAAACCAAGAAAGGTTATTGTAGAGAGGCCCAACATGATCCTATAGGCTTAGAAAAAAGAGAGTTTTTAACTATCATGGTTTATGAGTAATGGTTTATCAAATATTGCATTCATTTTGCACTTTGGACCCTTAAAGGATCGAGCCATTTGAATGTAGCTCAAAGTGATTCAACATGTTTGTGTGCAAAAGAGGACCATGCCTAGTGTAAATGTATCCATTTGGATATGTTGGAATAGTCTATTTGGTCACACAAGTTGTAGAAAAAAATTTGCACCACTTTGCAACTTTATACTACTTGCAATTGACACTTTTTCCACCAAGTCAAAATTGGACATCATGGAAAAACAACTTCGAGATAACAAAAACTGAGAGAGGTTATTATAGAGGCACCCTGCATGATCTCGATGCCTCAAATGGAATTCTCGTAACTAACATGATATCCAAGTAATAGGTCACCAAAGATTGTTTCTTTTTTTCAATTTGGACTATTAAGGGATTATGTTGCATGAATTACAAAAGTTTGAGGGCAGCAATAAATTTCAAAATTTGAGTAAATATCATTACAAATTTTTATGTGAATAGATGGTATGCTATATTGATATTGATAGATAATCATTAGGTTGATTTATTTTAATAAATGAAGTTTTTATAATAATGGGGAGAGAATAAAAGAAGAAAAAGAATGATTAGTAACCATCAATAGTTATTACACTCACTATATTAATAATACGATGTTTACAATAAAATGAGATTTATTTGGCTGTCATAATTCTTTTGTTTGTGCTACAATTTTCTAATTTGCTTCATACACCAGTTTGAAACCCAAGTGCTTGTACTTGTAGGCACAATGCTTTCTCAAAACTATCAAGCGGTAATACAAAATCATGAGAAAAAAATCAAACTATATGAATTCTAACACCCCACTTAAATCAAATATTGAATCAATGTGCCCCATTTTTTCATGCACACAAACTCAGCTTATAAGATTCTCTCATAATAACCAAAAATACAATTCAAGGATGCCTTAGGTACTCCATTCTCAGAAATCTTTTACAATGTCACTCATACATTCGAGATTCTCTTATAATATCTACATTATAGGTGCTCATGATGAGGTTAACTTCAAATGAATAACTTGAAATTCCCTCGCTAAGCTTGACACACTCTTTTATAATGGCTTCAAATTAGAATTGAGATTTGTCAAGATCATCAAAATAAAGATGTTGCATTGCTTTTTAGGTTGAGATTCTCTTGGATGGCTCATAAATCAACATTTTCTGCAAGGAGACACCAATCAATTTTTAATAATTTACTTACAAATAGGAAAAGTAAAAGAAGAAAAAGAAAGAGCATCCAAAATGGAAATGAAATGAAAATAGATGGAAGGCACTTACAAACAACAATCCACACCATTTGGTTCCAAGTTGAGAACAACAAGGGTTAAATCTTAATGCTTCCATTGAGCATAGGCATGCCAACCTTTCAATTTAATCACTCTTGGTCATACATATTCATTGGGAGTTCCAAGATACCTATTGCACACAACACCTCTCATGAATAGAATAATTTAAAATTTGAGATGCTCTTATAATGTTGTATAAGAGTGAATTTGCACTGCTTATGAAAATTCCCCTTTTACACTTTCTCACCTTATAAAATCAAATTCGAAGGAGAAAATCTACATCAGCATGTTGTATTTTGTGCATCGATAGAAGAATAACTATCAAGGATTCCCACACAGTGCACATACATCCAAGCAATGCGTTTACATCCCTAATGGATTCCTATGTCTAAAAATGGCAGAGGCATTACACTTTCCATTGGGGTTGATTTGTAACACCCCTCTTCAACCAACTGACCCAAATATGGTCATTTTCTCATCCCACCTTCAAAAACACTCTTCCTTCAAGCATTTCATATTCTACACAATCCTCTAAGAATTCAATTCAACTCTCTACACAACATTTCTAGCATCCATCACTCTCAAGCAACACTTTGGCACTCCATAGGAGTAGCAACTACACTCCATCAACTCCATAGAGCAAGTGTGGAACAACAACATTGTAGTAGAGGCTTGAGTCCTCTCTTTTTATCCTCCATTAGCTAGTGAGCTCTTGGTGGAGGTGGTAAGAATTTTCACTCCTCTCATTTATGATTTGGTTGAGTAGCATGTTACTGTTTTGTAGTGTCTATTGTGTTCTTTAATTTCATTCCTTCTTTATCGCATATTTCTCTATCGTTGCTATCTCGGCTATCCATGGAGGTGGAAACACAAAAGTGGGGATCTAACTGAGGCAAACCCCTATACATACCCCCAACAATTTTTCTCCTTGTGTGTAGGTGGACGTTCCTCTTTTGTGAGATCATCTTTGTCACCCTAGCTTTAATATGCTTTCTTTATCATATTCGATTGTATATCTCTTATTTTATAGTGCTTTTTGGTTCCCTTAGAAACCACTAGCTAGGTTGTTAGCTCATTTTCTAGCAGTTCCCACTATACTTTCGCTCCTCTAGTCATACGGATGCCAGCACACCTGAGAGACGCTAGCGTGACGCATTGTCATCCCAGAACTACACTTTTGTCCTTAGGCAGAGAGCTATCTAAGGCATAGTGTTGAACCTAAAAATTGACTTGCCTAGCCCCATTTTGAGTTTCGGGCATGCAGAGTGGTCAAAGGACCTTATAGTCCTCATCATTCTTGTCCCTTATTTTAAAACATTCATTTAGAGTGAGGTAAGTTAGGATATCCTTCCATTCTTGGCTCTTCGTAACCTAGGGCCTTGAACATGGTCGGTCCCCCTCTCTTACAAATCTCCACATCATAGGTGCTCGTGATGAGGTTAACTTCAAATGAATAACTTGAAATTCCCTCGCTAAGCTTCACACACACTTTTATAATGGCTTAAAATTATAATTGAGATTTGTCAAGATCATCAAAATAAGGATGTTGCATTGCTTTTATGGCTGAGATTCTCTTTGGATGGCTCATAAATCAGCATTTTCTACAAGGGGACACCAATAAATTTTTAGTAGGTCACTTATAAATAGGAAAAGTAAAAGAAGAAAAAGAAAGAGCATCCAAAATGGAAATGAAATGAAAATAGATGGAAAGCACTTAAAAACAACAAATCCACACCATTTGGTTCCAAGTCAGGAACAACAAGGCTTAAATCTTGATGCTTCCATTGAGGATAGGCATGTCGTTATCGCAACTTAGTCACTCCTAGCCATACATCTTCATTGGGAGTTCCAAGATACCTATTGCACACAACATCCTCTCATGAATAGAACATGAATATAACGTATCCAAAATATTACTTTCCAACCTTTTGGAAACTTGTAACCTATTATAAAAACAACACCATTTAATCTTCCACTTAGTTTACTAATCTATTGAGAATATCCTACATCATTTTTTTTGCATTTTTTTGAGAAAAAATAAAATACCATTGAACTTTGTATGATCCTTTTTCATAGTTCTAAACATAAAGTGTGAAAAAATTGCAAGTCTGAAAACTCCATCAATCACCTACATATTGTTGGCCTTGTCATTGCACCAAAAGGTTGACCTGTCAATGACTGATACAAGTGTCAGTTAAGATCCATAGGAGGTGGTTAGACCTTGTCACAAACCCAAGCAATGCGCTAGACAAGGAAGAGCAAGGGACACACCATCTTGCAACAATCCCCCCTAACACAAGAAAGGCGTTTGAACCTATGACCAACTTTGATACCAATTTTTGGCCTTGTCGTTGCACCACAAGGTCAACCTATCAATGCCCGATACAAGTGTTAGTTAAGATCCATAAGAGGCGGTTAGACCATGTCACAAACCCAAGAATTGTGTTGGACAAGGAAGACCAAGGGACACACCATCTTACAATAGATTGTTGCAAGGTGTGACCCTTGGTCTCCTCTTCTTGTGGTAGGCATAGTCGAGCATGGCGATTGGGCTTTGTGACATGGTTTAACCACCTCCTATGGATCTTGATCTTGTATAAATCTAGTAGTTGTATTGGGAATTAATAGGTTAATCTTTTGGTGCAGCAATAGTCGCCTATGCAACAATTGGTATCAGAGCCAAGGTCATAGGTTTGAACCCCTCGATTGTGCTAGGGAGGGGGGATTGTTGCAAGGTGTGACCCTTGGTCTCCTCTTCCTGTGGTAGGCGTAGTCCAGCGTGATGCTTGGGAATCATGACATGGTTTAACCATCTCCTATGGATCTTAATCTTGTATAAATCCAGTGGTTGTCAGGCATTAACAGGTCAATCTTTTGGTGCAATGACAGTCGCCTATGTAACAATTATTATTGGCCTTGTCATTGCACCAAAAGGTTGACCTGTCAATGCTTGATACAAGTGTCAGTTAAGATCCACAGGAGGTAGCTATACCATGTCACAAACCCAAGTTTTGTGGTGGAAAAGGAAGACCAAGGGACACACCATCTTGCAACAATCCCTCCCAGCACAAACGAGGGGTTTGAACCTATGACCAACTTTGATACCAATTGTTGTCCTTGTCATTGCACCAAAAGGTTGACCTGTCAATGCCCAATACAAGCATCAGTTAAGATCCACAAGAGGCAGTTAGACCATGTCACACACCATCTTGCAACAATGTGTTGCAAGATGATGTGTCCCCTGGTCTTCCTTGTCCAGGACAATGCTTGGTTTTGTGGCATGATCTAACTGCCTCCTGTGGATCTTAACTAAAACTTGATCGAGCATTGACGGGTCAACCTTTTGGTGCAATGACAAGGCCAACAATTGGTATCAGAGTTGGTCATAGGTTCAAACCCCTCACATGTGCTAGGGGGATTGTTGCAAGATGCTGTGTCCCTTGGTCTTCCTTGTCTAGCACAACGCTTGGGTTTGTGACATGGTCTAACCACCTCCTATGGATCTTTACTGATACTTGTATCAAGCATTGATAGGTTGACCATTTGGTGCAATGGCAAGGTCAACAATTGTTGCAAGATGGTGTGTCCCTTGGCCTTCCTTGCAACATGACGCTTGGTTTTGTGACATGGTCTAACTGCCTCTTGTGGATCTTAACTGAATTTTGTATCAGGCATTGACAGGTCAACCTTTTGGTGCAATGGAAAGGCCAAGAATTGGTATCAGAGTTGGTCACAGGTTCAAAGCCCTCACTTGTACTAGGGGGATTGTTGCAAGATGGTGTATCCCTTGGTCTTTCTTGCAACAAGAAACTTGGGTTTGTGACATGGTCTAACCACCTCATGTGGATATTAACTAAAGCTTGTATTGGGCATTGATAGGTCAACCTTTTGGTGCAACAGAAAGGCCAACAATAGGGTTCTTCAGTCAGGGAGACATCATCATCTCGGCAAGAACCCTCGTCGATACTTGCATCCTTTGGCCGAGACAGTCTTCTTCAACGAGACTCGACCTGATCAGTAAGACCTTTGTTGATGACTTCTCCTATGTAGCCAAGGCCTTCCCATGTCGGTAGGACATCTCTCCTCGAACTCAGATTCTTTGTTAAGGCATAATCTTGTTCTAGGTGCGTGATCCTTTCAGTAAGACTTTTATCTGTCAGCAGGACCTTAGGGCGAAGTCTTCAACTCTTGGCAATCCCCCTTTGTTGTCGGCGAGACATTGGCCAATCGGCCAGACCTCTCGCCGCACTCCTTATCTTTGGGCGATCACGAAACATCTAGGGGAGACAAGCTTCGTTTGCCAAGAACTTATGGCGAACTCCATTTCCTTCGATGGGGTCCCCTTTATTGTCGGCGAGACATTTTAATCACCGAGACCTCATGGCGATGAAAACTTTCTTTGGCGAATGTTTATTTTAGTCAGCATGACTTTTTTGTATCACCAAGACATCCTAGCGAACTCAATCTCCTGTACCGAGAGCCTTTAGAGTCGGGGAGACCTTTTGACTTTGGCGAGACCCTTCAATGAAGCTGGCTTGCTTTGCCGATGCCACCTCCTTTGAGTGAGACCCTTTTAGTCAACGAGACATTCTGAAGGTCTTGGCTACTCTCTCCTTAGATGATTTTCATGCTGAACCTAAACAGGGCAGGCTTCCCAACTGAGTTCCCTGTGACCTAGCATCAGATTCATGACTTTTTCCCTTGTGCAACTGCTCCATTTGGCCTTCTCGAAACTCTATCACATGATTTATCCTGCCTGATTGAGCCTGTGGGTGAAAATTAGCTAACAACTATTTGAAGAATAGTGTTGTAATTTGGTGAGTTTTGAAGTAAATACCAAAGGGAAATTTTAATAGGAGTTTTATTTAATTGTTCAGAAAGATCATACTCCTTTATGTGTGGGATGTAATGAGGAGAAATAGGTGGATTGGGTAAAGGTAGAGGGGTTGGGGTTGGTGGTAGCGGTTGCGGATTATTGCGAGTGTTAAATGTATGAGCAATAGAATCATCACTAGATTGTTGTGATACATTAGAGGGATGAAGGGGATGCGAAGGAGGGTAAAGGGTAAGTTTAGGTTTATTGGAAGGATGAAGTGGATGTGAAGGAGGGTAAAGGGTAATTTTAGGTTTATTGGAAGGATGAAGCGGATGTGAAGGTGGGTAAAGAATGATTTTAGGTTTGTTTGGATGTCCCATGGGGTATGTATGAGGTCCATTGATCGAGGGGGATCTAATGGACCCTTGTGCATTCATAACCTCATCAGTCTTCGTTGTATGTATCTCTAAGGAAGGGAAATCATGAATGACTTGTTTATCTAAGGAAGATACATTATTATTTTTGTCATTTTCAAGATAGTCTCCCTAGAAGGAGAGCATTTAGGAGAACAACAAGCCCCATATTCTTGACAAGAAGAGCTAGGTTCTTTCAAAATAACTTCATCACTAATAGGGGAATGATCATTGATGGGAGTGTCAAGAGGGGGATGATTAGGAGAAGGTGTTAGTTGAATGTTGATTGTCATTAAGGTCTCATTCTCTTGTGCTATATGGTCTACCTGACTAGGAGAGCTTGTAATATGTTCATCCAAGTTTGAAGTATGTAAAGTAGCTTCATCACATGAGGGAGGCATCAAGAGAAGGATCACTTTGGTTTTCAAATAGATTATCCCAAAGGGAAGGAGCATTAGGGAAGGGAGTTTCAAGATGCTCGTGACTCTTAATAGGAATCTCTTCTAATACCAACCTATCCTCTTGACATTGAGGAGGGATATTAGAAGTTTCTATGTTTTCATCGTCTTGGTTGCAAACATCCTTTGAAGGGGAATAAGAAAATGGATAGTCAATACTTGCAATGCTTGTAACTTCTTTCACCAAAATACCTTCATCGCTAATAGGAGAGTTATTGGGAGAAGAACAAGTATGTGTGTTATGATTGTCTACATCTCCATTCACACCAATGGGAAATGTAAGATTAAGGATTGTACCAATGGTTTGATCATGTTTCGTAAAGTCCTCATTGTGGCAATCAAAAGTGAACTCATAAGAAGGAATGGTGTACTTATACAATCCAATATTAACAAACTCAAAGCCACACCTTTTGAAGGAAAACATTTTATGATGAAAAGGAAAGAAATAACAATTAAAAGGAAATGCAATTTTTTGAAGTAAACTAATTTTCTGTAACAATTTGAAAATGAAATGTTGTGAATGCAAAAGTGAAATTAAATAATGCATGAAATAAGTTATTTTAAGTGAATTCTAACAAAATTCATGCTACAGAAATGAAACTTACTAATATATATAGGTTAACGCACCAAATAGAAGCCTAAAAACAACATTCTGAGTTATGTACAATGTTGTTTCAAGGGTCACAAGGGACTGATTCGCCCAGGGTGGCGAATGAATCCCAATATGGAATTTTTTCATAATTTTTAGAAATATTTGTCTGATTTTAATGTTTTCAAAATACTAATATGCAAACCTAAGTTAAGGATGCAAAATTTTAGAATTTTTCAATGATTAAAGATGCAACAATGCATCCTAAATGCACTTTTTATGAATGCAAAATTTAACACCTAGAATGCAAGATGGTGTGTGAAGAGGGGTATCCCTTGGTCTTCCTTGCAACACGATGCTTGGGTTTGTGACATTGTCTAACTACCTCCTATAGGTCTTAATTGAAGCTTGTATCAGGCATTGACAGGTTGACCTTTTGGTGCAATGGCAAGGCCAACAATTGGAATCAGAGTTGGTCACATGTTCCAACATCTTCATTGGGAGTTCCAAGATATCTATTACACACAATAACCTCTCATGAATAGAACATGAATAGAACGTAACCAAAATATTACTTTCCAACCTTTTGGAAACTTGTAACCTATTATAAAATACAACACAATTTAATCTTCCACTTAATTTACTAGAATCTATTGAGAATATCCTACATTTTTTTTGCATATTTTGAGAAAAAATAAAATACCATTGAACTATGTATCCTTTGCCACAGTTCTAAACATAAAGTGTGCTACATTTGCAAGTCTAATAACTTCATCAATCACCTACATACATGATATAAACATTATATGATAGCATTTGCATCATAGCATTAGAATCATACAAATTATTGTGTATACAAGTATAAATTAATAAGAACCAATGTGCATACTTACAAATTAATCCAACGAACCATTCGGTTATGTTCTACTCTTTATTGTGTCAAGTATCGCCTCATGGTCAGACTCATAGGCCTTCTATAAGATCTTGTTCAAACTTCTACCCTTATATTTGGTCAAATGAACATTGGATGCCACGACAAGGTTCAAGTAATGAAGAATCTTTCGATGTGTGTCAAATTTCTAAAACAACCAATATTTAACACTCTTATGTGGGTACCTTCTAAGTCATGTTCCAGTAACAACAACTGAACCTATAGGGTATTTGATGTTTTCTCCACCTATAACTAGGGCCTTCAATTTCTTTTTGGCCTTGTGACAGAATTTTGGCACCCTCTTGCTTTCTAGCTCTCCTAGGGTTTTTCACCTAGGAGGAGAAAGATGGGCCAAAAATGCTTATGTTACATTCAAAGTCAATGCAATATGGGTAGAATAAGTATGCAATATTCCTAGATATAATGCTTAAATGAAAGAAACAAATGAGATTGATTGACTAATGAATAGAAACTAAAGGAAAACAACTTGTTTGAAAACACATTGTGTAATACAAAATCACTTACAAATGAATGGAAAAATGCAACAGAAATGAATCAGACTAAAAGTGTACTCCTGGAACCTTGATGAGGACTAGGAATTTCTTTTGAAATTTTTTTGATGTTGAAATTTAAGCCTGGAGGGACTCATTCGCCATTCTAGGCGAATCAGTCCTAGTTCTGCCAAACTGTACCAGAGCCCGTTTCTAACAAAAGGGTACTCAAAAATGTAAAAATCTAAAAATTGACCTTGGGGTAGGACTCATTCACTGCCCTTGGTGAATGAGTCCACTTTTGAATTTCTAATTTTTCAAAAGTGGATTCTAAAGCTTCTAGTCTGCACTTTGATGCCCTATAGGTGTCCGCTTCCGAAACTCTGATTTGTGGGTCTGAAAATGGATTTTTGTCAATATTTTGACTTGATGAATGAGGAGAATACTTTATCAACCTTGAAAATTTATCTTAAATTATTTCTAAGCTTCCAAGAGTCCTAAATCTACAAACAAACAAGACAAAAGAGATATATGTTGGATGTTAGGGCATGGGGGTTTGCCTTGGCCAAACCCTGTTTAGGTAATTAAACCAAAATGATGAAAGAATGTAATAAAGCATGAAAATTTGAGATGATTACCTTGTCATGATGATTTTATCTTGAAGGTTTGCAATGTAACATGAAGATTCAACCCTTGAATGTCCTTAGAAGCTCAATTGAAGACTTACAATGAGAAAGCCTAGTTTGCTTGATTTGTGATAGAAGATAGATAAGGAATGGATGATTGGATTGATGAGAGAGATGGATAGATGTAAAATGAGGATAAAAATACTTATTTATAGTCAATTGTTCCTTAGTATCCCGATTATACCTCATCATAGGCTGACATGTAGAAAAATTGAACTTAAAACCTAATTTTTCCCGCTCAAACTATTCAAGTCAAAATATGGGTCAATTAAGGCCTATTAGTGATGATGTAAATGTTTAATAGGTCTTGGGACACATAAATCAATGTGAAAGTTTTAGTAAGTACACTTTACAACACTAAAATCAGGTCCACCTAGCCTAGAAGGGCAAAAAAACCAATGTGAATGTGTAAGTCACACTACAACACTAGTTTGTCATTAAGTTCACATTAAGAATCTTCTAGATTGATGTAATAATGTTATCAAACACATTTTATAATATTGAATTAGGAAGAAATGGGTTCAGTAAGTCTAGAAAAGTGTGAAAGCATCTTACAACACCTTTACAAGAGGTCATTAAAAGCATTTTATTTAATTTGCAAGGTTCCAAGACCTAGTGTGGACACATAAAATGTCTCACAACACTATATTAAGACCTCATTAAGTCCATTTTATCATGAATTTATCCCATGTCAAGAAAAGGGTCCTTTTTTCTATGACACAGCCTCAATACAATGACACAAGTAATAGTTTTTTCCCTCTTCGTTGTCTTCATCTACAATAACTGCATAAACATGCCCTGCATTGATATGTGCAACAAATTACATGAAATTATTCAACATTACAAATAGACTACAAAGTAAGATAACAATAGGAATTTCTAAAACTATGCAAGTAGATATATTAATTGGTTGAACTAGATCTGATATGTGGTCAAGTTCAACCAATCAATCCATCTATGTTAGTTCCAATGTCGTCAGAGGGTGATACATGTGAAGTGGGCTAAGATAAATTAACGACCATTTCTCAACCAACTCCTTTGACTCACAATCATCCCAGGCTTGCATTGTACATGAAGAACAAAAGCATGCCAACTTTCATGTATTGATACTCCATGAACCTCCATTTGAGCTAAGGAAAGAGTGTATCTCACTCAATCCTGTCAGTGTACAAAAATCCTCATATGGTGCAATGTTAGTATCATCCATCAACCAAAAAAATATATGAACTGAAGATGTACCTTCATTACCTAGACCCATCGAAGCATTACACCACTCGACGATTGATTTTGCATTTGTCAGCTTTGCATTGTCTTTATACTTTAACTCTTCTTGTGCTAATGCTCTTTTCACACATGATCTTGCACCATCATGCTCCCCCTTTTCATGTCTAGCCTCACAAAATTTTCACATATGTTGAACACCTGAAATGAAATGCATCTTGCTCAACCAGTAGAACATGCATGAGTTCTTGAACTATACTACACATTTATCCAACCATATTATATGTCGACCGTATGATATGCCCCTCTAAGCCAAATCAATGTAGAACATCTGGAAGCAACCTTTCATGAACTCTGGAGAATGTGTGTGATCATCACTACTATAAAAATGATACTCCCTCAATACCTTCTTTTGGTCCTCTTTACTATAGCTGCATGAATGAATGTTATGTGCACAAATATTGAAACCTATGTGGAGTTGTAATATTGTAACTACACCTCACATTGTGGTTGTAGAGTGTAGTTCTCTACAAATCCAACCACTGAAACTATGTTGTCAATTGGAAAGGTGTACTTGCATAACTTGAATTGTGTGTCCAACCATCGGGCTCTATGGGTATGCCTTGCATACTCATACACTATATTTTCACGAAACATAGACATAAACTAATACATTGCAATCTTTTGAATAACCAAATCACACCTTTTTGCTTGATTACCATCTTTTGTAATGTATGCCACTATTTTATACTTCCTGAACTCTACTAGTTGTTTTCCCACCGCATGTGTGCTTTCCATATGTTGACATACCGGCATACATTGCAAGCCACCACAACACTGACATGAACCATCCAAGCATTTTTTCCTATAGAATATTTTTCCATCCTCTATTTCACATAAAAAAAATTATAATAACTCATTTGAAGATGTTGGTGGGCATTATATACCACAATCATACAAAACATCATTAGTATGCAAATCTAAACATATAGAACGATAAACATCATAATGGTTAGAGAATTCAATATGTAGTATACAACAACAAGTAGTTTGTGTGATTTATCTTGACATAAAAAGGTTTAATCATTTCAAAATATCTTTGAAAAATTTTAATTTGAGGATAATCCTATTGAAATTTATGAAAAAATTGGGTTTGAGTCGTATCCAAAAAATGCTTTGGATGTGGCTCACAATTTCGACTACCAATTCTCCTTCTTACCACATCCCTTTGATCCAAATATGGCCTTGTGTTATTCTTCCAATACTCTTCAATTAGTGTTATCAATGCTTCAACAACCTTTTGATACAGAGCATCTACCAAAAACCATAAGCCATCATGGGTACTTCTGACCCTAAACACAACTTCAGAAGATCCATTGACAATTCATCAAAAACTCATTTCAAATTTCAACAATACTTCTTCAATTTCTCTTTATTCTTCATTAGTATAAACTATCAAGTACTCAAAACTTGACTCCAAACCATTATCAAACTCAAATATACCTTAACCAACATCAAATTGACTGAACCAAAACAAAACACCATTAGAAACTCTAAACCAACCACATCTTTCACTATTCACCAAATTACCCTTCATTGTAACTTGTTTCAACTAAGGAAAAAAGACAACAACCATCCATTTCTGCATCAAACCTTTTACCAAACTTCCAAGACCCTATAATCATCATGTTTTTTATTTAAACAAACCAATACACACTTACAAAACACTGATCCATCAGGCTCACTTTCTTGCAGTCATGACACCACTTTGCACCCTTGGATCATATTGCTCAAAACATAAAATTAGCAATTTTTCTTTCTAAACCTTTCCCCAAACATTGAGACATATTTACCAACATAATTTAGACAATCTCAAATCAATTTACATCACAATTTATACAGAAATCTCAGTTTCTTGCATTCAAACACAAAACCCTAGTAGTATTGCAACATGGAAAAATTGGGTATTCCATCCAATCCACATTGATTCATCTTAGAAAAAATATAGTTTTAGGGACCCATTTTGATCAATTTTAACATACTTCAAAATGAGATACTATTGTTATGAAAAGATTTACCAAAAAACTGACCATTAACATCAAATTGCACCAAATTAGGTCAATTTTGTGAAGAAAGTAGCTCCAAAATAATTCCAAACCCTTGGGCAGCATTAAGATAGGTTTCAAAACTTCCATATCACCAACTTTTAGAGATTAAAAGACTCAATAAGGCATCATATTGTAAAACCCTCATCCTAGGAAATCTTAACCAAGCAAAACAGGGGTTTATGGAAATTATAATCTCCAAAGCTCATATCAACTTTTAAATTCTTCCAACACCTTCGAATATTCCTACACAAGCCATAAAAATCAACCTCTAACCTTCATGCATACTTTTACATCAAATTCCATCTTGGAGCCTTACTTGTTGTGAGGAAAACTCCGTATTTTTGTAGGGACAGCAGCTTAAACCTCGAATTCTTTTCTTCCCATGAACTTATTAACACACACACAACATACACATCCTAAAACTAACCTACTCCACTGATCCACAGTGTCTAAATCGATGGAGTAGTGATTACATATTGATTAGACTCTCAAACCCTTGGTCTTAAGGGTTACTAATAATTTTTGTATTAATATAAAACCTAACTTTAATTACAATAGGATCCCTCCAAACTTAGTTTAAATGAAAGCCAAAACATAATAAAATCAAACACTATGAAGATCAAGGCCTATTATTGGGGTACAGGTTGTACAAAATATGAAACAAGAGAAACAAAATGCAGATTTTTTGAATAGAGGACTTTATTTTCAAAATTTTCTTCAAGAATACAATCTCTATCCATTTTCTTGCCCCCACAATGGCTTATAAAGAGGTTCCCAACAATTACTAACTGCCCTTTCAACTTCTTTTAACAACCAACAACCTTTCCTATCACACGACTCTACAACTTCCTCTTACATTTTTGCAATTTCTTGAAATTTTGCATTTTACATCTTTTGCAACTTTTAGCATTTCTTGCAAATTAACTTGGCTCACCTCCTAGAGACCTATTTGATACTTTAAATACATTACATATGACCCTCACATGACCTTTTCACATTTTTTTACATTTGAAAATTCAATTTTTACAAATTTTCTTATTGAAGGCATTTAGTGAACTAGGTGCTTCTACACCATACAACCAACCTAAAGAAACTTTCCAAGTCCCTTTGGAAACATGTTGTAGTTCATTCTTCTTCAAACCTGCATATCTTTATCAACTTTTCCTCTTTACATCAACATACCTTTTTCTTTAGCTTTGTCTTCATTTCTGACTTCTCTTGCCTTCACTTGTCTTTTTCTTTTCCCTTTGACTTTCTCTTTCTCTACTCATCATTTTCAGTAATCACTCTTCTTATTCAAAAGGACACAAGACTATCCCTTCATAACTTTCAACCTTCCACTAACTCTTTCTCAACCAAAGGACACAGGATTGTCCTTCCACATTGCCTTTCCAAGCAATCTTTCCTCTTTTCCAATAATTCACCCTTGACCTTCTCTAACCAATCATCTTTTCATCTACTCCCATCAGTGGAGTACTCTCAAAGTGACTTACATCTCTTCAAATTGCTGAAAAATCAAATGTTTCTTCAGACAGTTATCCATCTCCCTCACAGTCTCACTGCACAACTCAGCAAACCATCCATCTTACCCGACAGTAGATCCTGGAAGATGCCTCACTCTCTGTATGCACCTTCTACCTAGCTTAATCTCCATTGGAGGATGGTGAAACATAGTCCTCAGCTTGTCTGCCAACACACAACTTCTTAGAACTCTTCCTCTCTGCAGTTAGATGGATCAAGCACCTGCAACCAACAACTCAACAACAACTTAACCAACCATCATAATCAACTAGCTCTGATACCAATTGATGTAGAGCATCTACCAAAAACCACAAACCATCATAGGTACTTCTGACCCTGAACACAACTTGAGAAGATCCATTGACAATTCACCAAAAACTCATTTCAAATTTCAACAAAACTTCTTCAACTTCTCTTTATTCTTAATTGCTATAAAGCATAAAGTACTCAAAATGATGCAAGATCAAGGGAAGAAACAACTCACTCAATCTCATTAGACAAAAACTCAAAACATCCTTCTTAGATTACTCATCTCAAATTCATTTTTCCCTTCACAAAACCTTGATTCCAAAGCACTCAAATAGAAAACAAGGAACCAAATCATTTATTGATTCCACAAAACATCTTAGCAACATCACAATGTTCAATCCAAGCCCTTTCATCAACTTAAATATTTCAAAAGTGTGAATTTTCCAAAGTTGACTATCTAAATTAGCAACTAGGTCTCTTTAGACCACACAAACAACCAACTATACAAACCCAAGCCCATTTCTCCTTTCTAATATTACAAAAAAATGTAAATATTTATGCACAATCATATTAGACCATTCTCCAAACTTTATTCAAGAATTTTTATCAAATACCAATTTGTAACCCTCTTGATTTCTCATCCAAGCATTGTAATAGTGCTAGGGCATCACCTAATGAGCCAAAATATTCAACACTTACACCTAAAACCTCAATAATCTTGAATAAAATAATATAATTGACTTACAAACCAATTTTCAAAGGCTTCCAATCAACATAAATGGAGTTATGAATTTTTGAGAGCTTGTTTCCCTATCAAAATCTGAACTTGACTATTTCTACCAAAATAAGCATAACTGTCTTAATATTCAATGAAATGACCTTAAAATAATGCCAAAAGAAATATAAGTCATTCATCTATCCAACCATATAATATTTAGTTCATTTGGAGTCTGTACCTGCATGTACAATTTGCTGCAACACGAATGTTACAGAAAAATATGGAAAGTTGCAGTCAATAAAACCACCATAACTTCCACAAATCAACACCAATCTACATGAAACAAAGTTTTTTTGGAAGGTGATTGAGCCTATTACCATTTAAAAACAATTATCCATGCACTTGTGCCTGTACAGATCCATACAAGGGCTGAAATCAATGATTTTCTAAAGAAAAATATAGAAAAATAGTGCCTTAATTCATTTTATCTCAAAAACTTCAATCACCCACACCTTCAAAGATGATTTACAAGGCCTTTATAAAGGAATTCAACTATATTTTAACCTTATAACTACTTTCCACCTAACTACCAATTCCTAAACAAAAAAACTAACCTTTCAACTTCTTAAGGTTACTTTATGCAACTTTTACAATTTTTTGTAATTTATGTTGACAACTTTTACAATTTTTTGTAATTTATGTTGACAATTTTTGCATTTTTACAAAGTTGGACACAATACACATCCAATGACGTCTAAATTAATCATACATGTGATAAATTATCTAAATGACCTTAATACATTGAAAAATCAACATGATTGAATCAACCTTCAAAATTTGTTTAATGGAATCATGATGTTGTAAAGGTGCTCCTATGCTAAACTCCTGACCAAGAAAAGAATCCAAGTCCACTTGGATTGATGTTGTCAACGACCTTCATTCCTTGTATGCTCTACCTCAGATTGAAATTGCTTCTAACCACCTCCATTTTCACCTTGGGCTTCATCTTGTCCATGCAAATCAGTTTCATACCTTGCTCACCAACTGAAATTCTCAATATCATGCTTCTTCCTTTGTCCTCTAACCTGTAACTTGATCCTTGTCCAAAGGTTTAGTAACACAATGAAATGAAACATGATTTCTAGCAGCATACCTCCATCATTCATCAATTCTCTGCAAACCTCTAAGGTCAATTCATTCACAATCTGCTCTTTAATCAACTCAACCTCTAAAATTAGGTCTCTTATTTATGTCATACCTTCATCATGCTTGGGGATGTCTGCAATACTCTGACCTTCTCCACCCATAAACTCTTCTTTAGCATCTTCAAATAATTATTGTTCTTTCATCCTCATTTGTCTTCTTCTCTTCTTGATTATCTTCCTTATAGGCCATGAAACTTTCTTCTTGTTTACCTTCAAGTGCCAACTTGTATCTTGTTTGATCATCTGCTCCATTGTCATCATGGATTCTTGGAACTCTTTCTCAAACACTTCATCTCTTGCTTCAACTCTGCAATCTCTCTATCAAACTTTTCTTGTCTCTTCTTTTTCTTTCTCTCTTCCTCTACTTTCAAATTCCTTCTCAGTATCTCCTTCTCTTCTAGATGGTCTTAGCAAGTCTCTCCATGCTCACAACTTCTCAACTTGTCACAAATTTCTCTCGTCCTTCTCAATGGCAGCAACCAAGTTCTCACATAACCTACAACCAACCACAACACAACACCAAACTCAAAATCGCAACTACAACTCACCAGGCCAAATCTTTCTCAAGCTCTGATACCAATTTGATGCAAGATTAGAGGAAGAAACAACTCACTCAATCTCATTAGACAAAAACTCAAAACATCCTTCTTAGATTACTCATCTCAAATTCGATTTTCCCTTCACAAAACCTTGATTCCAAACCACTCAAACAAAAAACAAGGCACCAAATAATTTATTGATTCCACAAAAAATCTTAGCAACATCACAATTTTCAATCCAATCCCTTTCATCAACTTAAATATTTCAAAAGTGTGAATTTTCCAAAGTTGACTATCTAAATCAGTAACTAGGTCTCCTTAGACCACACAAACAACCAACTATACAAACCCAAGCCCATTTCTCCTTTCTAACATTACAAAAAAAATTAAATAGGTATACACAATCATATTAGACCATTCTCCAAACTTTATTAAAGACTTTTTATCAAATTCCAATTTGTAACCCTCTTGATTGCTCTTCCAAGCATTGTAATAGTGCTAGGGCATCACCTAATGAGCCAAAATATTCAAAACTTACACCTGAAACCTCAATAATCTTGAAAAACACAATATAATTGACTTACAAACCAATTTTCAAAGGATTCCAATCAATATAAATGGATTTATGAATTTTTGAGAGCTTGTTGCCCTGTCAAAATCTGAATTTGACTGTTTCTACCAAAATGAGCATAGCTTTCTTAATATTCAATGAAATGACCTCAAACCAACACCAAAATAAATCTAAATCATTCCTCTATCCAACCATATAATATTTAGTTCATTTGGAAGTTGTACCTCCATGTAAAATTTACTGCAACACAACTGTTACAAAGAAATCTGGAAAGTTGCAATCAATCAAACCACCATAACTTCCACAAATCAACACCAATCTGCATGAGACCAAATTTTTTTGGAATTTTATTGAGCCTATTACCATTTAAAAACATTAGGTATGCACTTGTTCTCATACAGATCCGTACAAGGGCTGAAATCAATGATTTTCTGAAGAAAAATATAGAAAAATAGTGTCTTTATTCATTTTATCTCAAAAACTTCAATCACCCACACCTTCAAAAATGATTTACAAGGACTTTATAAAGGCATTCAAATATCTTTTAACCTTCTAAATACTTTCCAACTAACTACCAATTCCTAAATAAAAAAACTAACCTTTCGACTTCTTAAGGTTGTTTTATGCAACTTTTACAATTTTTTGCAATTTATGTTAACTTTTGCATTTTTACAAAGTTGAACACAATACACATCCAATAACCTTTAAATGACTCATACATGTGAGAAATGGTTTAAATGACCTTAATACATTGAAAAATTAACATGATTGAATCAACGTTCAAAATTTGTTCAATGGAATCATGATGTTGTAAAGGAGCTTCTACACCATAAAACTTGACTCCAAACCATTATCAAACTCAAATATACCTTAACCAGCATCAAATTGACTAAACCAAAATGAAACACTATTAGAAACTCTAAACCAACCACATCTTTCACTATTCACCAAATTACCCTTCATTGTAACTTGTTTCGATTAAGGAAAAAAGACAACAACCATCCATTCCTACATCAAACCTTTTACCATACTTCCAAGACCCTGTAATCATCATGTTTTTTATTGAAACAAACAAATACACACTTACAAAATTTTGATCCATCAAACTCACTATCTCTTGTAGTCATGACACCACTTTACACCTATGAATGCTTAGCTTAGACCTGCTCAAACATGAACAAACAAGTGATCATTAGTCAATAAACAAGCGTAAACCAAAAATTTCCTATGAAATTATTTGAACATATGAATATGGAAACAAAGAAAAATATCTTAAACTATGCAAATAAATCACAAATGAAACTCTATTCTAATGCTCAAACTAGCATCCCATAGGGGGATTGGTGCTTCTTCGATGTGGAAAGAAGCCCTTTCCCAATCCCTTGATAAGCTTGATGATGGATGTGTGTTGAACAAGATGACTTTGATGCAAAATTCCAATAACCTAGCTATGATGGAGAAATTCTATGCTAACTTGGATAAAATTTTGGATCATAAACTTGCATAAACCTCTCTCCACTTGTGTCGTCCAAATCAATAGAGAAGGCCTCTATTGATAAGAAGGATTGAAGATTGAAGAATAGGACGGACATGGGATTAAAGATGGACCAATGCCATTGTGTCACTTGTCAACATGCTAATGAAGACGAGTGGAGCACATTTTGAACAATGTGCATATTAAATGCATGTAGGTGAAATTTGAAATTAAAAGGATGGTTTGTGCAAGAAGAGTTGTAAGAAGAGTTAATGCCAAGTTGGCTCAAGGAGAGGACATGTAAGAGCCTTTAATGCCAAATTGGAGGACAAAAGTCCTTTAGGAAGGAGAATTCAAATAAGTGGAATATTCTAAGAATATGTCATATTTGAATGGAAATAAGAGGAATTAATAAATCAAATAAATTGATTTACATGTGCAACTTGCAAAAGCTAGAGGAATGGAGGATTAGTGTTAGGAGTTAATTAGGATTAATTAACCTAGATGAAGTTAGTTGATTTGAAATTTGATTTAGATATTTAGATTTATTTAAATCAAATGAGAAGATAGTGGAAGATTAGTAATTTAATTAAATAAATTTGATTTATTCAATTAAATGAAGAACATTAGGATTCAACTAAATAAAATTGATTTATTTAATTAAAAGAGAACATTAAGATTTAATTAAATAAAGTTGATTTATTTAATTAAAAGAGGAACATTAGGATTTAGTTAAATAAAGTTGATTTATTTAACTAAAAGGAGAATATGGAGAAATTTAATGAATTTAATTAAATAAAGATTATTCAATTAAATGGTTAGTATGGACGTGATTAAGGAAGAATTGGTGTTAGTGAATCAAGATCGAGTGCATGATATCAATCAAGATATTTTGAGTGTATACATTTTTTCCCTCTTTGAAGCAATGTACATGTTGTGTTGGTTCAAAGAATAACAAGACCGAGATCGAAATTCAAAAGTTTTCTTTTTTTTTTGGATGCTCGATTGCTACCCCAATGAGAAGAATTACGCTGGTACACTGTCCCCTCAAGAGATCAGGCGAAAATTTTGATTTTAGGGTCGATCTCCAAACAAAGAGGTTCAAGATGGATGTATGGATGGCTATGTAATGAGATGCTTAGACTAACAGATCTATATTATGATGATGATGCAAATGAGATGGATTAAGATGCTTAGAATAAAAAATCTATATTATCCTAAACAACTTAAATGATAATGCAATGCATGTAAGATGGATGATGTGATATGCTATGATTATGAGATGTATGTATGCTAATGGTTTTTGGATGCATGATGGACATGATATTATGTTAGCATGAAAAGAGGATAGAAGAACGAGAGGGATCAACCCTTGATTTCAAGAAGATGCAGAAGTCCAACAAGTCTGTGAGTCATCAAGACCTTATTAGATATGATGATGAGTGATGATTATGTGTTGCTTATCCAAGGATTGGAGATGTAAAGAGCATAACTTTCCTTCTGTTTGATAACACACATAGATATGATACATTAAGGTACAGACAACCAGGATGGAATTGTTTCTAGTGGGATGGACTTTGACTCAATAATCAGATAGGAGTATCATTTTTCACACCTGACATATGGAAACCTTACTAGGATGTACTTCAGACATTTCAAAAATCTTGGACCAAAACACTAAAAGGTATAACCTATCAATGCAATAGTCAACAAGGTACCCAAAACACCTTCCATACATACCTAACAAAGCAAGTATTTGCCAAGTTATATTACAAGAATGTCCAACAAGCACAACAAATAAAATATAATGATCAATGCCCCATTCCTTTCTCTCTAAATCATTTTGATTAGACATCATCGAGAGGTCATTGGAATGAGTGCAATAGGATAAATCAACAAGACAAAGATCAAGTAAACAAACAAGTCAATGTTCTTCATACCTCTAGCCAAGACTAAACTATGGTGATGCCTGATGTTGATGTTCATTGTAGGAAGGATACATCCTAGGACATGATGTTATCAGATGATTTGGGACAAACTCGATGATGAGCTACTAGTACCAAGAGTTGACCAACTTTTTTACCTACTGATTTAAGCTTAAGATTTTTTGACATTTGAGTTTTCACTTTCAATTTGCTATACATGTTTCTGATTATGTTACCTAAGGGTGAAGGTGACGATCAACTTATTATGAGTGGATGTTTATTTTGGGTGATCGTGAAATGGGATGGATGATTTCTTTCAAATATTTGGATGTTTTTGAAGTTTTGAAACATTTTGAGGATGTTTTTGGTATTTTCAAGATGTTTTACAAATGTTTTGATTTTTGAATTTTCCAATGTTTTTGTGTTTTATGAGATTTTATGAATGTTTTTGGATTTTGTGTCTCGAGGGCTCATCAAAGATTAGCCTTTCCTACATTTAAGCTCAGAGACGATGTAGTTCGGATACCATGTTTTTAATGTTTTCTAAATTTTTGAACTGTTTTGGGATTTTGATATGTTCTAGATGTTTTTGGATTTTTGCATGATTTTGACGATTTGGATATGGATATGTGTGACGATATCAAATATATGTTTTGGAATTTTGTTAAAAACAAGCTAAGGTTGATTGATCAGATCGATGGATTAATGATGATAAGGTTGTTGAGGATACACAACAATGCAAGGATAGTGTTAAGTAACACAAGGATTAGGATGGATATCCCAAGATGATGAGGGATTGATTGGATTCAATTGATGGATTGATGATGATAACATTTTTGAGGATACACAACAATGCAAGGATAGTGTTAAGCAACATGAGGACTGGGAAGGATATCCCAAGATGATGATGGATTGATTGGATTTTATTGATCAGGATTTTGAAGCTTGATTTGGAATAAAATCTATTTGAATGATTTGATGTGACGTTGAAGCACACATTAGATGCAATTGATATTGATTGTTTGCATCGATGTTCGATTAAAGATAAAAATTGATAAGGAACATCTTCTCATTAAAAAATACCATGGGCTAGTGATTTGGATTCTTGCTCACAAGTGGTTTGACCAATTTGATTTCATGTTTTCCAATGTTTGGATCACCACATAAGTTGGAAGATATAGATCAAGATTTATTCTTGAAGTAAGATGTAAATATTTGCCCCCAGTGTTCTAGAAATGTATGGAATGTCATTGGTGGATGCTTGGATAGGTGTATGAATGGATGGATATAGTAAGCATGCAAAGGATTCCAAGGATTATCTTGTAATAAGATAAGGTATTCGAATAAAGGATGCTCATTTGGATAATGCTTCATGGCTCAACTAATGTTGGGTAGGATAGGATCAATGAAAATGACCCATGTCAAGATGTTTACCATAAGCAAGTGCAAAGTGTGCATGAAACTTTGTCAAGATCAAAATAATTTGGAAGATGGATGTAGATGGATGAAAATGGATTGAATCAATGGTTTATGGATGAATGGATTTATTATGAATGAGATGGATGGAATAGAGGATTTATTCTGGATGGGATGGGATGCTTTCACCTGAATTAGAGCATGCAGATGCTTAATTCTACACATGAATCCTATTTGTCAAGTTTTCATAATGGTACCTGTCCAAAGCGCCACCATAGTGGTTTTCACTAGAGGATGATTTTTATTTTTACTATTTTCATGATTTTTTATTTATTTTTAATTTTTGAAAGAGTTTAAGCTCATGTTGAACCACCTGGTGGTGCTAAAATAGATGCTTTTGTCATAATGTGCCACCAATATCCTACTTGAAGAAGTTGCTTTGCTAAGATACGTGCACTTGAATGCAACTTTTGAGATTCCTAATCTACTTTGTTGATATCGGAGTTAACTTTGTCTTTGTACTGACATCACAATAGGATGCCTTCTAAATCCTTATAATGAAGGGTGGATGCCAATACATGGTCAATGTAAGAATTGGATATCATGCGTGGAGGTGTGGATGGAGTGTATTTTGAATAAAAGATGGACTGGTTGATAGTTTGGAACCTTTGACTCTCCAAACTTGGGAAGATGAGCAATGATGGGTGGATACGAAATTGTGCATGGAATTAGGACCAACTGCTTGATATACTTTGTATGTTGCTTGAGAAGCCTTCTTTTTCCTTTGTGGACATCTTTGATGGATACTTTTCCCTTTTTTATTTTTCCCCATAGTTTCTTTGACTGATGGAGTTTGATAGGGATAATATTTCTTTGTATTATTTGGTATCCGTGTGTATTTGATTTGTCCATATGCTTCTTAGCTTCTTTTCCTTTGATAATTTTCTTTGTGTTTTGATTCAAATATTTCTTTTGATGTTGGTTCCAATTCATGGATGGGGTGATGGGTGGATGAAGATTCATGATGTGGCTAGTCATAGTATTGACATTGGTTTCACCATAAGGACTCTTTGTGCTCCCTATGTTGATGCTTGCACTAGAAAAAATTGCCCCCAGTATTATAGAGGTATCACTGATATTTTTACATCCCTTAATTGTTGAATTACCAAGACCTTGACGCTTAATATTTCCAATAATCTACACTAGCTCTAGGATACCCTGTTCATCTGGGCCTAATCCTTTTCCTTGATAATTCATATGTTGAAACATTTTATTTGCAATAAGATATGACTTACCTTGGAAACAAGGTGCTAATCCTTCTTTGGTTTTTCGTGGATCTTCGAAGGTGATAGCTTCTTCATTGATAAGATAGCTTGCCCTTAAAAAGGTAAGTGATCCAATTTTATAAGTGATAGGATCCTCCATGTGTGGGATAACTTCCTGATTGATATCTTTGGCTTGATCTTGTGAAATATCATATTTCAATGCTTCTTCAAGAGCTGTTGATGATTCACTATCCATGTAAAAGTCTCCCTCATGATTCATTTTTTATATGCCTTCATAGGATGTTTCTAATTCACAACTTATGTAGAAGCCTTCTTCATGACCCATTTTTGATATGTCTCTAGATTTTTCTATATCTTGATCATGTGTACAAATGTTAAGAGTAGGAAATGCTTGCTCCTTGGTAATAATATCAAGAGTATGAGTCTCTTGTTTTAAATGAAGATCATGTACATGTCCATTAGGAGTAAGCATCTCATGAGTAGATGGAGGAATAGGTGCTATATGGATATGATCATCATTTGCGACATCTTGTATAGATAAGATAGTTTCCATTAGATCATTGTAGTATCTTGGAGATATGAATTATTGATCTTGAATGATTTCGGAATTTCTTTCGACATGCTTTGGATCAAGTTCTTGAGATGGGTCAGTTTCAAAAGATGGATTTCTTATAAAGGTTTCTTGGATATCTTCATTAGGAATGGGAAGTGGCTTTATATCCTCTTGAGCTTGGAGTGAATTTTGATTAAGTGTTGAGTTGAGGATTTCTTCAATATTTGTAACCATGAGGTCAAAGGATGTCAATATGTCTTGGAAAGGACCATTGCTAGACTTTGGTGAATAATGTTGATCATGCTTTTGAATAAATTCTTTAGATATGTCCTCTAACTAATTAGGTGATGTAGATACATTTTCAACATGATCATTGGACGATGGATCATGAATTATGTCAACAAGATCAAATAATTCTAGCACTCCTTGAAATAGGTCATTCTCGAATATTGTTGAGGGGTTTTGATCATGACTAAAGAGTGACTCTTGATGTAGATCATTGGATGAGGTAGAAAAATATTAAATGTGCTCATCAATGGAGAGATCTTGATCATTGTTTTCAACAATTGTGGCGGAGAGATTGTCAATGTTTCAACCATAGGATCAAGTGATGTTAACCTTTCTTGAATTGGATCATTGTTGGGTATTGTTGGTGGATTTGATCATAATTGAAAAGTGACTCTTGATATATGTTGATTTGATCGTTGGATGACGTAGAAATATCTTCAAGGTGCTCATTGATGGATAGTTTTGATTGATCTTGGAGATGTGATGAATGATCTTCAAGATGAGGTGATTGGGTTTGTTGTTCATGTTGTTGATCTTGATATCCAACCTATTGACATTGGAGATATTGCTCTTGATGTGGTTGTGGACACAACTCAATGCTTTGATGACATGGTTTAACCAATGGAAGAGTGTATTGATTTTGGGGTGAAGATGTCTCTTGGTGCAATGAGTCAATTATGTTGGCAAGTGAAGCAATTTGATCTTGATTTTGATCTTGACACCCTTGATATAGTTGATTTGGTTTTTGTTCAAGCAGATTTGGAATGTATACTTGTGGTGTTTGTATGGGATCATGGACAAATTGCTTTTGGAAAATGTTCTGATTTCGGATGATGTTTAGATTTGGCATTATAGGTTGAAATTGAACATTGTTGTGGTTGGGAATCACATTGCCTTGATTTAGGTAACTTTGATTTTGCATGGTGTTACCTTGACTTGGATCAATGCATGGAGTCATTAACATATTGTTTGGACTTTGAAAAACATTTATATGATTCGCAAACATATATATCCCAAAGTTTACCAAGTCTAGATTTGAAATGTTCATGTTTGGTAAACTTGTACTTAGTATATTCACATTTGGAATGTATGGATTTGGTGGGATAATGTTGTTTTGTTGAAGAATCATGCATTGATTGTTTGGTTGATAGATTTGTAGGTTTGGAATTTGATTAAATCTACCATAGGGAAAGGTGTTCCAAAATTTAGATTGGGAATACTCACATTTGTTGTACCATTGAGGTTTGTAGTAGATAATGATCCCATGTATGGATTGTATAAATGTGAGTTTTGATCATCAATTGGCATTGTGAGGCTTTGATAGTTTGGTTGATTTAGATTACTCATGATGTATGAATCAATTTTATATTCCATGTTCTTCTTGTGTTTTTACCATGTTAACCACTAAGAAATCTAGGACTAATGACGAGATGAAAGATGAAAGGGGTGAATGATATGGGTGTTGAATTTTTAGGAACCTTGGATCAATGCTAGACTCTAGGGTTTTTGATTGGATTGGTTTGATTTGATTTGGATAATGGAATTATAAACCCCAAGATGTTGGATGTTATCTTGGAATAAACTTGCACACAAGGATGATAATTTAACTAGATGTATGAGGAAGGATTCATCCACACACACTTAGCCAAACAAGGAGATTTTGATGTTGATTTGAAGGATTTTACCAAAAGTCTAGTATGAACGATTTTTCCAATGGTTCAAAAGTTGTTTGTGAGATGGGATTTGATTGATATTTGAGATGGATGAAATGATTGATTTGATCTCAAATAAACCTAAGGAGAACCTTGTTTACAAGACCAAGATAGTGAAGAACATGCTTTACCTTGTGAGTAGTTCAAACCAAAAGACCAATGTTTTGCTTGGAAGATCATAAGACAAAAGATAACAAGCACATGTGTGGGGTTCAATTGATTTAATCTTGGTTAATGAATTGATTTTACCATATCCACACTTTCTTTCTTAGCTTTTCAAACTCAATGTCTATGCTAAGGTCTTCTTTCATTCCACAAGGTCCATTATGTGAGAATCAAGAAGTCACAACCATAGTTTCCTTATGTAGAATTTGGAGAAAAAAAATTGAGAAATGGGCCCAAATACTTAGAAGCCTCTAAGGATAGAATCCCTAGGGACAAGCAGAAGTATATGGACTCTTCAAAGATATTTGTTCTTCCAAAGGGTTTGAAGTTTTGATGATTTTGTTGAATGTTTGTTTTCAAGAATTTGGATCCAACCAATGTTTTTAACTGACTCAAAGATTGCACAACCCTAGGATGGAAAAGAAAATATTTGTTGAATTCCCACTTGGATAAATCCAGTTGCACTTATTCAGAGCAGATGAATAGAAGCTTGACCACACTGGCTCCCCTCCATGGCACTCAATTCTATGGGTTAGCCAAGCTTCAGGTCTCATGAATCTCCCATGATGAACTTTTCATCTCTACAAAGAACCACAAATATGTGGGCCAACTCTAGAAGTCCAACCTCTTGATGCCAACAAATATTGGGATTTTGGATTCTAAACAAAGGTTCATAGTAAGGGCATCCAATTTAGGGGGTGCAATGATAATATTCTTGTGAGATATCTCCCAACCATTAGAACAAGGGTTTTATTCATCATAAAGACACTGGGGGAGAGTTATCATGCACCACTTCCCATTGTTTACGATTTTCATCATAACCACAAATTTATATAGTGGTTTGGAAGAGCTTGGCTTATGCTCGTTACTGCTTGGGTCATTCCCTTGGGGTGAGTACTTTTTCTCACCAAGGCATGACCTCTAAAGGTGAACAACAGTGAGTAAGCACATTCGTAGTTCAATCAATCTTTGTTTCTTTGAACAAAGAGAGAACACATGTGATGCCTTTTCTCAAACTAGCAAGATTTTGTTCAATTTTAAGAGCCCACATTTGAAATGTGGAGGCAATATTTTGGACAACCTTATATCACCTAACTACTTTTGATTCTCAAGATCATTGTGAAGCGCGAGAGAAGTGCATACACATTTTGATGGTATTAGTTTGTAAAAAAGATTACAAAATAAGATAAGCACATGTTCATTTTAGATACTTGAAGACAATTGTGAGTTCTTTGTATAGCACCAAAATCAAGTGTTTGAAGTTGTTTATTAAATTTTTAAGACCCAAAATCAATCTACTTAGTTTCTAAGGTTCTTTGTAACCCTTTGTGTGTTCTTTTTAAAGCCCAAAAAAAAATTATTTGAGTCCTTAATTGAAAGGTAGCAAGATTTCCAAAGATTGGGTTATAAGTATCCTTAAAGTGTTTAAAAACACTTGTTACAATGAGTATCAAATGATTTTTATTTCACTTTCATGCTCCATGATCCTTTAAAACCTACAATCCAAGCTCCAAATGTTAGATGAAATCATCAAAAAAGAAGATATGAGGTTAGATAAATGATTGAGTATAAAAACCCTAAAACTTATACCAAGTTTCATTGTGATTTGAAATTAGGTGAAATTTTGAAAATTTTAACTCTATCAAAATTGAGAAACACCTACACCATTGGATATCTTATGAAATTTTACCCCATTTCAAAAAAAAACTCTAAAAAATACCAAAATATGACCAAGATACGACCATTTTAAGATTGAGTGCAAAAGCAAGAAAACAAAAGCGTCACCATTTGAACACAAATGCAACGTCACTATATAGTGACGTTGGAATGATTGCATCACTATTTGAGGGTTTCAGCATCACTCTGCTAAATTCAGCATCACTCTATGGAAAAACAGAGACTGTGATTGTGTCGCTATTTCTTCCAGTGTCGTTTGACCTAGAAAGACAAAAAATAAAAATAAACAATGGAAATGGCCAAAAAAATGTGTTAATTTTTATATTTGTGCCCTCCTTCTAGCACCAAAATGTGAATGCTTAGCTTAGACCTACTAAAACATGAACAAACAAGTGATCATTAGTCAATAAACAAGTGTAAACCAAACATTCCCTATGAAATTCTTTGAACATATGAATATGAAAACAAAGAAAAATATCTTAAACTATGCAAATAAATCACAAATGAAACTCTATTATAATGCTCAAACCAGCATCTCATAGGGGGATTGGTGCTTCTTTGATGTGGAAAGAAGCCCTTTCCCAATCCCTTGATAAGCTTGATGATGGATGTGTGATGAATAAGATGACTTTGATGCAAAATGTCAATAACCTAGCTATGATGGAGAAATTCTATGCTAACTTGGATGAAATTCTAGATCATAAACTTGCATAAACCTCTCTCCACTTGTGTCCTCCAAATCAATAGAGAAGGCCTGTATTTATAAGGAAGAAGAATTGAAGATTGAAGAATAGGATGGATGTGCGATTAAAGATGGACCAATGGCATTGTGCCACTTGTCAACATGCTAATGAAGGAGAGTGGAGCACATTTTGAACAATGTGCATGTTAAATGCATGTAGGTGAAATTTGAAACTCAAAAGATGGCTTGTGCAAGAAGAGTTGTAAGAGGATTTAATGCCAAGTTGGCTCAAGGAGAGGACATGTAAGAGCCTTTAATACCAAGTTGGAGGACACAAATCCTTTAGGAGGGAGAATTCAAATAAGTGGAATATTCTAAGAATATGCCATATTTAAATGGAAATAGGAGGAATTAATAAATCAAATAAATTGATTTACATGTGCAACTTGCAAAAGCTAGAGGAATGGAGGATTAGTGTTAGAAGTTAATTAGGATTAATTAACCTAGATGAAGTTAGTTGATTTGACATTTGATTTAGATATTTAGATTTATTAAAATAAAATGAGAAGATAGTGGAAGATTAGTAATTTAATTAAATAAATTTGATTTATTCAATTAAATGAAGAAAATTAGGATTCAACTAAATAAAATTGTTTTATTTAATTAAAAGAGGACATTAGGATTTAATTAAATAAGGTTGATTTATTTAATTAAAAGAGGAACATTAGGATTTAATTAAATAAAGTTGATTTATTTAACTAAAAGGGGAATCTGGAGGAATTTAATGAATTTAATTAAATAAATATTATTCAATTAAATGGTTAGTATGGACATGATTAAGGAAGAATTGGTGTTAGTGAATCAGGATTGAGTGCATGATATCGATCAAGATATTTGGAGTATCTATAGCACCCTTGGATCATATTGCTCAAAACATCAAATTAGCAAGTTTGATTTCTAAACCTTTCTCCAAACATTGAGACATCTTTACCAACATCATTTAGACAGGTTCAAATCAATATCCATTATTTACATCAAAGTTTATACAAAAATCTCAATTTCTTGCATTCAAACACCAAACCCTAGTAGTATTGCAACATGGAAAAAGCGGGTATTCCATCCAATCCACATTGATTCATCTTAGAAAAAATATAGTTTTAGGGACCCATTTTGATCAATTTTAACATATTTCAAAATGAGATATTGTTGTTATGAAAAGATTTTCTAGAAAATTAACTATTAGCATCAAATTGCACTAAATTAAGTCAATTTTGTGAAGCAAGTATCTCCAAAACGATTCCAAACCCTTAAAGACCCTTGGGAATCATTGAGAAAGGTTTCAAAACTTCCATATCACCAACTTTTAGAGATTAAAAGACTCAATAAGGAATCATATTGTAAAACCCTCATCCTAGGCAATCTTAACCAAGCAAAACAAGGGTTTATGGAAAGTATAATCTCCAAACCTCATACCAACTTGTAAATATTTCCAAAACCTTGGAATATTCCTACACAATCCATCAAAAGCAACCTCCAAACCTCATGCATTCTTTTACATCAAATTCCACCTTGGAGCCTTACTTGTGAGGAAAACTATGTATTTTTGTAGGGACAATAGCTTTAACTTTGAATTCTTGTCTTCCCCTGCACTTATTAACACACACACAATATACACATCCTAAAACTAACCTACTCCACTAATCCACAGTGTCTAAATCGGTGGAGTAGTGATTACATATTGATTAGATTCTCAAACCCTTGGTCTTAAGGGTTACTAACAGTTTTTTGTATTAATATAAAACCTGACTTTAATCACAATAGGATCCCTCAAAACTTAGTTTAAATGAAAGCTAAAACATAATAAACTAAAACAATATGAAGATCAATTCCTAGTATTAGGGTACAGCCCTACAAAATTTGAAACAAGAGGAACAAAACGCAAATTTTCTGAACAAAGGACTTTATTTTCAAAATTTTCTTCAAGAATACAATCTCTACCCATTTTCTTGCCCCCGCAAAGCTTTATAAAGAAGTTCCCAATAGTTACTTACTACCCTTTCAACTTCTTTTACCAACCAACAACCTTTCCTATCACATTACTCTACAAGTTCCTCTTACATTTTTGCAATTTCTTGAAATTTTGCATTTTACATCTTTTGCAATTTTTTACATTTTTTGCAAATTAAATTGGCTCACCTCCTAGAGACCTATTTGAGACTATAAAGACATTACATGTGACCCTCACATGACCTTTTCACATTTTTTTACATTTTAAAATTCAATTTTTACAAATTTTCCTATTGAAGTCATTTAGTGAACAAGGTGCTCCTACACCACTTTTTTATCTTTTTGTGGGAGTCTTCCTGAGAATGCCCATAATTCATTTGAATCAATGCCTTCAATTCTTTTCTACCTTTGAATGGCTCTTGATAATTTTTTTCTATTAATTCTCAATTTTCACTCGTCTTTCTAATGAGATAGGATCTTTTTGTTTGACTACTTACCAAAGTCGATGTAATGACACGTCGGGTGATATTACTATCCTTTGATCGTGAGGTCTTACCCACACTCTCATAAGCATCCATTATATTCTTCACAATAGTGTTTTCACTTGAAGCATTTGATGTTCTAAACCCAAAAATCTTCATGATGTTTCTATGCTTTATACCCCGCATCATTTCAACAAATAGTTGGCATCTTGTGATCTCATTTATCCTTTCAAAGAACAATTTCCAAATCTTATCAGCATATCTTCTACAAGTGTGTGTTGGAATCTTACCTTCCATGTGCTACAAAATATCCTCATCAATATTAATCAAATACGTTGGCTTTATCGCAAAATTTTAGGTGGTGTTCCCTTAGGTACATACATCTGAACATTAGAAATTTCATCAATATTTAAGTGAGGCGGGCTAGATTGCGTACCTTTGATTGAGGGTGGAATAGATGGCATACCTTGAGGTTCACATGGGGATGTCGGTGTACCTTCTTCATCAAATCCAAGTGATGATTTACTCTCAATTTGAGATGTAGTGGATGGTGTCCCTTTATATTCACTTGCGGTAGATGGTGACCAACAATATTCACTTGTCATACATGGTGTCCCTCTATATTCATTTGCGATAGATGGTGTCCCTCCATATTCACTTGTGGTTAATGGTGTCCCTTCGTATTCACTTGTGGTAGAGGGTGTGTCTCCAACTATGGTATTCAAATCTATCTTACCACGATGCTTTCACATCCATGCCCTTTGTGCCACCAATGCCTTTTCTCTTTTTGATGGTTGGGGCTCTTCTTTAATTGGATTTTTTTCGTCAATCGTATCCAATTTCTTTTTTTGACGATATTCCCTCATCCATTCTCTATTTTTTTCTTTATTAGTTTCATGCTCTTCATTTTTGGTTTATTCTTTTGTTTCATCGACATGGCAGATAATTTTACCTATAGCATGGTAATGAGACAAATATTAGTTCTTAAAAAATGAATCCATACAAATAAATGAAATATATTTCATTCAAGGCTTCATACAAAATACTTACAATCATCCTGTATAAGAGTATTTCTAGCATAGACAAAGGTCACAATAATTCTTTGGATGGAATGCCTTAAAGAAATGTGGTAATGTGGCATGCCATGAATGCAATATAGGCTCAAAATGGAAGCATGGACAAGGCATGTGAATTTTTTGACAATAATTTTTTCATAGACATGTATGCAAAAGGTGGTTCCTTTGACAAGCTAGTGAGCTCACTAGCTTTCCAATGTGGTAGGGTTGACAAGGTAGGGGCAGCGTGAAAAAATGTCTCATAGAAATGGAGTGTCACGGTGATCATTTTTTTACGCTGCCTCTACCTTCTCAACCCTACTGCATTGGCAAGCTAGTAAGCTCACTAGCTTGACAATGCTCACAGTGATGTACATCACTGTGAGACCCCATTTCTATGAGGCATTTTTGCACGATGTCCCTACCTTGTCAACCCTACTACATTGGCAAGCTAGTGAGCTCACTATCTTTCCAATGCTCACATGATTTTTTGGATGGAATTCCTTAAGGAAATGTGGTCATGTGGCATGCCTTGATTTTCAATGTGGTAGGGTTGACAAGATAGGGATAGTGTGACAAAATGCCTCATAGAAATGGGGTCATCACCATGAGACCCCATTTCTCTGAGGCATTTTCTCACACTGCCCCTACCTTGTCAACCCTACCAAATTGGAAAGCTAGTGTTTTGTCTATAGAGATGAAAACCAAAATAGTTTCAAAGATCTATCAATGTGGGAGGAGTAAATTCTAATTTTTTAGAGACATGTATGGAAAAATTAGTATGATAGAAAATGCAATCAGTTGTTGACAAGGTAGGGACAGTGTGATAAAATGCCTCATAGAAATGCGGTCTCATGGTGCTCTACATCATCATGAGTCCCCATTTCTACGAGGCATTTTTTCACACTTCCCCTACCTTGTAAACCCTACCGCACTGAAAAGCTAGTGTTTTTTCAATAGAGATGAAAACTAAAATAGTTTCAAAGATCTATCAATGTGGGAGGAGTCTATTCTAATTTTGTAGAGACATGTATGAAAAATTTTGTAGCATATACAATGCAATCATCTATTTGATAAAATGCACATCACCATGAGACCCCATTTCTTTGAGGCATTTTTTCAAACAACCAATTGCCTTCTCTATGTTGTTGATAAAATGCTTTCGTAGACATGTATGGAAAATTTGGTAGCATAGACAAGGTAATAAATTGCTTGGTATATTTGTTTGACAAAATAACTCAATGAGATATGTCCTCATGGACTATAATGATTGCAAGATATGCACAAAATATATTTTCAAGCATATGCAATTTGTAGGTGTAAAACCAAATTCAACTAGATTTTCCAACATCCCCCATGCCTATACCAAAATGAAAGCTTTGGAGAGTGGTATGCACATCCATAGTAAAGTATTGAGAAATGATGTATTATTTTACTTATAAATTTTTTCATATATATATGTTTATAGAAAATGTGGAAGCATACAAAAGATAAATCATTTTTTTAACATTATGCCTCAAAGAGATGTGGTTTAAAAATGTAATTGGCAAGTGTAAAGAATTGTGTAATTTAAAATGTGCATTGACAAGATAAGGTTATAATGACAAACAAACAATGATCAACATGGAATATGAAAAACAAAAAAATAAAAGCAAACCAAAATAGAATGAAATAAAATGTGTAAAGACTTCACATACCTTAAAAACCGGAGTTTCGAATGGAGGAGTTCTACGCAATTATGTAGCCTTTCCTTCTTCTTTCTTCAAACTCCTCAACAATTTTACTTTTCCAAAAGCTTGTTCCCCTCCAAACTTCAATTGTATATCACTCTTCAATGGAATTTAGACTAAAATTGATATTATCTACCTTTCAACATGAAAAAATTTCTATTTCACGCAAAGGTGGTGGAAATATCATCATGAAAAAGGTGGTGGAATGTGAAAAACTTACATGCACACTTCACAAAATCATCAAAAATATTTTTTTGTCAAAACACGTGCATAACCAGGATATTATGCAAAATGTGGGCCTTGAGATCATGGGTATATTGAGTTTTTATCCATTTTTAGAGCAAGAAAAAATTAGCTTGCGTTATAATGTACTCACGTTATAACGTGAGCGCATTATGTCTTGCTAAAATAATGGCCATATCTCTACTACTTCAAAATGTGCTTGCATTATGAGAAAGTTGATTTTT
>VDFB02058242.1:23155291-23238589 GCA_007258455.2 Sequoia sempervirens
TCTCTCCCTTCCACCCCCTCTCCCTCTCTCAAATATCTCTCTCACTACCTCTCTCTCTCTCTTAAAATTCTCCCTCCCTCTAAAGACATACATAAATACATACATACTTACATACATGCAAGCATAATACATATGTGCATGCAATCCTACATACATACAAGCATATGTGTACATATGTACATACAATATTAAATACATGTATACATATAGTCATATATACATACATGCATTGATACATATATACATGCATACATACATACATACAAGCATGCATACATACATAAATACATGACATACAAGCATACATGTACATACAAACATACAAATATATAAACATACATTCAATATAGTAGAATTTAACATAAAGCAAGGCATAATGCGAGCATGTCATAACATTCTCATGTTATGTCTTGCTAGACATGTCCTGCACAAACATAAAAACTATGCCAAAACTAAGATATAACACGAATGTTTTATAACGTGCTTGTGTTATATCTTTCTTTGGGAATCCCCAAGCCTTAGGCTTGGTATTTGTATTGGAATACCAACCCAAAGGCTTGGAGGACCTTCCCAACAACTAGAGACGTGTTTTTGCAAATTCTACAATATTTCACATAATCAGGTTCATGCTCACTATCAAGATTGCACATGTTTCAATGTCAAACAAATTGAACACCTAGCTAATGTTAGGATCTCTCTTATCTATCCAATGATGTAATTTTTTTCACTTTTTGACAATGTTAAGCCTTTGATCTATAATTTATTTTGTTTGTGTGTCTCTTTTTTGGCAAAAAATAGTGTTTGGTGTTTTTTTCATTATAAATTAATCGTTCATCAAAATTTCAAATAAATTACATTTTTAGAAACTAGACTCCATTCTACAAATATTAAAAGAAAATCAATTAGTTTCCAAATTTTGTAGGGGTAGTGTGTGTGTGTGAAATGTGGGAGAGTTAATAAATCAACACAAACACCAATGAGACAAATTATATCAAAGATTTGAATCAAATAACTACTCTATTTTGCAGTCAAACAAATCTTTACGAACGTTTCATTGTCCTCTATTCTCAAGGATTTATTAAACTATTTGGCCCTCAAATTTCTATGTGCACTATGGTTGTTAAAATGACAACTTGAGAAACAGGATAATATTCAACATGCAAGCCAATTAAACTCCTACATGAACTATATGATAAAAATGATAATGGATATTATGATGGATGGATAATGGTGTTAGATTATACAATGTAAATGCTATGATATGAAGCTAGGATAATTTTGCATATGGTCAAATGCTAACTATGAATATACTAATCTAGAATGCACCTATAAAGCAAAGTATGGTACAAAATGCAACTATAAAGCAAAGTGTGATTCTAAGATGTAACTATTAAACAAAACATGATATGAAATGTAACTATAAGACTCCAAAATGCTCCAATGCTCAAACAATATTTTTGCATGATAACTCTACTCAAATGTGGATGCAAAATACAATGGCAAGGGTTGTATTTATAGGTTTTTCCAAAGATCTTGTGAGGTGGCAATGATTGACGGTCCAGATTCAAACAAGAGGGATAAATGGTGGAGATGAAGAGAATCAAGAAGGTGTTCCCTTGACCAAAGAAAACATGTGAAATGGATGGAAGAATTCTTGACCAAAGACAACATTCCAAATAGATGGAAGAATCAAGTGTGTGAGAGAAAGACCGTGTGTTTGAAAGTTTGTTGAAGAAGTGTGTGAGGAATAAGCCATGTGTTTGATGATAATTCTAATTAAAAATTAGAATTATTTAATTTCATTTGACCTTGGTGCTCGGTGGCATGAAAAGTTGTAGACATGTGCTTGAATTCCTAATCTGGGATTAATGAAACTTAATTAAATAAAACAAGCTTATGAAAAATTGTTTATTTAATTGAATTAGAAGAATATGATCTAAGATTTGGAGAATTAAAGGATATGAACTATATAAATAAATTGAGAATTTATTTATATATAGTCGAATATTAATTAAATAACTAGTATTTAATTAATTAAATGTCTTGACCAATTTTAGGTGTATACAGGTAGCACGACCAAAATTATATTTTTCAGGAAGTGTCCACTTTGAAAATTAGTAAAAAATCAAATATTCATTAAAAATTTATGATAAAAATTGTGCATCAACTGCATACTGTTAGCTAATTTCTCACCAAAGCAATTTTTAAAATACTAAAATAAAATTTCATCATGCTATGTTCCCACAAAAGTTGCTATGTTATATTTTTCTAAGAAAAACGACACCAATTTTTGTGGGTACCTCATTTCAACCCCTTAATCTCAACCATTTTTAAAATAAATTAGTAGTTTAGAAAGTAGACTTGGAGCACTATGATCCTTGTTTTTGTTGGATCTCAAAATTTTGAGTGTAGCTATCCTCAATTTCACGTCCAAGGTCAGTATTTCTTGATTTTAGAAAAAAAAAAAAAAAAGGTGGCCACTTAAGCCCCTTTTTTGGCCCCCATCTTTTTGCACTTACCCCGGGACTAATTCACCCAGAGGGGCGTATGATTCCTATTCAAGGTTTTTGGAGGGGTTAAATGCTGAAAAATGAACAACACAGAAAGTAGACAAAACAACCTGTACTAGGACTAAATCACCCAGAGGGGTGTATGAGTCCCAGATGAGAGTTTTTGCACTATTTTCAGAAAATTTTATGTGAATATTATTTTTTTTGGTTTGTATGATGCCTATGCTAAGTGAAATTAAAGTTTTCAGATGAGATTCAGATGCAAGATGAAAAAATGAAACCTATATGCACTTTCACTAATGCAAGATTTAGAAACCCTAGATGCCAATTAACTAATGCAACACCTAATGCAAAGTTAATGCAAGCTAGATCTAGGACTACAATGCACTCCAAATTAGAATTAAGGTGTTATAAATGCAGGTTCACCAAAATGAAAGGATGAAAATGGTTGCTCTATGGTTTATGACATAGAACAACAAATTTTTTACACTTCTCATTCAAGGAAACCCTGGAGATCTCAAGCCAAGGATGGAATGAGGGAATGATATCTACAATAGGGGTGTCCTAGGGTTTTATTAGAGACTAAAAAGGGGTTCACCACCAAGCTAGGGCTTGGAAAGACAAGAAATGAATGTAGCATAGAAAATACCATGCAAAACCTAACTAAATGACCTAGGAAATGAAACTAAAATGTAGAATAAAAGATTGGAAAAGTATATAGGTGCACCTAGGAGAGTGATAAGGTCAAAAAAAGCTCCAAAACCCTAAAATCCAACTACTTGATTCCCATTGGGACTCATACACTAGTCTGGGTGATTTAGTCCTAGAATAGGGTTTCTATGCCAAAACTAAAATCTCATAGTGGTTGATTTGAATTCACTAAAATCTAGAAATGTGCTATACTAGGACTCATACACCACAAGTGGCGTATCAATCCCACTCTGCTCTTTTGGAGGGTTAAGACCTTAATCTACTCTCTTATCTCTGCTCTTCCTTCCACACTTCATTTTTGGATCTGAAACCCTAATTTGCAACCTGAATGTGACTTTCCATGAAGATGACAACCTTGTGACAACTTGATAATTTTCTTCAACCTTACAACCTAGTCTTCAAAGGATCTTCAAGCCCTAAAACACCTAGATTTTCAATTACACATGTGTAGAGAGAGAAAACATATTAATTTGTTAGTAAATAGGGGTTTACCTTGGTCAAACCCTGTTTAGGTAATTAAACCTTGTGATGAAATAATGAAATATGAACATGAAACATGAACAATGATACCTTGAATGATGTCATGAGATTTAAATAAACAATCTAACATGAAGTGGCAATGTGGAATGTAGATTTTGATTTCAAATATGGATATGAAACAATGTGTGGAAATCGATCTTCAATGCTACATCACAACACTAGCTCAACAACATGCTTAATACTTGATAACCTTGACATGATAATGGATCTTGAATTGTTGCAACAAATGATGAAGAATTATGCCCTTGAATGCCTTAGAAATGCTCTTGTAAATTCTTTTGACACTCTTGTGAAGTCTTGGAATGATTAACTCTTGATAGTTTAGGTTCATATCATGAAGGATTAGTGAAAGAATGATTTGAGACCTTGTTTAAATAGGAAATCCATCCAACTTACCATTTATTATATCCCAGAAGCCAACATTCATGAAATTTGAACTTAAAACCTTGATTTCCCACTCAAAACCTTAAAAGGGGGCCAAATGGGACTTATACATCATTTTTGGTGTATAGGTCTCATCTAGATGGGACTCATATGCACAAGGTGGTGTATGGGTCCCACTAGGCCTTTTCAGGTGGAGGAAATGTTGGGGAGTTGAGAAATTAAGTATATAAGTTGATCTTGTCAAGATTTAAGTTGAAATAAACCTTGGGATGCATAATATAGGGTCTTATGAGCCTATTAATGATGATATGAAGGTTGTAAATGCAAGAGGGCCCAAAACTCAATGTGAATGTACAAATAAATACACTCTACAACATTAATTTAAGGAAAAATTAGGTCAATTTAGCTTAAAAGAGCCCTAAATCTAATGTGAATGTGGAAAACACATTACAACACTAGATCAAGGCAACATTAGGTCCATTTTAATGTCAATCATTCTCAAATTAAGTGTGAAAATGTAAATGATGACATTTTTCTACACTACAATATGTCGAGTCAAAGTCCACGCAATGGATACAAAGCCACCTTGGTTATTAATTCCCTAGTGCATCGTGTTTATTTGTTACATTAATAAGGATTGTTAAAGATATGAAACCTCCATGAAAGCAAAAACAAACTCATCAATGACTAACAACATCAACTATTCTTCACTTCTTATTAACATTTTCTTCTTGTCATTACTTCTTCTATTTTTCCTTGCACTTAAACGCATCACATTAGTTTATTAGAAAATTTGGTTCATTATCCATAATTTTCACAAATTTCTCGAGGGGGCACCATGCATGCTATCCTATCTGAGGCATACTGGGGAAACTTGGAAAATATTGGGGCAAATTTTTAGTAGGATTTTTTTATTTTTCTTTGACACAATGCTCAAAATCACATTGTATCAAAGAGGGGCAAAATGTAGACACCTAAAATTGTCCTAAATGGGAAACAACACTATTTAACTAACTCTCACTCTTCTGATTAAATAATACATTATTATTTAATTATTATCATTTCTCATATTCCTCTATTAATTAAGTGGTAAATAACATTATTTAATTAATTCATCCTCAAATCATCATTTACATCAAAAACCCTAATTTCCTCTATTATTTGAATAATAAGTTACATTATTTAATTAATTCACTTTTTCATCACTTTTGACTAGCTAAATAAATTTAATTTATTTAATAACATCCTAATTTAACTTTATTCTTCTTGATTAATTAAATGGCATCAATTATTTAATTATGTCGCTAATTAACCCTATTCCCCTAGGTTAATTAAATTATTACCACTTAATAGTTTAATTAATCACTTTCCCCCAAACTTGAACAACTAAATAAATTATTCAAAGACATCATCAAATGAGCAAAAAAAACAAATATAACCTTTTTTACAAAACTCAAACATGATTTGCACATTCAACTCAAAAATATTAATTAATTAATTATCCTCACACACTTTCATGATTGAGCGAATTACGATCCCCTGATTATGAGTTCTTGACTGATTCATCATTTCTTCAATTCCACTGATGGCTCAACCTGATTTCTTTAGATTATTCAATCTATTTCCTCAATTCCACTTAACACTCAACATGATTTCTTCAATTGCACTGATTACGTAATCAAAATACACTGATTATTCTCATCTAATTCCTCTCAATGGTTTTGAACTGTTGATCAAGATATTCTACAACACAATCTTGAGCATTCATTTTGAAACACAAATTCTATATAACAATCATCTTCTTCCTCAAAAATGATTGGATAATCAACATCTTTTTCATAACAAAGTAATGTTGAAATCTTAATCAATCTTTAGAAAAACTTTACACATATCTTCGATCAACATCGCACTTTGAAGATTTTTCTACACACAAATGGAGGCTTTGCACTAATACAACAAACAATCCATCATCTTTGTGAATATACTCTGACACAGGATGGTAAAAGTTAAGTTTATGAATTCATTGTATGTTATCTCTTTTAATTGCATCATTTGAGTTTGTTCTTCATTACTTCATTTCATGAGTAATGGGCATGAATTGTCTTTTTGTTTGAATAAGATTAGTTTCCATTCATTTTGAACTTATTGCATCCCTTGATTTCCCCCTTACACAAGGTTTAATTACCAAATTGATGTTTGACCAAGGCAAACCCATATTCACCCAAAAATAAACATTTTTCCCTCTCTTTGTGTATGTGCATATTTACAAGTGAAGAAGGATTGACTATTGATCACAAGAGAAATTTTGAAAAGTTTTCAAAGTTGTCGAGCCACAAAAACTTAGATCCTGAATTTCTTTCCAAATTTTTGGAAGTGAAACCTAGGGAAAACAGGAGCTCACTAGAGGACCCCTGAAGCTGAGAAAAATCCCAGTACAAAGACCCATTGCCTTTGGGTGAATGAGTCCTTGTAGGACACTCAAAACCCACTTTTTTGTGTAATTTTGCCATGTTTTGCACATCCCAAATCTTCATGCAAACTAGTGTTTCTATTTGTGCTATTCTTTATTTCTGCATTTCAAGTTTTTTATCACATAATTGAGTTCATTAAGTATTTTATTTTTATCTCCCCAAAGTGCATTTCATTCATTTCAATCATTTTCTATGATAAGAAAACTTCCCAATTGGCTTGACTCACCTCAAGGTTGAAAGTCAATTCTATACTTGGGGGATCTCTTTTTCTAGTAAAATTTTAGAGAAAGACACCTAATTCCTATTGTCCTAAACACCTTGGGACATTTGGATCCCTTTTTCTTCATTTCAGTATCCATGGGTTTTGTTGGCATGTTTGGTTGTGTTTGTATGGAAGAATTGGTGTTGGTGTTGAATGTGTTGAGGTGAATGTATGATGAGGATGGATTTTGGTTTTGTGAATTTTATGTGAACGTGGAATTTGGATTAATGTTTTGTGGAGAAGTATTTTGATTTCCTTGTTGGAAGTGAAATGTGAACATGGTATTGGAGTTGGTATGATTTTGAGGTGGATTTTGATTCATTTTTTGGTATTGTGATGTGAAAATGAGATTCAGATTGATATGGTATTGCGATGGAGGTGGATGGATGTTTATGTTTGACCCAAAAGACATTTTATGCTTGGTGTAGTGTTGGTCATTTGGGGTTGCATTTTTGGGGTGGCAATATGAATCTTTCGTGTCTTGTTTGGTGGATTTTGATTTGTGGCATTTTGACCCATGATAGTAGTATTGGTTAGTGTGGCATTTTGAGATGATGATGTGGTAAATGGATTTACAAATGAGGTACCCATGGTGTTGGATGTCCTAGCAAATAGATTTTGAAATGTGGGACTTGGTGGATCAAATGTTGGATTTTTACTTTTTGTCCCAAATGTTAGAATGGTGGGTATGTTGGTATTTGTTTGTTATGTGTGGTTCCCCCAAGTGGCATACTAGTGTGCATTTGTTGTGAAGTGGGATGGTGTGGTGAAAATGTTGTAGGGGCTTAACTTTGACCTTGTGTTGTATATCTTGATTGTAACCTCATTATCATGGGAATTTCAACACCTAGAGGGCATTTGCCACCATTTCAAAGAAGTTGTAAAAGGTATCTATCAAGATCTGCTACAAAAAGCTCATTTACAATATGCAATATCCTAGAATCTTGGGAGGAATTGTTAATTTCTTCTTTGGTTAAGTGTTGCTCTACCTCCTCTAATGTAAGATTGGAAAATGGATTTGGCACTTCAGGTTGTGACATTGGTGGTTGGTTTGAGGATGACCCAAAATTCATGGTGCTAGTTGGATTGAAGTTGGGTTCATTTGAGCGATCCACGTCCTTTCATTTCCTTTGTGACCTAGTGAGGACCATATAAGACTTGTGGAATTTTTGGATTTTGGGAATTTTCTAAAAAATAATTGGATTTTGAGATTTTGGGATGAATGCAACCTAAGGATGAGATGCCAGATGGAAATGATGATATGCTATGTTTTTGGGCTTTTTGGATATAAAGATGTCAGATGACAATGCACCAATGACTATGTTTTGGAATGCAAAGTGACAATGAGACTACGACTATGCTTTGGAACTTTGGACATGCAACTTTGGACCTTGAAAAGGGATGCTAAGAAAACTATGATGACCCAAGGTAAAAAATCTAAATGTCAAGACCTCAAGAGGACAATAACCAAGATGATGATAATGATCGGATAAAAGTGAACATAAACTAGACACATGAGTTTAAGGCTCAACTTGAGGATAAGATAGATGAAACATGACAAGGTCGAGACAGCAAATGTGTGAATATGGTTTGATCAATGATCTGATAAGATTCCTAATTTCAAGATTCAAATATGATGATGAATGAGCTAAGATGGAAAATGCAAACTAGGATATGCAAACTAAACTAGGAAAATGCAATGAAAGGGCTAGATAAACTAAACAAGTCTTAGGTTTGGTTGTATGGTCATTGTCTGAAATACATTTGAAAGTCAGGTGCATAGGTATAACCTCAAAATTTTAACCTTTGATTGATGTGGTGCACAACCTAAAAGATGTGGTGTAGGGTCTAACAAATGCAATGCACTAGCAAATGTGGGTTTATGGTTTTCTAGGGTTTCTGGAAAATATGATATATGACCTAACAAATGTGATGCAATATCAGTCAACTGTGGTGCACCGGAAAATGTGGGTTTCTAGCTTTTTGGGGTTTTCAACAGATGTGGTGTTATGTCTAACAATTGTGGTGTTCTATTTGACAGTTGCGGTGTTCTGGTTTTTGTCTAAAATTGATGTTTCCTAAGTGGTTTTATGTTTTGGGTAGCTTCCAAATTTGATCATAAAACACAAAAAACACTTTAGAAGGTAGATTTGATTGTTTTGACTCTTTGACTCTTGGAAAATGAAGTATTTTGCAATTTTTCTTCCAAAAAACTTGCTAGGCCTTAGTTCACAAAAAATTCAAACAATCACAACCTAGCTAGCAGTAAAGGGTTACCTACTAAAGTGGGCTTACCACACCTTGCAGTGTTTTTTAATACAAGTACAAGGAGTGAGGAACTAGGGTACGCCAAGGTCATGTACCACCCTAACACCCCTCACCTTGAAAGGAGGGAATCCAAACAAGGAACCTGTTGATCATGGTGTTAGTCACACACCAACAATGCAGATAAATCCTCACAAGCAGACTACATGAACCTATCTTTACTTGAAAGACTGAACCAGGACAACCTAAATCTTTAGGTTGACTTAGCTTAATCCCAAGGCTCATTTAAGTTGGGTCTTGACCATACTAGGTTCGCATCAAGGTTCATTGTGATAATGTTGTTAATCACGAGGGGTAAACAGTAATTTCTAGTTCTAAAAAGAATCATAAGGTTCAGTGAGAGATATTCTCGGGTTGAACATCAGACAATTCCATGAAATCAATAAATATGCAATAATATTTCATGAATTCCAAACAAATTTGCTATCACTTAAGTAGATTTAGCTTTAAGTATTCAAAAATACAATGGAAATGAAAGATTTGCAATAAATTTCCATTCATTCATCTATTTTTTGGTACATTTTTTGAAATTTAAACATCTAATCTAAAATAAAGCATCAAAAATACTTGAAAAGTAAAATTTCTCTTGGGTATTATCCACACATGCCCCAAGAATAAACCAAATCAAAGCAAACCACTCTATACTTCACGATATTACTTCACAACTAGGCATAGAATGGTGTGAGATTTTAAAAAGGGGGTTTAATTTGCACATCGGGTAGGTTTTGTATGCACCCTTAAACAATAGAGCATACAATCTTGTCTAGCTAAACAAACAACTAGCTACAAAAGATAATAGTTGGTAGCTTTCAAAATTAGCTTTGATATTGATCGGTTCTATGTGCAAACAATTTTTTACTTCAAAATGATTCAAAAAATAGGAAAAAAGAACAAAACTTAAAGAAGTTTTGGCTCTTTTGACATCCACAAATTCTAAACTTAACTTAAATGAAATGTCTTTTGATCTTTTATAAGAACAAGACACAAAGAAGATAAGACAAATACATGAGAGGAAATCCAAGGGATGAATCATGACAAGGCACGTGGAATATGACAACTGGCAAGAGAATTGCTAACGAAGTCAACCTTCCTTAGCATGTTAATATCTTTCAGGTCTTTTATCTTCTTATTATCACTAGGATAATAACTTGAATCTAGATAGTATGTAGGAACTTTCCCATATATTCAGAACAATTTCTTTATCATTTTGTTCCTACATTTTGGTTCTTCCTCAGGCTTTCTACTCTCAAAAATAGGTTACACCAGAGGTTGGTGCTCTCTCTTGCCACATTCATAATACCAGGATTCCTGGTATTTTGACATACTCAAGCTCCTCCATATATAAGTTCTCAAAATGTGTCACCTGATCTAGATATGATTCTATCTGTGATCCAAATTTTCCTGACCATTCATACCCGAATGTTGCATTGTAATCTACTTCTCATGCAAGTACAAATTCCACTCATTAAATCCCTTTTAAAACATTCATAAAACTCTCATAAAAATAAAATCATTATTAATAAATCGCCATGTTAAATCATCATAAATATCATGCTTTTTAAAATATCATATTCTCGTGTAATTATTCTATCCAAGTTAAGTTACTGCACCTTTGGACGTTCAAGCAATATTAAACATTTAACTTTTAAACTTAACATTGTCACCCAGTACCCAGTACTCGATACCAACAAATATTCCCAGGCCTCGAATTTTACTGGAACTTCCATTTTACCGGACCTCTTCTCCCAGACTGGAACATTATACCCAAAACTTTGCATTTACATTTTACATCTCTGGCTTCCCGGTACCCAGTTTTTGATACTCGGTACTCTTGAATCACAAAATACCTAGAAAAAATTTCCTTTAACTTTTACCTTCTGGTGATCTCTTCCTATAGCTAGCACCTACCATGAGCATTAGTTTTCACTTGGATCCCCAAGCTTTACGATATTGGAGTGTGTTGTGAGACCACACAACAACTTGCAACCAATAAAACCAAATTTAAAATAAATGCAGGATTAAATCACCTGCTAAAAACCTCAACTTATACATATTTTAGAACAATAACATCTTACCTTTACCTAGATTCCAACATAAATACAATAAAATTTCTCTAAAAAGTACTAGTGTGTGCTTTGATTAATTCCAGTTTCTAGAACTTGGTGAAAAAACTAGTTCATTGACATTGAACTACATAATTTGGTAATCTTCCAAAGCCAACTGTGGATAGAACATTTCTACCAATCAAGCGTCCATAGCCCCGACAAGGTTATCTTTGTAATTCCCCCAAAAATAGCTCTATTCCCATCCAGGTGTCCATAGCCCTAGTAGAGATATTTGGATAGCCTAAAGAGTTGAATTTTTTCTCTTTTGATATTTCTTTGATACTCATTTTTTTTAGATATTGCAATATAAGTTCATTTTCTTCAACTTGCAGGAAATGAATCCCACTATTAGGTTGGGAATTATAGTGGTAGCAAAGGTTACCTTTTGATTTTTCATTCAATACAAATCCCTTCATCGTTTCACCAATTCCCATAAACTCATTTAGTTATTCCTTGTAAGTGTGACTTTCCAGCTAAATTTTACCACCCTTATGCCAAATCCTAGCTAACTACAATTTTCTATATGTTAAAAAATATGCATAAGTTAAAATTTGGCAGCAAACAATTCAATCTCCAAATTAAATCTAAATTTAGAACTACCAATTACCACCCTTCCATCTTTAATTTTATGGCAACCGCTAAATACTCGGCTAACAATTTGATTTGACGACATTGCACCACATTAATGCATCACACTTGTCATCGTGATTCTTAATTCCAACCATAATAATCTACATTGAATTCGCACATCTTAACATGCACATATTATTTATTTTCAAATTTCAAATGCTGACGTGTGCTACATTACTGGCTCAATTTTCCTTTATGCATTGCACACATGGAAACCTTCATGATTAATATGGATCAATAAAATATAATGAAATGACCACCATTAATTTTGAAATCTTCAATTTGCTCAATTCGTGACCTTTGTATTGGAAAACTTCAAAGAAAATTGCCACTAATTCTGTGAGAATTAAATTGATTTAACATTCTACTCTAGATATGCTCATCCAGTCGCCACCTCAATTTTCATTTTTCAAGACTTCACTCCAGGCAACTATGTACTGTAACTCCTTCGCGATTTTCTATAAATTGAGCACTTTTGTTTCAAATTCTTCACATTTTCTTCCTTTCGATTATCATTTAGCTTTTCTGCTCTGCTTGTGCTTGCTTACTTCTAGGCCATGGATACTCCAATTTTCTTGACGTGTGTTCACCACCAGAATGGCTCCATGGGTCGCATTACTACCCAGTGGCTTGGAAAAGTTTTCTTTCTGTGGACTCTCGGCTTTACTACACCAAATTTTTTCCTAGTCCGTGGAGAAAATTTCATTGAATCTAGAGCATACTACCAGCTAAATTTTGACTTGGCTTCGTGGTTCATAGCCTCACTCTTGGATCTTGGACTCTCTATGGAAGAAGTTCAAATGGCCGCAAACCTAATAGTGTAGCCTGATTTCTTGGGGAACTTGGACTACGTCTTATCTGTTGCACACTCAACCATCAGGATCCCCTCTACTGATGACATCCCTCAGTTTATGGAACAAGGAGAAATAGTTCCCCTCTAGCCCTTTCTGATTAACCTCCATACCCTTGACTTTGATGCTCACCACGACAATGCCTACTAAGGATATTCTTCTCTCATGGATGAAGCATCCCATATTGATTAACTGGTCACCTTGTTCTTGCAACTCAACTCCTCCCTTTTTCCTTTTTTGCACTTTTTACAATAAGAAAATTTTCTATTTTCAGGTATATATGAAATATACGCATATATATGAAACTTTCTGCTTTTGTACTTAAACATGTATTTACTATGCATGATTTTGTTTATTTTCATTTCACAGTGCAATGTTTCCATAATATTTAGATTTACTCTCGTGTGTGTGTCAAATTAAGCATATTTTGCTAACACGGAGAACAAAACAAACCCTACGAAAGCAAACTAACCCTAACTAAGAAAAACTAACCTAACCAACAATTAACCCTAACTAAGCAATTTACTTTCATCTCTATCACTATTTTCATAGTATTCTTCATATGAATTATAATAGGTTTATCTTTAAATTAACTTGAATATGCTTCAAATTTCCTACTGCAACAATGAATTATCTTAAATTTTATGTGTTTAATAAACGTAAATTCAAAGGCGTACTTACCAATAAATTGGCTTATATGTATAAAAATGACCTCGTTAAAGGTCGATTACACACACCTTTGCAGAGTCCTCCATCATCTACCTTCCTTCAACCCTAATTCATTGTTTTCTTCTTCATTTTGTTTGGTTCCATGAATGGTTGTGTTCATTTCTTGATTTTCCTCCTCTCTGAGATTCTTCGAGTCTTCGGCCCTTCCTTCACTTTTCACTTCGTTAGACGAAGCAATAGCACAGTTTACACTATCATCAGAGAGATAGCAAGTAAAAACTTGATATTCTATGTTTTTTGTGAGATCAAGAAAATTTCCCTTTTTAGCTTGTGAATTTTCAATTTGTAGCGAAAAACACGCATCTCTCGAGCTCTGTTTTCCTGCTTTTCTACTTCATGATCATCTTCCACATGTGAGAGGAATGATGACTCACCACTTTTGTTTCCTCATTTTTTAGGCAATATTTCCAAGTCTCGACATTCTTTCCTATTTTCCTACAAAACCTTAATATTTTCTTCATAACAATTGCAGTCAACAAACCGTTTTGATTTAGCAATTAACTTCTTTACATTTTCAGTTTCACTAGGGCTGAGTTATGCACTTTATCATAATTTGAAATTATTTTCATTAACGATTCTTTTCTTCTAGCAATCAAAACCTCTTCTGTTAACGGAATCACTTTATGCATGGCCAATATTACCTTAGTCAAAAAAAATTGTAATCAAGCTCACCATGGTCAGTTGTATCATGAATTCTACACTCAATGACCCTACCAAAGGTGAACAAACTCAAAGGATGCAATCTTCGATTAAGAATTCCTTGGAGCTTCTCAACTTCCATGTTCTTACCACTGGTTTGCATAGACTATCGTCTTACAAGAAACTCTCAAACTAGGAACTAATATTGATTCCAAACAAAATCAAATGGAAAGATCTGAGGCCCTCCTTCTAGTGCCAGTTCTTGTTGATCACGATGTTAGTCACAAAACAATAGTGTAGATAAATCCTCACAAGCAGACTGTGGGAACCTATCTTTACTTGAAAGACTGAACCAGGACAACCTAAATCTTCAGGCTAACTCAACTTAATCCCAAGGCTTTTTTAAGCTAGGTCTTGACCATACTAGGTTTGCATCAGGGTTCATTGTGACAATGCTATTAATCACGAGGGGTAAACTATAATTTGCATTTCTAAAAGGAATCATAAGGTTCAGTGAAAGATATTCTTGTGTTGATCATCAAAAACTTCAATGAAATCGACAAATATGCAATAATATTAAATCATGAATTCCAAAAAAAATTGCTATCACTTAAGTAGATTTAGCTTAAAGCAAATGTTAGCAATACAATGGAAACAAAAGATTTGCAATAAATTTACATTCATTCATCTATTTTTTGGTAAATTTTTTGAAATTTAAACATCTAATCTAAAATAAAGCATAAAAAATACTTGAAAAGTAAAATTGCTCTCGAGTATTACCTACACATGCCCCAAGAATTAACCAAATCAAAGAAAACCACTCTATACTTCACCAAATTGCTTCATAGCTAGTCTTTTCCATCTAAACAAACAACTAGCTACAAAAGATAGCAATCAGTAGCTTTCAAAATTAGCTTTGATATTGATCGATTCTATGTGCATACAAGTTTTTAATCCGAAATGATTCAAAAAACAGGAAAAGAGAAAAAAACTTAAAGAAGTTTTGGCTCTTTTGACATCCACAAATTCTGAACTAAACTTAAAATGAAGCATCTTTCAGTATTTTATAGGAACAAGACGTTGGATGTTGTGGATGTGTTGCTGATATGTGGTTTTCATTGATGTCAACACTATTAGCATTTGGTGTACTAAAGGTCGTATATGTCGAGGATATTGAGAAAATTGTAAAAGAAAGTGTTTTAGGTTCCCTGTGGAACTATGCGGGTCTTGAAGGTGTTTTGTTCTTTACGTTGAAGATCAACTATTGTGGACTAAAGGGATTTCTAATAAGTGTATCTAGATCATCTACTAGAAGTTTCAGAGGTCCGCGTATATATTTGATCATGTTGTGGTCTGACAATGTTTTTGTGGTCTCTGTCAGTGTTCCTAAATGAATTTTGTATGATTTTGGTAATCTCAGTTGTTGTGGATGTTTCTCTGTTGTTTCTTGGTGTTCTTGGATGTTTCTAGATCATTCTCTATCTTTGTGGTACATCCACATTGATCGGTGCATGCTCGTGGTCAAATATTTTTCTCCATATGTTCATTTTTTCTTGTTCTTGGCTGACATGTTGATGGTAGCATGTTGTGGATCATCGAGGTGAAATTGATTTAAGTATTTTTTTGTTGGAGTTTTAAATTAGGGTCTCCACTATTTTGTGGCTGACCTTGGTGGATTCGCATTAAAATTTTATTTGTAAATTTGGCCCGACATTGCAAATATATTTTATTTTCCTAGTCGACTAAGTTATTAAAGAAATCTCATGTAGCGGATATTTAAGAGTGATTGTTTCATCGATATTGTGTGTTGGAAAGGTGTTGAGTGTGCTCTTATGCATGTATGTACGAATATCATTCGAATATAGAGCAGAGTGTGAAGAAGGTCGAGTGAAGTGTGAAGTAGTTTGTGAAGGAGTTTTTTGTACCTAATTGGGACTGTAATCAAGCTTGTGGAGAAGCTAATCTTTCAGTTCATACCCTTTGGATTTTAATCCTATTCTGTATTATTGGGAAATGAGCCCCTTTTGTATTTGAGCAGTGAGCTCTAGGTAGTGTGCCTGAATGCATGTGCATTCCCCTTATTATTTCTCTTTATACTTTTAATAGGGTATAATCTTGTGGACTAACATCCACCATGATTTTTCCCCTAACAGGGTTTCCACGTAAAAATATTGGTGTTCTCTATCTCTCTGATGTGTTAATTGTTTATGGTTAATTTCTTATTCATCAGATCTTTGATTAAGTTAAGTTAAGATTGAAAAGTTTATTATTATGTGACAACTGATTCACCCCCCCTCAGTTGTCTGTCCTTATTTTTCCAACAATTGGTATCATAGCAGATTCCTCTGAAGAATTCTGAAAGCTTGAGGTGATCCGGGATGGCAACATTCAAGAAGGACAGTCCAAGATTCGATGGAACTAACTACTTACTATGGAAAGTCAGGATGTGATGTCACCTAAGGTGTATAGATGAAGCCTACTAGAAGATTACAAAATATCCATATGCTATTCCTAAGAATGGTCCCTCCACTGTTGATGAGATCAAAGATGCTAAAAATAATATCAGGGCTATAGAAGCCTTGGTGAGTGCTCTAACAGATTCGGAGATGGCTAATGTGGTAGGACTGCAGACAGCTCATAAGATTTGGACGAAGTTGGAAACTTTGTATGAAGGAGATGCACAAGTGAAGATGGCTAAGCTACAGAGTCTAAAAGGAAAGTATGAAAATTTGAAGATGAGTGAAGATGAAAATATAACCTCTTTTATGCAGAGTAAATGAAATAGTGATGGGTATTACATGTGTCGATGGTTCTTTAGATGAGGATGAAATTGTGGCTAAGATACTCAAATTCTTGCCTCCCTCCTACAAAGTGAAGGCTCACGTTGTTGAAGAGCTCAGATCAGTAACAAAGATGTCAAGAGATATGTTGGTTGGTAAGCTTGCTGCTTTTGAATTAAGTGACTCTAGTGAATCTGTTCCAAAGACTGAATTTGCATTCAAGGCTACTATATCCAGAAACAACAAGCAAAGATATAGTCTGGGAGAGAGTTCCAGAAAGATATCCAAGTATGATGGAGAACTGAAATAGCTTGAAGACAAAGAAAGAAAGGTAGAAGAATTGGAAGCACTGATTGTAAAGAAAGAAGTCAGAGGGAAAGGTAAGTATGAAGGACTGTTACCTATTAAATGTTTTTCATGCAGTAAAATATGTCATTTTTCATCAAGATGTCTTGAAAGGGTCCCTCGAACTAAGCCTAACAAGTCTAGATTACAAAAGTAATGTTACTTTCTTGAAGAAGGAGTGACTGATGATGAGTCTGATAAAGATACTAGAAATGAAGATGAATGGGTTTTCATTGCTACCGTTGAAAATAGTCTTGTGGCTACTGAATCTACTAAAGATGAGAAAGCTCTTGTAGCCCGAGTTGAAGAAAAGGATGAGTGGGTTATTGATAGTGGATGCTCACATCATATGACTGGTGATAAAAGCAAATTTGTAAGTCTAGAGAAATATGATGGTGGTGTTGTAATATTTGGAGACAACAATGTTGGTGTGATTCATGGCAAAGGTTCTATTTGTCTTGGTGATAAGGATAACAATGATGATGTTCTTTATGTTGAAGGCTTGAAGCACAATATTTTGAGTGTTGGACAGATGGTGGGAAAATTCTATGATCTACAGTTCAAAAATGGAAGATGCAAGATACGTGGAAGTTTTGGCAATATGATTGCTACTAGTAAACAATCAAAAGGTAATATTTTTCACCTAAATATTGCTAGTAGGAGTTGTTTAATTGCTCAAGTAGATGAAATTTGGTTGTGGCATAGAAGGTTGTGTCATGTAAATCTTGATAACATTGTCAAGGTAAATTCCACTCAAGCAGTAAGAGATATACCTAAGTTAGTGAAGCCTACTAACACAATTTGTAAAGAATGCCAGATGGGTAAACAGGCTAGAATCTCTTTTCAGAGAAAACAATTTCATTCAAATGATTTGTTGGAGCTGATACATATTGACCTTTGTGGTCCCTCCAGATTCAGAAGTATTCATGGAGAAAGGTACTTTATGTTGATTATTGATGATTATTCTAGAATGATATGGGTTTCCTTTCTAAGAGAAAAATGTGAAGCACTGGGAAAGTTCAAAAGTTTCAAGGCTATGGCAGAGAATGAGAAAGGTCTGAAAATCAAGTGTTTGAGATCTAATAGAGGTGGTAAGTTCACCTCCAGGGATTTCAACTCTTTTTGTGAAGAACACGAAATTAAAAGATAGTTATCTGCTCCCCGAACCCCTCAATAGAATGGAGTTGCAGAAAGAAAGAATAGAACAATTTTGGATGTTGCTAGAACAATGATTTTAGAAGGAAATGTGCCCCAAAGCTACTGGACTGAAGTTGTAAGAACTATTATGTATACTTTAAACTGGGTAAATGTTAATGGAAATTATGGTAAGACCCCTTTTGAGCTATGGTTTGGTTACAAGCCTACTGTTAAGTATTTCAAGATCTTTGGAAGCAAATTTTATATCAAGAGAGATGATGATATATGAAATTTTGATGCATGAATCAATGAAGGAATCTTTTTAGGTTATTCTACTAAGAGCAAGGCCTACCAATGCTATAATAGAAGACTGAGAAAGATGGTTGAGAGTGCAAATGTCAAAGTTGATGAGGATTCTGTCAAATCATCAAAATATTGTGGATATGATTCTAATGAAGACAATACAAACAAAGGGAAGAATGTTCAGACACAAAATCAACTTCAAATTTTGCCATATGTTCTAGTTGTTCTAGTAAAGCAAACTCAATTCATTATGATAAGTCAAGGTAGTCATGAACTAGAGACAAGTGCAAGTACTAAAGGAAGATTAGAAGAATCAGAAGTTCAAGAAAATTCCAAAACTCCAAGATATGTAAAGCTAAACCATTCTAAAAGCCAAACTATAGGAGATAAGAATAAAGGATTACAATCTAGAAGGAAGATTGCAGAAGAATATTGCCTGATTTCCAAGATTGAACCAAAAAATGTCACTAAGGCCTGTTAAGATGAACACTGGATGGAAGCTATGAAGGAAGAACTAACACAAATTGGAAATAATGACACATGGATACTAGTTCCTAGACCTAGAGACAAAAATGTGATTGGTACTAAATGGGTGTTTTAGAACAAGCTGAATGAACAAGGTGAAGTGGTTCAGAACAAAGAAATACTGGTATGTAAAGGGTATTCTCAAATGGAAGGTGTTTATTTTGAAGAAACTTTTCCCCCTGTTGCTAGAATCGAAGCTATTAGATTATCTCTTGCTTATGTTGCATTCAAGGATGACAAAGTCTATCAAATGGATGTGAAGTCAGCATTTCTGAATGTAGAACTAGAAGAAGTATATATTGAAGAGCTGGATGGATTTCAGCTTACTGACAAAGAAGATATGGTATGCCACTTGAAGAAAGATCTATATGGACTCAAGCAATCCCCTAGAGCCTGGTATGCTAGATTGGACAAATACCTATTAAAGCTTGGATTCACTAAAGGTACTGTTGATAGCAACTTATATTTCAAATTGGATTATGATAAAGAATTAATTATAGAAGTCTTTGTTGATGACATTATTTTCAGAGGAGATGATGGCTTGTGCATGAAGTTTGTTGATGAGATGAAAGATGAAATTAAGATGATTATGATTGGAGAGATGAAGTTCTTTCTAGGATTACAAGTGACCCAGTTAGACAAAGGGATATTCATATCTCAATCTAAATATGTGAGAGAGCTACTGAAGAAATTTGGGATGGAAGATTCAAATTTTGTAGGTACTCCCATGGTGACTAGATGCAAGCTAACATAGAATGATGATTCTCCCAAAGCAAATCATGATGTTGTATGTATGGCTGCTAGATTTCAGGCTGATCCAAAAGAATCATATGTAACTGTTGTTAAGAGGATCTTCATATATCTGAAAGAAACAGTTGACTTTGGACTTTGGTATCCAAAGGATGATGATCTCACTCTGAGTGCATATACTAATGCAGATTGGGCTAGTGATGTAGATGATAGAAAAAGTATTAGTGGTGGTGTCTTTTTCCTAGGGAAGAAGCTGGTGTCTTGGTTGAGAAAAAAGAAAAATTCCATTTCTCTATCTACTGATGAAGCAAAGTTTATTGCTGCTGCAAATAATTGTACTCAAGTGATATAGATGAAATAGATGTTGAAGGATATCAGGGTGATATATGAAGAGCCTATTTCCATATACTTTGATAATTCAAGTGCAATAAATATTTTAAAGAATCCGGTACTACACTCTAAGACTAAACATATATCAATCAAGTTTCATTTCTTGAGGGAGAAAGTGAATGAGAAAGAAGTTAGATTGGAGTATGTACCTACCAAAGAATAGATTGCATACATCTTTACTAAACCGTTGTCGAAGGATACTTTTGAGTATCTCAAAGGAATGCTAGGGGTGATTACCCCTCCTGATAAGAACTAGAAGATGCATTTACTTGCATCAATCTATGAGCTACACTATATTCTGATCTGGATTGATGTTTTTGTGGCTGCTACTTAGGGGGAGTAGTCAAATGTGCAGATATGTGGTTCAGAGCGTGTATATGGAAAGGTCATGGTTACCTTTTCCATTGATGTCAAAGGGGGAGAAGTGCAATGTGAAAAATCTTTCAAAGGAAAAGAGCTTGGTGGGGAGAAGTGCAGTTGATAAGAAGAGTTAGTGTATTGGGTTGATGGTATTTTTCACATCATGTGTTGCCATTAATGCCAAAGGGGGAGATTGTTGGATGTTGTGGATGTGTTGTTGATATGTGGTTTTCATTGATGTCAACACTATTAGCATTTGGTGTACGAGAGGCTATATATGTCGAGGATATTGAGAAATTTGTAAAAGAAAGTGTTTCAAGTTCCCTGTGGAACTGTGTAGGTCTTAAAGGTGTTTTGTTCTTTACGTTGAAGTTCAGTTGTTGTGGACTAAAGGGTTTTCTGATGAGTGTATCTAGATCATCTATCAAAAGTTTCAGAGGTTCACGTATATATTTGATCATGTTGTGGTCTGACAATGTTTTTGTGGTCTCTGTCAGTGTTCCTAAATGAAGTTTTTCTTATTCTGGTAATCTCAGTTGCTATGGATGTTTCTTTGTTGTTTCTTGGTGTTCTTGGATGTTTCTAGATCATGCTATATCTTTGTAGTACATCCACATTGATCGGTGTGCTCGTAGTTGAAGATTTTTCTTCGTATGTTCAGTTTTTCTTGTTCTTGGCTGACATGTTGATGGTAGTGTGTTGTGGATCATCGAGGTGAAATTAATTGAAGTATTCTTGTGTTGGAGTTTTAACTTAGAGTCTCCACTATGTTGTGGCCGACCTTGGTGGATTCACATTAAAATTTTATTTGTAAATTTGGGTCGACATTGCAAATATATTTTATTTTCCTGGCCGACTAAGTTATTGATGAAATCTCATGTAGCAGGTATTTAAGAGTGATTGTTTCATCGATATTGTGTGTTGGAAAGGTGTTGAGTGTGCTCTTATGCATGTATGTGTGAATATCATTTGATTACAGAGTAGAGTGTGAAGAAGGTCAAGCGAAGTGTAAAGTAGTTTGTGAAGGAGTTTTTTGTGCCTAATTGGAACTATAATCAGGCTTGTGGAGAAGCTATTCTTTCAGTTCATACCCTTCGGATTTTAATCCTATTCTGTATTGTTGTGTAGTGAGCCCCTTTTGTATTTGAGCAGTGAGCTCTCGGCAGTGTGTCTGAATGCATGTGTATTCCCCTTATTATTTCTCTTTATACTTTTAACAAGGTATAATCTTGTGGACTAACATCCACCATGGTTTTTCCCCTAACAGGGTTTCCACGTAAAAATATTTGTGTTCTCTATCTCTTTGATGTGTTAATTGTTGATTCATCAAATCTGAGATTAAGTTAAGTTAAGATTGAAAATTTTATTATTCTATGAAAACTAATTCACCCCCCGTCTCAATTGGCTGTCCTTATTTTTCCAACACAAGACACAAGGAAGATAAGAAAAATACATGAGAGGAAATCCAAGGGACAAATCATGACAAGGCATGTGGAATATGACAACTAGTAAGAGAATTGCTAATGAAGTCAACAAATGTTAGCCTTCCTTATCATGTTAATATCTTTCGAGTCTTTTATCTTCTTATTATTGCCAGGATAATAACTTGAATCCAGATAGTATGTAGGAACTTTCCCATATATTCAAAATGATTTCTCTTTCATTGTTCCTACATTTTGGTTATGCTTTGGGCTTTCTACTCTCGAGAATAGGTTACATTGAAGGTTGGTGCTCTCTCGTTGCATTCGTAATACTAGCATTCTCGATATTTTGACATACTCAAGCTCCTCTACATATAACTTCCTGGAATGTGTCGCCTGAACTGGATATGATTCTATCCATGATCCAAATTTTTCTGCCTATCCATACCCAAATGTTGCATTACAATCTGCTTCTCCTGCAAGTACAAATTCCACACATTAAATCCCTTTCAAAACATTCATAAAACTCTCATGAAAACAAAACCATTATTATAAATCATAATAAATCATCATAAATATCACACTTTTTAAAATATCATATTCTTGTGTAATTATTTCATCCAAGTTGAGTTATCGGACCTTTAAGCAACATTAAACATTTAACTTTTAAATTTAACATTGTCACTCGATACCCGATAGCAACAAATTTTCCTAGACCTCAAATTTTACTGGAACTTCCATTTTACCGGACCTCTACTCCCAGACTGGAACATTGTACCCAAAGCTTTGCATTTACATTTTACATCTCTTGCTTCCCGGTACCCAATTTTCGGTATTCAGTACTCTTGAATCACAAAATACTTAGAAAAAATTTCCTTTAACTTTTACCTTCTAGTGATCTCTTCCTCTAGCCAGCACCTACCATAAGCATTAGTTTTCACTTGGGTTGCCAAGCTTTACAGTCTTGGAGTGTGTTGTGAAACCACACAATAGAACCATGTCACCTCAACCAAGCAATGTATGTGGTAAGTAACTTCTTGTGGCAATGCTATCACGATGCACCACAAATAGAAGATGGCCAAAAAGGTCTTAGGCTTCTAAAAACAATGGTTCATAGTGGAGGAACTTTGAAGAACACTACAATATAGTAGCGATGGGAGACTAAAATCTCTAACTCGCGTCCAGAATCACCCGAGATTGCAAGGCCCACCCCTATACAAATAGGTAGATTGAGATCACCTTTCAGTTTTTTCCCTTTTGTATAATGTACTAGAGGTATATACGTTGGAGGTCATCCCTAGGGTGAAACTCCATGGGCACACCCCATACTAAAAATAAAAAGGGAAATTTTGTGTATTGCTCTTTCTCATTACCTAGGAATCATATGTAGCACAAGGGGAGAGGATGCTCAAGACTATATTGTGTCGCTATTCCTCGTCACCCAGGAATCGCACATAGTTCAAAGGGGGAGGATAATTTAGAAAAACACACTTTCAGTAACTGACTCACATGTGTGCAAGTGCAAACGACATAGAAGAGACTTGTTCTTTTTAAGCACCAATTCCAAATGTTCATAATTTAGAAATCACAAACACACTATGGAACCCTACAAGAAATTAGATTAGTAGTTTAGCTCAAAGTCTTCTCCAAATGATTGCCACATAGCTAAAAATCATATATCAATAACTAAAAAGCTTTGCTCTATTGAATGTAAAACGAAAAAAAAATGAAAAACTCAATTGTGTACCCTTTTTTGCTTGATAGTCAGATGTGATGCCAGATTAGACAAATGCAGTGTTTCAGACAGTGATTGTGGTGCATGGATGTGTTGCAGGAACTAACAAATGCAACTCAAAAAATGACAAATACAGCTCTCAAAAATACAATTGTAGCTCTAATAATGGGGACTGCGATGTAGGATCCGACGATTGCAACGTAGCAGGGCACAAATGTTGCAAAAAAATCTATATCTCAAAAACAAACAAAATTCTAACAAAAACAACAAATCTAATGATGCAGATGATGTAAGCTCACTATCAAGATGTTAGCAAAATAACCAAAACCCTATAAAATGATCAAAACTAGCAATGATTGAATGATTTTGAAATTTGCAAAATAATAGTCAAATGCAACATTTTGCGTGACAGATGTGATGCAGAAAACCTTGTATGTGTCGCTACATATGATGATTGCAGTGTTTCATGGAATGATTGTGGTGTTGTGAAAATGATTGTGTCACACACTTGAAAACTAAAAAATTCTACAAAATTTGGTTAGTTCATGTCAATTTCACTAATTTGTAAGACTAGGAAATTTCAGGGGGAAAGCATGAATCATCGACAACCACAAAACTACCTAAATTATAGCCATAATGACCCTAATCTAACAATGAAGCACAAATGACTATATAAATCACAATGATAAAGCAATAATACTTCAATTCCTATGCCAAAGTTGATTCTTCTCCATTGCTCTTCTCAATTTTGCTTTGTTTGCTCTTAGATTTTTAGAATGCAATGTATTTGATAAGCTTGATGTTGATGTAGCAAGATCTCAAGATAATATGGTAGCAAAATATTGAAGATTATGGTTAACCTTGAAATGAGAATGATAGGTTTCTTTTATAGAAATCCAAATTCAAATGAAGGGTGAGGCTTAAGTGATAATGTATGATGATCAATGGATGAGATTAATTGAGAAGAAAGGACCACGATCCAAGAAATTAGGTGAGAAATAGGGCTCAGATAAGAATAAATAAATTAAATAATTGCAACAATTATTTAATTTGGGAGAGGAAAAATGAATAATTAAATAATTAAAAATAATTATTTAATTATAGAAGAAAATAGAGATATAAAATATTTAAATAATTGAAAAAAACTATTTAATAATAGATGGAGATGGTAAATAATTAAATAATTAGAAAAAAAATATAATTATAGAGGAAGGGAAATGATAAATAAGTAAATCAATAAAAACTTATTTAATTGTAGAAGAAAAGAGATAATGAGTAATTAAATAATTAAAAATAATTATTTAATTATAGAAGAAAAGAGAGAAAATGAAAATGAATAATTAAATAAATAAAAATTTATTTAATTATAGAAGGAATGAGGGGAATTGGTGACGTAATTAAATAAATAAGATTTATTTAATTAATCAAAAGAAGAATAAGGATAAAATGAATTAATTAACTAATTCAAAATTAATAGAAGAATATGATGTTAAAAAATAATTAGATAATTAAAATTATTTAACTATGCGGAAAAGATGCAAATTAGTGAGAAAATGTTGCTTGCAAGCTCAGGACATTTTTTAGTGTCTACAGTAATAATTTACTATGCAAGGGTAAAGTCTAAGTATCAAAATAATGATAATCAATCTTATTTGATGTTCAAGAATTAAGTCAAACTAGTATTGCATTATAAAGTTAAATTTTATTGCATTTTCCTCTTCAATACCTTTGTTATTATTTTCAAACTTGTATAGGTATATGGTGAAGTAGTCATTAATGATTAAGATCAAGACTATTTACTATTTGGTAATTGATTTATTTTATATATGTATGTGTGTATATGTGTATGTATGTGCACATGTATGTATATGTGTATGTGTGTATGCACATGTGTATTTGTGTGTGCATGTGTGTGTGTATACCTCACAAAACATAAGCATATTAAATGTGATTGGAACCTTATTTTTTTAAGCTTGAAACTAATAATAAAATAATAAATTAAACACTATAGAAGACCTCACTAAAAACAAACAATCAAACATATCAAATGTAATTCACAAATCTAACATCACATAAAACAAATTTATGTGGATATATTATTTTTCTTTAATAAAAGAGGGTAAAAACTTTATTGATCCAAAAAAGGAGTACAAAACCAGAAAGTACAGCCAACCCACCAAGGGTCACAAACCAACAAAAGAACAATCAAGCAACTCCCAAGAAAAATCTCATATCCTCCATCACCAAATCTTCAAGCTCCTAAGACAGACTTTCTAGAAGGCCACCCTAGTCCTCCACATTCGAGTTTCCCATCCACTCAGATGCCCATTTAGACAAGCCATCATCCACCTTATTCCACTCATGAGGGATATGACAAAAGATGATAGAATCTAGGACTTCACCTAGAGAGATGATTTGTTTAACTGCCATGGTCAGCTATCAATTCACCTCCTCTAATTGATGCTTATTCAACAAGTCAGTCATGATTTGAGAATCGGACTCGCAAAGTATCCTCCTCCAACCCAGAGCACAAGCCCTTTTCAAAGCCCAAAGAATAGCCAAAGCCTCCATGTAATTGTATCTCTCCCAATGCCACCAACCGCAACATGACCAGGATTACCTCTAGAGGACCCATCAATATTGATCTTCAACACCCCCTGAGGAGGTGGCCTCCAATGACCATCTCTCACAACTTTCCTTCTAGCACTCCAACCCAGACTAGACCTAGGCCCACCTCCATCAGAAGTAGGAAGACCTGGCCTCTGAACCACACCTTATCACTAGGATCCACCTGGGTTGAGAGATCACACTTAGCTACCAAGGTCTCCTGAAGAATCCTCGTGATTCTCATCCACACTTGTCACACTTGAAGCTTCTTATCCAGAAAGATCTGATAGTTGTGCTCCACCCAGATATGCCAAATAATCAAAGTGGGACCAATTGTCCAAGCTATGTGGAGGACGAAATTTTTAGCTGGAGAATTCCCCAACTTAATCTAGAATTCATTTGGAAAGAAGAGACATTCTTGTGTAGTTAATTCTAGACTTCCCACTAGAGATGCCAAATCACCCTAGCAAACACACACTGAAAAAAGAGATGAGAAGTGTTCTCATCTCTATTAGAGCATAAGACACACATAGAGGGGCCCTGAAAACTACCCTTCCAAAGATTCTCCCAAGTCAAGCATCTATTATAAATCACAAGCCAAGAAAAACAGTTGCACTTGGGCCAAGAGAATTCATTCCAAATTTGTCTCCACCAGGGGACCCTCGTGCACCCAAACATTCATTTATCCAACACTTGATAGCCAGAGGCGACAAAGAATTTTCCTTTCTAGTCACTACCCCAAGCCAAAACATCCCTCTCCAAAAGAAAGTTACAAACCCTACCAGCCAAAATACAAGCAAGCTCCTAAATGTCCTCCATTAATCCCCTAGGAGACAACTAGATTGAGCCAGAACATGAGGGGTTTTGAAGTCTACCACATGACTCCATCCAACCTCCAGAAAATTCCTACATAAATCATGCAAGTGAGGGTGTGTTGACATAATAGGAGGATGTCCATCCCAAGAGTCAAACCAAAAGAGAGCATTTTTGCCTCTATTGCAAATCCAAAACAACCCTTGTTTAATCAGCTCAGCTTCCCTTTTGAGGGTACTCCAAACCATAGAGCCTCTACCCATAAGTTTGTATCTAGGAACATCCACACTCTCCACACCCCCCAAGATATTTTGTGTCGAGGATCTTAGCCCAAGTTGGTTGTTGCGAGCACCATCGCCAATAAAGTTTAGCTGCCAATTTTTTCCCATTTAGATCAACCAGACACAACCCAAGACCTCCCTCTTACTTCAATCGACACACATCATCCCACTTAACCATGCTCCACTTTCTTCAAAGGATATTACCAAACCAGAGAAACTAATGAAAAAGGCTCTCAAAATCTTTGACAAAGCTAGCAAGGGAAAATAAAACAAAATACTTGTACAACGAGAGAGCCTACACCATAGAATTCAATAGAGTCACTTTGTGAGCAGTAGAAAGCCACTTGCAAGTCCAGTGACTGACCCTTTTTTGAAACTTCTTAATAACCTCATGCCAAAAAAACCTTGGAAGCATGCGAACAACAAGAGGAATTCCAAGATAAACAAAAGGTAGTGAACCAATTTGTAATATGAGAATCCAAGCAATTCTTTATTGAATAAGCTTAAGCATGTTGAAGAAATAAATAAAATACCTACCCTCATTAATGCTATATCTAGAAGTAGCCAAATAATAGTCCAGGGCTGTCCTCAAATTGACTGCTTCATTTTGGAGAAGCCCATCAAAGCCATGCCATCCAAAAAATGGAAATGGAAATGGGGGGGAAATTATTACCCCAACAACAACCCTGAATGCGACCTTACTCGACACAAGATTTAATAAATATTCCAAGCCCCTCGACCATCAAAATAAATATGGGGATAGAGGATCCCTTTGTCGAAAACCTCTAGAAGCCACAAAAAGCTCAGAAGACACCCCATTAACGAGCATGGAGAAAGAGGATAAAGTGACACAGCTCATAACCCACTTAACCCAAGTGTTGGAAAATCCAAACGCCTTCAGAATCTTGGATAAAAAATCCCACTTGATGTGATCATAAGCTTTAGCCATGTCTAACTTAATATATTAACATAGCCTTCTCCCTGGAAGAGGCCATGGAATGCACAATCTCAGCCGCAATAACAACACCATCGAGAATCTTCCTACCAGCCACAAAGCCACCCTGCTCTTCAAAAATCATCCTATCTAACCATAACTTCAGGCATTCAACAATCATCTTAGTAATGATTTTGTACACCACATTACAAAGTGCAATTGGTCTGAAAAAGATCCAATGAATCAACACCCTCCCTCTTAGGGATAAGAGCTAGAAAAGTGGCATTCGTAGCTATTAGCATTTGTTTGTTCATTTGAGATTTTGAACAACCTTGAGAAGGTCAAGCTTAATAACCTCCTAGAACTCCTAAAACAACTCAATCAGAAACCCTTAAGGACCTAGAGCCTTACCTTTCTTCATTTGAATACAATACCCTCTAGCTCTGACAAAGAGATCAGTTTGAGAAGAGAATAACTCATGTCACCAGTCACCAAATGAGGGATACAAGCTAAGATGGAAAACACATTCACACTAACAAGAGTTGAATCATTAGAAAACAAAGAAAAATAAAACTGAACAACCTCTTTCAAGATCTCAGCAAAGGAAAAAAAGCGATGATCCCCCTTTAGAGTCCTGTGAGAAGAAATGATATTACCTTGCCTTCTGTCCTTAACTAAATTGTGAAAAAAAGAAGTATTCCTATCACCTTCTTGGAGTCACTCAATGCAGGACTTTTGCTTCCAGAAAATTTCCTCCCAAAGCTCTCATTCCTCCACATCCTTCACAGTCGCATCTTCCAACCTACTCAGCTCCTCAAAAAACCCTAGGCTTAGATCTATCGAGTAATGGAATCCAAGTGCTCCTGAGCAACCATTTTAGTCTGGAAAACATTGCCAAAGTGGTGTCTATTTCAATGCTTTAACATATACTTGATGTATTGGAGCCTCTTGACAAAGGAATACATAGCAGTGTCAAAATTTAGCTTCCCATAACTCCACCAACCAAGAACAAGCCCATGAAGAGATGCATCTTGAAGCCACATGAGTTGAAATCTAAAGGACTGCTTTTTAGAATATCTAGAAAAACAAGCAAAGAATTTGATCGACCAATGATTAGATCCCCTCAAATCCAAAATCTTAGAGCTAGTCATCCATCTATCACCAACCCCAAAGTTGGACACCAGAAACTTGTCCAACCTTTCTAAAATGGTAGCATAACCATTCCTCCTATTGTTCCAGGTAAACAACCCATTAACAGATTTGATATCCACCAAGTTCAACAGGGCCACATTGTGCCTAAGGATGTCTGAGGAGGGGTCCAAATGGGCAGTACCACCCCTTTTCTCCTCCAGAGAGGAGATGGCATTGAAGTCACTTGCTAAGATCCAAGGAAGAAAAGGCTCCAAAGAATACAAATATCTAATATGAGAACACAAATGCATCTTTCCAAAAATATTAGTAGGAGCATAAATGTTAGAGAAGAGGATTCTCTCACCTTACTCCAGACTAGAAGCAACAATAGAAATAGAGTCCTTGTAGGAGAGCCACCAAATTGGAAGAACTCTACATAGATCCCATAAACAAGCAATACCCCCAAAACTTCCCTGTGCCCCCACACACTAACACAAACCTCTACCCCATATCTTAGAAGACATATTCAACATACATTCCACAAACAGCTTAGTCTCTTATAGGAAAATCATATCAGGAGAGTGAACCCAAATCAACTCACAAATAGCCTTTTGTTTAGGGATGCTATTCATACCCCTAACATTCCAAGATACCAAAATCATCATTTAGGTTGGGAGAAGTGAGAATCAATAGTCCTCACAAAGCCAGATTCCACCAATGTCTCACCAATTAATTTTAGCTTTTCTTGATCCTTCTTCCTACCTGCTTTAAGAGGCTTCTCAAGAGCCCCCTTCTTAGGGGGTTTTTGTTGCAGGCCCAAACCAGGAGATGATGACTTTCTTTTACCAAAATCCTCAACACCTTTCTTTATTAAGAGACCCCAAGAACAGGAACTGAGGAAGGGAGATTTGTGTCCATCTGAGTCATTTGACCCACCAACGAAGCCAAAATGGAGATAGTATTTGACTGACTCTCTTGGTACTTCTTCGCTATAGCACCATCAACTACCTGCATGTCAAGGGGAACACCTTCCTCCAGAGCCAAGTCCTCTAAGGCCTCAAACCTATTAAAATTTTCATCTTCCTACCTATCTTTAAGAGTCCAATTTTGTCCTTAGTTTTTGTTGCGAGTCTTAGCAAAGACAAAACAATCCTTGTCCGCCACCACCCCTTGCATGGGAGTCTTACCTTTATCCATCTTTGGAGCAAGCTGAGATGGAGCATTAGTCATACCAATAGCATTAACAACTTTGGGACACTTCTATTGAAGGTTCCCATATTCATGGCATAAACAACATTGAAAAGGAAAAGCCTCATAATCTAACTATTGGGTCCAAGAAGTTGCCCCAATGCTCATATCAATTGAATCTAGCAACGGATTATTCAAGTCTATTTCAACACACACATGAGCAAAAGAAAGGACCCTTTTCATCAATGTCTGTTGAGAGGGCCCAATAGGCTTATCGAGCAGGAGAGCAATCATCTACAATATATCACTTTGATTGCCAACATTCCAAGGGCAGATGAGGAAGATGCACCCAAATCGAAACCCTAGATGAGAGCTCCATAGCGGAGTTGAAACCCACATGCCAAGGTTTAATGAAGAGACCCACCTAATTATAAAAGTAAGGCCCACCTTCAAATGCCTGGTTTTTGTTAGCAATGTAGGAAAAATCCACCATGAAGAAATTGTTGGGCGCCAACATAATATCAAAGTCACCTTTCAGGGTCCAGGTTTTGCGAACCCAAGAATCAAGAAAGGGACGTGATACTTGCATCCCCATAAACTTGCAAATCAGCACATGGTTGTAATACTCCACATCCTCAACCACGGAATCTGATTGAATAACTAACACCAGACATTCCTACAATCTTTCCAAGCACCCATTCACTTTTTGTAAACAAAATCTACCATTCCTCGACAAACCCTCACCAAGGTTAGCCATGTTTCAAACTAGTTGCCTACCTCCAGATGGAGATGAGACAAAAAATCCAACTTTCTAGAAGAAAATTGAGACACCAAACCCGAGAAGTTAGGCATACACAATCAAGTAGCCAAAGAAACTAGAGAGAAAATTCAAAGCGCAACAAATGACAACAGATTAACAAAAACAAACACAATATATATATATATATATATATATATATAAGAAACCCCCTCTGGATACACAAACTCCCCTCATGCCCACACACTACACACCACCCCTGATCTACAAAGTAAAATGCACATGCAAAGAAGGGTAAGCGGCATGCAATCGTGGCCTCACAGGTCATGGGTTACCATGCTTATGCAACACTAGCTCTCACTCGCCATCCAATATTTTTCCCTAAATTCAATTTATGTGGATATTCTTGAAGATATCAAACAATTTAATTTTCTATCAATGAGATACCATTGTCTTTTAATTCAAATAGTGGGAATATCATTTTCTTACAATGCAACCAATAAACACCTAAACATGAATAACACATTGTGTCTCATCACCTCATCATTTCTCATCAATTCCTCTACCAATATTAAATAAATATTTTTAATTATTAGTCGATAGGCTATATATTGTATGAGCTTTGTGCCTAAATGTAATGTCCCTTCCTTAGGCAGCTCAGCATATAGCAGAGGTTGGCCTACTATTAGAGTTTTTGTAGGTCAACAGAATGGTTAGGGGACCCAACCGAGGGTTGTGGAGCTTAGCTGGAGCTTTACGAGTCTTTTAGTTTGGAGTTCAGTTGTTGAATCTAGGGATAAATTGGAAAAATTAAAGTTGCTTTAGTGGAATAGTAATAAGTGAATAGTAACTAAAAATCATAAAATGAATAGTGAAAGATGCCCCCATCCTAGCAACTCAAGTTGTTTTTAAAAAGTGGCCCTTTTTCTTTGGAAGAAGAAAGACCCTCAAGATAATATTTTATTGTTTTTTATTAAAAAAAAGCTCATGGAGGTTATAAAGTAAAGTGTTGGGCTCTTTTTTGGGCATTCTATTCTCATTTTTACAAAAGCAATTGCAGGTTTGAGCTCTTGGAAGAGGGTTTCAACAACATACAAGTCTTCTGGGGATGAAATCCTTTGGAGGATAGTGGATTGGACGAAAACCCAGTTCACAAAACAAGGAAATCTACTATGGGTTTCCATTTGGGCATCATTGGACTTCATTACAGGTTAATCTGCACTTAGAATTGATTTCAGTAGGGAGTTATCAGAAAAATAATTATAGATTTTGATAGTTTATGGTAGTTAAGGCACATGGGTATTTGATTTTATTACATATTCTTCCACGACAACAATTTATCTTTGATTTGGTACCTTATTCATGGAGTTTTGATCAAGGCTGCTTGTTGGGTATTTTGGGAGGCACCTAGGGTTTGGTAAAAGGTTGATGTTCCTGATTTTTATCATTATTTCCAGCCTATTGGTGGTCCTCTACAACACTTATTTCGTCATCATACTCAGCCATACCGTTTGAAGTTGTAACAGCGAAGTGATTCATGATTTGACTTCAATAATCAAGCTACAATTGGAGCTATACATCTAGATATGTGTTTATCATTTTGGGTAGTGAAATATTGCATTATATAAGGGTTTTAGACTATTGTTATAGTCTGATATAATGCATATCAAACCTCTGAAACTTGTAATCAGATCTAATATAGCTAAAAAAAGGGATTCTATTGAGTTGCAATTGTTGTCTTTCACTTATGCAATAGTTCTCTTCATTTCTATGCTTTCCTCTATGATTTTGCAATGAAAAAATAAGTAATGAAACTCAAACAAACAATCAACAAAACCAAATCAGACCATGCAAGACAATTGTTTGACATTATGGCAAGAGGGAAAAACTAAAAAATTCAAGGTAGACTTGGAAAGGGATTTTTCAACTCTAAGGTCCAACCACTACACCAAAAGACCGGCCTGTTAGTTAGGGTGGCTACCCAGGGTGTTAAGGGTGGGGGTTTCATCCCACTGGAGCATCTGAGGCTTTATGTAGACCCCACACACACGTGGTCGGGACTCACCCAACTGCTACGCACAGGACATTACATCCCACCATGCTCCGTGGGTCTTGACCTCAAGACCTCGGCTCTGATACCACTAAGGCCCAACCACTACACCAAAAGACCAACCTGTTAGTTAGGGCGGCTACCCAAGGTGTTAAGGGTGGGGGTTTTGTCCCATCGAAGCATCTGAGGCTTTATGTAGACCCCATAGACACATGGTCGGGACTCACCCAACCACTACGTGCAGGACATTACACTAAACCTATCTCACACTTCAAACCAGGTTGTTTGACCCCTTTCATCTAGTAGGGAAACCAGGTTGTTTGTCAGAAAAAGTAATAATCCAATAAATATCTTCGTTGTGATCACACATGGATGCAACTATTGGGAGGAGAAGAGATGTTCGTTTCTATTTGGATCAACTGAACGGCTAGATCATCCTCACTTGATATCTTTGTTCTTTGAACTGTTAGATCGCAATCAATCCCCAAAGTACTAACCTTTTTGCTTTTTTCATCGCCTCAACTATTGTACAAATAGACTACATACTATAAAAAGAAAATTATCGACAACTTGCTACATTTACGCAGAACACATTGCACAAAGTTTGCTAGAGACAAACATTGCAAAAGAAGAACAATTAGCAAAGAATTTATATGGCTTTCAAGAAGAAATGTATGATAGTTACCGTTATATCTGCACATGTTTACTATTTTACTACTTTCCATCTCAAATTTCACTATTTTTTGCTTTCATTCCTATATTTAAAATTTACAATAAAGTATTTCTTGTAACAAGATTCCATCATGTAAATGTGTCGTTAAACCCTACAACTTTAACCATATATTTCGGGTTGTCCGCTACACCATTATTTAGCCACACATGCAGTTCCTAAACCACCTCTTTCATTGAAGGTCTCTTCTCCCCTTCAATGCTAAGGCATTCCTTCGCTAGCCCTGCCACTATTCTCATTGATTCCATGTTTTTACCTTCATCCACGTTAAGACAGGGATCTATGATTTCCCTTAAACCCTCGTGTTTACAGTGGAGAGGAAAAATATAGCCAGGTTGCTCTGGTTCTTCATCCTTTCATACAAAAAGTAGGTCTCAACCTCATAAAAAATATACACCTATTGAACATAGAAAAATAGATACTTGTGATTATTGATAAAGTTTGAAAGCAATTGTAACCTGTGCACTTTTTTTTATTTTTGGAGCTGTGGATACAGAGTATTAGAATAGAATCTAAATTAAAAAAAAAAATCTTGAAACACAAATGCATCATTTCTACCTTTGCATCTTGTGTCGTTGACTATCCCAAACCTTTATCTTCAGAGGTTGCGTTTTGAGTGCACTAGTATGAGCTTTATTTGAGTAAGTGTTATTTGGAATGGCCCAGTCTAGTTGCATAGAATTAGGGAAACCTTGAAGTTGGAGTTTACCCTTTCAATGAAACGTGGTGTAGCTCTCAATTAATGTGGAGCATCTCGCGAGTGAAATGTGGAATACATGTCGTTGACAACCAATGTAAAAATTAACAATGAACAATTAAACAATAAAGGTCAAGGTTTATGTTTTCTCCCATTTAGATGTGGCCCTACTGCTCTAATAGGAATTTAATGGACGCCTTAGATATATCACAACTTCGCCCTCAAACCTCTAAAAATTGTGCCGCATAGTACAAGACCGAAAACTCGGTGGGCCTATTATGTTATTATATTCACCCACCCCTAACTCCTTCACTCTAGCATAACATATCATCAATATTTGTGAACAAATAGATATTGATTTATGTCATTTTTTGAATTTGTGGCTTGTTGAACAATATTTAAGAAGCAATATGAATCCTGATCACTTCAAATTATTTAATCTTTATTCTCATTGTTTGTAGATGGCATCATGAAATATGCAAGCACCCAACATAACATCACCACTACAGATTATATGACTATTGATTTATCTTTAGCTTCATATATATCTGCAACGACCAAGCTTTGGTTTCACTTTTCTATGTACACACCAAATTTTACTTTGTATGTTTTGTTTTAATGTTGTGATATTTTGGAAGCATGATGTGATAAAATATTACAAATAACAGTTATTTCAAGATAAAATTTAATTGAATTTTCATTTCTATGGGTCAATGCCAATTCAAGCCAACAAATAAATTAATCAAATGCAATTGCTAGGTGTGAAGCCAAGTTAATCCATCTATTAGATATGCAATTTACTATAAAATATTACTCTCAAACTCTACATTTCGCTCACTAAATATTCTGGTATGTATTAATGCTTTAGAATCATGTGTTTCTCCATTTACCAAGCGTAGTCTTGACATAGGGCTATTAATACCATGCACCAAACAGAGGAAAACGTCAGATCAATTTTCAACACCAAATGACGTGTAGGAACATCTTTTTCTTTAAAACATAAAAGGGAAGAAGCGGTGTGAACTATTTTGTGAAAAAAAATGGTGATAACTTTCACTGGTAAGTTCATTATTCTTGCATTCGTAGATTTGGATATATTTGTATTTCTTTTTTAAAATTGTAAGCAAAATGTTTTCATTATATTATGAGAAAATTATAAGCATCAACACATAGGTCTAAAATATGCCAATAGACACCACTCTGAAATATTTTGCATCAGCAAACACCTAGATGCATAACAAATACTGGCAGTGAAACCTGTCAGTGAATTTCAAACCTTGGTTAATTGAGTTTGATATATATATATATATATATATATATATATATATATATATATATATATATATATATATATATATATATATATATATATACCTGAAATATCTTTAGGTCTAAAGAGTGATGTTTAAATGTTTATCAGATTGTTACTGCTAATTGAAATTTATCGTGAACTTCTTCAACAAGGTAAATTCCTTCTTGGCATTACATTGAATTAGATTCATTTGTTTGCTTAAGCTTTGTGGACCAGTTTTTGTAGAGAGCCAAAATCTTATTCTATAGATTGCGGAGAGACCTGCCACTTACCCTTATCTTTCAACACTTGATTCTTACACACCTTCAGATTGCCTTCATGTAGCAAGAATACTTTAATTTCGACCACACATTTGGTATTCTTGCTAATGTTTGGGTCTAGACTCTATTTTCCTTTTCACATGGTTTAGGCAGACCATTATGCATTTTGTTTTTTACTTCTATTTTTTATATAATTTTAAATGTGTTTGTAGAAAAGTTGTTATTCATTATTTTAATAAATAATTTGTTGAATTTTGCTTTCTTAGTCAGTAGGGTGTGTATAGTGTTATATTTTAATTTTGTTTTGAAGAATATGATAACGATGTTGTTTTAGTTTAATTAAACTTTTAATGTTCACTTTTATTACTATTTAGGTTATATTTCATTTAATATATTTAATTTAGATGATACAAATTATATTGTTGTGAAGATATGCATTTTTTTTAATTACTTATTTTTAATAGTATTATATTTGAATTAGAGTATAATATAATAGAGACATCTTATAAATTTTACAAATCACAATTAAACTTGTTGCAAATCTTTCATTCAATTTCCACTCTCCAAATATGTATTACTAACATTTTGTATATAATGCAAACAAGAATGTATATATTTTACACTACTCTTCATTTACATGTTTACTTCTATATATTTTTCTATCGGTGTAACCCTTGCACCCCCATGTGCAAGTCTAGTTTAATTAAGCTAACACACCATTCACATCAATTTCTCACATCATATTAATTAAACAATTTTTAATTATTAAATTAATTCATCAATCTCTCATCCATATTAATTAAATATTTTTAATTATTTAAATAATTCATTAATTTTTCCTCTCCACATTATTTTAATTATTTAATTATTTAATTAATCCATTCATTAATTCTTCTTATCCACTATTTAATTGAATAATTGTTATTATTTAATTAGCTAATATTTCCTCTACAATTCAATAAACTAATATTTTTCTATTTTTACTTCCACTAAATAAATAAAATTAATATTTTATTTATTTTCTATTCTTTCCACCATGCACATTTTATTTAACTCTAAACATATCTTCTTCTCATGCACATGAATTAAATTTATTTTATTTAATGCTATTAATATTTTTCTATCCATCAATTGAGTTAGCTAAAAAAGGCACACCAATTCTCTCCTCCATGCAATTAGTTTTAACTCATCAACCAAGTCCTTCACAAGGACATGTGTTTCTTGCACATTCCTCCTATCCTCACAATCAATCCCATCCATTGATTCTTTCAATAATATTTCAATGTTGATCGATGACATGTTAAAGCTATAAATCAACCATTTTCCAATCTTTTGAGAAACTCATACTATCATCCAATCCATTTGCTATCACAAGGTTATGCTAAGTAGAAGATCAATCCACATATCATACTAGTGAAGCATATATAAGATCAATGGAGTAAGATGGGGTTTTGTGGAAGTAATATAGTTGTTATTTCATTTAATTTATTGGTTTTCATGCTTAAGTGATTATTGAATGTGGAATAGGTACTTTCATTGTATTGTTCTTGTTTTGCAATTGCACATTTCATCATACACACAACCTGCAAGGATATTGCTCTCATCTCCTTCCTTCCTCCACTACTCCTTTTACAAGACTACAATTCCTCCATCTCCTTCTTTCCTTCTACCTCCTCTCTCTCTTTTAAGCTCCACCTACACAACTCCTATTTCTCCTCTAGCATCTAGAGGAGAGATATCACACTCTTGCTCGTTTCTCTCCTCTAACATCTAGAAGAGAGATAGCACACTCTTGCTCCAACTCTATCTTCTCTTACACACTTTCCTCACATATGCTTCTCATTGTGAGGATACCATGCCTCTACGCCTCCTTTGTTGCCTCCAACACTACATGGATAATTATTGTTCCTTCACTACCTAAAACTACTCTTCCAACTAAAGTGGGTATACCACTCCAATATCTCCATTGATACTAATATGTCACTTAGGTAGATTTAAACATCAATCTCTAACATGAAAACCATATGATCCTACCACTTAACCACAACTCCCTTGACAATTTTCTACCATTTAAATACTTACGCATTCAATTCATCATTGACAAAATACATTTATTTCTTATATTATAAATAATGTCACATTTCTCTAAATTTTCAATTGTTTAAAAAAATATTCTCAAATATTGAATTAATTAATATCTAACTTTAAACAATATATACTTTCTCTATTTTATTTCATAAATTCTACTTGAATCACAATTATTTTTCATCTATTCTATTTCATAAATCCTACTTGAATCAAAATTATTTTTCACTCACAGTAATATTATTATAGATTCGTTTTCTTTACTTTTAACTTCCCAACTTTACTTCCTTATCCTTTCTTATCAATATCAAACATACTTTTATAAATAAATAAATAAAAATTGTTTCTATCTTAAATCATAAAATTTAAAACTTTTATTAATCCATAGGCTACATATAGTGTGAGATTTGAGTCTAAAACAAGTCTCACATCTACAAACCACTATTGAGTTGTCGGGAAACAACTAATGAATTACCGTTAAACAACGAATGATTTATTGGTTTTCGATTGTCGCTAGATTAAACAGGTAGACTTGGAGTCCAACATAGGACAGTCAAAATGATGACGTCGCAACACTTTTGCATGGATGAACGTCAAATCTATGACTCATCAATGTCTTTGAACACTTGAATGTTTAGAAATAAATTATGTGTTTGACGTTAGATTTTCTTTTGTAGGAAGAGAATTAGATTGTGTTCTCATTTCTTTTTCACTTTATTTTGATGGATTCAAAAGACCCGGAGGAAATTTCTTTTCGTGGGAAGAAATGAAGAAATTTGTGGGGATGTGAAGATTATTTTCGAAAGATATAAGGTTTTGGGAGAAAATTTAGACATTTTATGTGTTTTTAAGGGAGAAGGGAAAGGCTTTGCCTTATTTTGGTGGAATGAAATGAAGGATTTTAATTGTAGGAAAATAGAAAACGAATGATTTTGATTGTTGGAATAAAAAAAATCAAAGGATTGTGCATGTTTTGGTCAAGGAGCGAAGGATTTTGCTTGTTTTGGTATAGAACAAAGCATTTTCCTTGTTTTAGCCTCAAAAAAGGAGGATTTTGGTCCTTTCTTCTTGTTTTTGGGAAGAAGTTGAGGTTTGTGAGTAAGAACGAGATTATTCAGCAAAAATATGTAGCAATTTGAACCGCTATTAGGACATGTGAGAATATTTGGAGTTCGAGAAAAAGGCTTGGAAGTGTTGCTTTTGATAAGAAATGGGGGAATTTGAAACTTTTGTGTTGATTTGGGGAAAGAAAACGAAGGATTTTGAAGATTTTGTCCTGCTTTCAGGAAGAGAAAAAGAGATTTTGCAGATTTTGTGTCGCCGTTGGGAAAGAGAAAGTGTTTTGAACCGGAATGAGATTTTCTAGGGAGAAATTTGAGAAATTTGAGCAAGGGTGCAAAAATTTCAGAGGATTTAGTCCTTCAGAAGAAAAGGCTATGTTCTTTTTTCTACCGCTTTTGGTAAGAATGAAGGCTCCAAAGATTGTATTGATTTATTTTGGCTTGAAAGTAAGGGCTTCCAAATAGAGCGAAAGTTTAGCTCAAAGAACAGGTGAAAAGGCATCGTTTTTCTTGATATTTGCATTTGTTTGGTCGAGCATTTAAGGGGTTGTCAAAAAGTTTGAGCTCGTAGCAGGTTTATTTTAGCACCTTGATCAGCTTTCTATAAAGCAATGAAATTTAGGCTATTTATGTAAGTTTGACTGCTTTTTGTTCTGATCAGTGACTTTGAAATTTGTAAATTTATCTTCGAGCCCCACCTTGAATTAAGGGGCTTTACAATTTCCAAAACTGGGTAACTTTGATTTGGAAATATGGATCTTAGTATCCATTTAGAAGATTTTTGTCTCAGCCGATCTACATTTCAAGGCAAATTATAGATTCCTTGAGATAGGATTAAAACATTATAACTAAAATTGTATACTAATTTAAATTTAAATTTAATCAATCACCTTTATTTATAAACTAATGGCTTTCGAAAATGTAAATAACTTTCTTGTACAAGATAATGCCATTAGATAATCCTTCTAGAAGTTCAACGGAATATTAGAGCTGTATAGAGAAAACTTTCATTTTTTTTTAGTGTTGCTCTGTAGGATTTTGATTACAATTATAGTAATAGTAGACCAATCCTTCATTTTTGGTTTGAAAAATTCACTTTTATTTATAAACTAATGGCTTTCAACTATATGGGATACAATCTAAAGAAACTGAAGCAATGGAATATGCATGGCTATAAGAGTTGAAGCAGCTGTAATAGATTTTTCTTTTCTTACCTTGTTGCCAAGGAATCGCATTATCCCATGACAACCACAAGAGACTTTCAAATCTCGGGCATGTTGTCTCAGGTCACTGTGCATCCAAACACAGAGGAAAATGCCAACCATCTGCTTGCTAGCAACCAAATAATAATTTGGCTGACTTGAATTGATTCTATAATTCATCTCATCGGAATCAAGTCTATCTAATGGGGAAGTATATGACATTGGAGAGTGAAGAACAATACATAGTGAATCTCGCCCACTCAAATTATTATGCACTTTAGAATCCCCAAACTCAGAACAGAAATCATTAAGTGTGTCTGATGAACATGATGAACATGTTGATCCATCCTGGCTACAAGGTGATAAGCTACCACTCTGATTTATGTTCCTGTTCTAAGTTACCAATTCGGTTTTTAGATTCGGATATGAGTACGAGAATCTGGTATGGGATTCTGTCAAAAAAAAATATTTTTGGGGTTGGGTAGGTTTTGCGTATGTTAATACAAAAACATATAAAAATCAGAAATATATACATGTTTGAATATATAAAAATCAGAAATATATACATGTTTGCAGCAGTAATTAAGTTCAGAATACACCAACAAATTAGTAGTCAAATAACATAGAAAAAATACACACTTTATTATTCTTTCTACATAAACACTTTTCAAATCTATATCTTACTCCAAGGTTTGTAAACCTGTTGAATTTTTTTTCTTCTCCCACTTTCCTACTTGTCTTTTGCACGTGGGATAAATACCTTTGGCACTGAACTTTATTTTATTGGATATTTGCTCTGAAATCCTGATGTCTCTTATTCTGAGACTAACATATAGCTTCTCTGAAATCCTGATGTCTCTTATTCTGAGACTAACATATAGCTTTTAATGCCGTCTAATTTGTATGCTAACCACTTATAAATTTTTTAATATAAAATTTGGTTTTCTACATCACTTCATTCTTGACATCCTGAACTTTATTTTATTAGATATTTGCTCTGAAATCCTGATGTCTCTTATTCTGAGACTAAGAGACAGCTTTTAATGCTGTCTAATTTGTATGCTAACCACTTATAAATTTTTTAATATAAAATTTGGTTTTCTACATCACTTCATTCTTGACATTTTTTTCATAACTACCAACATCACATAATCTTTCAATATCATTTAGGCAGCTCTTTTGATTTACTTTGCACTAAAGCAATTGGAGTGCTGGTTGTTGAAGAGTTTGGAATCAATATTTTATTATTTAGAAGTCAACGTTAAGTCAAAACTAAAATAAAATATGCAAAAAAAGTCACTTTTTCCGTGGCCTGGGCATTTCATGCAGCCGGATTCAGTCCGGGTTCGAATCGGAATCGCCTTTTTCAAATCCACAGAGCACTGATCGTACCCTGCCCATATCCGCAGGCTGAAAAACGTATCCTGTGCGAATTTGTATCGTATCCGTACTGTATCTCGAATCTGTATCGTATCTTGAATCTGTATCGTATCGTATTGTATCATATCCGGGCTCTACTAGGGACGAATCAGTAACTTAGATACTGTTCAATGTTTGGTGAATAAGGGATAGCCATTATTATTAACAATTCAACGTTCATGGTTAAGAATACTCTACTAGGGACGAATCAGTAACTTAGATACTGTTCAATGTTTGGTGAATAAGGGATAGCCATTATTATTAACAATTCAACGTTCATGGTTAAGTACTAATTCTTGAAACACATTCTGTGTGCTAAGTTGTTGGCAAATAAAAAGGAAACCATTGAATTTCTATCTAGTGTCCAAATATTTGCCCACAACTGCGTGTGAGTCACTCACTTTCACTTAATTGCACAGCCTTGCCAACACTGCCTACAGGATAAAGTTAATACACCTCTTTTAGAAATTAAGTTGCATTGTAGTAACATGAAATTTCATTATATGTTTGGTCTGTGATATCATATTGGCATTTGGAAAAGAGAAATGTGTTCGTCATCTCCTTTTAAGGTAGTGCATACATTACACAGCCACCAAACTTGTGTCATACATATTTATTTATTTATTGCGTGTTGCTCATTCTCTTCATAAACTTAGTCTCCATCAAAACTACACCATTAGTGTGGCTTGAATGGCAGAATTTAACATTGAACATGGTAACAAAAATCTTCCCTTACTGGAAGCATTCAACAATTTCAAAAACTCTCTATCCAATTACCTCCACTAGACATCCTCTAACATTAATAACTGAAATCATATCCAATTCACTAAACTGATGATGCTTAAGGATAAATATAAAAGGAAAAGAATGACAGTATTTTGTATGAACAGATTTACACATTTGGACATTTCACCCTTCATGATATCACTAGCACACAAAATATTGCAGGGTTATAAAACAAACCAACCAAAAATTGAAGAAATCAAACTATCTACCAATTGACAAAGAAGGATGATCTCCATACCTCTATCTGATATCTACACGATGTTAAACTCATTACTATGAGACCAAAAAAGACATTTTCGTAGGGTCCAATTTTGATAATTTGATTTGGTTGTTTTTTGGGGCTCCTGACTTATTACAAAAAATGCTCTTAACATAAAATTAAATATGTTTTAGCAACAAAAACTTGAACCATAGGGCCAAAAACCTCTTGGAAGGTATCATTTCCATGCATGAGATCTCACATTCTTTAGGTGTCAGTCAAACATATTGTAAATCAGGTAACTAAGCGCTATACTAGTTGTAATAGTAAAACACATATCTCAAATGAGAGCTCATTGCATAAAGCTCAGCTGTTTTACAGGGACTACAAGACAACTCTCACAGAATTGAATCCAATTCCATCCTCCCCTGAATCTGCAAATCATGGCAATATTCAGAATTTTAATGAAAATCCTTACTTTGACTCAATGAATAATGAGGTCACAAGTCCCATTCTCAAAGACTCTGCATGAAATCAGTTTGTCATAGGCATGGATCAAACCCTAAGTGTCATCACACAAAATAGGATATAAACTTCAGCATTGTGACAAAAAATTCTTGCTTGACTAGAAACCTATTGCCAGATATGCTTTATGTTGGGACACGGTATAACATATACACACTTCCTCATTTAGACAACGCGGTTGCTTGAAATGAATCTCATTATGCTTTTTACAGACGAAAGAAGCCAAGAATGGAGGGTGGGACTGAAAAAGAAGTATAAACATGGAAAGCAAAACAATGGGAGTGCTTAGTGCATCTCGGCAAACTGTCATCATTATAAAAAACAAACACAATGATGCCAAAAATCTAAAGAAACTAGAGCATAAAGCAACAAGGGCAATGCCTAATTTCTCAAAGTTATGTTATGTTATCACTCCTTTGACATTTGACCAGTTCATTGGTCCACATATTGTTGAATCATCTTTTGTGTTGAACAGAGCAACTACCACGTTGGCAGTAGTATCTGGGTTTTATTTCATTTATATATAGGAGTCAGAAGATGAAGACACCATCATCCAAACAAAATCGTATGAATTTAAGAATGGACACTCGGTTAGTTGTTGATTCTACTTGAAAAATAGGTTTGAATAAAGCAAATAATTGGAGAATTTAGAAAAATAATTGTTGGAAATCTGATAGAAGAATTGAGCTTATGAGTCTAATATAGTTGAGACAACTCTTGTGCTGAAGTTAATTCATTATGTTGTCCTCTCTAGGATGCTCAATGTTGGATTTTGGTCTAGGTAAATGTGACGTGCCTTTACACCAAGTGTTTTTCCTTCTTCATATGAAATATGCCCTCTTGTCAAAAAATCAACCCTTATCATGAAGTGTAGATCTTTCTTCAGAAGATTGGATACATAACAAGTCCCCTGATCCCTGCTTTGTTCCCTTAAGGGTGGATGCTAGCTTGAAGTTGGCAAAAAAAGGTTTTATGGAGATGTCACAAGATCCTAGTTCTAGCCTAAACCCCTCCCTCCCTCTATAAATGGTAAGCAGAAGGACAAGATAGGTGAGCCCTCCACCTCAGGTTTTAAGATGTCATATATAGATGACCTTTGTTTAGAACATATCTCTAACCTTGAGAAGATTACCTCCCCCACTAGCTCTGATATGGAAGTTATGGTATATGTTGTTGAGAAAGTGGTGAATAAAGCTTGTGATCTAGAGAAGACGAGCTTGGTCCACAATTCAATTTTGAAGTGGTTATCTTTTGAAATCAATAGAGATAATATGAAAACTTTGGCTCTTGGCTAACTACTTAAGGGGACCTACGTTAGAGAGGAGAATATATGTCCAATGTTAATCAATGATAAATGGACTGATTTGGAAGAATTGTGTTATCTGAAGCAAAATTAAGCCTCTAGAGGGACAAGTTGTAGACTATGGCTAGTATTAATAAGACCACGATTAAAATTTATTTAGAGTTTAAATGTCATTTAGCGTAAAATCAAAATTCAAGTTCATTCTAATCAAGCTGACCCTATCTCTAGAACCCATGGTAAGAAAATGGAGGGACTGATTTCTTTAGATTTTGAGCAGCTGGAGTTTGCTGAACATCTAGAACTCCTAAGAAAGGGTGCTCTCTATTATTTATTTTTTCTCCAACTGTGATTTGATTAAATTATTTGATGACCCTTCTTACTGTGGGTAGTCCTGCTATGTTATTGTAATTTTTTGGATGCTCTTTTGTAAAAACGACAGGGCACCTTTCAAAACCTCATTTTTACCAATAATTTAAAATATATATATTTATTATACCTACTTTTGTGCAGTGACAAACTCTGCCTAAGATTCTATCTGAACCTATTCTTGTTTATCTATTTTCCTATATTTTTTTCATGACACAGCAGCAGTATCAATACCTCTCTGCTTCGGGTCTCTGATCAAGAGGGACTCAGAAACATCAAGGCAACAAACTATTTTGTTAATCCTTTGGTTTACATTCCTTGATTGCCAAGGAGTGAAGAACTTGTTTAAAAGGTAGTAGAAATTCTCACTCACTAAGCAATTGAACTTTCTGTGGATTCAACCTCTCTGCCATGAATACATGTGAAAATCAATTTAACCCAACAATTTTAACATTGATTTGTTTCGAATGCATTATCATATGTTGTATAGCATGTTCATTTTATCCTCCTGCAGGAAAAAATCGAAATGAACTTCTTTAAAAAGTGCAATTTAGTTCTTTTTCATTCTACTGGTTCAAATTTTTTAACTGTCAAAATGGTCAGATTCAAAACTTAAAGTAGTGGGATTCAAACCCTTGACTTCCAAAATGATCAAACTGAACTTTGACAGCTGAACCGTTGGTTTTTAAGAACGTGAGATTTATGTTGAGATTTAATTTTGTGTGTTTTTTTGGAGAATCATTATCAGGTAAAAGCCTGACAAATATTGATTTGACAACTGAATGGGAACATTCTATTTCCATTTGCAGTGCTTTTTTCAATTTGATGGCAACTTTCTTTTTTCATTTTCATTTCTTTATGTTTTAAATTATGCAAATATTTCATAATCAGATAATACTTAATTTCTTTAAGAAAAAAATCTAGATTTGTCTAAGCTTATTTCATTCCATTATTTAGCATTTATTATTAATTGTTTAATCTAACGCATGCAACTAGAATTTGCATGCACAAATATGTACTCTCTACATATTAACATTCATACAGTTTTCGATCAGTGTAATCCTTGCTTTAAGTGCAGGTGCTAGTTATAATTTCTTTGGCCCAACTATCCTCACAAACATTGCCTGCTATTCCGCCAGCATTATGACAACGGTTAAGAAAATAGACTTAAACTGTGAGAGTTTAACAAGTTACGAGCTTCATTCATTCTGCGTAATATGAAAAAGGCGGTCCATGTGGCACCCCAGGTGATTGGGAAGAAGGGCTACGATGGTGCCAAGGCCAATATCTGATCCTGCAACGTTATCTTATGCGTCCTCATGGAGGGCTATATCCTGTTTTATGACCGTAATCTGATAGTCATGCACACAAAAATTTACAGATGGAAATTTAAGTGCCTTTATTGGTTTTCATCCATGACTATGAATCTGATTTCGAATCTCTTTAACCCCAAATGCCGGATAATTATACCATAGTTGACCTAGTTCAAGAAGGGCGTCAAACCCTAGTGTCTAGCCATACAGGATGATGAAATTGACCTCGTTTGACATGGACTCTGCCTTCGGGTTTTCGCCAGAGGAGTCACAGTCTAAGCTAGCATTATCCAAGTTGACGTGCCTGAATGCCTTGGACATTTCTTCCTAAATTCAGATACTTCTAAAGAAATCACATTTGTAAAGAAAAACCAGTGAAAAAGGCAGAGGTACGGTTCTAGTCTGCACTTACAATGCCCAGCTAAGGTATTCATATAAATGCATTTCAATTTTTATGTTTTAAGAAAACATACGCTAGAAAGGGCCCTCTGTCATATGGTACAACTACATGCTCTTGCCTTTATGCTGTTTGATCTGTCTGCAACTTTAGCCCCTTTAACCTGATTTCTTTGCATCTGCACTTGTGCCTGCAAAAAACCCATAAAAAGATTAGCACAGTGCTGCAACAGAGACCAATATTTGAAAAGTTTAGAGAAAATAGAGGGCAATTGGAAGAGATTTATTTTGGGTAACGCATATGTGGCAGAGGCCGAAGTATTTGAGAAGTGGTGAGTTCGATGACTTATTTTTACGGCAATTAGCAGTTTTAGAGGGTGAGATTTAAGACTGCAGAGGCACATTAAACTCCATTGCCTACTAAATATTCAACTTACTAGCAGAAACTTTTTATGTGAGAATCTTTCCAACTATACCTATGACTACCCTTCCAACTTCAACTCAAATTTCAACCTTATAATTTAGCACAACATTAGTAGCCGTTGCAGAAAGGAAAATGTAATCTTTATCCTAATACAAGGTCATTTGATCTTTTCACATATGTGGGAAAGGAAAGTATTTTACTCAGCACTTGTCTGTAATCGAAGCTCCAAGATTTCTTGTTTTTGGAACACATATGTAAACAATTCATGCATAACCAGCAATCTGCAAAACTTGAGATAACTGTCAAGAAGGCTTTTATAATTTACTACTTGTCAACCTCCACATGAATTCTTTGCACATTCACTTTCTATGGCATGGGTCCTACATAGCATCACTGAACTTGAACAACACAGGACATCTAATTGAAAAGATCTACTTGCGCAACTTGTGCACTTTCACACAGGTTTATGCTTTGAATTCAGAAGGTAAGAATCTGCTTCAGTCCATGTGCTCATGGCAACGTTATAGATTTTTCAGGCTCACAAATACATACACACAAACCTACAAACTATACAATTAACATGCATTTCACAAACATAAACACAACAGCTGACCACTGTGCTGAGTCTGCTGACAACCTATATTCCACCAAGTCTCCGGGTTGGGGGGAAGTGTTTCGGGGATGGATTTTTTTGAGGCCATTTTTGGGGATGGCAGGAGATGACAAAGGGGACGGCTATATAAAAATATAGAAAAATTTAAAAATATAGGGAAGTTTCAAATATTCATATGATAACATTGATAAGGCATTTGTCATATTGACATATACATTACAGAATCCTTAAAACACAACAATAGAGTTCACATGAAAGTTGAAAAAATTAATATTTAATTGCTTCCATAATTCATTGTCAATGTGCATATAATATAAAATTAGAAAAAACTAAAAAGTAATACTGCATACACCAAAATGCCCAAAGGCTACAAGTTTGCACTGCAAATGTCCAAATGACAAATTCACAAATGTCAAATTGTAAAACATAGTGATGGAATGTATGAGGTTGCCTCTAATCAGCATCTCCCAACAGTGCATCAAAATCAGAGTCTGACTCTAAGTCACTACCACTACAAGTATGAGGAGTTGGCTCATCTAATGGGACTCCAACTAATCCCTCCTGTGTGGTCTCCTCGTCAATTTGGGTGGCATCCTCTGGATCAATATCCCACCGTAAAGTTGGATTATGTCGATACTCTAAAGTTTGACGATCTTGGAGTCGCAAAGCACTATGGACAGCCACCAACTTCTCTGCACATCTAGAGGTTAACCTATTCCTCTTGATAGAGTGAATAAAGTTGTATGTAGACCAATTCCTCTCTACAATAGAGGAACTAGCAACCTGTGAAAGGAGGCGAATAGCAAGTGTCCTCAACTCTGGTGCATCTTTGCCATGTCATGTCCACCATCCAATAGCATCTGTTTGAGCTAATGTAGCTCTATCTATTTTCGCCTCTGATTTGCCAAATGTTGGACCACGGAGATTGGTAAAAGCAAGCCATTGTGTACGTAGTAAACTCGATTCCTCAACTGAATACATCTTTCCAAGGGCCTTCATTAACCCTTCTTTTACCTCTTCGTCATCACAAGGAGGCAACCTACCAGCTTTTGGTGCATACCATTTGGGATTGAGAGCAAAAGCTGCCATATGAAGCGGGGCATTCATAGTGTTCCACCGCCGCATCACAATGGGCTTAATGTGCTGCTCATACAATCCCAAATTAGGATCCCTGTTAGAAATTGCTTGTTTCATTTTTCCAAGCATGCTATCAAATGTATCATAAATCTCTCCAAGGCTAGGAGAGTTTGTATCAACATATCTAATGACATCCACAACTGGTGAAATGAAAGAGCAAATATATCTGCAAGTGCAAACAAAAATTTGAAAAAAGACAAGTCAAAAAATTAAAATCAGATTTTTAATAATAAAACCAGCAATCAAATTATAAATTATAAATTTATAAATAAAATGAACATCAACAAGTTAATAAAAATAACAATTTTTTTACCTCACATTGGACCACCAATCATCATTAAGAACTTTTTGTTTGATGCTTTTCCCTTCTGCAGTGTTTGAAGTAGACCATCTACTCCACTCTAAAGTAACCATCATCAACTGTAGAGGCTCCTGCACCTCAAGCATCATCTCTAACAAAATAAAATAACTGGCATATCTTGTTTCCATACGTTTGAGGAATTCCTTCTTTGAAAATATCCTGAAGCGAGCAAGTGAGGTGTGATGGTTGCAAATAAACATCTGAATATTTCTAGCTTCTATCACCACCTGTTGCACCCATTCTATTTTCCCTATGTTTTTCATTGCATTGTTCAACGCATGAACACAACAAGGGGTCCAAAAGATGTGCTCGTAAGCACCTTCCACCATCATGCCAGCTAATTTGCACACACGTGCTGAATCAGTAACCACCTGCACGACATTGGAGACCCCAACCTCCTCTATAGCATCTCTCAAAATATGAAACTGGAATTCTACATCCTTGCGCTTCCCAGAACAATCAATAGCTCTAAGAAAATATGAGCCAGCTGAACATGTGACTATGATGTTGATAAGTGGTCGATGTCTAATATTGGTCCACCCATCCATGATAATAGAGCAGCCCGTCCTAATCCAACATTGTTTCATGTCCTCCATCACCAAACTCACCTTGGAATATTCTTTGTCAAGGAGTGTGGTGCATAGTTTATGTTCTCCAGGAGGGGTGAATAAGGAACCAACAGCAGTTACATCTTTGAACATTTGTTTGAAGTAAGGAGAACGTGCTACATGGAATGGGATGGCATGGGCATAGAAAAACTTGGCAATGGAGGACTCTGCCACATCTCGTGCATGCACATTGAACAAACTTGCAACTGTATTTGGCTGCTCACTAGTAATAATCTTCCTCTTTCGTCTTGTGTAAACATGAATATCACCACTAGTACTACCACTAGCACTACCAACCATAGAGGGCATATGCATAGTTGATTGTGCAGATTGTGTTGGCATTGGCAACCCCTTAGACTTTGATTCTGCCTCCATATGCAGTCTATAACACTCCACCCTCTCATCCTCCTTTATATCTTCACAAGCCTTCACCCCTTTGTCTTTAAAGCCCAATAGATGAGAATAGACCCTTGTGTAGCTCCCAGTAAAATGATGATGACAAATGCGACACCTCCACAATCTAGTACCCCCTGAATTTTTCTTTTTGTCTTTGTCTAGGGCTGTCGCTAATTGAAGAAGAGGCTTTTTAGAATTGAAGGGACCTTTTGCATAGGATTTTAGAGCTTCAGAAGGGCATCCAAATGGATTTTTTTGAGGTTGTCCCCTTTCACCCATACCACTTTCATTTTCTTCTTCCCTCTCAACATGCCCACTACTCTCACTACTGCTGCTCATGTTGTTTTGTTTTGGAATTTATAAACTGAAAATTAAAAAACAAAAAAACAAAAAATCATACATTCCGTCTTTGAAACTTTGAAAAAATTGAAAAAAAAAAAGAACAAATGGAAGATTAACATACCTCTTTTACTTCTCTTGCTGGTTGCTGCCTCACACTTCATCTCACTCCTCACCAATGCTAGTTTTTCCAACAGCACCTTCAAACCCTCCTCTTTGTCTTTCTAACTTGGCTGTAAAAAAGAAAAATCATGTAAAAATGAAAATAAGTGACAATAGGAGTATAGTATTTCATTGCTTTAGGGTTTAGAGGGGTGTGGGGGCTCACACAAATCAAAATGATATGTTTTTTTTTTTAATTTAAAATGGGGCAGGTGAGGTGGGGACAGCCATCCATCCTCTGGACGATTGAGGGGCATCTCAGATGTCCTCGACACATCCCGAGGACGATCAACTGTCCTCACAGCATCCTCACCCCGTTCCTCCATCCCGAAAATGTCCCCAACAAATTTTTATTTTTTGGGGACAGCTAGGAAATGTCCTTGACCGTCCCCACATCCCCAAAACGTCCCTAATGCGGGGACATGTCAAAAAATGCCAGGGAAGCATCTCCATGCTGACAACTAAAGTATAACAAAAGAAAGATTTGTTTTTTGAATGATGCAATCTATTACTTAACCCCTAAAATAATCTTGCATCAGTATGGATTCATTAATAAAAGGGAAGGCTCACACTAATTTATGGCAACATCCATTCTCTTTACTAATGTAGGCATATGCAATCACTTAGAAACATCCATTCTCTTTACTAATGCAATAACTAAGAAGTTTGAAGTGACATACATTAGATAAAATTGTTTTTAGTTATCTTGGCTTCTATCTATTTTTGATTGAAGAGATCAATCTTAACAGCAATGATCTAGCTAAAGTAGATTAAGTAGGACACATGTGTCAAATACATTATAAGTCAAGATATTCTTCTCTACTAGATTGTTAAATTGGGTCAAATAGGTCTTCTCATGAAAAATTATTTGTAAAAGCTTAAAAACTAATAGCAAACTTCTTGATTTTTTGTTACAAATTTTCATAATGGAGATCATTACTTGTCAAGGAGGGCAACTGCTCAAGGAGAATTTGTAAATTTGATCAACTGATGATGCAGTGTACATCACACCATATTTTTTGTCTACCAATAGTTCCATGTACCCTCTTCGGAGAGATGAACAACCCAAGCAATTCTTATCTCCTCTTATTTATGATAGACAACTTTAATAGTGTCTTCCTTATTCTACACAATTATTTTAAAGTGTTCTGAAAAAAATACAAAATAAAAATATGAAGTAATTAAAGGAAAGAGGATGTGATTCTTTAAGCAATAGTGTCATTCTTTAATGGATTATAGGGTTGTATAGAAGATATGCATTGTTTGGCATACATCCAACCACTTGGGTAGTGTCCATAACTTCTTCATGATGCAATCTTGAATGCAGTTCTAACATGGCTTATTCTTGTTTTTTAATCTTTTTAGTAATACTTTAAATCATCATATTAACTTAAGATCTTTCAACTAACTCTCATCACCTTGTCAGTTCAAGAAGCACCATAATTTTTGTATTTTGATACAGTTATTTACAAATATAACAAGGGTTGCGGTGAAGCCGCAGTTCCTGCCAAAGGCTGTAAGAACAGTTTACCGTGTAGATGCAAGATAGATAAGTTGATGGTGCAAATCTAATCCTTAATTTAGTTGATGTACTGGTTATAAATTCGATTGCAAAAAAATCGTATAACTAGCACATCAAGAGAGTGATGATAAGTTAAAAGACCTATTAGCAAATAAAGCATCAAAGTTTAAACTAACATGCACCTTTCAAAGCTGTACTGAATAATGGGAAATTTTGTCAAAGATCGATGTCTGAAAATATTAAGATGATGGGGGTCTGACCATATCAATATCCATCCCACTTGTTTGTAATTGTGGAGTGAGAAAAGTGAGGCTATAAAGCTAGAACAATAGGAATATTTAGTATGGAAAATATGTCATCCAGCTTGCATAATGGAGATTAGAAAGGAACAGTATTAGGGGAATAAAGGAAAGGAGCTAGAGATTAACAATGAATCTTTGAAAAATTCTCACATGCAATGTTAAAATGGAAATGGAAGACAAACAGATGTGTTGTCAGTTATAAGATACAAAACTGCTCGTATTCACTCTATTCATTTCTTCTATTTTGATATTTCTTACAAACAGTAGCTTGTAACTTATGCAGAACATGGCTAACATATACAGAGCTCCGTGGCACAAACGGAAAGGCATTAGAACATCACAATATATTCTCGTGTTCTAGGAGATATCCTGAAGTTGATGGTGCAAAATGTTGCGTGACACTGTATTTCAAACAAAGTCACAGATCTACATGGAACAACTTACTAGTTAAATGCTCCTGAGATAAAGTGAAACAAACTGATATTTATTTATCTGTTTATCTTGTTTGTTTTATGAAAAATATGTAGAAGGCAATCCACTTGTGGTCTAGTGGTTGAGATTTGTTTTGAATTTTAACTATCTTTTCTTGGTTTTAGGTCTAGTAAATTTATCATCACTTCTAGCATAAATCTACATGCTCTATCTTGTATGTTCTGCTAAAACCATAACCAAATAAAAATTCTAATGATCTGAACGAGCAGAGAATCTGATAATTGTTTTACATCCCAAGGGTTACAAAAAAAAGCATCCATTGAACAAGGAGACAAGCAAACAAATCCTTTTTTTTTATTAATGATTTTGCATTTAAAATGAAATGTATACAGACCTGATTTTTACCCCTGGGAACAAACTCCTTGTTCTCAACCAAAGGGTGCCAGTTAAAATTTGTAAAGATGCCTATTGTGTATTGAAAAAATTTAGTGTCTCAAAGCAATAGCAAAAAGAAATTGGAATGCAGGTCTCCATACTAGACATAGATACAAATTTTCTAAGCAGTTGCAGGTCAATGTCATTCACTTACACGTAAGGCACAGTTCGTAATTGATATTATTGGAATTTTTTTCTGCTAAAACTTCTTCCCTTGTATGAAGTTCAAACCGAGGAAAAAGTTTGTAGTCTCCAAATAAAGCTTTTCCCACTCAGGGATAGAAATAAAATTATCCGCAGTATATAAATCTACTCTTTAATCACCGTAAACTATGCATGAAATCCAGAGCAAAACTGTAGATGGTGAACCAATGTGGAACAGTGGCTAAAGACATCCACACCACATAAAACAGGTCAAAATATAGGTGGTAAAAAAATCAACTAGAAGGGTCATTACTGACTCTGCACTCATAAATAAACCTACTAGTACATTTGCAAGATTAGGTAACCTGCCATATGCATGATTCAAAAGGTAAAGTACCGGATGTTTTTGCTTTCTAACTTACCAATTTCATCTTGCAAGCAACTGGTTTTTCAGCATCAGCACCATTTTATGTAGCTTTCTTGACAACCCACGCCTGTCAAACGGGTAAAGGAATTGTTGACTTCGACCAATTTTAGCTCACAGAATGACCTCATAGATGCCTTGCATATGAAAAAAGAACAAAATAATGTTCTTCCATCAGAATATGTTAAAATAAATTGCAGAGCAACTCTACTCATAGCAGGAAAAACACAGCTATCATTATCTGGGGGAGATACAAGCTATTGACACGCTTCATGTGTAGGTCAATAACGTTTCAGAACAAGATACGCCTGTTTAAAAACAATAGACATGTGTCCAATAATTTGCTTATGTAGCCATAGTCAGTCTGCTTACAGTTGTCTTAAAACGTTGGATGGCCAAGTCTGCAAGTCACATTTGCTCGTTGCTGCAGTGTCTTAGTCCGGGGATCAGCGGGGGAAAATACAAGAACGAATAAACTTTTGCATTTATATTATGTTTTAACAGGGCATTTGAATGGGAATATAACTTAAAGATTTAAATTTACTTCAAATTTGGAGTTAAATGAGGTTTTATAGTTCTATGTGTATTTCTTATTGAGCAATTTATATAAGAAATAAATTAAATTATAGATTATTTGAAAAGTGAAAATCATATTTTAATTTGAATTGGTTAAGTCAAAAAATAGTAAGCAAATTGTAATTTCTATTAGCAATGCAATTAATGATTAAAATTCTTCTAAGAGCATGTATCATTTTGTTCTATTGAGAATAAGAGACATTGCATAATAAATTGTGTTTGCAATGTTTCATCAAGCTTATAATGTTGCTTGCATCTTGATATAAAACAAAGTTTGCTATCATTTTTTGCAAAGAACAATGTAGCATGTAGCATTGAATTTGACAAAATCTTCACTTAAACTAACTAGATATTGCTTTAGTTAGTGCCTTGACTTTCCAACAAACATGAGACACCTTTTGTGTAGTTTAGAGAGTCTTCCTTTTTTTAGTTCATGTGTTAAAAGTGTTCAATTCCAATGTTGATTTTTAAAAAAATAACAATGTCCATTGTCTAGTTTGTTCATTGCATTCAAGCTCAACAATGTGCCCTTTGAAAGGAAATAATGATCATTTGTAGCTTTATACCAAATTCCAAAAACTCTTCTATAACTTCAATTCAGTTTTTAATATCGTCATATTTATTTAAAACCAACTAGAGTATGCTTTGGTTAGTGTAAATCATCTTTACAACAAACAAAAGATACTTTTTGTGTAGTTTATTTGTTTTTCTCAATTCATGTGTTAAAAGTGCTCTATGCAATGTTGATTGAAAGTGAAATAAAATGTTCATGGCTTGATAGTATTTAGTTTGTTGATTGCATTCAAGCTCAATAGCATGTAGTTTGAAAAGAGGCAATAATCATTGATAGGTTTATAGCAAGCTCCAATAAGCCTTTTTTAAACTTTAATATAGTTTTTGATATCACGAGTTCCAACACGTCTACAAAAAATATTGGATTTGATTTATTTTTTATTAAGGAAAACATTTTTAACTGAAGCTATGAACTCAAGAGGTTGTCAAAGTGCCCCAAAACCTTATACACCAAAAAAGGCTAGAACAACATGAAACAAGGACCCACAAAGAAAATAGGCTTAAGACAAGAAAGGCCCTAGCAAACTAAGCAACACTACAACAAAGAGACAACCAACACAAACAATAGCATAACAATAAGTAGACAACCAACATAGTTAAGAAGCTTGAAACTAAACCTCTCCAAAGAGCTTTGAAGCAAATTATGACCCTATTGGTTGTCCTATAACTCTTTTAAGAACCAATCATAACTAGAGGAGAAGCATCTAGTTTACTTTTATCCTTAGAGGGGGGGGGCGCTCAAATTCCCAATATAATCCACTACAACTAGGTCCAAATCCTTACAAAAAGTTAAAGAAGAAGTGGGAACCAAAGAGCACACAACAATAGGTTTTTTCTTGTTCATTAAGGAAGACCCCTTAGTTTTTCCTGCAGGGCATGCATCTATAGAGCCCAAATAATTTCCTTCAAAACTAGCCTTCGGGTTCCTATGATTAGAAGAAACAAAGATCCTTTTGGATTAACTATGGAGCTTATCCATGATATCCTAGCATGAATGTGAAAAGTGCCCAACACTATGGCAATGAAAGAAAACCATTGAAGATGAATCATAATGGATTTTTTGTTCCTAAACACCCAACATGGAGCATAACTTAATAGTATTTGGTAACAACTTATCAATATCAACACAAACAAAAAATATAGCAAAGGCCAAGTGTTTTCATGGCTTTCATGACCTTGTCAATAGATAAAAAAGAACCAAGAGCATTAGCAATACCTCTTATGATCTCTTCATCCCAATATTCCAAAGGGAGCCTCACCCAAATAGAGACCGATTTATATTTTTCCTTAGGATCATCCAATCCAGTAGTCCATCAAAGGACATATTTTCCAAAGACCCAAGACCCACCTTGCAAGATACACATGCTCTCCTCAAGGGATTGGAAGGAGAAAATGAAGGAACCAATAGACATTGTAGCCACTCAGAATTGACTAGAAACACACCATCTTTTCGAAGCCTAGCTACAAACATCATCAATATTTGGATGAACTCTTGAGAACCTCCCTATAAGGAAATTTGTACGCAAGTAGATGCTTTTTCAACTAGGGCATCATGAATCCTCAATGAGAAGTGCAAGGAGGTATCACTAGGCACCAAATCAATAGCAAGAGCCACAACTAACATAGAAATATCACCAAACACAAGTTCAACAAAAGGAACCTTAGGCACCACTTCAGACAAAGGCTTGGACCACCAATACCATTCCAATACTAGAATCTTGATACTAGGTTTAGAAGGGGGACCAGAGGACCCAACAACAACATAAGGCACTCGAATAGAGGTGTTGCCCTCCCCAACATCAAACTACAATAATCTTGCATGTAGTAGAGCCTCATTGGACATGGGGCCCTTGCCACTCACAACCCCCTCATTTATGGACCCATCTTGGATAGGATCCTTGACTAGAAGAGTAGGTGCTTGAGAAAGAAAAACCTTTTGTTGCAAGCATGGGTAAGTTTGGTGGTGTTGTCATTAATGTTGTCATTGATGTCAACACAGTTCAATATGTTGCAGATTGTGCATGTATAGTTGAGATGTTGTTGAGATGTTGTGAGTACATGGAGCTATCTTTATGATGTTGCAGATGTGCTGAAATGATGGGTTTCCAAGTGCTTTTGAGAAAATTAATAAAGAGAGAAGTTAGAGTTATGTAAGTGTTCAGAATGTGCTCTAGTATGTGCTCTGTGTTTCTCTTGTGTTGATCATATGCTTGTGTGGATCTAAAGGGTTGTTGTTGATGATCTGATGGTGATATCTACTAATCTAAAGCTTCTGGTTTGATGAAATGTGAAAGTTGTGTTTACTGGTGTGTGAACTATTTTGATAGAGTTAGCTTTATGTGGATTGGGAGAAATTTTTCTGCTTCACAGTCCTTTGTTGTTTTGTTTCAAATCTTGTGGATATGGAATGTGTCTTATAATGGTGTTCTCTAGGTTCTTGCAAAGATTCTTGTGGTTTGGTGATCTGGAAGTTGCATTTCAGAATTGTTGTATGTGTTTGCACAATCTGGATGGACTGATGGAAGGAGTTTTGTGTTCAAAAGTTGTTAAACTTGTTGTGGATGCATCTGAAGGAACTTGAGATGTGTTCTCATGCATAATGAACTGTGTTGCATTGTCTACATGTTATCATCTTGTTGGAAAGCGTGTACATCAATGTTCATTTGTGTTTTCATTAGGTTTGGCTAACCTGGTGTTTACACTTCATATGAAGAATAAAATTTAATTAAGGAAGCATGTGGTTGATCTGAGACATTTTTTTTGAGTCTTGGTTAAGTGTTTAATTGGTCCACTCTCATTCCTTTCCACCACGGGAATGTTGTTGCCGATCTAATTTGAATTTATAAAATGAAGCTTATGTGGACGACCTTGGAGAAAGTTTCTAAGGTTGAAGATGGTATAAATGCAAGTTAAGTTACAAAGATTTAGTGGATGCAAAGTAGCGAAGTAAGCCACAAATAAAAGAGAAAAGTTGTGCGAAAGTGAGTTGAGGCAATTGTACTTCATTGTCTTAGATTCCTGAAAGCAGTGAACTGAAGGTTTCTGTAATCTTTTGATCAAGGTTGTGGATGTGCATAAATTGTTGTGGTGGATCTTTTGTTTTCTTTTGTATCAGTAGGAAGTGAGCCTCCCTATTGGACAATGAGTCCTTTCTGTAGGCTATGAGCCTTTGTATCTAGATAGTGAGTCCTCTTCTAGGCAGTGATCCCTTAGTAGTGAGCCTTTGTATTCAGTTTTGTTATCTCTTTATATTGTCAATTAATCCTCACCATGGTTTTTCCCTCATTGGGTTTTCTGCGTAAAATCTGGTGTTCTTTGTGTTGATTTTGCTTTCTGTTATTTTCATTTCATGTTCATATTTAATAATAGAACAGTGTGGTTGTGAAGTTAATAAGTGTTGAATTTTTTAGTTTAATTTGGTGACAACTAATTCACCCCCCCTCTCAGTTGTCCTGTGCCTTTTAACAATTGGTATCAAATCTTTGGTTCCTTGGTGTAGAGCTTAACAACTTAAGGAAGATCCAATGGAACATAAGTTGGTGATTCCTATGTTCGATGTATTTGATTACAATGAATGGAAAGTGCAAATGAGAGGATATATTATTTCTCTTGATTACAAGACCTAGAAGGCTATTGAGATGAAGTATGTTGCTCTGACGGGTGGTCTTACTACTGCATATGAGGTTTTTGCTTATGAGAAAAATGAGAAGGTGAGGTATGTTATTTTCAGTGCTTTATCTAAAACTGAGTGAACTAAGGTTCTTTTTTTGGAAACTACTTATGAAGTTTGGAAGAAGTTGGAAGATCTTTATGAAGGAAATGATAGAGTGAAATTGAAAAAGAAGCTAATGGCAAACCATAGATATGAGAATCTGAAAATGGAAGAAGGAGAAGATTTTGCAAGCTATTTCTAGAGGGTTGAACTTGTAGCAAATGATGTTAGGAATCAAGGGGGTAAATTGATTGATGAAGATATAATTGAGAAAAACCTAATAACCCTACCAGAGTGTTACAATGATAAGATCTCAGTTTTTGAAGAAATGTATGATCCTAAGAAATACACTAAAGAAGAACTATTTGGCACCTTGATTGCATTCGAGATGAGAAAGTTTGGAAAGAAGGAGGAAAAGACAGAGACAACATTTAAAGCAACAAAGACTGAGGATGATCTGGATAGTGATGGTTTTGATGAGTTGGAAGCGAATTTTACCAGGAAGTTGAAGAAAGGTACCGACAAGTATAAAGGTATGTTTCCCTTTAAATGTTTCAGTTGTGGTAATATTGGTCATTATGCTTCAAGATGTCTTAATAGAGCTATACATAAGAAGAACAAGGATCACAAAGATAAGGATAGAAAGGATAAGAAATATAAGAAGTTGTATTATGTTAAAGAAGAAGTTGGAATATCTGATGATGAATTTGATTATGAGGGTGATGATAGTGAATGCTTTTTTTAGCTTTGGAGAATAAATATGTCTGCTAACCCTAGAAAATGTGCAAGAAAGAATGCTCTAGAGAACAAAAAGAGTGAGATGGAAGGTAATTTGGTCACCGCCTTTCATGCTAGATAGGATGAAGACTACTGGGTGATTAACAATGGATGCTCTAATTACATGACCAGAGATAAAAGTAAGTTTACTAAACTTGAAAAGTATGATCGTGGTTTGGTCATGTTTGGTGATGATTCAGGAGTGAAGATTGTTGGAAAAGGTTCTATTAGTTTTGATGGAATACACAACACTAATAATGTATATTATGTAAAGGGTTTGAGGCATAACCTTTTGAGTGCGGGACAGATGTGTAGTAATGGTTTTAAACTTGTGTTTCAGAATAATACTTGTGAAATCAGAAAAGGATCCAAAGATATGGTTGCTATTAGAAGGAGAACTCATGGAAACACCTATCAGCTTAAGGGTGTTGATGGTCAGTGCCTTGTATCTCAAGTCAATGAAAGTTGGTTGTGGCACCAGAGAATGGGACACGTAAACTTTGATAATCTGGTCAGGATCAGTTCAAGAGATGTTGTCTAAGGTCTTCCTAGAATCACAAAGTCTTCTAATACTATTTGCAGAAGTTGTCAGTTAGGGAAATAGACAAGATGTAGTTTTAAGGGAAAAGAACAATTTACTTCTGGAATGTTGGAATTAATTCATACTAACCTCTGTGGACTTACTAGAACAGGAAGCCTAAATGGTGATAGGTTTAAGGTGTTCAAGGCAAGAGTGGAAAATGAAGTAAACCTGAGAATCAAATTTTTGAGATCTGATAGAGGTGGAGAATTCACTTCTAGTGAATTTAATACATTCTATGAAGAGCATGGCATAAAAAGATAGTTTTCTGCTCTAAGGACCCCTCAGCAAAATGGGGTAGTTGAGAGGAAAAATCAGAAGGTACAAGAAGCTGCAAGAACCATGATGAAAGAATCAAATGTACCAGATGGGTACTGGAGAGAGGCAATACACACTACTGTTTATGTTCTTAATAGAGTTCAGATTAGAGGCAACATCACAAAGACTCCTTTTGAGTTATGGACTAGTAAGATTCCTACTGTGAAGTACTTTAAGGTATTTGGAAGCATATGTTACATTAAAAGAGATGTTGAAAATCTTGGGAAGTTTGATGCTAGATGTGGTGAAGGAATTTTTCTTGGGTACTCTACTACCAACAAAGCATATAGATGCTTCAACAAAAGATTAAGGAAGATTGTTGAGAGTGCTAATGTGAAAGTTGATGAGGACATGCACAGACCTATTGAAATAAGTGAAATTGAACCTAATGATCCCATATGTGGACATGTACCTGAAGAAAATAAGGAGAAGGAAGAAGAAGAACAACAACAACAACAAATTGAAGAGGAAGAAGAAATCTCGGAACCTGCTATTAAGACTCCTAAGTATGCGCAAAAGAATCATCTAGAGGAATAGATAATTAGACATAAGAGTGAAGGTGTGAAGACAAGAAGCAAAGTAGTAGCTGAGGTAAATCTATGTTTACTCTCTAAAATGGAACCTAAATATGTGTGTGAAGCATGTCAAGATGAAAGTTGGGTTAGAGCTATGAAAGAAGAGTTGCAACAAATAGAGAAGAATCAGACATGGGAATTGGTCCCTAGACTTGTGAATAAGAATATAATTGGTTCAAAATGGGTGTTTCGGAATAAGTTGAATGAAAATGGTGAAGTTATAAGAAATAAAGCAAGACTTGTATGCAAGGGATACTCACAAGTTGAAGGCGTAGATTTTGAAGAAATATTTGCCCCTATGGCTAGAATGGAAGCTATTAGGATATTTTTGGAATTTTTGACTACAAGGCCTTCAAAGTATATCAGATGGATGTCTGTTGGGATAAGGTTCCATTAACCTTGTAAATCCCAATATTGTATTTATTCCATTTATTATTCTTAATTTGTAATTACCCATAAGGGATGAATAAGTTTCACCGACAGTTTATTACAGAGTTACTTTTACTGCTCAAGGAATCTTGGTAAATAGTAAATGAGGTGAGGTGGAGAATCTTGGTGCCTATCTTTGGGAAATGTATTTTTGGGCTATTATGACGCATGTCATAAGTTTGTAAGAGCATCTATGACAACTTACAACTGTCATAAGGTGTAAGAGATTCTATGACAACATATGACAGCTATTATTATCTTGTAAGTTCCTATTCTTGGTTCTAGGCGCCTATATTGGGAAGATGCCTATGACAAGTGTAAGGGAATATGTAAGAAGATAATTTTGGTGTATCCCAAGATAGAAATATTGGATTTTATCCATCTCCCACGAATTCCTTTGGTGGGTACTCATTTTGTATAAATATGAGACTTGAGAGTGAAGTTTGAGAGAGAGTGTAACAAGAGTAACAGGGTGCTGCAGGATTGAAGACTCAAGAGGAGATTGGAAGTGGATGTATTGTAATCTTGTTTTGAAGATAATACAACTTGGGCCTCTCTTCTTGGTGGAGTTTTTTCCCGCAAGGGTTTCTCCACGTAAACACTGTGTTATGAGTTTATTCTTCTATTCCATTGCTACCTTGTGTTGTGAAATCTTGCATTCTTATGTTGCTGATTTGTGCCTCTTTGTTGCTGCTATCTTATGGTGATGTTATTGCTGTTATAAGTTCATCTAAGGTGGTTTTATCAAGCATGTTAGAGTGGCTGATTTTAGCATCATAAAGAAGTTGAATCTCTTCATGGTATTTCAAGGATTAAGAAAAGTTATTTACAGATTTGCATACAATTTTCAGATTTCTATATTGTAGTAGTCAAAGCCTTGTATCTCACCAATTGGTATCATATATTTTAGTGATTTGGTGATTAACAATTGGATTAGAGATTGTTCGTTTATTCCAACAATGCCAAGTCAGCATTTCTGAATGGTTAATTAGAGGAAGAAGTATGCATGGAACAACCTGAAGGATTTCAGCTATCTAACAAACTGGATATGGTTTGTAAGTTGAAGAAGGCATTGTATGGTCTAAAGAAAGCTCCCAGAGCTTGGTATGCAAGATTGAATAGATACCTGAAAAAGCAAGGATTCAATAAAGGCTCTACTGATAGCAATCTTTACTTCAAAGTGCAAGGTAACAAAATGTTGATAGTATTTGTTTATGTTGATGATATCATCTTTGGTGGAAATGAAGGCATGTGTAAAATATTTGCAGAAGAAATGAAAAAAGAATTTGAAATGTCCATGATTAGGGAGTTGAATTTCTTTCTTGGTCTTCAAGTAAATCAAACTGATAAGGGGATATTCATTTCACAATCTAAGTATGTAAAAGAACTGTTGAAGAAGTTTGGAATGGACGACTCCAAACTAGTTAGTACTTCCATGGTAATTGGATGTAAGATGAGTAAAGATGATGAATCTTCTAAAACTAATCAAAGCTGCAAATACAAATCTATGATTGGTGGGCTGTTGTATCTGATTGCTACCAGACCGAATATTATGCATGCAGTATGTTTAGTTTCCAAATTTCAAGTAGATCCTAAAGAGGCACATGTTACAATAGTAAAGAGGATATTTAGATATCTTAAAGGTATACCAAATTATGGGTTATCCTAAGGGTGTTGATTTCACCTTCAGTGCTTATATTGATGCAGAATGGGTTGGTTGTGTGGATGACCAAAAGAGTACCAATGGAGGTGCTTTCTTTCTTGGCGGAAGATTAATTTCTTGGTTGAGTAAGAAACAAGACTCAATTTCTTTATCCACTATAGAAGCAAAATATATTGCTACATCTTACTGCACATAGGTTTTTTGGATGAAGCAAACTCTGAAAGATATTGGAGTGATATGTGATGAGCCTATTCCTATTTTTTCCGTCAACACAAGTGTTGTAAACATTTCAAAGAATTTGGTAATGCATTCAAGAAAAAAACACATATCTATCAAATACCATTTCTTGAGAGAAAAGGTGTTGGAGAATGAAGTGAGACTAGAGTATGTGACAACAAAGGAACAAATTGTAGATATATTTACTAAGGCTCTTCCGAAGGATAATTTTGAGTATCTTAGGGAGAGGTTGGGGGTCATTGGCCCTCTAAACTAGGTGCACATGAAGGTGCATCAATCCAGTGAATTTACATATTCTTCATTTATTTGGACTAATGAATGGGTCTACTTCATAGGGGGAGTAGAAAAGTTTTTCATTGTTGCAGTATGAGTGTACTCCTAAGGGGGAGTAATCATAGTTTTTGATCTTTTCCATTGATGTCAAAGGGGGAGAGAAAGTCGTGTGAAAAATATTAAGAAAAGGAAGAAAAGGTGTTCTCACGGAATTTTGTGTAGGTTGTTTTCTTTGATGGTTTTTCACATCAAGTGCTACCATCAATGACAAAGGGGGAGAGTGTTGCAAGCATGAGCAAGTTTGGTGGTGTTTTCATTTATGTCAACATAGTTCAGTATGTTGCAGATTGTGCATGTATAGTTGAGATGTTTTTGAGATGTTGTGAGTACATGTAGCTATCTTTATAATGTTGTAGATGTGCTGAAATGATGGGTTTCAAAGTGCTTTTGAGAAAATTAATAAAGAGAGAAGTTAGAGTTATGTAAGTGTTCAAAATGCACTCCAGTATGTGCTCTATGTTTCTCCTGTGTTGATCCTAATGTTGTGTGGATCTGAAGGGTTGTTGTTGATGATCTGATGGTGATATCTACTAATCTGAAGCTTCTGGTTTGATGGAATGTGAAAGTTGTGTTCACCAGTGTGTGAACTATTCTGACAAAGTTAGCTTTTTGTGGATTGGGAGAAATGTTTCTGCCCCGCAGTCCTCCACTATTTTGTTTCAAATCTTACAGATCTGGAATGTATCTTGTAATGGTGTTCTTTGGGTTTTGGAAAAGATGCTTATGGTTTGGTTATCTGGAAGTTGCATTTCAGAATTGTTGTATTTGTTTGCACAGTCTAGATGGACTGATGGAAGGAGTTATGTGTTTAAAAGTTGTTAAACTTGCTATGGATGTATTTGAAGGAACTTGAGATGTGTTCTCATGCATAATGAAGTGTGTTGTGTCATTCACGTGTTATCATCTTGTTGGAAAGCATGCACATCAACGTTCATTTATGTTTTCATTAAGTTTGGCCGACCTGGTGTTTACACTTCATATGAATAATAAAATTTAATTAAGGAAGTGTGTGGTTGATCTGAGACATTTTTTGGGGTTTTGGTTAAGTGTTTAATTGGTCCACTCTCATTCCTTTCCACCACGGGAATGTTGAGTTACCAACCTAATTTGAATTTATGAAATGAAGCTTATGTGGACGACCTTGGAGAAAATTTCTAAGGTTGAAGATGGTATAAATGCAAGTTAAGTTGTGAAGATTTAGTGGGGGCAAAGTAATGAAGTAAGCCACAAATAAAAGAGTAGAGTTGTGCAAAAGTGAGTTGAGGCAGCAGTACTTCATTGTGTTAGATTCCTGAAAGTAGTGAGTTGAAGGTTTCTACAATCTTCTGATCAAGGCTATGGATGTGTGTAAATTGTTGTGGGGTGATCCCACAATACTGGTTTACACTTTCTCAGAGATCTTGATTTTTGCTGAAATCACATATTTTTAGAAAATATAATGATTTAACCCTTGAAAAGTTCCATTTAAAGGATTCCAATTGAAGAGAGTTTGATCAAATCACCTTAGATAAAACCCCCTTGGATAGAACTCTGCTAGTTTTAAACCATACCTATAATGGAGTCTCCATTACACCCATCAAAATGCTAATAAAAAACCACTTTTGATTTATCTTTTGGGGGATCAAATGAATTCATTTGAAATTTATTTTTTTGTGAGTATGTAGTCCTTATTATAAGCTTCCCAAAAATTATAATTTTAAATAAATTTAATTTGATTATTATATTTATTTTTTATTTCTTGTGAATGTAGGTTTTTCATCGAAAATCAAGCTCTATGTTCTGCACATGTGGAAAAATAGCAAATTATCAAAAAAAATTTGAAAAATATCATTGCACTAGATATTGAATTCCTTGATCCAACAAAAAGAAAAAATGAATTTTGATACATACAAAAATGGTTATGTTGTATATGGTATGCCTATGTTTGAATTGTAATTGGTTTGACTTCAAAATTTGATTAAGGAAAAAATATTCAATAAAACACTATGAAACCAAATGAAAATGCTAGATTTCATAGTTACAAATCTAAATTCAAAAAAAGTAGAATTTTATCCTTAATGGAAAAAAAGTTATATTGTGTACGATGAGCATCACTCCTTAAAAATGGTGTTTATAGAAAAAAACTAGTTTTTGAAGGAGATGGAAAAAGAAGTGCAATCTGATTCCACAAATTTTGAAAAAAATATATTTAGAATCTAAAAAAAAAATGTCACAAATCATTAGTTTGCATCATCTTCAAATTCCTCATGTTTTAGCTACTATAGGTGCCCAAAAGTGAAGATTTAGTTAGAAAAGATCAGTTCAATGTCCAGTTTGGCCAAAAATTGTAAACTAGTATTGTGGGATCACCCTGTGGTGGATATTTTGTTTTCTTTTGTATCAGTAGGCAATGAGCCTCCCTATTGGACAGTGAGCCCTTTCTATAGGTAGTGAGCTTTTGTATCTAGACAATGAGTCCTCTTCTGGGTAGTGAGCCCTTGGCAGTGAGCCTTTGTAATCATTTTTACTATCTCTTTATATTGCGAGTTAATCCTCACCATGGTTTTTCCCTCATTGGGTTCTCCACGTAAAATTTGGTGTTCTTTGTGTTGATTTTTCTTATTGTTAACTGCATTTCATGTTCATATTTAATAACAAAACAGTGTGGTTGTGAAGTTAATAACTTTTGAAGTTTTGAGTTTAATTTGGTGACAACTAATTCACCCCCCCTCTCAGTTGTCTTGTACCTATCAACACCTTTCACATATCCAAATCAAAGCTACCTTTCAAAGATTCATAAGATCCGTAGGTGCATGACTAGTAGACAAAGAGAGGGTAGGGAAAAGTTCCTTCAATATGGCATTGAGTAGAATATCTAGAAGAATCTCATGCCCTTCCCCATCCACACCACATAAATCCTTACAACCCTCGTCACCTTCATCTTCATCATCATCATCTTCAACATCGCCATCTTTTGAACTTTTCTCACTCGCAGAGGATTCAAAACCCTCGCACCCATTCTTGCTCTTGTTCATCATCTTTTTAATATTGTAGAGATTATATTAATAAATATATTAAACTTGTTTTGTTGATTTAAGTATACATTCTTTAATAACTATGCTTATTATACATGGTCACAAATGCATTCTCTTGTTAAAAATTCAAAATATTGGCAATCAATTGAAAATTGGTTACCGAAAGCTAATTTATCAAGTTACAATTTGTATTTCAATTTTGTATTCTTATGTGTCTTTTCACGATGAAAATTTTCTTTTTATGTTTGTATGTGTCATTTGAAAATTGTACTAATTTTTTCCTAACATGTTAACCTTCTCATGTGAAGATCTATTTTGAAAGTAACAAACAAAAATAATCAAGAAAATTAATCTATACCCAAAACAATATTAAGCTACCTTCCACAATGAAGCTCTTTCTTATGCATTTTAAATACTTTAAACTAACAACCTTACCATGATTTTCCACATAACACTAAGCACTTTTACAATGCACCTCAAAGATGAGAACATTTTTTTTAAATTCAAATTTTTATGGCATTTGTATATTGTTATTGTCCATATCTTGTGTTATTTGTTTTTTATATTGTATTATTCTTGTTGCCACCCACTTTTATGTGTTTGAATTTTGCTTTTTTGTTCTCTATGGGTTATGTTTTTGGCCCTATCCACCCTTTATTAATAACTAATATAAGAAGTCTTTAGTTAGGGCCCCTATTTTGAGTAATTTTCTGAGGGTATTCATTCAAAGTGTGTTTATCAGATATCCTTGGTAAAATTTGATGTAGGATACTTTTATGGTCAATGCCTTGTATTTTGTTTCTTTGGGTCACTTTGCAAATTTCAAAGTTTCAAAGTTTCTCATCTCATCATGTTGGTCTAACCTGTTATCCCTAGTATGTCATCCCCAAGAAGTACGATTCTCCCCTCTAAGCCCATTTTCTTTGAAATCCAAGATTTTGGGTTTGGTCATTCATACATCCTTTCCTTAATTGCCAACTTTCCTTCCAAAAATTATACTTTGCAAATTTTAGATTTTTAGAGTTTCTCATGTTGTCATGTTGGTTTAACTTGTTATCCCTAGCATGCCATCCCTAACAAGTCTAGTTTTCCCATCTAAGCCCATTTTTCTTAAAATATGATATTCTTGGTTTGGCCATTCATGCATCCTTTCCTCAACTACCAACTTTCCTTCCCAAAATTTCACTTTGCAAATTTCAAAGTTTCAGAGTTTCTCATGTCGTCATGTTGGTCTAACTTGTTATTGTTGGAATGTCATCCCCGATAAGTCTAATTTTCCCCTCTAAGCCCATTTTCCTTGAAATTTGAGATTTTGGGTTTGGTAATTCATGCATCCTTTTCTCAACCACCAACTTTCCTTCCAAAAATTACACTATCCAAATTTTGGAGTTTCAAATTTTCTCATGTCGTCATGCTAGTCTAACCTATTATCCCTAGCATGCCATCCCTAACAAGTCCAATTTTTATATTTTGGGGTTCCTCCTACCCTCATGACTATCAATATTTTGGTGCATTTTCCCCCTTCTTCTCCCTTTGGCATGAAAAGTCTCAAAAGTTTGCAATTTGAACAAAAATTCCTACCTACCTTCCTGCACAACCCGAAATGCCTTTAATGTTCTCAAAATGAATATGATTCAATATGTGATGGTTCTCAAAGGCCCCTTGGTACATTTGGGCCCCTCTAAGACATAGTTAATATACAAAAGCATATGGTTGATGATGTAAGGGAATGGCTTCATAGTGTATGGCCATATGAAGGTGATGCAAATGGACATGGGAATCTTATACAATTTTAGATGACCATGGTTTTTTCCCCAAGGTCTCTTGATGTTGTTGAAAGATATATTTTTCCTATATGAACAAAAAAGAAGATAAGATAAAAAATTTATAGAGAGGAGCAATTACAAAGCCAATAAAAGAAAGATACTCACATGAATCCATAGGGTTTTGATTTCTAGTTCTGGGTGTAACTATTTTGCATTGTAATCATTTAGGTTTTTTGTCAAACCTACAGTAATATTTGTAAGATTTGAAGATTGATTTATTAAAGGTAGAATCGTCCTTAGTTGAGTGTCTCCTTATGTATGGTATGTAATTCCATATGTATGTTTTTTTATTTTTGTCAACTGGAAGTATGTAAAATCCTTGCAAAGCTTTTGCATGGTATCTTTTCAACATAATAAAGGAAATGTGTGGGTATGCTTGAGGATTATTAAGTAGACTCACTTAATATTATGCAAACATTTATTGTCTATTTAAATGAATATGTAGATCCCAACTTACCTATGAATTTTGAAAGGCATAGTCTTTTGTGGTGACCTGATTAAGGCATCACCTTGCTTTCAGTAGTTACATGTTTGATTAAATCTAGAGAATTTGTTGCCTAGTGGATAAAGGCACTGGTCTATGACTAGCTTTCTCTATTATCATCCTCAACACACTCCAAATACATCAACTTGAAAACTTTTTAGTTTTAGTTTCTACATTCTATTTCCATGCCTGACTGAATATAGTAATATAAGGGTGTATCGTAAACACATTCACAGACATTCATATGGTAGATTATTTGTTAATAAGGTGTTCATCCTTACATGTCCAAACTAGCATATATATATTTTTTGATACAAGTATTAGGATATAGTGTGCAATGGGTATAGTTTTCTATAAGGTAGTGTTTAGTGTTTCAATCATCAATTCGACACCTTAGGGAGAACCCCCCTAGTCTTGTAGAGCCAAAAATGAAGGAGGTCTTATCCACCTCAATCATTGGTCCTTAGTTTCCCAACATGAAGATAGGTTTGTGGTAACTTTCTTAGGTTTGACACCCCTACAACCTATAATATTATTAGGCCTTAAGGATTTGGGGCCTAAAACTCAGTTCACCAACAAATTGGCATTGTTGCCAAGGACACAATAAGTCAATAATTAATTTGAAGACTGATGTTACTTGATGATCGTGGTACAACTAGGAAAGTGTTGGTTTTTGTTTTGAAATAAAAAAATTTCTCCTTTTAATTTTTATCTCCTTCAAGGAGTGGTGAATTTGTCAAGGAATATCTAAAGGTTTGTGTCAGAAGATAAAGAATAGAAAAAGATTAGTGCTTTGAAGGTCAAGAAATTCCTAAAGCTAGTTCTACTAATGTAAGAGGTGACAAGAACATTGGAAAGCTAGAAATCTAAGTCTCCTTTACAAAATTCAAGAAATATTGAAGAACATGTACTTTAAGTAGAAAAACTGCTTCTAAAGATTTCAATCAATACACATAAGATGATTCAACTAATAATAGGTTTAGAACTACTAGAAGAACTTTTAGACATGACTAGACTAGATGTGGAAAAAAAATAGATCCTAGTGTAGAAAATATAAATGTGGGTTCCCTCAAATTGCACCTAAAATAAACCCTATGCTTCAACCTCTAATAAATCAAAGGGAAGGTAAACATGCCACTCCTTAGGCTTCTAAGCATGAAGTGGAAACCCCATTCCAAGATGCTGACCCCAAAATCTAGTTAGAAATTGAATGCAGAAAAGGGGAATTAGCTCAAAACATTGGTCTTATTGATCATCTTAGAGAAATAAAATGTGAAATAGAAGCACAAATTACATTATAGTAGGCCCAATTATCTCAACAAGCCCTACTATTGAATCAACAACAAAATATTGACCGACCTCAAAATGTGGCACCAACTATTTTGATTCAACAAGAGCCTATTGTTCAGTAGAATTATCCTAACCCCCACAACAAAATGTAATACAAAATTTTGGGGTCAACCCTAGAATACAAGCTCAAAGATATGTTCTAGTAAGACCACCATTAGGATTAGAAAGATATAGAAAATTGGTATTTTGCAACATCCCTAATTATCCTAATCCAATTCTAGCTAAGATTAGAGGGAGGGTGCCAAAATTCCAAGGTAGCAATGCTATCATTGGTGAGGACTACTTAACGAATTTCATTGATGTCATTGATGAATACAAGATCAAAAATGAATATGTCATGATGAATATTTTTGTTTAGACATTGGAGAAAGTGCAAAAGAATGGTACACGAGTCTTTCAAACAACAACATAGACTTGTGGGATGAGTTTATGAGGGTCTTACAACTACAATATGGAGAAAGAGTGGATCCAAAGTTTGAAATCCATGAGCTAACTACCATTAAAAAAGGGGTAAATGAATTGGTTTCTTATTTCAACAATAGATTCATTATGACATTGAAAGTACCTCACTAGGTAAGGCCAAATGATCCTATGTTCTTTGTTCTGTATTGTGGATCCTTTGATTCAAATTTAGGCTATCTTTTGAGAGATAATAACCCACAAGCCTTGATGGAAGCATATGTAATGGCAATAATCATAGAGAGAAATTTGAAAGAATCTAAGAAAGACAACAAAAAAGTTGATATAAAAATCCTAAAACCAAATGCAACAACTTCCAACAAGCCTCTCACTTCTAAAGAAATTTTTTACAAGATTATGGGAGCTACGAAGGATCATTCATACAAGGTTGCAAAGAATGAAAAATTTATGCCCTCTAATGTTTCTCCTACACATTTTAATGAGGGATAGAGGTTACATAACAAGCCCTACAATCATGATTGGTTTAAGAGACCGGGAGGTAATGACAAACAAATATCACCAAGGAACTCAAACAAAAGATACCATGAGAGACACACCCTTGATCCCTTGAGGAAGGATCATGTGAATCTTCAACAAGATTCAATTTGGTGTGATATATGTTACCTGCCTCATGATCATTTCAAGTGTGTTGTTGCAGCTGCACTTGATGAAGAGAAAGAATTCCAAGAGCATGAGGGTACACTTGAATGTTATGATGATTCCAATGTAGATCAGTTGGATGCCTATGATGGTAAGGAATTATTTCAAAAAAATTATGACAATTATTTTGTTTCCTTTGATATTCCAAACAAATATTTTGAACAAATCAAATAATAGATGAGGCAGAGGTACAAAAAAGCAAAGCCTTCTAATGAGGATACTAAAACTCTCATAGAAGTTGTTATCATTCAAGTGCAAAGTGATTACCAACTAATAAATACACAAGTAGGTGCCACAGACAAATATAAAGGTGCAACTACTCCAAATATATCAATTGCACATTTGAATAAAGGAAAGAAAAAATAATATGCAGGAATAACAACAAATAGGTCTATAGAAAAGTCTCCACTAAGAAAGAAGACGCATTTACCAAATGTACCCCTACAGAAAGTATATGTCCCAAAAATGAAAGGTGTTGATATAGCAACAAAAAATATGGGAAATCAATAGACTATTGGGGGTGACGACAAACAAAAGGTGATAGAGGAGGTTGCAAAAACAATAAATGCAAATTTTTTTGTTAATGATTAGGCAATGCCTTTCATACCTAATACCAATGTTGTGGTAGTTCCATCTTTTATTCCTTTGCTTGCATGCCAATTGATTGACATGACTCAAGACTTTAGTCAATTAAAATTTCAAGTGTCAATCAAAGAGCTATTGAGGATCCCTAAACATAGGGAAAGGATATTGTTATACCTCAATACCCCTACCATATTTTATTAGTCAAATAAAGTTGCAGTTGTTCCCAAAGATAGGATAAACAAAGTCAATATAAAAGAGACCCCTAAAATTTATCTAGGCGTGCTATTTCCATAGGTAACAAACAAACCATTGATCCATTTTATACATCTTTGTTAATAAATGGTTGGTTGGTTCATATCTGTATGTTACATTTGGGAGCATCCAACAATGTGATGTCATTGTCCAATATGAAACATTTAGGACTGCAAATTTTGAAGTCTTATGGTAAATGCTATGCCATAGATTCTTGTGAGGTGAATGTAATTGGGATAGTAAATAGTGTTCCAATACAACTTGTTGCATACCCAGGTAAAACCTTTTCAATGTATATTATCATAGTTGATTGTCTAGCTAAGTGGGGTATACTATTTTCAAGGGAATAGATGACTTTAATGGGTGGTAGTCTTCAAATATATTTATCCTATGCTACCATTCCGCTATGTGGAAAATATGTCTAATTGCATAGGGAAAAGAAAATGATGATCATTGTGGAGAATCCCAATGAACTAAAGAATGAGGTTTGTTACCTTGATGTAGAACTTGATTATTTAGTAGGCTATGTGATGATGAATTTGATGAGCTAATTGATTCTAATTTGATGCTCCCATATATTCATCCAAAAAATGATGTACTTTAGAATATGCATTTTGATGGTGCATGTTGAAAAGAAGGTAATGGTGCAGGAATTACATTAGTGTCCTTTGAGGGAAAAGATTATAATTTCACTTTCAAATTGAACTTTGAATGTGCCAATAGTGTGGTAGAGTATGAGGCTCTACTACTTGGTTTAAATGTGGCTTCAAAATATGGAATCAAATGTATCAAAGTGCATGGTAGTTCAAAACTTGTGTTGTCTCATGTTAGAGGCATGTATGTTGCACAAGAAAGAAGGCTAAGAATGTATACAAATGTTGTCTCAGATACTATTGAAGCTTTTGATGCATTCAACATCATTTGGTTTGAAAAAGAAAGTAAAGTGGTTGCTAATGTTCTTACTATGTTAGCTTCAAAATTTGATGCTTCTTTCATTCCCCATCATTGCAACTATGATGATGAGATCCTTACCAGGCCTAGTATTCCAGATAACATATACAACTGATAGGTTTTCAATGATGACTAAGAGATTTATGAGTTCTTGAATTGCATTAATCATTTTGAGAACTAGCAAATTGACTATCGACCCATGGTGGAGAAAGATGAGGAAGGCAAGGAAACTCATTTTGGGAACGAAATCATCCAACTTCAAAACCAATACCATTCCTAGGGTCTTGTTGCTTTAAAGAGAATTCTTGAAAATGTTGATTGTTATAAGACAAGAAGTAAGCATGCCAAATAAGAAGACATAGAAGGCATAAACTTAGGAAATGAATCAACTCCTAAAATGGTTTATATCAATAAAAAATTAAGATTGTCAGAGATGCAAATGTTGATTGCATTATTAAGAACTTATAAAAAATGTTTTGCTTGGTGTTATGATGATTAAAGGCTTACAAAGAGACTTGTTCCAACATACAATTCCATTGGAGCCTAGTGCAAAACCATTTGGGAAAAAACAACATCTTATCAACCCTACTCTTGCCCCTCAAATGTAGAAGAAATTGATGAAATTGAAAGTTAGTATTATTAAATCATTTAGACATTTAGAATGGGTGTCTAACCTTGTTCTTGTTAGAAAAAAGAATGGATACATTAGATTATGTTTGGACTTTAGAAATTTGAATATCAAGTCCCTCAAGGACAATTATCCATTTCCTAGTATGGATCATTTGTTGTAGTGGGTGATAGGGTTGGAGTTCATATCTATGACGAATGGATTCCTAGGTTATAATTAGGTCATGGTCAATGATTTTGAGTAGCACAAGATAGCTTTCACTACACCATGGGAAAAATTTGTGTATGTTTGAATTATATTTGGGTTGAAGAATGTTGGAGCCATGTTTGATAAGGTCATGGATGCAAATTTTGCAAACCTTATAAAGGAGATAACGATTGTCTACTAATATGATCTGACTGCCCACTCCAAGGATTTAAATGATCACTACAAACACTTGGAATTAATCTTCTAAAGATGCTTAAAATATGGGATATCTTTGAATCCCAAGAAGTGCATCTTTAGTGTGGAAGAGGGTAAAATCCTTGGGTACATTGTGTCTAAGGAAAGGGTAAGAATTTTTCCAAAATGTGTCAAAGTTGTTGACCTTATCTTGCAACCAAAAATAGTTAAGTCAAACCAATATTTTTTTCATTAGATAAACTTTGTTCAAAGGTTTATTCCCAACTTCGCTAAGAAGACAAAGTCTATCTCTAAAGTATTGAAGAAGGGGAAATCTTCAAGTTGGGATAAAGAATCAATAGATTCCTTCTTAGAAATAAAATATGCACTTAAGAAGTCACACATGATGGAAAGTCCAAACTATTCTAGACCTTTCCAGTATTTTCTTTTGCATCTTTTTATACTATTATTGTAGTTCTACTACATAAAAATGGAGATGCTTATGAATAGCCAATAACTTTATTTAGAAAATCATTGAGAGATGTTGCATCAAATTATTTTGTGATTGATATATATTTGGTTGTTAGGGTGCTAAATATGACCAACTATGACATCATATATGTGAGAGGTTTAAATGAAATACATGTTGAACACCTGGAATAGTGAGAGGTGGGTTGAATCACTATTCACAAAAAATCATTAACTTATCAACTTAAACATTCATTCAAAGTATCTCAAAAACTTGAAATGGAAAGGAACAATTAAAGCATGCATCACATCAATAAACACAAGAACACCAAATTTACATGGAAAACCCTTAAAATGGAAAAACCCTGGTGAGGATTAGCTCACAATATATATTATAACTAGTTACAATGGATTACAAAATGGAGGACTCATTGTCCAAGAACTCACTGTCCAGAAAGAATGGCTCATTGCCAAGGGATCACTACCCAGAGGACTCACAATTCAGAATAGAGAAAAGAGTAAAAAAAGGGTGGCTCACTACCAAGGATGAATTGTTAATAATGCATCTACGACATGCTAAATAAACTGTTCCAATTAGGCTTTAAAAACTAACTTTATGATGCAAGTACAAAGGAAGAAACAACCTCACCCAATCTCATTTGACAAATCTCAAAACCTTCTTTGTTGGTTACTTTTCTTTTACTCACTTATTCATTCCTCAAGGCACATAAGCCATCAAACATCAACACAACAATTAGAGTCCCAATCTTGTATCAAACCTCAACCACCTTGGAAATCATAATGTTATCAGATTAAGCCAAATAAACCACTAACTAATGGTCACTTTCCTTCAATTGTCTTCCAATTGATAATAATGACACTTTTTGTTCACAAACACAAACTTTGTATTTTGAGGTCCTAAAAACCAACACAAGACCTGTGGCATCTTCATTTAGGTTGGAACAACATAATCAAACTCTTCTCAAACCCCAAAAACACAGACCATTCATTTGGAACATGCTTCCTTCATAGACTGAATTCAATGCTAGTAGTACTCCAACCATATACTATCAAGCATATCTTATGATATAGACCTCTTATTATGACTGTAATGGAATTTTTGGATACCTTTTAAGGGTTTATAAAACATAACTAAAAACCAATAGATTTTTCCTTAGAGAAACAAATTCAAACAAGACTGTCCACGTTATCATTTAGGCCTAATTAGGTCAATGGTTAATAAGACTTATTGAATAAACCATCTACAAACTTGATTTCTTCCAACCACCACTTGGAACATGTCAAATTAGGTCTATTAAAGCTTAATAAATCATAAAATTCCCATTACCATAACCATTTTGATAAGCCCTAAGTCTTAGGCTTTTTAAACTCTGTTTTTAGCAGACTGAGACAGTTTTATAGTCTAGAACTTCAATTTTTCCACACAATAATCTTAATCATTTGATCTAAAACTCCAATAATATGAAAATATATTCTACCAATATTTTTTACACCAAATATTCACAAATTTCACTAGATGAAACGAGAGTAACACAAAAATTACATGTTGTTGCTTACCCTAATCAGGGTTTTAACGATTTTGACAAAATTTGTTGTAACTTGTTCAAATTTCCACCAATCTGCATGAAACAAGAATGAAATGGAAGGTGATTGAAGGTAATTTAAATTGAAATAAAAAAATTTACTCCTACCCATACTGGGCTGTACCCTGCAAGAAAACTACAGAAATCTAGAGAAAATAACAGAAATACAACACTTTTCATTATTTCATTTCAAATTTTCAATCACCCATGAGTATCCAAATGTAAAAATGTCCTTTTTAAAGGCATATCAAACTGAATCTATAACTTCTAACTACCCTCTAACACCTAACAACTAAGATGACCCTTCATCTTCCAAAGTTTACCTCTTTTTGCCATTTTTGCAACTTTACAAATTTGTGTTGACAACCTTTTTACATATTTGCAAATTATGACATAATAAAATCAAATGACCTCCTAACAAATTCAATACAAGGAAAATGAATTAAATGATCTCATTAAACTATGAGGACCACAAAATTAAAGCAAACTCCAAAAATTGCATGATGGAAAAATGTTAGAATCATGGTGCTCTTGCATCACTTTACACACTTCATACTTCACCACTATCACCTTTCACACTTCACACATCCAATTCCACCTTCCTATAGTGAATTAAACTTGTATATATAATTACATCTACCTACCACAAATAAAAATATCATTAATTAGGTCAACCTAATTAGATGAAACATGTAACACCATAACCTGTCAGCTCAAAACTCCATCACACATGCCTTGCAGAAGAAACCAAAAAATGTGTTCACCAAAATAGGTTGGAATGACCTATAATCACTCCCATGATTCTGATCCTTACACAACTTAACTATGCACGACCCCAAAGCCCTTAGGTCAGCACCACATAACAAAATTGGTGAAGCAACAACTAAATGAACCAACTATTCATTCACAACTCAATACATGGACCACTAAACCACTTTCCACTTGGAATGAATACATTTATGACATCTTCAAACACTTCCTCAAAACTATACAACATGATAATTATCCACGGTGGAATGTGGAGCATTCCAACATGCACTTTGCAACTACAACTCTACCAATACTAAGCTTGATACTTTTCCATCAACATCTTTAGTTGTGTAAGACATACAACCTTGTGAATTTGGATATAGAATCCTTCAACACCTGTTATCAACACTTCAAAACTGCATGACAAGATGATGCACTTTGGAGCAATGCAGACCACAAAACTGTTGCTCTGTAACATTGAAAATACACACCAGGACTTAGCCAATTTTCCATTACACTTGTTCTTCTCTAGACCAACACTTCTACATTTCTACAATGGGTTTGCATCAATGAAAACACCATCTATCATCATGTTCATGTTGTCAACAATATCCCCCTTTTTCATTGATGGCAACATACTTCTCCAAAAATACCCCCCCTTTGACATCAAGAGAAAATGACACCAAATATATACTTTTCTTTTGCACTCCCCCTTACTAATATATTTACATGATAATATCTACCCCTATCTATAGTATCCATCACCAAAAGGAGAAAAATGTACCACAAAACCATCCAATAACTCCACATATATACATTGAAATTAGAAAATTGTCTATACAAAACAAATAAATGTACATCTTAACTAGATGATGGTAGAATACCTTTATATGACACCTTCAATTTTGCAAGGTGTGCCTCCCAAAATTTATTTGCAACCTCCTAATCCTTCTTGGTGAAGGAAAGCATATGGAATTGGTTTTCAAATTGAATATGGAGATCTTCTCCTTCTTTTGGAGAACTAGGCACCGGATTCTTTTGCACCACCCTCTCATCATTAGCTAAAAATCTAGTTAAAGATGTAAGCCTCACACTTACCATATATTGGAGCTAACTGTATTGAAAATTATGATTTTATCTTTTTGTTCCTGCAATAGAAAGAATTTATTGTGTAGGTTTTCAATGATTGCTCTTGTAGCTCCATCTGCATCACTTGTCGGAGCATAAACACCTGAGGCCTGGGAAATTTGAGATTGAATTAAGTCCATATGATCCTTAATGCTCATTGTAGAAATAGGCCACTTCAAGCAGAATTGAAATAATTGTTTGACTTCTTCCAAACACTTTTGAACTTCCTTCAAGTTGCCTTGCAACTTGCCATGTGTAGTACCACACTTATAAAAAAACTTCAGCTAACCTCTTATCATTGAATTTCTTTGCCATTTCCTTCTCTATCTTTTCTCCCAAACTAGAAGAATATTCTTTAAAGGAATCAAGCAATAATTTCAATTGTTGCACATTGGATAAAGAATTGTCAATAGACACTCTGAGAAGTCCTTCTTGCAACACTCTCATAGCTTCATCCACCAACTCAATACTCTTTTGATGAGTTTGAAGAGTATCCTTCCTTACAAAGGAATGAAATACTTCACCAATTTGTAACTTATGTAGAGGGGAAATCTTATTTAGGTCCACTTGACCTTGTTGCATAGGAATCTACAACAGTTGTGTATACACCACCAATTGAAACTGTAATTGCATTTCCAAAATAATTTTTAATGAATCTCCATAGCATTTGAAGGATTCAGCACCATTTTTAGTGCTTTCTTCTTCATTCTTATCAATATTATTCTTATCACCACTGCAAAGCATTATGTAGAATTTTCCACTTCTAGAGGGAGAAAATTATGTTCATCTTGAGCTTCGTTCTTCTCTAGGACATCTTTCTTATATTCTTTCCTTTGCTCAACATCTATCTCCACATATGGAGTGTTATCTATCATTGTTTCTTCTTGATCTCATGCTCATGCTCATGTTGTTAATTGACATGATCATTTCTTTTTGGGAGGGGTGTATCTTGTTGCATTTGATTTTCATCACCCAGAGGAACTCCCAACTCTTTAGAAAGTTCTTCAAATTTTTGCAGTGTCTCATTCCATAGCCACTCAATATCTTCCTTATCTCTACTCATAAGAGTAATTACTCTTTGCTTTGTCCTAAATCTTTTGCTATACAACTGAGACAACTTGAGTCTATCATCATGATCCTATGAGGAACCAATCTTCTCTAAGGAAAATATCTTCATCTTTGCATCATCTTCAATAGCCTCTCATATGCTTGCATTCAACACACCTTTTATGTCATCTAGCAATTGATCCTAAATCTCACTTAGGTCACTATTCAATATTAGCATATATTTAACAATAGCCTCTTCTATTGTTGCCTTGTCTTCATCATTTGCATTCAGATACATTGCAGCAATTTCCTTTAGCATACCAAACTCTACAATACCATTGAACAATGAATCAAAGCTTCATGGGATTATGCATCCGAACCAGAGGACTTACCTCTTTCTCTTTTCCCTTATCTTTATATAATCCTTCTCCTGAACTAGAACTCTTTTCTCTTCTTTGAAAAATGAAAGCTTTATTTTCCTTTTCTACTTCCTCTTCACTTTTTGTATCTAGTATATTAATTTTCTTTCTTTTTATACTTGTCTCTTCTTGAGAGATTTAAGACTTCTTTTTCTAGACCAATTGAGGCCCTTCCTCTTCTTCTTCTTCTTCTTCTTCTTCTTCATAGCTGATATACTTTCTTTGGTTACCTTTTCCTTCTTCCTTCTCTTTGGAGCTTTCTATTGCACAATGGTGTTAGATGTATATTTCTTCTTGGAACTCCCTATAGGCTTTGTTCTGGAGGACTTTGAGTAATCAAGAAAGGAGACATATGTCCTAATTGACCTTCTTGTTCTTGGGGAAGTCTTTGAATGAGCATATGTGCTTTTTGATCTCTTCATAGGGGCTTTAGGGGCACCAAAATACCTTTCTAGATTAGTCTTCATCTTCTCAACCTTCTTTGCAATATCCTTTTTCTTCTTTTCTAGGTTCTCTTTGCTATATTTTTCTTCATAGGTACCAAACCTATCCACTATTGGATCTCTTGGATTTCTCAACACAACCTTTGCAAGGCTAGTAATTCCAGCTTATGTTACCTTATATCCAAACTCTAGAACCCAAACAATTATGGGTTCAACTGCTTCGATGTAGCAATGGTCTCTTTTGACAATAAAAATTATATCATTCTTGTACTTCTCAACAACACTTTCTAGAATCCAACATCTGTCTTTCATATTATCTTGAATTTTTTTGAGAAATCCCCACAAGGTTGACTTCCAAGACTTAAAATCTCCAAGTCTCCTTAAGTGATCTCTAATTTGTACAACTATTAGAATAATATCATCCCATATAATATCCCTAGCACATAGAAAATATCTAAGAAAGTAAAAAAAATAGACAAATAACAAGAGTACCATACTGGAATGGGTACCTTGACTCTTTTGTCTTTTGTAAGTTATCCATTAACTGTAGTCTCAGAAGCTCACACAAATCAATGTCTTCACCTTCCTTCTCCATATGGTGTGTTGTGTGTATTGTGGTGGAAAATACATAATTTTATTTGTTTGTATAGAAGATCTTATAGCTAATCATCATTGAAGCATATTTCACTGTTGGATCATCAATGGCATTCACCATTAGGGAACACTTATCGAACTTCACTCTAGTAAGCTTCATTACTACCTCATGCTTCACGAATTTTAATGCAGGAACTAGTCTAGAGGAGCACAAACCAATGATCCCTAATTACATCCTTGTTTATCATGTGCAACATGTCCAGCCACATGAATTCATCATGTATTCCACTAAGCACATATTTCACCCACTCATCTTCATAATAAAAATTGGGGATCTCATTCCACACATCCAAATTATTCTCCATTAAACTCTTATACTCTAGCTTTAAATCAAAATCATCTCTAGTAAGTACCTTCTCCCTAAATTATGCCAACTTCAAATGGACATACTCATCCATCTTCGTATGAATGTATATCTCCACATCCTGTATTTGCATTAAACCACTTATAACCCTAAAAAATACACCTTCAAGATCCATCTCCATAGATTTATATGGGTTCTTGTTGAACTTAGGTCTTGGCCTCTCAAGCAGAGCAATAGCTTGACGAGTAAACATCTTGAACTTCTTCTAACTAAGGTTTCATAGGAAATTGATAAATACATTTAGAATTAACTAGTAGGGTTTAGCACAATGCACCAAAATTGCTTCAACACTCATTTTATCTACTCTTCACTTCAAATAGTTGATCACAAATAACTTTTGAATATGCACAATGAAATATAAACTCATTTCTAGTGACCTAATGTGTATTAATTGCAGTAGATAAAGTTAGGTCAAAAAAGTTGTCAAGCCTCACTGTGTCATCACAAGCACCTCAAAACATTTTGTAGATCTCCACAACAAGAGATTTCACACTATAGATTTCACCAGCAAATCAAGCATAATAACCAATTCATACACTAGTATGTTGAAGACATCAACATCACATCTTTGGCAGGGGGCTAGATTTTTTTTTGCTATAGCTCCCCCTAAGACAAAGCTCTTTATCTAGTTTCTAGAGGAAACATTTGCACTAGCATTTGACACAGATTTAATCTTCACCTCATTATCTTAATTTTTCTTCCAAATATTGTCAATCTCCTTCTTCATCTCAACTAGATCAATCTTCTTTTGTGAAATAGACGGTTTCACATTCTTACTTTTTCAAAACTTAGCTGTGTCCTAGTTTATTGCATTTATGACATATGACATCTTTTTGTTGAACAAACTTACTTCTTTCCATTTTATATTTACATTCAAAATCCTTATTCCCAAATCCATTGCATGTATAATAGTAACCATTGAATGATTGAAACATCATACCATTATTATAATTATTCATCATTTGACTTCTACACTCACTAGACTTATGACCAAATCTATTGCATGTATAACACTGATTGGAAAAAGATTGATAATTTTGATTCATTGTACTTCTACATTCTATAGCTCTATGACCAAATTTAATGCAAGAATAATAGTAACCATTAAAAGATGAATACCTTTGTGCAATTGGCTATTTGGTAAAAGATATCTTGAAATGTTTTTTCTAGTTCTAGACCTATTTGACATTTCTCTTCTTATTTCTAGTCTTCTTTTGTTCATTATTCTTCTTTTCAGTATTGTTTGGAGTCTAATTATCCTTTGAGATTTCTCCCTTTTCAAACCCTAATCATTCCTTGTATTTAGAAGCCTTCTGACTAGAAATCATCTCATCAAGAAAGGTGGAGCTCTTCTTGACTCTTTACTTTCTCTATATTTATCCTCAAAGTCACAATTTCTTCTTCAAGTCTTTAAAATTTTGTAGATTTTTCTTTCAATTTG
>VDFB02058242.1:23238689-23249786 GCA_007258455.2 Sequoia sempervirens
CATGTTAGAGGCATGTATGTTGCACAAGAAAGAAGGCTAAGAATGTATACAAATGTTGTCTCAGATACTATTGAAGCTTTTGATGCATTCAACATCATTTGGTTTGAAAAAGAAAGTAAAGTGGTTGCTAATGTTCTTACTATGTTAGCTTCAAAATTTGATGCTTCTTTCATTCCCCATCATTGCAACTATGATGATGAGATCCTTACCAGGCCTAGTATTCCAGATAACATATACAACTGATAGGTTTTCAATGATGACTAAGAGATTTATGAGTTCTTGAATTGCATTAATCATTTTGAGAACTAGCAAATTGACTATCGACCCATGGTGGAGAAAGATGAGGAAGGCAAGGAAACTCATTTTGGGAACGAAATCATCCAACTTCAAAACCAATACCATTCCTAGGGTCTTGTTGCTTTAAAGAGAATTCTTGAAAATGTTGATTGTTATAAGACAAGAAGTAAGCATGCCAAATAAGAAGACATAGAAGGCATAAACTTAGGAAATGAATCAACTCCTAAAATGGTTTATATCAATAAAAAATTAAGATTGTCAGAGATGCAAATGTTGATTGCATTATTAAGAACTTATAAAAAATGTTTTGCTTGGTGTTATGATGATTAAAGGCTTACAAAGAGACTTGTTCCAACATACAATTCCATTGGAGCCTAGTGCAAAACCATTTGGGAAAAAACAACATCTTATCAACCCTACTCTTGCCCCTCAAATGTAGAAGAAATTGATGAAATTGAAAGTTAGTATTATTAAATCATTTAGACATTTAGAATGGGTGTCTAACCTTGTTCTTGTTAGAAAAAAGAATGGATACATTAGATTATGTTTGGACTTTAGAAATTTGAATATCAAGTCCCTCAAGGACAATTATCCATTTCCTAGTATGGATCATTTGTTGTAGTGGGTGATAGGGTTGGAGTTCATATCTATGACGAATGGATTCCTAGGTTATAATTAGGTCATGGTCAATGATTTTGAGTAGCACAAGATAGCTTTCACTACACCATGGGAAAAATTTGTGTATGTTTGAATTATATTTGGGTTGAAGAATGTTGGAGCCATGTTTGATAAGGTCATGGATGCAAATTTTGCAAACCTTATAAAGGAGATAACGATTGTCTACTAATATGATCTGACTGCCCACTCCAAGGATTTAAATGATCACTACAAACACTTGGAATTAATCTTCTAAAGATGCTTAAAATATGGGATATCTTTGAATCCCAAGAAGTGCATCTTTAGTGTGGAAGAGGGTAAAATCCTTGGGTACATTGTGTCTAAGGAAAGGGTAAGAATTGTTCCAAAATGTGTCAAAGTTGTTGACCTTATCTTGCAACCAAAAATAGTTAAGTCAGACCAATATTTTTTTCGTTAGATAAACTTTGTTCAAAGGTTTATTCCCAACTTCGCTAAGAAGACAAAGTCTATCTCTAAAGTATTGAAGAAGGGGAAATCTTCAAGTTGGGATAAAGAATCAATAGATTCCTTCTTAGAAATAAAATATGCACTTAAGAAGGAACACATGATGGAAAGTCCAAACTATTCTAGACCTTTCCAGTATTTTATTTTGCATCTTTTTATACTATTATTGCAGTTCTACTACATAAAAATGGAGATGGTTATGAATAGCCAATAACTTTATTTAGAAAATCATTGAGAGATGTTGAATCAAATTATTTTGTGATTGATATATATTTGGTTGTTAGGGTGCTAAATATGACCAACTATGACATCATATATGTGAGAGGTTTAAATGAAATACATGTTGAACACCCAGAATAGTGAGAGGTGGGTTAAATCACTATTCATAAAAAAATCATTAACTTTATCAACTTAAAAATTCATTCAAAGCATTTCACAAACTTGAAAAAATAGAAAGGAACAATTAGAGCATGCATCACATCAATAAACATAAGAACACAAAATTTATGTGGAAAACCCTTAAAATGGAAAAACCATGGTGAGGATTAGCTCACAATATATTATAACCAGTTACAATGGACTACAAAATGGAGGACTCATTGTCCAAGAACTCACTATCCAAAAAGAATGGCTCATTGCCAAGGGATCACTACCCAAAGGACTCACTGTTCAAAATAGAGAAAAGAGTAAGAAAAGGGTGGCTCACTGCCAAGTGTGAATTATTAATAATGCATCTACAACATGCTAAATACACTGTTCCAATTAGGCTTTGAAAACTAACTTTATGATGCAAGTACAAAGGAAGAAACAACCTCACCCAATCTCATTTGACAAATCTCAAAACCTTCTTTGTTGGTTACTCTTCTTTTACTCACTTTTTCATTCCTGAAGGCACATAAGCCATCAAACTTCAACATAAAAATTAGAGTACCAATCTTGTATCAAACCTCAACCACCTTGGAAATCATAACATTATTAGATTAAGCCAAATAAACCACTAACTAATGGCCACCTTCCTTCAATTGTCTTCCAATGCATAATAATGACACTTTTTGTTCACAAACACAAAATTTGGATTTCGAGGTCCTAACAACCAACACAAGACCTGTGGCATCTTCATTTAGGTTGGAACAACATAATCAAACTCTTCTCAAACCCCAAAAACACAGACCATTCATTTGGAACATGCTTCCTTCATAGACTGAATTCAATGCTAGTAGTACTCCAACCATATACTATCAAGCATATCTTATGATATAGACCTCTTATTATGACTGTAATGGAATTTTTGGATACCTTTTAAGGGTTTATAAAACATAACTAAAAACCAATAGATTTTTCCTTAGAGAAACAAATTCAAACAAGACTGTCCACGTTATCATTTAGGCCTAATTAGGTCAATGGTTAATAAGACTTATTGAATAAACCATCTACAAACTTGATTTCTTCCAACCACCACTTGGAACATGTCAAATTAGGTCTATTAAAGCTTAATAAATCATAAAATTCCCATTACCATAACCATTTTGATAAGCCCTAAGTCTTAGGCTTTTTAAACTCTGTTTTTAGCAGACTGAGACAGTTTTATAGTCTAGAACTTCAATTTTTCCACACAATAATCTTAATCATTTGATCTAAAACTCCAATAATATGAAAATATATTCTACCAATATTTTTTACACCAAATATTCACAAATTTCACTAGATGAAACGAGAGTAACACAAAAATTACATGTTGTTGCTTACCCTAATCAGGGTTTTAACGATTTTGACAAAATTTGTTGTAACTTGTTCAAATTTCCACCAATCTGCATGAAACAAGAATGAAATGGAAGGTGATTGAAGGTAATTTAAATTGAAATAAAAAAATTTACTCCTACCCATACTGGGCTGTACCCTGCAAGAAAACTACAGAAATCTAGAGAAAATAACAGAAATACAACACTTTTCATTATTTCATTTCAAATTTTCAATCACCCATGAGTATCCAAATGTACAAATGGAATTTTTAAAGTCATTTCAAAGTGACTCTATAACTTCTAACTACCCTCTAATTCCTAAGAACTAAAATGACCCTTCATCTTCCAAAGTTTGCCTCTTTTTTCCATTTTTGCAACTTTACAAATTTGTGTTGACAACTTTTTTACATCTTTGCAAATTATGACATAATAAACTCAAATGACCTCCTAAAAACTTAAATACAAGGAAAATGACTTAAATGATCTCATTAAACTATGAGGACCACACAAATAAAGAAAAATCCAAAAATTGCATGATGGAAAAATGTTAGAATCATGGTGCTCCTGCATCACTTTACACGATTCACACCTCACCACTATTACCTTTCACACTTCACATTACACTACACACATCCAATTCCACCTTCACATAGTGAATTAACCTTGTATACATAATTACATCTACCAACCGCAAATAAAAATATCACCAATTAGGTCAACCTAATTAGATGAAACATGCAACACCATAACCTGTCGGCTCAAAAATCCATCACACATGCCTTGCGGAAGAAACCAAAATGTGTTAAAAAAAAAAAGGTTGGCATGACCTATAATCACTCCCATGATTTTGATCCTTACACAACTTAACTCTATACGACCCCAAAGCCCTTAGGTTGGCACCACATAACAAAATTGGTGAAGCAACAACTAAATGAACCATTCATTCACAACTCAATACATGGACCACTAAACCACTTGCCACTTAGAATGAATACACTTATGACATCCTCAAACACTTACTCAAAACTATACAACATGATAATTATCTGTGGTGGAATGTGGAGCATTCCAACATGCACGTTGCAACTACAATTCTACCAATACTAAGCTTGATACTTTGCCATCAACATCTTTAGTTGTGGAAGACATACAACCTTGAAAGTCTGGATATAGAATCCTTCAACACCTATTATCAACACTTCAAAACTGCATGACAAGATGATGCACTTCAGAGCAATGCAAACCACAAAATTGTTGCTTTGTAACACTGAAAACACACACTAGGACTTATCCAATTTTCCATTACACTTGGTATTCTCTAGACCAACACTTCTGCATTTCTACAATGGGTTTCCATCAATGAAAACACCATCTATCATCATGCTCATGTTTCCAACAATCTTTCCCTTTTTCATTGATGGAAACACACTTCTCCAAAAATATTCCCCCTTTGACATCAAGAGAAAATGACACCAAATAGATACTTTTCTTTTGCACCCCGCCTTACTAATACATTTACATGATAATATCTCCCCCATCTATAGTATCCATCACCAAAAGGAGAAAACTATACCACAAAACCATCTAATAACTCCACACATATATATTGAAATCAAAAAATTGTCTATACAAAAAAAAAATGTACATCTTAACTAGATGATGGTAGAACACCTTTATATGATGCCTTCAATTTTGCAAGGTGCACCTCCCAAAATTTATTTGCAACCTCCTAATCCTTCTTGGTGAAGGAAAGCATATGTAATTGGTTTTGAAATTGAATATGGAGATCTTCTCCTTCTTCCAAAGAACTAGGCACTAGATTCTTTTGCACCACCCTCTCATCATTAGCTAAAAATCTAGTTAAATATGTAAGCCTCAAACTTACCATATATTGGAGCTAGCTGTATTGAAAATTATGATTTTATCTTTTTGTTCCTACAATAGAAAGAATTGATTGTGCAAGTTTTCAATGATTGCTCTTGTAGCTCCATCTGCATCACTTGTTAGATCATAAACACCTGAGGCCTGGGAAATTTGAGATTGAATTGAGTCCATCTGATCCTTAATGCTCCTTGTAGAAATAGGAGACTTCAAACAAAATTGAAATAATTGTTTGACTTCTTCCAAACACTTTTGAACTTCCTTCAAGTTGCCTTGCAACTTTTCATGTGCAGTACCACACTTATAAAAAAACTTTAGCTAACCTCTTATCATTGAATTTCTTTGCCATTTCCTTCTCTATATTTTCTTCCAAACTAGAAGAATATTCTTTAATGGAATCAAGAAATAATTTCAATTGTTGCACATTGGATAAAGAATTTTCAATAGACACTTCAGGAAGCCCTTCTTGCAACACTCTCATAGCTTCATCCACCAACTCAGTACTCTTCTAATGAGTTTTAAGAATCTCCTTCCTTACAAAGGCATGAAATACTTAACCAATTTGTAACTTATGTAGAGGGGAAATCTTATTTAAGTCCACTTGACCTTGCTGTATAGGAATCTACAACAATTGTGCAAACACCACCAATTGAAACTATAACTACATTTCCAAAATATTTTTAATGAATCTCCATAGCATTTGAAGGATTCACCACCATTTTTAGTGCTTTCTTCTTCATTCTTATTAGTATTCTCCTTATCACCACTGAAAAAGCATTCTTCTATAGAATTTTTCACTTATAGGGGGAGAAAATTATGATAATCTTGAGCTTCATTCTTCTCTAGGACATCTTTCTTATATTATTTCCTTTGCTCAACATCTATCTCCACATATGGAGGAGTGTTATCCGTCATTGTTTCTTCTTGATTCTCATGCTCATGCTCATGTTGTTCATTGACAAGATAATTTCTTTTTGGGAGGGGTGTATCTTGTTGCATCTGATCTTCATGACCCAGAGGAACTCCCAACTCTTTAGAAAGTTCTTCAAATTTTTGCAGTGTCTCATTCCATAGTCACTCAATATCTTCCTTATCTCTACTCATAAGATTAATTACTCTTTGCTTTGTCCTAAATCTTTTTCTATACAACTGAGACAACTTGAGTCTATCGTCTTGATACAATGAGGAACCAATCTTCTCCAAGGAAAATATTTTCATCTTTGCATAATATTTAATAGCCTTTCATTTTCTTGCATTCAACACACCTTTTAGGTCATCTAGCAATTTATCCTCAATCTCACTTAGGCCACTATTCAATATTACCATATATTTAACAATAGCCTCTTCTCTTGTTGGCTTGTCTTCATCATTTGCATTTAGATACATTGCAACAATTTCCTTTAGCATACCAAACTCTACAATACCATTGAACAATGAATCAAAGCTTCATGGGATTATGCATCTAAACCGAAGGACTTTCCTCTTTCTATTTTCCCTTATCTTTATATGATCCTTCTTCTCCTAAACTAGAACTCTTTTCTCTTCTTTGAAAAATGAAAGCTTTATTTTCCTTTTCTACTTCCTCTTCACTTTTTGTATCCACTATATTAATTTTCTTTCTTTTTATACTTGTCTCTTCTTGAGATATTTGAGACTTTTTTTTCTAGACCAATTTAGGTCCTTCCTCTTCTTCTTCTTCTTCATAGATGATGTACTTTCTCTAGTTACTTTTTCCTTCTTCCTTCTCTTTGGAGCTTTCTATTGCAAAATGGTGTTGGATGTATATTTCTTCTTGGAACTCCCTATAGGCTTTGTTCTAGAGGACTTTGAGACATCAAGAGAGGAGACATAGGTCCTAATTGACCTTCTTGTTCTTGGGGAATTCTGTGAAGGAGCATATGTGCTTTTGGATCTCTTCACAGGGGCTTTAGGGGCGCCAACATCCCTTTCTAGATCAGTCTTCATCTTCTCAACCCTCTCTGCAATATCCCGTTTCTTCTTTTCTAGGTTCTCTTTGCTATATTTTTCTTCATAGGTACCAAACCTATCCACTATTGGATCTCTTGTATTTCTCAACACAACCTCTATGAGGCTAGTAATTTTAGCTTATGTTACCTTATATCCAAGCTCTAGAACCCAAAAAATTTTGGGTTCAACTACTTCCATGTAGCAATGGTCTCTTTTTATGATAAAAATTATATCATTCTTGTACTTCTCAATAACACTTTCCAGATTCCAATATCTCTCTTTCATATTATCTTGAAATTTTTTTAGAAATCCCCACAAGGCTGAATTCCAAGACTCAAAATCTCCAACTCTCCTTAAGTGATCTCTAATTTGTACAACTATTAGAATAATATCATCCCATATAATATCCCTGGCGCATAGAAAATATCTAAGAAAGTAAAAAATAGACAAACAACAAGAGTACCCTACTGGAATGGGTACCTTAACTCTTTTGTCTTTTGTAAGTTATCCATTAACTATAGTCTCAGAAGCTCATACAAATTAATGTCTTCACCTTCTTTCTCCATATGGTGTGTTGTGTGTATTGCGGTGGTAGATACATAATTCTCTTTGTTTGTATAGAAGATCTTATAGCCAATCATCATTAAAGCATATTTCATTTTTGGATCATCAATGTCATTCACCGTTGGGGAACACTTATCGAACTTCACTCTAGTAAGCTTCATTACTACCTCATTCTTCATGAATTTTAATGCAAGAACTAGTCCAAAGGAGCACAAACCAATGAATTCCCTAATTACATCCTTGTTTATCATGTACGACATTTCCAACCACATGAATTCATCATGTATTTCGCTAAGCACAAATTTCACCCACTCATCTTCATAATAAAAATTGGGGAACTAATTCCACACATCTAAATTCTTCTCCATTAAACTCTCATACTCTAGCTTTAAATCAAAATCATCTCTAGTAAGTACCTTCTCCCTAAATTCTGCCAACTTCAAATGGTCATATTCATCCATCTCCATATGAATGTATATCTGCACATCCTCTGTGTGCATTAAACCACTTGTAACCCTAAAAAAGAACCTTCAAGATCCATCTCCATAGATTTATATGGGTGCTTCTTGAACTCAAGTCTTGGCCTCTCAAGTAGATCAATAGCTTGAGGAGTAAACATCTTGAACTTCTTATAACTAAGGTTTTGTAGGAAATTGATAAATACATTTAGAATTAACTAGTAGGGTTTAGCACAATGCACCAAAATTGCTTCAACACTCATTTTATCTACTCTTCACTTCAAATAGTTGATCACAAATGACTTTTGAATATGCACAATGAAATATAAACCTGTTTCTAGTGACCTAATGTGTATTAATTGCAATAGATAAGGTTAGGTCAAAAAAGTCATCAAGCCTCACTATGTCATCACAAGCACCTCAAATTTTTTTGTAGATCTCCACAACAAGAGATTTCACACTATAGATTTCACCAACAAATCAAGCATAATAACCAATTCATACACCAGTATGTTGAAGACATCAACATCACATCTTTGGCAGGGGGCTAGAATTTTTTTTGCTATAACTCCCCTTAAGACAAAGCTCTTTATCTAGTTTCTAGAGGAAACATTTGCACTAGCATTTGGCGTAGATTTACTCTTCACCTCATTATCTTCCTTTTTCTTCCAAATATTGTTAATCTCCTTCTTCATCTCAATTAGATCAATCTTCTTTTGTGAAATAGAGGATTTCACATTCTTACTTTTGCAAAACTTAGCTATGTGTCCTAGTTTTTTGCATTTATGACATGACATCTTTTTGTTGAACAAACTTACTTCTTTCCATTTTATATTTACATTCAAAATCCTTATGCCCAAATCCATTGCATGTATAATAGTAACCATTGAATGATTGAAACATCATACTATTATTATAATCATTCATCATTTGACTTCTACACTCACTAGACTTATGACCAAATCTATTGCATGTATAACACTGATTGGAAAAAGATTGATAATTTTGATTCATTATACTTCTACATTCTATAGCTCTATGTCCAAATTTATTGCAAGAATAATAGTAACCATTAAAAGATGAATACCTTTGTGCAATTGGCTATCTGATAGAAGGTCTATTGAAATATTTCTTCTAGTTCCAGACCTATTTGACATTGCTCTTCTTATTTCTAGTCTTCCTTTGTTCATTATTCTTCTTTTTAGTATTGTTTGGAGTCTAATTATCCTTTTACCTTTCTCCCTTTTCAAACCCTAATCCTTCCTTGTCTTTAGAAGCCTTCTAACTAGAAATCATCTCATCAAACAAGGTGGAGATCTTCTTGACTCTTTACTTTCTTTATATTTATCCTCAAAGTCACAACTTATTCTTCAAGTCTTGAAAATTTTGTAGATTTTTATTTCAATTTGGCATTCAAGTAGTCTTCAACCCTTTTTAATTCTTCAACTTGCAATTTCAAATTAGTGATTTTTTCATTTGATTGCTTAAGTTGTTCATTTTCCCCCTCAAATCTTTCTTTAACTTTCTTGAGTTGTTCCCTTAATTTCCTGATACACTCATCTGCTTCCTTAATATTCTCTTTCAAATCTCTATTCTCACATCCTAGTTTATCCAAATCGTCAAGGGTAGATTTAAGTTCTCCTTCCATATCAACTTCATAGTCTTCTTCAGTAAACCCTTCCATGATAATCTTTTTTAGAGGAATATGATACTTCCTACTTTTCATGAGTTTAATCTCCAAGATTTACCTCAGAGGTTAAGCCAATTGAATGAGTCAAGCTCTAATACCAATTGTTGAACACTCGAAATACTAAGAAGGGGGTGAATAAGTATTCACATAAATTCATTAACTTCATCAAATTAAACATTTATTCAGAGCATCTCATCAAACTTGCAGAAATGGAAAGGAACAATTAAAGCATGCATCACATAAATAAACATAAGAACATCAAATTTACATGGAAAACCCTTGAAAGGGAAAACCACCATGAGGATTACCTCACAATAGATTATAATTAGTTATAATGGATTACAAAATGGATGACTCACTATCCAAGGAATCACTATCTAGAAAGAATGGATCACTTCCAAGGGCTCATTTCCCAAAGGAATCAATATATAGAATAGAGAAGAGAGGAAGAAAAGGGTGGCTCATTACCAAGGATGAACTACTAATAATGCATCTACAACATGCTAAAGACACAATTCCAATTAGGCTCAAAAAACTGACTTTACACACTTCATACTTCACCACTATCACCTTTTGCACTTCACATTACACTAAAAACATCCAATTCCACCTTCACACAATGAGTTAACCTTGTATATATACATACATCTAATGTAAATAAACATATCATCAATTAGGTCAGTCTAATTAGGTGAAACATGCAACACCATAACCTATCAACTCAAAACTCCATCACACACGCCTTGTGAAAGAAACCAAAATGTGTTCATAAAAATAGGTCAAAATGACCTATAATCACTCCCATGATTCCACTCCTTAGATAACTCCATACGACCCTAAAACCCTTAAGTTGGCATTGCATAGCAAAATTGGTGAAGCAATAACTGAATGAACCAATTGTTCATTCACAACTTGAAATGTGGATCACCAAACCACTTACCACTTGGAGTGCATACACTTTTGACATCCTCAAACACTTTTTCAAAATTGCATATCATGATAATTATTCATGGTGGAATGTTGGAGCATTCTAACATGCACTCTGTAATTGCAATTCTACCAATATTGAGCCCAATACTCTATCATCAACATCTTGAGTTGTGGAAGACATACAAACTTGAAACTTTGGATATAGAATCCTTAAACACATACCATCAACACTTCAAAACCACATGAAAAGATGATGCATTGCAAAGCAATGCGGACCACAAAATTGTTGCTCTATAACATTGAAAATGCACATAGGGACAACCAATTTTCCAATACACTTGGTTTTCTTTAGGCGAACACTTTTGCATTTATACAATGGGTTTCCATCAATGACAACACCATATATCATCATGCTCATGTTGCCAAA
>VDFB02058242.1:23249886-23338620 GCA_007258455.2 Sequoia sempervirens
GTCTAATATCTCAGAACTAGAAGACCACATTCCCCCAACCCAAAAGCAGGAGACCATGAAATGATCCAGTCTTTCAGCAATGCAGCTATCACCAACCCTTCTGTTGTTCCAAGTAAATTGACCATTGCTAGGTTTGATATCAACAAGATTGAGAGCAGATATATTGTCTTGAAACAACAATGCAGAAGGCTCTAGTCTTGCAATACCACCCTGTTTCTCAGCTAATTCAGTAATAGCATTAAAGTCCCCTGCAATGATCCAAGGATGATAGGGAAATAGGCTACAAACAAAACGAATATGTGTCCATAAAAGAAGTTTACCCTGGAACTCAACAGGTGCATAAACATTGGAGAAAAGAACAAACTCTCATTCGATATCATGAGTGCTAAGTGGACCATTCGATATCATGAGAGATGGGTTATTGTTGAACCACTACTCATGAAACATGGGTCAATGAGTTTGACTCGAAACTACACGGTTGAATCCTAATAGCAATATCATAATTTGACATGCTATGGAAAAATACCTCCTACTTATCAAGAACAAACTCTCTCAACTTAGGACATGAGGCAACCATGGATAAAGAGGACTTGAAGGATAACCACCACAAAGGTTGAATCTTTCGAGGGTTCCAAAAACAAGCCACACCCCCCGAGAATCCCTGAGCCCCAATACACTGGCATTGACCATTCTTCCACAACTTAGGCACTAAACCCATCATGCATTCAACAGATAACTTGGTCTCCTGAAGAAAAAGAACATCAGGAGAATGACTTCTTACCAACTCATGAACAACTTTTTGTCTAGGGCCACTGTTCAAGCCCCTTACATTCCATGAAATAATGCTCATTTCAAAGGAGTCAAAAAATGAGAATCTAGGGTCTTAACAGACCTTGACTCCACCAAAGTCTCCCCCATCATCTTAATCTTTTCCAAATCTTTCTTCCTGCCAAGTTTAACACTCTTCTCCGATCCCCCCTTCTTGCCATCCTTTTGCAAAATGCCCAGTTGAGGAGAAGGCTTGCTACTCTTAGCCACATCCAATCCAACATTCCGTGCAGGAAAAGATGTGCTTCCATCCCCCTGCCCCAACTCAACATTTGGACCCGACATCACCTGAGCCCCAACCTGCACATCAGTGACCATAGGTATGGCAGACTCCTCCTGTGGAGCAGGAGGAGTAATGGAAGTGTGATCCTCTAGGCTAGAATCAACCACACCCGGATCTACACTTATTAACCCTGGATTAACTTCTTGCTGACCCAAATCATCCAGGACCTCAAACCTGTTAAAAGTATCCTCAGCTTGTCTCTCCATCAAAGTCCTCTTTTGTCTTCTATTCCGGTTACGAGCCTTAACAGGAACAAAACCCTCAGCATCTGCACCCTCAACAAAAATAGGATTCTTCCCCTTATCAACATGAGAATTGTTACAAGGAGGAGGTGGAGGCCGAGGCACCACAGGCTTAGCCTTCAGGAATCTACGCAACAGGTGACCATATTCATGACAGAGGCGACATCGGAAAGGAAGGGTTTCGTAATCCAATTGTTGTACCCAAGAATGGGGACCCACACACATATCGAAAGCATCTGGCAAAGGCCTACTCAAATCAATTTCCACACAAATTTGAGCAAAAGTCATTACTTTCTTACCTAGGGTTTGTGTCGAAGACCCCACCAGCTTCCCAAGCATCGAAGCAAGCATGTGCAGAACATCCTCACGACAACATTCAATTAGAAATATGGGCAACTGAACCCACACCGGAACACGATTCGGAAGCTCCTCCAAGGGATTAAATCCTGCATGCCATGGCTTGACGAACAACCCAACTTGGTTGTGAAAATAGGGCCTCCACTCAAAAACCCTATTGCGATCAGCCAAGCAGATAAATGTGACCATGAAAAAATTATTTGCAAGCAGCGTGACCTCCATTTCACTCTCTGGCTCCCAAGTCCTCCGAGCCCAAGTTTCCAAAAATTGTAGAGACACTCTCATTCCCAAAAATTTGCAGTACAGAGAATGCTTTGAATAATATTCAATATCCTCAGCAATCATCTCAATCAGAATCACCAATTTAGGTCTCTCTTTGCAACGCTCAAGGCAGCCATTAATCTTTGAGATCCAAGATCCACCAGACGAATTCGATTCCATAGACCCTGTATTCGGAGAGAAGAGGGTGTTTTCAAAAACCCTCGCTCCTTGTCTTGGCGATTTCAAGCCCACCGCAACACGAAAATCCATGTCGAGCACAACCTAGATGGCTCACCCTGAGACATAGCCGCCGAATGGCCTGGGACAAACATGCATAGGAAAGATCCGGCCCCAGACACAGCAGATCAGAGGAAACCCTCCCGCGCAGGAAAAATGACCAAACACAACTAGGCCAGAGCTTTAAAGAATAGCCGCAGCAAAAAGATTAACCCCCCACAGAACGAAACAGACGCCCACCCCAAACTTCGCACAAATAGAGAAAGCAAACATGAGCTAGGGCTCGGATGCCCTAGCTCGGCTCCTTGCAGTTGCAGACCGAAACGCCATCCAATGTTCTTCCAATTCAATCTTTAATTATCCAAAATGGTCTTACATTGCTAATTGACGGTTCTTTTTAGTAAATAATCCAAATCAATTATTTACTGTCACATAAATTCATATTTTTGAATTAATTTTAATTCAAAAATGGTAATCTTCTTCCATAAATCAAGTAATTGCTAAAATTATTTATTTTTCAAATTTTATTTTTCTGTCCAATCTTTATCTTCTTGATTTTTCGAATCTTACCCTTTTGGCTAATCTTTATCCTCTTGTCACATTTATTCTCAACCGTCGATGTGATTTTCTCAAATTGCATCTTAGCCACTCATTTCAATTTTTTTTCCCTAACCCTAATTATGGGTTGTCACATGCAATCTTGACATCTGATTTTAGGCTTTCGTCAACTTTTAATCCTGGCCGTCCATCCAAAGTTACATTTTCTATAAAATGCCAATGTTGCTCACATTTTAGACTTACAATTTCTTGATATTTCATTTTGGCATAATTGTTGAATCTTAGGCAATCTTACATTCTTGTCATAGACTTTATTTTGGCATAGTTTAATAGACATTAGTTCAATGTTTATAATTTGCATGATAGCATTATAGTCATTTTAAATCCTTTAAAATATTTCTTAGGACTTTGTCATTGTCTTTGTCATTAAATTTCTCGTACATTGAATCTGAGGGCAACACATCTTTCCAGTAAGTTAGAAGGTGCAATGGAGATCAGCCATGGAGATTGAAGACACTTGGTGAGCTTGTTCCATTTTGTGTTTTTCATTTATTTTCCTTTGCACTTCATTACTTTCTTTGGGTTTTATGTTTATGATTTAATCATTGCTAAAACGAGGAAAATTCCCATTGATACATTTGGTGAACCCGACGTGAACTGCAGACAAAATTATAGACAGCGAATAAAGAAAAATCTGTAAGATTTGTGTCACGGCAGCAAGAAGATTTAGATTTTAATTTAGATTTAAATTAGATTTTTAAATTAGATTTTAATCTAAATTTTTAAATTAGATTTTAATCTAGATTTTAAATTAGATTTTAATCTAGATTTTAAATTAGATTTAAATTAGATTTCTAATCTAGATTTTAATTAGATTTAAAATTATTCTTAATTTAGATTTAAGATTTTTATTTAATTTAGTTAGATTTTGATTTTAGATTTAAATTTCTAATTTAGTTTAGATTTTAACTTCTAATTTAGTTTAGATTTTTTATTTTCTAATTTAGTTTCTAATTTAACTTAGATTCAAGTTCCTAATTTGATTTAGACTTAAGTTTCTAATTTAGATTTAGATTTTTAACTTTTTAATTTAGCTAGATTTAATTCCATTTAGATTTAAATTTAATTCGGATTTAGATGTTATTTTAGATTTAAACTCTTTTTAATTTAGTTAGATTTAAATTCCATTTATATTTAAATTTAATTTGGATTTAGATGTTAGTTTAGATTTAAATTCTTTTTAATTAGTTTTTAAATTAGAATTTTAGATCTTTACATTAGTTTCTTATTAGATTTTTGATTAGATTTTTACTTAGAGTTTTTTATTAGCTTTTAGATTTTAGAGTTTTTTATTAGCTTTTAGATTTTAAATATAGATTTGTAACTTAGATTTTAATTTAACATAGATTTTAATTTAATTTAGATTTTTAGTTTATTTTAGATTTTTCATTTAATTTAGTTCTAAGTTAGACTTAGATTTCAAATTTAACTTGGATTTTTAACTTTTTAATTTAGTTAGATTTCCAAGTTCTAATTTAATTTAGATTTTTAACTTTTTAATTTAGTTTAGATTTCTATTCTTTTTCTTTCTTTTTAATTTAGTTTAGGATTTTAATAGATTGCATATTTTAGATTAGAGATTTTTGGTTACTAATCCTTGTTGGTAGTGTGTGGCATTTTCATTTCGAGGTTCCAAGACAATTTGGTCATTATGGTTTTGAAGATTCGTTTGTCCAAGAAATTTAAATTTGAAACATTGTGTCTATGATTTTTAGATTATAAAACATTTCATTTGGTGCACTAAAATGAACATGTCTTTGATTTTGTTTGATTGTGCTTGAAGGTGATAGGTGACTATGCTCTCACCTTGTGAAAACTAGGTGATTAAAAAATCAGACCCACCTTATTTTTGTGTAACCTTGATGCAATAATCGAAGTATCCTCTCCCCTTGCACATTATGTGATCCTGGGTGTAAGAGAAATAGTTATTGCCTTTAGAACTTGGGCTTGCCTTGGTGGGAAAAAGTACTCACCCCAAGGTGACTCAGACCGGCCAAGCTACCGCTGACTGGTATATAAATGTGAATCCTAAGGGAAAATCTAGGATTACGAGTGCAGATGTGTCATACAGACCAAGTAGTACTCCCCAAAACCCTATTGAGCATAACCTCTTCAGGCTGGAGTGCCTCCTAAAAAGAGCTTAATCTTGTGCCCTAAGTATGGCCACTCGAACGGGGGTCCCGAATTAAACACTTTTGTGTAGTAGCCAAAAACCTTCTATTTGCTAGCGCAACAACGATCATTGTGAATGCATCCACATCTTCACAGTCTTTAGTAGAGGTGATCAATTTTCCATGGGAGTTTCATGGGGGTTGGAAGCTTGGTTGGCCTAAGAAGAGAGTGCACTATAAGGGGAAGCCCATGCAACCAAGCTTCCAGATTCACATGCTAAGGATATGTTGTTGGGGAAACCCACGTGGAATCTAGCAAATATTGTCCTAGCCTAACCATAGGATTGTACTTGTCTTATTTGTGTTTGGTTACACTCAAAATCTCATGCTTGTCAAGTGTTTTATGGATACTGAAACAAAGAAAACAAGATTCACACATCTAGAAACAAACAATCAACTTCAAACAAATCAGACTTTTTTACCAAAACTTCAAGTCTAAACATTTTTAGCCTGCTATCAAACATCTTCTTCCAGAAGTCTTATGTTAAAACTAGATCAAAAAATTGTTCAAATATCTCATTCCTTGTACACTTTAGCTTGCATCTTACCATAGGGCCATCTTTGCAAATTTTAGCTTCATCCTTAGGCTTCACCATTTGCATTTTTAGTCATAAACCAAAAACTTAGGTCATCATCTCATTTGCATATTTTGGATTAGGACAACCTAACCTCACTTTGCAAAATCTTGACTTTCAAAATTAGGTTATCATTGGACTTAATCATCATGATCTTCTTTAGTCATTTTCCGTTTGTGAGATCCTTCCAACTTAAAATTCTAGTTAGGAAGACTCACTTGTCATTTTTTCCTTGTCATTTAGTCCTTCAAACAAGTCCTTTGATATTCCAAAATGAGACATAGATCAAGCATAGAGTGGTTAGGAAACCTTCTTCCAAATCATTTTGGACCTTTACATTTGCATACCTTAGACATTCAAATCATTTTAGTCCTCACCTTGCATATCTTTAAAATCCAAAATATTGTCATTATAGTCCTCATTTGGCATCTAGACTTTGCATTGGTCATTTCCTTAACCAACATTTTCACATTAGTCCTCATTGTCACCTTGGCATTTAACATCCTTTCTTGACAATTTTATCACCTTGCATTAGTCATTTTGCTTAGGAAAATGTCATTATCACCTTGCATTGACATCCTCCAAAAATACAAAAAAATTAGTGTCATAACTTGTCATCTTAGTCTTCATTGTCCTTTGGCATTAGTCATTTTCTTTAGACAACATTGTCATATTGCATCCCTTATTGTCAAAAATCCAAAAACATAGTTTTGCATTGCCATCCTTCATCCAAAAAATCAAAAAACATAGGCTAGTGTCATCCTTGCATTTAGTTGTCATTCTCTTCATCCTCATTTGAGAAATTCCCTTTTATGGTTGAGACTAGGCTTCAAAGAAAGAGAGGACTAATGGAAAAATTTGGACAAGATTCCAATCCCAACATCGATAATAATTATGACACAAACCAACACTAGAATTTTTTTGACCCATTTCACAACATGAACACACAATCTTCCATGAGCATGCCATCTTCATCACAAAACCTTTTTGAACTATTCATACAAAGAGATTGACATGGACACGTATATGCAGAAGACTTAGAAGCTACAATGAAAAATCCTGATGCAGCTTCCTTTGTAGAAGACTTAGTCCTACATGACCCTCAAAGGTATCTAGCCATGCTCTTGGACCAAGGGGTTAAACTACCACATGGCTTTGAATTTAATACTTTGAGACCAACATCACCTATGTACCCTTCCTACCGACAAACCATCAACCCAAGTCCTCCATTCATCAACCCTCACTATCAAGAATCACTTAACAAAAATCCTACCATTAATCTCCAACACACATCCAGCTATTACCCTTATCCTAACCTTGACAAGGGAAACCAACTATCCACTAGTCCATCATGAGTCTCCATGTCATATTCTAGTTCTTCACCTATCAATCCCATCCAAGTCTACATGCCTTATCAACTATCTACCAACTCATGTCAAGTCTCCACATCATACCATATCGATCCCATCCAAGTATCCACATCCTATTTTAGTCAACCTTACACCAATCCAGTCCAAGTCTCCATGTCATATCCTCATCCTTCACCAACTAGTCCAGCTCAAGTCCCCGTGTCTTATCCTAGTCATCCTTTCCAAGTCAATCCCTCAGAAGCCACTTTTAGTCATGAAAATTCTATCATTGTCCAAATTCAAATCCCATTGTCTAAACTTGAGGATACATGTCAAAATGAAAGTCCAGAGCATGACATCATAATGTCACCTTCATGTTAGAATCAAGGTAGTCCATCCCATGACCCTCTCTTAAAGTCCATTCAAGAAGTCCTTCAAAACAATCATGACATCCAAAATACACCTACCCTTGACAAAGATTTCAATCCCAATTATATCATCCACGACAACCCCATCTTTGGCCAAGAAGTCCAAAATGATCCACTCCTTGACTTTTATGCCATTCATGATCAAAAACTTGCTGACCCTATATAGGCCTCGACTATTGACACTTTCCAAAATGAGACACTTGCCTCCATGACACACATAGATGATATTCTTCAAGAACAAGAGTCCTCCATTATGGACATATTTGCAAATGATTGAGCTATAGCTGAATTTACTAGACTCTATGACACTGACCATAATGATGGCTTAGACATCAACTTGGAAGCACCAATTGAATCATCTGAACCTAACATGTCACAAGATCAGACCAAAGATATCAGTCAAAAATATGTCCAACATGACAATGAAGCTAAGACACTTTATCAACTAGGGTCATCTATCTTTGTCAGAGCAGGCTTCCTTGTAGACGAAAACATTCCAGGTAATAGTGTCCACATACATCATGATGGGTTATCATCTTGCTTTCAAAACAATAAATACCCCATCGCAAACATAATCTTTCAAAGCATGCAATATCAAGGCAAAGGACTAGGCATACACGAGCAAGGCATTCAAGAACCAATACAGCTCCAGGAAAATTACAGACATCAAGGTCTTGGCTATTCTTCAGTTAGAAAATCAAATGATGTCAGTGGATCCTCCTCGATACTGGGGGCAACCTTGTCAGATACAAATGTCAAAATAGAGTCCATGAGAAATCCTTGTCATAAGATTGTTGGCAACACCCTATCCACCCACACCATAAACCGTCATTCTCAACATCTTAAACCTTCCCTTTGGAACCAACAAAAACAAAAGTCATACAAATCAAAAGATCAATCAAATGTCAAAGGCTGTTGAATCAAACAAAAAGACAAGTGGACAAATGAAATTAAAATGGATCCCAAAGACAAGTGGATCAAGCAAAGAAAATATGTCAAAACAAAAAGTCAATCACAATGTGGAGCCACAAGACAAGAGGACTCCCACATATAACACATGTCCACCTCCTTCAAAATGGTCATCAAGTAAGGCATCTAAAGATGTTGGTTCCAAATGCCATCCCTCCAAAATCTGTCATCCACCATACCAAGTTTGGAAAATAAAAAGTGATTCATCCAAACGTCCAAACAACCTTTCCACATCTACCATCATCTAGCATAATCCTACATCTCGTCTAAAGTCCAAAGATACCATGTCACAAATATATCACATCATGGCAACAACTCTTTATCACAAGGATCCTCATGGCACTCTATCACGATATGTGTATTCTGATAAGGCCAACTCTAGTGTTGACAAGGATCACAATGACATCAATCAGTTGTATGCAAGCACTATGATCCTGACACGACAATTGCTTCAAAAAGGTCATTATTGGCATATCATGACCCCAGTCTCTACATTAGCACCGTTAGTGGATTCAAAATAGTCAATGGTCATTTAAAGCATCAAGGCTATCTAGAAATATCAAAAATAATGAAAAATGATAAAAAAATTGTCACCTTGATGAAAACCTGGCAAACAGGCGTCTTGGTGACACCAAAAAAAATTTAAAAAAGTCAAGAAAATAGTAAAGAGAAATTTTTTTCCAATGGTGAAAACCTGGAAAATAGGCACCCTGGATAAGTACCATGATGAAAACCTAGGAAACAGGCGTCATGTGTAAAATAAATCATCTATGTGCACTTTTACACTTGGAGGCAAGTTGTCTCATTTCCCATGCCTTTCTCTTGACATTGGCATCTGACCATTTAATCCATATCATTTCCATTCACTTTTCCACCTACCTTGGTCTTGACATAACAACATGCTAACATCAATCATGCTTTGGGAAAACTCTTGACATGTCTATCCTTTGTTCATACACTATTCATGAAATGTCATGTCATTTTTTTCATAACATCATTATTCTTATGCGACATAGTCCTTGAAAATCATATGACAATTCCTTTAGTCTCATGTCTCCTATCCTTTACCAAGGCCACCTCTCATCCTTTTATGTCTGTCACCTATCTTGGCTTTCCCTTGTCAAATGGTCTAAGGATACTTCATCATCCCATCTAGTCCTAACCAAGTCATTCCAAATGCAACGAGTCTAATCCATACAAGCACATTATCCAAAAAATTATTTGACTTTGTTCCTAGCCCAGCTACAGACCTTAATACTTTCGTCACATTATCGTCATCCTCACATTTTTTCGGTATGCGTCCTTCCCACATCAAACAATGTTGTCATCACCTATTAATTGGTATTCAACTTGACTAGGGGCACAATCATGTTTGTCTTTGGATTCTCATGCATAGACATCATTCACATGCATTTGTCGCGATCCTCATAAACTGTCAAAAGTCCAAAAAAATTATAAACTATCAAAAGTCCAAAAAAATCATAAAAAGACAAAAGACAAAAAAATCATAAAACGGAAAAATCCAAAAAATAAAAAAAAGTCCTAAAAAAGATCTAAAAATCATAAAATGTCAAAAATCCCAAAAAACCAAAATATGTCCAAAACACAAAAACATCCAACTAAATGTCAAAAATCCCAAAAACAGAGTCATTTCAAGTCTAGTTGGTCATGCCAGTCAGTCTTGGTCATTTGTCTGAACTACGTTATCTTTGTGCATTTGCTACGTAGGCAAGGCCATCAGTCGATGAGTCCCTGAGACATTAAGTCAATCCTTTTAGGTTTGTCAAAATAAAAATTATAAGTCAAACATAGTCATGTTGTTCAAATAAAGTAGATATATTCAAACTCAAACATAAATCAGTCATTGAAAACATCAACATTTGAATCGTGAACCAAAATCAGACAACATAGTCCAATCAATCATATAGTCAAAACCAGTCAAATTGCCAAAACAATGCCAATCTCATCACGTTTTGGCCCTCTTCAGATGTGTCCTTCTTGGATTTGGACCTCGTCAAAATGTCATTAGCCTTTTTCAGGATGTCCTTCCTAACAATAGGCCCCGTCAAAACCATCAACACCGTCGAATTGGCAAAACTCTTAGAATGTCAAAATTTTCAAACTATCAAACAATTGATCTTTGACAAACAAACATTGGCAATATAATTAAATGGCTATTAATTTTTGGCTATTTTGTCTTATCTTTTTATTGACTTGTCTTTTGGTCATGTTATTAGCTACCTTGAGGATGTCCCATGAAGGATTTAGAGGTGCAATGACATCTCATGACCTATTCTATTTTTCTTTGACTACTATTTGTGGCTTGTCTTGACAAAAATACTGGGGCAACATGACCCTTAGTTATGAGTTAGGACGTTCCTTGTCTATGATTGTCTATTTTGCAAGTGGATGACCTTGCACACCTTGGTCTATGTCATACCATGGTGTTTGTTGTCCATTTGTGTCATTTTTTACCACCCAATGATGATTTGAGCAATGACTATTAGTACTTTGGAAAATGTTGAAGGATTATTTTCCCATCCTACCCTTCTTTGTTTCCCCTCTAACATTTCATCTAGTCTACATCTTCATCATCCATATATTTTGCACTAACACTTTCTTGTCCTGTCATCTTCTAGTCTTCTCATCCATTTTCGAGAGCACACTTGTGTTCTTAGAACCCGATTGTCCTCTCGAGGGGGCATAGATATTCCCTACCTTTGCTGGGGCATGACTTTAACTTATTTTCTTTGTCACAATGCAACATGCTACATTATGACAAAAATGGGCAAAATGTAGACACATAAAAATGACCTAGGCCTGCAAGCTCTATTTTTCATCTTCTTCTTCTAACATAATTATGACATTTTAATTATGTCCTTGGCCCACTTTCGACTATTAATTAAATAATTCATAATTAGTTAATTAATTCATGTCTTTTTATTCTTCATGATTATTAAATAAATAGATTTTATTTATTTATTTAAGGTATCACTAATTGTCTAGAGTCTTCCTATAATTAAATAAATTTCTTAATTTATTTAATTATTTTCATCTAATAATTCCTCTAGATTATTAAATAAATATATTTCATTTATCTATTTAATATGTCACTAATTCTTAAGTCTTCTTATTATTAAATATATTTATTAATTTATTTAATTATTTATCACATTCTCTAAATTAAACAATTATCTTTAATTATTTAATTGTCTTATTGGACATTTCCCTCATTTTAAATAAAATTATTTATTTAAAACGGTCTTACATTGCTAACTACCACTTCTTTTTAGTAAATAATCCAAATCAATTATTTACTGTCACATAAATTCATATTTTTGAATTAATTTTAATTCAAAAATGATATTCTTCTTCCATAAATCAAGTAATTGCTAAAATTATTGATTTTTCGAATCTTATCTTTCTATCCAATCTTTATCTTCTTGATTTTTTGAATCTTATCCTTTTGGCTAATCTTTATCCTCTTGTCACATTTATTCTCAACCGTCAATGCGATTTTCTCAAATTGCATCTTGGCCACTCATTTCAGATTTTTTGCCCTAACCCTAATTATGGGTTGTCACACACAATATTGACCTCTAATTTTAGGCTTTCGTCAATTTTTAATCCTGGCTATCCATCCAAAGTTGCATTTTCTATAAAATTCCAATTTTTCTCACATTTTAGACTTTCAATTTCTTGATATTTCATTTTGGCATAATTGTTGAATCTTAGGCAATCTTACATTCTTGTCATAGACTTTATTTTGGCATAGTTTAGACATTAGTTCAATGTTTATCATTTGCATGATAGCATTATAGTCATTTTAAATCCTTCAAAATCTTTCTTAGGACTTTGTCATTGTCTTTGTCATTAAATTACTCTTACATTAAATCTGAGGGCAACACATATTTCTAACAAGTTAGAAGGTGTAATGGAGATCGGCCATGGAGATTGAAGACACTTGGTGAGCTTGTTCCATTTTGTGTTTTTCATTTATTTTCCTTTGCACTTCATTACTTTCTTTGGGTTTTATGTTTATGATTTAATCATTGCTAAAACTAGGAAAATTCCTATTGATACAGTATGATTGTGTTGATTTTTATTTTTTTTGATGATCATCATGATTCATTGTTCATTGGAAAAGGGTCTTAATATATCCCTAATTTCTTATTTAATGATGATGATCTACCTCATTCTATCTCAATATTTCAATTATCAATTAAATTTTGTACATATTTTTTTGATTCATGCTCCTTTTAGTGGAGTGGCCTTTGATCTTGCGATATAAATATATTCATATTAGTTATGCAATGCTAGATTAAGGTTGATTTAATCAAAACACTTACTATGTGGAAATACTATCATGTTTGCATTAACCAATTTGTGAAGAATTATTTCTAATGGTTCTCTTAGTGATTTGTATTGTATTCATTTTCTTTCTTTCTTTGGTTATCCAACTAGAATAGTTATATTTGGTGGATTTTAAAAGGCTTGAATGCGTTTTATTAATATTTTGACTCTATTGCTAACCACATTTTTATTTTTATTAAAGAATTTAGGTTTATCTAGTTAGTAATAGTCTCTAGAAAAATCTTCACCGACCCTTTCACTAATAGAGCTCTTTCAATTTACACTCCTTTCTCAATAATCTCATCAAATTTAATAATATGATGAACTCACAAATTAAATTTTACCTCTTTATCTAGATTACTAATGAATATTTTGACTAGTTATTTTTCAAGAATGGGTTACGGAAATATAATTGTAAGGATTCTCCATAATTGAAGAAAAGAAGAGAAATTGTCCTATTTTTTAATTTTTTATTCAATATATCCATCATGATTAATTAATTCTTCAAATTGTGTAAAAATTATTAATAAAACTCTTCACTAAATTGTGAAATGTTGTGATAGAGCCTTTGGGTAAGTTTAAGAACTATTTAGGAGATTATTCTCCTATTCTTCTTTGAAAGAGCCTAACTAGATGTACATTACTATAGGAAACCTCTTGACATTCCATATATAATTATTTCACATGGTGTAATGGATTCCCCTCTCCTCATACTTGTCAAATTTGGGTATTTCCAAACACAGGGGATAGATATTTGTGGTATTTCTCTACTAAATGGGTAGGTAAACAACTATTCAAACTTGTATCTCCTTCTTTGAATTTAGGTTATTTTTTATACACACTATATATTTTCCTCCATAGCTTGCAATTCTTGGTTAATGGAGTGCTAGGAGGTCACATTAGTCATAAAAGTGAAATTGTGTTGATGTGATTGATATGCTTAATTATTTATATTAGTTTGATGTTGTTGATAATTTTTTTGTCAAAGGTTAGGTAATGAAGGTCTTGTTTTGTTTTGAGTTGAGACTCAAATTTTGATGTTTTTTTCTTTTTTAATCTTTTTATCATCATTAATTTTTTAAACATTGTTGTTAGCTGTGACATGGTCTTTTTTTCAATGTTGACATGATATTATTGAGTTTGTACAAAACATCCTTAAGAGATTCAATATCACTACTAGACTCATAAATAACAATGTTATTTCATGATTGAGATGATGCAATCTAGTCATTGTTTTCTTAAATTATGGATATTAGTCATTGAAACCTCAATCACATTGAGTTTTCTTTTTATCAAAACAATTTTTTTGTATAAAATTTATCATTTTGTAGTTGAAATAACATGTGGTGTAGGAAAAATGTTTTTTATTAATTTCACCTAACACATTGTTCCGTTTATCTTTACATACACCATTGGTTTGGTTTTCATCTCTCTTCTTTGAGGCCTTTTTCTTCTCCTTATTATGCTTCAATTAGGGATTATTTACATTGACATTGTATTTTTTTATTTGATCATCCTCTCTTTCTCTCTTCAAAAATGGTAGAGGATTTGTTCTTCATATCCTTCCCACTATGTGCAAGGGAGTGTCTCTTGCTATACAAACTAAGTGTCTCTTGCTATACAAACTATCATCAAAATCTAAAACTTCCCTTTCAACATCAGAGGGAACATTTTAACTTTCTCAAGTTATCACTAGAATACATAAGGCTAACCTAATTGATAAGGGATCAAATTATAGTAAAATTTTCACCAACTCCTTTTTCAAGGTTGTGGTTTTTGGGATTGCTAGTAGCCAAATTAATTTTATTTTTCTATTTCTATTAGCACAATTATTCCCCACCAAAGTGGAGTGAGAAAGGGGGTTAGGACTTAAATAAAAAATAATCTCAAGGCTCTCAAATGCAGTAGAAAGATTAGTTTCCTTTTAAGCCAAAGGATTATTCTCATGGGAATTTGGAGGTTTAATCTTCCATTTTTTTATTCCTTGGCTAAATTTTAGGGGTCTTACAAGGAGGGGAGATAAGTGAGGGAAAAAATTTGGGATATTATTTTTTCCCTTCCCTATGAGGCTAAGGTATTCAACTTGGGCTAGTGATTGAAACTAGGAGTTACATAATTATTTAGGAAATAGAGATAAACATGAAAAATAAGACCTTAGTGTAGAGGAAAAATCACTTTATTGTACCTAATATTGTTGATATAATTTTCAATACAAGACAATATATAAAATGAAAATTTTACTTATAAATTATGATAGAGTAGCATAAAAAAGGAAAATGATTTGTGTTCAAACTATTAGTAAAAATGGTATCTCAACCTTGCAATTACAACATGATATATTGAGTGTGGGGGATTACAAGGGGGGGCACCCACCTTGTGGGGCCTAGGGGGATGAACCCCTCATTGGGGGGTTCAAGGGCCACATGCCCCAACTGAGGTTTGGGGGCAGTGCCTTCAAAAGCCACATTTTATGTATATTTTATTATTATAAATCTAAAATGTTGATCATTAGGTCTCAGATTTGAAAATATATTTTTTTGTCTTATCTTGTCCTATAAGACAACTCTATTTCATGAGGGCATTGTATTATGTCTATGTATTGTGAAGTATTTTAAGATTTTGATAGTTGTTGTATTTCCTACATATCTCTGGTTGGTGATACTCCTATGAGAAGCTTTCTCTGTAAGTATATTATAATCTTCATGATTTTTGAATCATATATTAGGAAAATTTGGAGTGTGGGTTTTTCTCCCAAAAGGGTTTTCCCCACATAAAACATTGTGTTGTGGTATGCATGATATTTATGTTTAATTTTTGTAATTATTGTAAAGTTTTGAATTTTTTTGCACCATCCTCTTCTCAAGGTTAGTGTAGGAAGTTGCTCCACTACCTTAACTTCCTTACAAAAATTACCTTCAAGAGTATAATACTTGATTAATTATAGGATCATGACTTCTTTCTAGTGGGGAGATCCTCTCTTTTAAAACCATTATGTTTAGTAACATTTTCATCACTCACATCAAAGGAATTGACATAGTCCTTCACCTTTCTCTTACCCATTCCTCTCACTTTCAAGCTATTAGTGCCCAACGATACAACATATCCAATCATCCTTTCAGTGAATTCAAACTCACACTTCTAGTTATATCATTTCTTGTGATTTGATTATAAGGAAATCTAATGGAGAGGGAAGGTTCAAAGCCTTGCATATAATAAAAATAAGTTGAAAAAACCCCTTTGCTAAAAATTCCTTAAATCTCTTGATTGTTTTTTATATCCTTAGAGGAAGAGGGATCAAACCTCACTCTATCTCTTCCCATGTTATAAGTAGTTGCAAAAGTAAATTTGAAGAGCAAGTTTGTGTGATGTGGAAAAAGAGATCTTAGACCTAATGAGTAGATTACTTGGATCAATCTTTCTTTGCATCAACATTAGAAGCCAAGTTGACAAGGTGATAAGATTGGCTAACAACATAGAAGGAGAGCCAATATTCCATGGACTTAGTTCTTTTGTTGCCTTGAAAATTGATTGTATTTTTTATATAAATTCATTGACTTAATATAACTATCAAACCTAATTTATTCACATATATGAAATTGAAAATCAACAAACTAAAGATAGACCTAAGAAAGGTAGAATTTTGTGCACCTATCTTATAAATTTGAAGCCAAAGTAGGAGGATAAGGGCACTGGTTCCCTTGTTTGAGAAGTGTGAATCCAGATCTATAACTTTCTAGCATGTAACATATAGGTCTACATTATGTTCTTCCACTCTACAATTTTTTGTATTCAAATTTAATTGTGCAAAATCACAACAAATGGAGGGATAGGGGTGGATATATAGGAGTCTTCCTTGGTCAAACCCCCATTTTGGTATTTCTACCTCCATGAATAAATGATTGATTGATAGATAAAAATGTGTGTTCACTTAAAATTAAGTGTGTCTAAGGTTATAATGAGCCAAAATAATAAAAAACCTACTCAAGTGTGTTAGAGAATGATTCCTAAATGACACAATCAAGATCAACCCAAGAGAAAGTTAAATACCCTAGGGAAAATTAAAATACATAAATACCTTACTTAGGGTAACACAAAGTTCAAATTTTTAAGATGATGAAATGCTAAAAAAAGTTATTAGGTGCTTGAAGGAAGCCAAATCTATCTCCAAAACCTATATTCCATCATGTCCTTCCATTGACATCAAACTCCAATCATTGTACTAGCTTGATTAATTTTGAAATTCACTTTGTAAATCTATAAAAATGGATGTACTTTGGCAGAGCTTTGTTGTAAAATATGATTGATTCTTTCTTATTTGAAATAATAATTTTTATATTTATAGTGGAACATAGGAGTAAATTAAAGTGTAGACTACATCATTTAATTTAATTTTAGGATTAATTTATCACCAATTCTTAAATTTGAATTCACATCACCAAAGTTAGAGACTGACATAAAAAAATCAAAATTGTTAAGAAAAACACATAGAATAGGGTTCTATCACCCTTCTCTAGCCCCTTTGTACACTAAAATTTTATTTATAAGTTTAGGGTCTGCTTAATCAATATTCATTTAGAAAATGAGCACTTGTTGGGTTAATTTGATGAAATATGATCGAGAAGGAATTTTTTAGGGTAGCATTAACACATTCTCCTAGGTTGTTAGGAAAGTTCAAGGCTAAGGAGTGTCTCTAAAATGAATTAATGGAGTGGACATTGAAGTGAGTTCCAAATAAAGCATGAAATTGTACTTTCACCTTAAAGGAGTACAAATTTTGATACGTACATGTTGATCATGCATTAAATTAGAAAATGTGGAACCTAGAAGGGAAAACAATGAGGCCAATTATCAATTCAATAGGAAGGACAATAGTTGTTATAATATTTCCAACACCATGAACGATCATGCCATTTACACCACAAAACAAACACCATAGATTAAAAGCAATATGAATGTTGTCATGTGATAATTTTCTTTTTTAATTATAAGGAAAGTACCAAAATAATACTTTTATATTTTGATGGTTTGGACATAGGAGGAAATGATTATCCAATAAACCCAAATACACGGGGTTGTGAAAATAAATAAATCATAAATTTCAAGATACACGATGATCAAAAAGTTTCATCAAGAACCCATGGGTTCTTCAAGAGAAAATGTGTCTCAACCATGCAATTATATAAGGTACTATTCAACATACAATGATGGGGGAGGGGGGGTGTGGGGGGAATCCCCCCCACGAGGGATCCAAGGGGATCATCCCCTCGATTGGGGTCCAGGGGCAGCATGCCCTAGCGAGGGCTTGAGGGTAGCGCCCTCGAAAGGAAAATTTTATTTATATTTTAATATTATAAATCTAGACCGTTCATTAGTATGTCTCATATCCGACAACTAATATTTTATTAGCTTGACTTGTCCTAGAAGGAAACCTTATTTTATGAGGGTATTGTATTACAGTTGTGAATTGGAATGTATTTTGAGAGTCTAATAGCGGCTATGTTGCATCTAAATATCTGAGTTGTGATACTCTTGTGAGAAGCTTGCTTTGCAAGTATATTGTAATCTTTGTGATTGTTGAATAATATATTGGGTAGCTTTTGGAGTGTGGGGTTTTCATCTCGAAAGGGTTTTCCCACATAAATCATTGTGTTGTGGTATGCGTGATATTTTTGTTTATTTCTATTTAAGTTTTTTTAACTACTAAAGATTTGTAAAAGTTTTGCATTATTCTCCTCTCAAGATTAGTGTAGGAAGTTGATCCACTACCTTAGCTTCCTTACAAGTGGTATTAGAGCCTAATCACCTTTGGTTTCACTTGTGGGTTGTTGGGTTTTTTGAACTAATCCAGATTTGAATGGGAGCTTGTGCACAAGACACTTTGTGATCTTGTTGTAGGAATTTTCAAATGGCAAGTTCATCATGGAGAATAGAGGTGGATAATTTTTTTGGAAATGATTTTGAAATGTGGAATTTGAAGATGGAGGATCTGTTGATAGATCGAGATTTGTGGGATCTTGTTGATGAGAATGTTTCAAGGCTTATAGATCCTACTGAAGTTGCTCAATATGACGTTATGGACCATAAAGCCAAGGGTCTAATTATATTGTGCTTGTCAAACTCTGTTTTAATCTTGATGTCCATGAAGAGACCTCTGCACATAAACTATGGAAGAATCTTGGTGATATGTATCAAGCCAAATCTTTGGTGAACAAGTTTTTCTTGAGGAAGAAATTGTATTCCTTGAGAATGGAAGAGGGTGGAAAAAATACAGACCACTTGGAAGTGTTCAATATGTTGGTGGCTCAATTGGCAACAGTTGGTGTCAAAATGGATGAGGAAGAGAAATATCATATCTTGCTTTGTTCTTTGCCAGATTCATGGGATTCTCTTGTTATGGCTATTGGGAGTACTATTATATTGAAGACTAAAGATGTGGTGGGATATTTTCTTTCTGAAGAGATGAGGAGGAAGATATCCATCAGTGCCAAGGAGGCCCTAAATGTTCATGGAAGACCTAAGGAAAAATGCAAGAAGAATGAGAACCATGAAAAATCTAAGTCCAAGGGGAGATCTAAGTCTCCTAAAAAGTCCAAAGTTATTTGCTGGAACTGTGGTAAGCCTAGACATGTTTGTAAGGATTGCAATGAAGAAAATAAGAAAAAAAGAAGAAATTTAATTATGATTCTGAGTCTGAGAAGGAAGATGGTGATGAATTCAATTGGTAAATGTTCCTTCAATTGGTAAATTCACATATTATGTTTCATTTATTGATGATTATAGTAGAAGGACATGGGCATATTTTTTAAAGAGTAAATTTGAAGTTTTTAGTCGATTTGGAGAATTTAAAGCAATGATTGAGTTGCAGACTAGAAAGAAAATAAAATGTTTGATGACTGATAATGGTGGTGAATTTTTCTCTAATGATTTTGATAGATTCTGTAAAGATTGTGGTATTCATAGACAAAAGAAAACTCCATATTCTCCACAATAGAATGGAGTTGTAGAAAGAATGAACAGGACATTGATGGAGAAGGCTAGGAGCATGTTGAGTGGTGCTAGTCTAGAACAAAGGTTTTGCACTGAAGCTATTGTCACTACTTGTTACCTGATTAACAGATCTCCTACATCAACTCTTGTTGATAAGACACCTATAGAGGCATGGTCGAGCCATAAACCTTCATTAAGACATCTTAGAGATTTTGGTTGTGAGGAATATGCACATGTGCCCAAGAGAAGTGAACAAAGTTGGAGAACAAGGTTGTGAAATGTATCTTCATCAGATATGTTATGGTGTGAAAGGATACAAACTTTGGGATCCTATTACATAGAAGGTAATGCATAGTAGAATTGTTATTTTAAGAGAAACTAGGCCTTCTTCTATTACATTGCATCCAAAACAAAGTAAACAAGAAGATGTGATTCAATTTCCTTCTACACTTGAGAAAGTTGAATTAAGGTCCATGGATAGACAAGAAGTTGAGGAGAGCCCATCCAACTCTGAATCTTCAGAAGAGGAGGAAGAACCTCCAACTCAGCTTGTTTGTAGGTCTACAAGGCATAGACAACCACCTGAAAGGTATTCACCTGATGATTGGAGATGTATTTTTGCTTTGAATACTAACATGGATGAACCCAGGCCAATAGAAGAGGCATTAGGTATGAATGATGCAAAATATTGGAAGTTTTCTATGGATGAAGAAATGTCAGCTTTGAAAAGAATGATACATAGGATCTTGCACCATTTCTTGAAGGAAGAAAACATGTTGGTTGCAAATGGGTGTTCAAGAAAAATATTGGTTCAGATGGAAGTATTGAGAAATACAAAGCAAGGTTGGTTGCAAAAGGTTACTCTCAAATTGAGGGTGTTGATATGGTGAGATATTTTATCCTATTGCAAAAATGACATCCATTAGATTTTTGCTTTCTATTGTTTCTACTTATGACTTAGAAGTTGAGAAAATGGATTTGAAAACTACTTTCCTTCATGGTGACTTGGAGGAGGATATTTATATGACACAACTAGAGCACTACGTGGTGAAAGGTAAAAGTAAATTGTTTTGCAAATTGAAGAAATCTTTGTATGGTTTAAAACAGAGTCCTAGGATGTGGTACTAGAAATTTGATACATATGTGTTGATTTTTGGATTTGAGCATTCCAAATCAGATCATTATGTTTATTATAAAACTAATGGTGATCATTTCCCATTTATTGTATTATATGTTGATGATATGTTATTCATTGGTAAAGGGAAAGGTATGATATCAGAATTGAAATCTCAAATTGTTGCTAAGTTTGAAATGAAAGATCTTGGTGTAGCTAAATACATTCTTGGGATGGAAATTGGAAGAGATAGAGTGAAAAAAAAGCTATGGCTTGGCCAAAGTAAGTATGTCAATTCAATTTTATAGAGGTTTGATATGCGGGAATGTAGGCCATTGTGTGTTCCTGTTTCATCTGGAACAAAGTTATCTATTTTAGATTGTCCAAAATCCCCTTTAGAGATGGAAGACATGAGCATAGTGCCTTACTAGAGTGCAATTGGAAGTTTGTTGTATGCTATGGTTTGTACTAGACCAAAAATTTCCCAAGTAGTGGGAGTTCTTTCCAGATATATGTCTAATCTTGGTAGAGTTCATTGGGATGTAGTTAAAAGAGTCTTCAGATATTTGCATGGTACCTCAAATTATTCCTTATGTTATCACAATAATATGACTGAAGATGAGATTTCCCTTGATATTCATGGTTATGTGGATTCAAACTGAGTAGGTGATGTTGATAACAGAAGATCCACCAGTGCTTATGTGTTTACTTTATTTGGTGGTGCAATTAGCTGGATGAGTAAGCGACATGATATGGTTTCTTTGTCTACTACTGAAATAGAGTATATGGCAGCTACTCATGCTTGTATAGAAGCCAATTGGCTTAAGAGACTGTATTCAAATATTGGAATAAAACAAGGTGCAGTGATAATTTATTACGAAATTCAGAGTGTGATATGTCTAGCCAAGAACCCAACATTTCATGCCAGGACCAAGCACACTGATGTAAATATCATTTTGTTAGAGGTATGGTCGAAGATGGCAGGGTGAAACTAGTTAAGGTAGAGACTTTGATGAATGTTGTTGATTCTTTAACTAAGCTTGTGAGCATAGAGAAGTTTAGATGGTGTTTAGAGACTATGGGTCTTTCGACCCCTAGCAATTAAGAGATGATGATGACACCCTTATGTTGTCCTTATAAGGTTTTTGACAAGTGGGAGATTTTTTGAGAAAATGTGTCTCAACCTTGTAATTACATAAGGTATTGTTGATACATAAGATATTGTTTAGCTGATGATGACAGGGGGGTGGGGGGGCATGAGGGGAATCCTCCCCCCTGCCACGAGAGGTCCAGAGGGATCATCCCCCCCACTGGGGTCTAGGGGCAGTGCACCCTAACGGGGGCTCGAGGGTAGCACCCCCGAAAGGAAAGTTTTATTTATATTTTATTATTATAAATATGGACTGTTCATTAATATGTCTCATATTCAATGACCGATATTTTATTAGCTTGAATTTTCCTAGAGGGAAACCATATTTTATGAGGGTGTTGTATTATGACTGTGTATTGTGATGCATTATGAGAGTCTGATAGCGGTTGTGTTGCCTTGGAATCTTTGAGTGGTGATACTCTAGTGAGAAGCTTTCTCTGCAAGTATATTGTAATATTTGTTATTGATGAATAATATATTGGGAAGCTTTTGGATTGTGGGGTTTTCTATCAAAATGGTTTTCCCCACGTAAATCATTGTGTTGTGGTATGCATGATATTTGTGTGTTTTTAAAAAAAAGTTTTTGTAACTGTTAATGATTTGTAAAAGTTTTGCATTATTCTCCTCTCAATATCATTGTAGGAAGTTGTTCTGCTACCTAAGCTTCCTTACATTCAACATGACTAAGCCTTGATGAGACATCTAATCTAGGTAGATTTTCCAAATCATTGAGAAAAAAATGTTAAAACTAAATAAGATGTAACCCATTGATTTATAACACTGCTAACACTCAAGTCTTAAGCCTTCATTAGTGAGACCATCCACCACCTTGTTGCCTTCTATGAAGAGATGCCTAATAGATAAGTGAGAGAAGTTATTAATCAACATTCTAGTGTCAAAAATGAAATTTCATAACTTTCAGATAGGCTTAGAGGTGCCATTAATTCAATCAATGATTAATTTGGAGTCACCTTGAGGAATGTTGATTAATCCAATTTGAAGAGAAAATATGAAGACCCTAGAAATCCATTGTAGCCTCAAATTCATTATTGGTTCTAACCCCTATAATTCTAGCAAAGGTATAAATTAACTCTCCTTTGCAATTTCTAATAAACCCTCCTCTGCTAGCATCCCCAACATATCACTTGGAAGTCCCTTGAAAGTTGATTTTTTTTCATTTGGTTAGGGGAGGCTATCATTGCATGTTCTTCTACATCCTTTTCTTACTAAAGTCAATATTATGAATCTCTCTCTTAACTCCATATCCCCTAATGATTTTGGATTCATACCAAGAAGGGAGGTTACTGTGTTTTTGAATGACAAAAATCTCTATATTTTTGTAATAGCACTATTCACCAACTAAAACATGCTAGATCTTCACTATGAGATTTGTCTTTAAAGAAATTTTTATTCCTCTTTCCAAATTCCCAAAGAAACACACAAAGCCTAAGTGACTCTCCAAATTTACTTAATGATAAGGTGGATAAATGGAGGATATCAAATCCTCCTAAATGCCTCTAAAGATCATGGGAAGACCCAATTAAGCTCTAAATTCTTGAACAATCCCCCCCACAACATACTTTTGAATTTAAAATGAAGGAGAATGTGATCAATAATTTCTTCACTAGTAAGGCACAACACACACATAATAGGGAAAGAAAAACCTCTTTGCTAAAAATTATCTTGTGTTAGGATCAAGTTTCATGCACAATAGTCCACTAAAAAAAGTTTTTCTTAGGGATAATATTGTGGTTATAAATTCTTGTTCATTTTTATAGAGGAAAAATAAAGTCATGGTACAAGTAATATATAGTAGTAAATGAATAAATATTCAAAGGGGAAGAGCCCCAAAAGTAAGCATCATTTTGTTGAAAGTATGGTATTATAGAAAAGTTGAGAAGGTGTTTAAGTTTAGTAATGGTATTTGCATGGACACCAATAGAAACCACCGAAAATTTAATTAGAACCTTGGAATCTAATTTCTTAAAATATGGCTTTCAAAATATCTGAACCAATAAAATTTTTGTCCTTCATATAAGTTCAACTAATTTTTACCAATAATATTTTAAACTTTCTTAATACCAAATCCCCCATTGACTTTAGGTTTACACATTATATCTAGTTAAGTATATCCAAGAGTTTCTTCTCTTCAATACCCATCCAAAGGATGTTTTCTTGAATTTTCTCATAATTTTTCCAATAAGAGAGAGTTAGCACACAAAGATACTTTGAAGGGAGGCCTTGAGGAGCTATAATTTTTTTCTTTATTAAGAATTTACCCTTTATAACTAGTAATTTTTTTTGTATTCTCTCCACAATAATGTTCTAGTATTGGGGATTAAGTTTCTTTGCAAAAATAGGGGGCCCAAACATGAGGTTAACAAAGGAGAAAAATTGTACACAAGAATACAAGAAATTTGAGTTTGTAAGAATTTTGGGGTGGTAAAAAGTACAAAGAAATATTGGCATATTTAATATATTTTCCAAAAATAGAAACATAGTCCTTCAACAAGGATTTCAACTTTGATGCTTCATGCACATAATAATTGCCAAATAGGATGGTGCAAGGCAAAAAATTGAGATCTAAAAAAGAAAAGTTCTTTCTTTGAGAATTGATGACGTGGAAAAAAATTAGGGCTTGTACTAAGATCGAGATAAACCACTAGAATATCTCTACCAAAATCATTTTGATTTGATGTAATTATGAGGGCCAAGAGATATAAATAACAATAAAAAATTGACCCTAACTATTGTAGCAAGTATGAGGGGAGTTTTTGAGCTCAAAGATGTGTGTACCTTGCTGCAAGAAGCCTATTTTTAGGGCACAAAGGAATCATTCGCCTTTAGTGGTGAATGGGTCCCTATTAGGGTTTTTGAAACTAAGATTTGGGTTATTTTCCTTGATGTCTACACGCTCAAATTCCCAGTTTTCATCTCCTGAAAACTTGTACTTAATTTTGTAGCTTCAATTCTTTGTTCTTGCACTTTGAAGGTCAATCTTGTAACTTCACAACTTTCACAATTTTGCTCCAAACTTCTTCTCCACTTGATCTTCAACCTATAAGTCTGCAAACACACATTCAAGGAGAGAAAAAATTATTGTTTTTTAGTGAATATGAGTTTTCCTAAGTCAAACCCGTTGTAGGTAATTAAACCAAATGATGAGATAATGAAATTGAAGCATGGACATGAAATGATGCAATGTTGATACCTTGGATGTTTTCATGTAAATTTGCAAACTAACATGTAGTGGCAATGAAGAATGTAGATCTTGATCCTTGAATAAGATGTAAACAATGCCTGCAAGTAGATCTTCAATGCTACATTCACAATCTTAGCTCAACAACATGTATGAATGCAATTAAACCCTAGACATGATGGAATGATCTTGAATTTCTATAATAAACTCTTGATAATATACCTTGAAGTTCATTTGAAAATGCTTTTGAAATGCTCTATAATTCTCTTGTAAAGTTGCTAGGATGCTTCATAAACTTTCTAGGTGAAACAATGTGAATTAACACCTTATTTATACTAAATCAAGAGATTAACCCCAAAATTCAAACAATTCAAGCCAACACCAGATTTGGAGATAAACATTATTAAATTCCCGCCACAATGAAATTAAAAAAGGGGGTCTTCATTAAGGGAGTATCCATTTTCCAACTAGTACGAATGGGTCCTGGCACTGTTTTCCAGGACCATTCCTTCGGGGAATGAAAGATCACTAAAACCCCATGTGAAATATGCTAAAAAAGGGGGGTCTTATAGAGGGAGGAGCACAAATGGGTCTTAGCACCAATTTCTAAGACCTTGATTTTTCCCAATTAAATGTTATGAAATTTAATTTATGGGTGTCAGGATAGATCTTCAGGAGGTGTCATAAATAAGGCTTAAATTGAATTAAAGGGGCTAATTAACTCCAATTAACCCAAATTAATTAAGAGGACCCTAGATAGGTGTGAAAGTGTGTTACAACACTTTACAACACCATAAATTGGGTACACATTAGGTACATTTCATTAAAAAGGGGCCCATTAAGCTTAATTAATTGAATAAACCTTAGAAATGTGTGAAAGTGTGTTACAACACTTTATAAAATTTTTGCAAAGGACAATTTAAGGTATGTTTTAAAAAAATAAGGGCCCTATAATGATGCGAATGTATACAAAACATTACAACACTATTCCAAGACACAATTAAGTTAATTCAATGATAATTATTCCCAAATCAAGTAAGGAAAATTGAGACTTTTTTTGTTACTACATTTTTCCCCCACTTTAGTGAGAGGATGACACCATGTCAAACTCACACTAAAGTAGAAATTCAAGACACTTAAGTATGCAGAAATAATAAAGATACATAACCATACCCTATCAAAGGCCAGTAAAGAAAACAAAAGGATCAAGCACAATTGTTCCAAAGCGATGTGGAACGGGGCTGTTTGTCCATAACATATACTACTCACTCTAGGGTAGTGGAACCTCAGTCTGTCCACTAGGTGAGTTGTCCCAATGAGTTGGAAAATGAGAGAATCATATTAGCCTCTCATACCATACCAAAGTTATCCTCCTGATAACTTTGATAAGGCACCACAATGTAATGCTTTTGTATGTCATATATGTAAGTTTTTGTAAAGGGGATTTTGCTTCATTCATGTGAGTTCTTCTTCTTAGGGAGAGTTGTGCCTAATGTCTCCAAGAGAGGACAAGTCAAGGGTGTCAGATTGTCACTCATGGGATGCCTCATTTGCATCATGCCATGATGGTAGATCGTACACTCTTGGACGACATCAAACCCAATTACATCACCAAGAAGGGGACACATCACAAGAAAAAAAGAAAAATCAGCCTTGAAATACTGTTGAAAGATGTCATCAATGTATTCCCCCACTTTAAAGAAGTTACTACACCATTACTATGAGCAATTGCTTGAATGTAGCCATATGTTTTGCCTAATAAATGAGAGATTTATTTAGAAAACCTTATGCCAAGTCATTTGTTTTTGAAATAAGTTGTGTCATGAAATAGGAAAGAAGGGTTTCCCCCACAAATATATAAGGGATATATGGATTTGAGGTCAGTATGAATTTGGTACATTGTTTACATAGAGCACGAAACTATCATCATTCCCCAAATACTCATAGAATTGGAAGAATGGCACAAAGAGAGCAAAAACAAAGAAAAATCCTTTCGGGTCAATATGGAAGAGACATGAAAATCTCAATGCCTTGCATCATCCCCAAAAGGAAAATACAAGACAAATGAAAAAGATAAAAGAAAAGCTTTTGGGTCAACATGGAAGAGACCTAAATTTCTCGACGCCTTGTGTCATCCCCAAAAGGAAAACACAAGACAAATGAAAAATGATTATGAAATATAGAAGAATAAAAGGTACATATAGAGGAATGCACAAAAAGAGAGAGGTACATCAAATGAAACAACACAAGGGATCACATTATGCACATGCAAAAAGAAAACATGAAAAAACAAAATACTAGTAAGGCACATGCGAGTGAACCTAAAGTAGGTCATTTTCATCCCAATCTTGGTCGGTATAAATAGAAGGTAGAAAACTAGCCAAAGGGACAATAGCAAGTGCCAAACTAGAAGAAGCACTAGGTTCAACACTTTTTTTAGGATATTTTTCATTTAAGCTCAAAGAAGAAGAAAACAATGTATTCAACTCATCATGAACTTCTTCATCAATCTTTGCAATGTCAATGTTATCATCTAAATTTATCACAATGGGAGGTTGAATAACAATGTCCATGCAATGTTATTATTTATGTTGTGGTGGGGGTATAGAGTCATCGTTCATTTCTTTAGGCAGGTTTGGATTATGATTTTCTATGTTGTTCTTGTCTTCTTGAGTTTGTAATCTACGAGCAATAGCACGTCACCTATGCCTACGATCTCTATCTCTTTGATTCCTTTTCATTCTATTGTCAATTTGTGTTTGTGTAAGAGCGGGTTTGTGAATCATAGGTTCCTTCTATTATTTGGGAGGAATAGAAGAAACAATAGCAGGTTGTTCAATCATTTTCTCTTTGACTTTGTAAACTTGTTTGACTCTAGGAGGGACAATGGGATTGTTTGTGTTATCTCGTGGTCTCTTGTAGGAAATTGTAGGAGGTTTGTCTATAGGTTGTTCTTGTATGTTCAGGAGTGATTTCGGTTCAATCATTGCTTTTTCAAGGATAAGCGTTTCAGTCATAGGTTGAGGCATGTTTCAAAGGGATAATTCTGCTATTTTCTTTGCCTTGAACTTTTGATATGATTTGAAAAATAAATCCTCACAAGGATTGATAGGTTCCATAAGCTCGTGCCAAAAGAAATCTAATGAAAAATTCCCTTGGGCTGACATAGGATTAAATCCACTATGATGCACAATAAAGATATCATTTCCAAATGGAAAATTTAGACATGTATACAAAACCGAAGGGATGACATTCATGGAGTGAAGCCATGGATAGCCTAGGGTCACACAAAATTGGTCTGATTGTGGAATGATGGAGAATGATACATTTAGTGTTTTTGGTTCAAACTTTAAAGGGATATCTCTTGAGCCTATCATAAGGAAAGAAAACCCATTATGCACCTTGATCCATTGTTTTGGTTTTTCATATGTATCTTGATATAGTTCATGTTCATTGATTCATACGGCTATGTAAAGAGGACCATTAGGTGCACATTTAAGTATGTCATTTTGTGAGAAAGCAATGCCAAGAGGCTTTTTAGTTGAGCCCTTATGAGGTCTATCCTCGATAAATCCTACCATTTTAATCAGTTGTTTCTCATTGATATATTTTGTATGTTCATCATCTGTGTCTACATTCATCACATCATTCTTAGTTTCAGTAGCTTTCATAAATGAAATATTGTGCTTAGGCATGGGATTTGTAAAAATTTAAAAATTTTGATTAGGAGGGGCGACAAACTTATTCACTTGATCATTCAAACCTCCAATTTATAAATGATTAGAATCGATAAGGTCTTGCACAAGATGTTTAATATGCTTACAATACTCTATACCATGTCCATTTTGTTGATGGTAATGACAATAATAATTTTTTCAAAAGCCTTTAGGTAATGGTATATTAGGATCATGCTCTCTAACATGAGGTAATGTAAGCATGTTCTTGTCAATGAGCTGCAACATGATATTGTGTGTGTGAAATATTGGATCAATTTAAATGAAAAATCAAACACATATCAATAAGACATTAAATAAGGAAAACTGAAAAATAAATAGCATAAGCAAACCATTATTGCAGCTTCCCTAAAACTGTCTTATCTCTCTCTAACTCTAGCATTTTGTTGGTTTCCAAATGGCTCTCAGATCAGCAGATCAAGCTCAACAAAAGGACAGCTAAAGAACGGGATTTTAAGATGCACACTATGCTAAATGCAAAGCTATGCTAAAAATGAAAGTATGGCTGTGATGCTAAAATGGCTGTAATTGCATAAACTGATTGTAAGTATGTTCTTGTAAATGTGTATGAATGTGTAGGTAGGCATAGTGTATGCGTGCGTAGTGTAACCAAAGCTTGGATTTGCATCGACATTTATAGAGTTTTCAAACAGATTCGATTGGCTGATTTGATTAATGGTCCAGATTAAGCTTGTTCGAATGGACGGTGGAAGATTTTCGAAAGTGGAGAGGGAAATGGAAGGTTTCCCTTTTCCTTCAATTTTTGTCATTGAGTTTCAAAGGGAAATTTCCATTTCGAAGAGTGAGTCTAGAATTTGGAAGGGTGAGTTTAGAATTTGGAAGGGTGAGTTTAGAATTAAATAAAATAGATTTATTTAATTTGGAAGTGAAGATGGATATGGCAACCCGCATAATTAAATAAATCATATTTAATTATGTTTTAGAAATGAAATTAGAGTGAGGAAAATATTAAATAAGATATTTAATATTTAATTTAATTATGAGGTGAAGGGAATATTCCATTATTTGAATATTTAAATATTCAAACTTTGGAATGATGTGATAATCAAATATAAATAAATTATGAAAATTTATTTAATTTAATTAAGAAGAATATGGGAAATGTCAATAATTAAATAAAGTTATTTATTTAATTAAGGTAGAAGAATTAGAAAAATGAATGATATAAATAAATAATTAAATTTATTTATATGTAGATGACTTTAGAAGAATTAATTAAATAATTCATATTCAATTAATTAACAAGCTTAATCATGACCATTTTTAGACGTATACATTTTGCCCCTCTTTGAAGTGATGTGTGAAATGCATTGCTTCAAAGAAAATAATTTTTTTTCCCCTGATATGCTTTTGATGCTTCTGCTGATGATGCCCCCTCGGGAGGTAAATCACGGATGAGAGAGAGAGTGGTTTAGCTCATGATAAATGATGAAAAAGAAATGTCCCATTTTGAAAATAAAGTAAAAAAGAAACAAACTTACCCTTGGTTTGACCTTTAAAAGGTAAAAAGTTGAAAAAGACAAGTCATTTGCACTTTTGACTTTGGTGAATACTGTAGCTCTGAGAGTGACATCGTGACATGGAGATTCCTTATCATCGCCACCGATTCAAGAGATCTCGCCGATACCAGAGGCCAGCAGCTTACGGACCACCAATGAGTCAATCTAACCACTTATGCTTTCAAATTTTTTTGCGGATTTTAGATTTAAAAATGACGTTTTAGCGCATTTAGATGAGTTTGCGCACTTTCGAAAAAATTTCCGGCACTTAGAGTAGAAATAGTAGCACATACATGATAGGTTTTAAAAATTTAGGAAAAAACTAGTTTAGCGCATCCCGTGAAAACTAGAGTGCATATAAGGTATGATAGAAAATTTAGGAGTAAAGCGCATATAGGAAAAACAGGCGCGCATACAGGAAAAAAAGCGCATAGGGCAAAAACAGTGGCGCTTACGGTGATTAAAGTAGCGCATATAGGAAAACGCGCATAGGGGGTCTGTTTGAGTGCATCCAGTGAAAACAACAACACATACAGGTTTTAGCGCATCCCGTGAAAAGAACGACACATATGGGTTTTAGCGCATAGAGTCCACAGAGTAGCGCATATGGTAAAATAGGCCGAATTGAATATTTGATGATAGTAATGTGAAAATGATGATGAATATTGCTTCCTTAGTCAATAGATAGGTAAATTGTCATGTCATCATGCTGATATGGATAGAAATGATCGAATAATCAGATGATTGATTGATAACTTTGCTTGCTTGAGTAGAAAACAAAGAGTAATTGAACTGATAAATGATTGATATGACTTCTGATAAATTTGCTTTCTGCGATAGAAAACAAATAGTAATTGATGGTAGAGCAGATTTGATATGATATCCAGCTAGATAGATTATGTATTGTTTTCTCTGATAGGATTGATTGTGTGATATGGGTCATTGATTTGACGTATTGATATGAGTCATTGATATGGGTCGTTGATACAGTTCACTGATATAGGTCACTGATATAGGTCACTGATATAGATCACTGATATAGATCATTGATATATATCACTAATAGATGAGTCTAATTAATTTTGATTGATTGAAATTGAACGATTGGTATAATTCTAATGAATTACCCTTGTGATGAAAATAGGAGGTTTTCAAAAACCTCCAGATTAGAGAGCGACACTCAGCAGGATGGGATAGGATACCCGAGTTGACACCTGCTGAGATAGTTTTGATAGATACATGTGGTTTGAGATCCTTGTTGGCTATGCCGCTGATTTGGGTCAACAGAGGATTGTTGACGGCACTGGCAGAGCGATGGCATTCGGAGCACAACACCTTTCATATGCCGATTAGTGAGGTGATGGTGACTCTTGAAGACGTATATAGGATATTAGGTATCCCAGTGGTTGGTGCCCTTGTATATTATGATCACAAGGAGCTTGGGGGTACAGATGCCTTGAGGAGGGTGTACGGAGATGCACAGATAGCTAGGTACTGGGCACCATGGGCGGACTTTTGAGGATATCCAGCCTTGCTTGCAATTTTGGGTGCATTCATTGGAGGTCTCCTTTGTCTGGATCACCAAGCAAAGGGATTATCAGTGGGATGGGGCAAGATTTTGGAGCAGATGTTGCTACAGCCACAGAGATATGCATGGGGGATTTGCATGCTAGCGCATCTATATCATGATTTGCATCAGGTGGTATACAGGGGTTCTTCCAGTTTGTCCTATGGTGTGACGTTGCTGCAGATCTAGGCATGGGAGCATCTTGCTGTGACGAGACTAGCGTGCCCCAGAGTTAGGCCACTAGGTAGGCCTTATATATATACATATGGTATGTTCCTTACTCAGCCCAAGCTGGGCAAGGTGGATTATTGGAGACGCCTGTTAGATGATATGGATACAGTAGTATGGTGATTATATCTTGATTGCAATCCATGGGATACAGATGATGTAGAGATGCCATATGTATGCATTCCTCGGTTTCTGATAGGGATGACTCCTTTCATTCTTGAGAGGTTTTTGGCGTTGCGGGTGCAGAGGCAGTTTGGATTTACGTAGGGGATGCCACAGGGGGTTGTACATTATACCTAGAGCAGAGATGAGGCCGGATGGGGGCCATGTATTTCTTATCAGACAGTGTATACAGAGTTCATGTCATTAGCGCTAGAGGCATGGGATGACAAGCGAGACATTATTGATGCTGGCATGTCTGATGAGTATTTTGCATATTTTTACATGCATCCGTTTCCACGTTTTACCAGCCCCGATGAGCCAGCACCCATTCTAGTAGCACCACAGCCAGGGGCAGTGAGACAGGAGGATGTGGCCGACGATGAGCAGGGAGCAGTTGGAGGAGAGGAGGTGGAGAGCAGAGAGGAGGAGGAGAGTTCAGATGGGGATGACGGAGATGAGGGCCAGGTGTTAGGGAGGTCGAGGCTGGATATTCTGAGGGGTGTCCAGATCATGCGGCAGTCGAGGATAGGGATAGGGCGACAAACAGTGATCCAAATGGGATCCTCATCTCAGCAGGGGCAGATAGCCACGCTTCAGGCCTAGGTACAGGCACTACAGGGGCAGCAGGGACAGTTACAGAGTCAGCTGGGACATGCACATGGATTTATTGTGCAGCTACAGGCACAACTGGCACAGGCTCAGGCACAGGCACAAGCACAAGCACCTGCCCCAGGCCCACAGTTAGCTCAGGTGATTGCAGAGAGAGATGCATTTAGACGAAGAGCAGTAGAGGATGAGGGTGTTGCACAGAGGCTGATGGGCACCGTAGAGAGTGCATCATTATGGGATACCATTGCAGAGGGCATGGAGATGGCGAGGGAGGCCGAGTATTACAGAGTCAGATATGAGGAGCTGTGTCCTCCTGATCGCAGAGAGCCATACCTATGGTCCCATAGTAGAACCGAGAGTAGATCACAGACACATACACAAAGAAGAGAAGTGACTGGGCCTCGGCAGGACCCAGATGCAGGCACCAGTGGCAGGCCACCTCCTTCCCGACTAGCTCCATCAGGGGCATCAACTAGTTAGCAGATAAAGTGCACATATGTGTATCATTTTTGGAGCATGTATACGGATTTTTGATCCTATCTAATGTATTTCGCTTTGGACATTGTAGTTTCATTGGACATTTGGACATTTGTATCATTTTTGATGAGTGATGATATGCAACGGTGATGATTATGGATTATGTTTTGTGCATTTATGATATGATGATGTGATATGCATTTATTTCTGTGTTATGGATTTTGGTGTGCATTTGAATGATCTGATGACTAACATGATATGCAAGATGATTCGATATGATATTTTTATTATGATGATGATGATTGATGATGCATACTAATGATGTTATGCAGGTGGATGATTTGTGATGTGTATATGGAAATGTATGTATGGAATGCTTATTTTTTTGGATTTTTCAATGCAGGCAAAAGATGGAAATATGAAAAAAAATGAATGTTGTGCTCATGATATGGATTATGAATTTTTGTATGATAAAATGATATGATATGATGTAAAATGATATGAGTAAATGATGAGGAGATGTATAAAAAATGATCTGTGATGAAAATATAATGATGAAATGATGAAATGAAAATGAAATGATGAAATAATGATGACCATGAAATGAATGATAATGATGTGATGAATAATGATAATGAAATGATAGTGAGATGTTAAATGACAATGGTAATGAAATGTTAAATGATAATGAAATGGAATGTTAAATGATAATGATAATGCAATGGAATGATAATGAAAAAAATGATAAATGATATGAAATGTTAAATGATAATGATAATGCAATGGAATGATAATGATAATGAAATGTTAAATGTCATGGAATGATAATGCAATGGAATGATAATGAAATGAAATGTTAAATGATAATGATAATTTCATGGAATGATAATGAAAATGATAAATGATATGGAATGAGGATGAAATGATAATGGATAATAATATAAATGATAGTGATAACGAAAATGAATAAAATGAATGGAATGATGATAATGGTAATGAAACTAATCCGAATGATAATGAATGAAATGATGAAATGGAAATGAAATGAAAATGAAATAATGAATTACTAAATGATAAGAAAGGGAATAATAGTGAATGGATAATAATAATGATAACGAGAATGAATAAAATGAATGAAATGATAATAATGGTAAAGAAACTAATATGAAATGATAATGAAACTAATATGAATGATGAATGAAAATGATGAAATGTATGATATAAAGGAATGAATGATGATGCGATAAATGATAATGATAATGAACCAAACGTCTGCATTGTCCTCCACAAATAGTCCAAAGAAGCATAACAACCATTGGCATTTCAAAAACTCTTGATGCAAATCAAATATGCAGTTATGTACCATGACCTAAAATGAAATGCAACTAAATGAAGCCGACCATTTTGTTGAGCTTGTTGGTATATTTGCTGGAATCATCATAGAGCACTTTTTAAAATGTTGGAAGTATGTACAAGCATCAAAGGGGAAATTAGCACCAATGATGACCTAAGTAAAACTTTCATGATTTTTGATATAGCAAGTGAACACAAGCACCTATGTATAATTGAACCGAGATGACCTGAGCATTTCTTGCATAAACAGACAAAAACTAACCGCCATCTGATGCAAATTTGGAACTGTCATCAATGATAAACTTTCAATCATCACGTCTCGCGACATATTTGCAACAGATAAATGATTAACCTCCAGATAACAGACAAAGAAAAATCATCCTCTTTCCTTGCCACTCTAGTTCAGTACATCATCGAGTGTGCTCCAGAGAAATGATATCGAAAATTAAACAACCATTATTCAAAAATGAAATACTGTGATTCCAAACATTATTCGATTATAGATCATCCAGATATGAGTCATGATAAGGTACGCAACTAAAATCTACTGTGATATGGATCAATGATTGGATGTTTTAGTTTGATTTGGTTGTTTTGTTCATGTGATTGGTTTTGACGTCATTGTCTAGCTATTTCGGTAAAACCTGACCCTAGTATCTTTTGCCCTCAGTATTGACACAACTTGCTGAAATGAATATGTACAATAATCAAGCCATGGTAAGACATTATTGGTTGAGGAAAATGATGATAGCATGGTACTGGTGTGGCCCTAAGATGATGAAAAAGATGCATGAAAAGAATGCCGAAAAGTTAAGTGCAGAACATGAACTAATAGATGGGGAGCTACAAATAGCGTCTGTTTGCCATATTTTCACTATTTATTTTTATTGCATTTTTCTTGTCAATAGACTGTCCGTTGTTAGGTTTTCACCCTATGACATTTTTTTTTTTTTTGAGTTGCTACCGAGATGTCTGTTTGCCAGGTTTTCACCAGGGTAACCATTTTTTCAGGACTTTTTCTGTTGTTTTGGGATTTTTTCAGGACTTTTGCTTATTTTTTTTGTATTTCTCCAGGAATTTTTCTGATTTTTTTGGATTTCTTCAGGACTTTTTCTGATTTTTTTGGATTTCTTTAGTACTTTTTATGATTTTTTTTGGATTTTTTTCAGGACTTTTTCTGATTTTTTTGTATTTCTTCAGGACTTTTTCTAATTTTTTTGTATTTCTTCAAGACTTTTTTTGCTGATGATAACTTCTTTAGACATAATACTTTTTTAGGTGCATGCTGTTGATAGGTTCATCAAACAGGTCCCCTTCTGGCGTTGATAGCTTGTAGGCTCCTAAACCATAGACTGCAATAACCACATAAGGACCTAGCCAATTTGGTTTGAACTTTCCTTTCTTCTCTCTGTCTTGCTAATTGCGTGGGTTCTCTTTCAGAACAAGATCACCCACCTAAAAGGTACGTGGCTTTACTTTGTGATTATAGCTACGAGACATCATCTGTTGATATGCTTTCAAATGATCAGCTACTCTTTGTCTCTTCTCATTTAGGAGTTCCAGTTCTTGGAGTCGGCAAATTCTGTATTCATCATCCATTGTAAGACTTTTCAATGATACCCTGAGTGAGGGAATCTCGACTTCTAAAGGCAGTATGGCTTCCACCCCATAGACAAGGGTGAATGGTGTTGCTCCTGTTGGTGTGCAGACACTGGTTCTGTAGGCCCACAAGGCAGGATTGAGTTGAACGTGCCAATCCTTCCTTGAATCATTCATAGTCTTTTTCAACATTTTCAATATTGTTTTATTTGAGGCCTCAGCCTGGCCATTCCCTTGTGGATAGTAAGGTGTTGAATATCTATGTTGAATGTGAAATCTCTCACAAAGTTCATCAACATCCCGATTTTTGAATGGACGTCCATTATCTGTAATAATGGAGTTGGGAATGCCATACCGACAAATAATATAGTTGAGTATGAATGCTGATATTTGTTTGCTGGTAACTTTAGTAAGAGGGACTACCTCAATCCACTTGGTAAAATACTCTGTAGTTGTGATGATGAATTTATGCCTATTTGATGAAGAAGGATGAATCTTGCCCACCAGATCTAACCCCCATTGAGAAAATGGTCAGATTGGCGTGAATGGTTGAAGTTCTTGTGCAGGAGCATGAATGAGATTCCCATGAATCTAACATTTTGAGCATGTTTTCACAAAAGTGAATGCTTCCCTCTCCATTGTAGGCCAGTAGTAACCCATTCTAATCAATTTCTTGGATAAGGTCAGTCCACTCGAATGAGTACCACAAATGCCACCATGAACTTCTTATAAAGCTTTGTCAGATTCCTCACATTTAAGACATCGAAGTAGAGTATCATCAAGACCACATCGATAAAGGGTGTCAGCGATAAGAGTGTAGCGAGCGGATTGGAGGATAAAATTACGTTTTTGGTTACGTGATAAATCAGGTGGCAAGATGTCATCTTTGAGGTAGGCATAAATTTTTTCGTACCAAGGTGAATCGGATCCTACCAAGTGGAAAATGATTTGGCTTTCAGGGGTATCATAAGCAGGTGTAAATGATTGTTCCACCAGAAATTCATAGTGGGTCTGATTTTTTGGGAGTTGTAGCAATGACGCGATCATAGCCATGGCATCAACTGCTTTGTTGTCAAGTCTTGGAATTTGTGTGAATTTGATGTCCACAAAATATTTCTTGAAGTCATCAACCATCTTTTTATATGGTATTAGTTTGTCATCTTTGGTTTGATAATTATCATTGATCTGATAAATGACCAGCTGTGAGTCGCCATATACTTGTAGTTCTGTAATCCTCTATTCCAACGCTATTTTAAGCCTAGTGATCAATGCTTCATATTCGGCTATGTTGTTGGTCATGGAAACATCAGCCTATATGATCGAGGAATGATGTGTCCTTGAGGGGTGACAAAAAGTATGCCTGCCCCCGATCCATGTTGAGTGAAAGAACCATCAAAATATAAGGACCATGGTAATTTAGATTCTACAGTAAAGGCATCAACATCTAGAAATTCAATGTGCAGGGGATGATCTGCTTGTAGTGGTGCTTCAGCTAATTGATCAGCGATAACTTGTCCTTTGATTGCCTTGCGATCAACATAATGGATGTCAAACTCACTCAGAATCATTACCCACTTTGCTAACCTTCCTGTCAATGATGCTTTTCTTAATAAATACTTGAGTGGATCAAACTTTGAAACCAGATTGATTGTATGGGTTAACATGTAATGCCAAAAATTCTGTGAAGCAAAGACTACTGCCAGACAAGCCTTCTCGATAGAAGTGTAGTTGAGCTCATGAATTGTTAGTGTTCTGCTGATGTAGTAGATTGCATGTTCCTTTCATGTAGAGTCTTCTTGCGCTAGCAGTGCCCCCAGAGATGTCTCTATTGCGGCAATATATAAGATTAGTGGTTTGTCTGGATTTGGTGGTACGAGAACTGGTGGAGTCATTAAATACTGTTTGATTTGTTGAAACGCCAATTCAAATTTGTCATTCCACCTGAAAGGAACATTCTTATGCAGTAGATGTGTGAAAGGTAAACTTTTGTCAGCCAATTGTGCAATGAACCTTCGTATAGACTGCAGTCGTCCCTGTAGTGATCTCAACTGACTGATGTTCTTTGGTGGGGGAATTTCCATAATTGCTTGTACTTTTGCGGGATCTACTTCAATTCCTTTTTCTGAAACAATGTACCCCAAGAGTTTTCTAGATTTGACCCCAAAAACACATTTCTTAGGGTTGAGGCGAACTTTGAATTTCTCTAATCTTGCAAATATTTTGGACAATATTTCAAAATGTCCCTCTCTGGTGTATGATTTTCCCAATATGTCATCTACATAATCTTCCATGAAGATATGCATCATGTCATGAAAGATTGTAGTCATGGATCTTTGATAAGTAGCCCCAACATTCTTCAGACCAAAAGGCATGACATTCCAACAGTAGGTTCCCCATGGACATGTGAAAGCTATTTTCTTCTGGTCTTCAGGTGCAATCTTGATTTGGTTGTAGCTAGAAAAATCATCCATTAATGAATACATGGCATGGCTAGCTGTTAGATCAACTATAGTGTCGATGTTTGGCAGTGGGAAGTCATCCTTAGGACATGCTTTATTAAGATCTCTAAAATCTGTGCATATTCTTACAATTTTATCTGGCTTGGATACAGGAACAATGTTGGAGATCCATTCTGCATAGTCGATTGGTCTTATGAAGCCCACATCAAGGAGTTTTCTCAATTCTTCTTTAACCAGTAATGCAACATGAGGGTGCATCTTTCTGAGTTTTTGTTTCACCGGCTTGGCCCCTGGTTTGATAGACAAGTGATGCATGATAAGATCAGGATCAAGACCAGGCATGTCAATGTAAGACCACACAAAATTTACTTGATTTGCTTTTAGGAATTCCATGAACTCTGGTATTTATTTCTCTGTCATTGATGCAGCTAACTGTAAAATTTTTGGTTTGTCGGAAGTCTCAAGATTGACAGCATTTGCAGGCTCAATCACAATAGGTGATTGCTCATGGTAGTGCTCCGGGAGAGTGTCAAGATTCCCATCGTCTAGTGCCTCAAAGAGGTTTTCACCATCTGATACGCTCTTTATTTTATCTTTTGTTTGATCTAATACTGCCAGATTCTGGTTTTCACCATTAGATCTTTCTTTTTTGTTTTTACTTTTGCAGCTAAGAGGCTTGACACTCTCCTAATCAAAAACTCTATGTCAAAAATCATTGGTGGAACAATCATTTATATCCTCTACAGAAAGGAAGTTTATGATAGCTTCGTCACTTGGAAATATAGGTATATCGATAGGTTCGGTTGAATCCCAATCAATGAGATCAGGATACATTAAAGGTAGCGGATCGTCAGGTTGTGTGAAATCGGCTATGGTTATAGTCATAACAGAGTGGTCTGTAGGATCCGAGGTATGAGGTGGGTCAATGATGATACTGTCTTCCTGATAGTCTTGTTCGTTTAGATCCGACTCAAATTCACTAGAATCATAGTGAATTTGTAGTTTGAATTCGCATGTTTGGGTCCCTAAACCTTGACCTTCAATTAGAGTTGGGGCATACTGGTGTACTACATCAACCTCTTTGTCTCTCCAGAACTCATTATTGTAAATGGTGTCCCATTCATATTCAGCAGAGTCTGTGTCAGAATTGTTCTCCAAGAAGTTCTAAACTGTTGTCAAACATGCTTCTGAGCCTTCTTACAATGCGAAGACAGTGCCATGTAGTTATTTGGATGTGCTTTCTTTGGAGTGAGTATCATAACCCAATCCAGTTTTCTCTTTTGCAGCAAGTCCATGGAGGTGAATAGGTTCAACTACTCCTTTCCTTTTTCCAATAGGACCTTTATCATAGCCCATCTTCTGCATGATTGAATACCCTTTTCCATATTTGTCTGTGGGTAATTTGACATTAAAGCCTGCTTCATCTTCATCTTTATAGAGCCAGTTTAAAATTTCTGTATCCTCAGGATTTTCCATGGGGAATTTTTCTTTGATGAATTGTCCATTAAATTTTGTGATTGGCTCTATTGGTGGTTGCTTTGATGTTGATGCTGCTGATATTTGATGTTCCCTGATAGACGGTTGTCCATGTGATCGAGGTGATGTAGGAAAATTGGCAAGTCAAAGAGAGTATTCTCCAACTCCATGATCCTTGAATTTCATTTTTTTGTCAAAACTATTGGTCAATTGACTGATTTGTGTGTCAATCTTTAGAGAAGTCTTAGCATGAGCTTCTCGATTGTTAGGGACCAAAGTATCTTGACTAGCTTTTATGTTGGCACAAGTTTGAATATTGGAATTATCAGCGGGTATCATGATTTCATGTCCATCATAAGGAAACTTAAGACATTGATGATAGGTTGATGGGACAACTTGCATTTCGTGGATCCAAGGACGACCCAACAAGATGTTATATGCAAGATCACGGTCTAGTACTTGACAAAAAGTATTCTTTATAACAGGGCCCACTTTCATTGGTAGCATGATTAGACCCTTGGATGCTCTTTCTTCATCATCATAAGCTTTTATGGTAATCTTTCTTCTAAAATCAATGGAATCTTCAGAAAATCCTAAAGCCTTAACCAACTTCATGGTACAGATGTACAAACTAGCACCTCTATCTATTAGAACTTGTCTAATACAAAACTTGTGAACCATGACTTCTAAGTTCAATGATGAATTATGGGGATGAGTTATGGAAACATCATCTTTTTCAGAGAATGAAAGGAAAGTGGGCGAGGACAAGTGTCCTACCATGGCTTGAAATTGGTTCACATCCAAATCAGTAGATACATTCATTTCAATGAGGGCTTTTTCAAGAATTTCCTTATGGGCTGGGGAAATCTTCAATAGTTCCAGAATAGAAATTTGAGCAGGGGTTTTCCGAAGTTGATTGACCAAATCATATTGATGTTGAGGTGGAGGTTTAGTGGATTTTGAAGAGGCGCCCTTTAAGACAACTTTAGCTTGCGCTCTTGTTGTGGCATTGACTTCTCTATATTCCACCTTCTTGTTGACTTTAATGACATTTACCTGCTCGTCGTCTGCATAGAGATGATTGATTATATGATCATCATTGATATGATTCACATTTTTTTCAGAAGACTCACCCTTTTGATAATTGGGCAAAGGATTATGAAATGCTTGGTGGTCTGCGTTAGATTGTTGATGTCCTATTGTAATGATGTCATTGTCGATTATGTCTTGAATGGCATTCTTCAAGGCTTGGCAGTTATTCGTGCGATGACCTTTGCACCGATGATAATCACAGTAGTATACCTCATTCCATGATGGAGGCTTTACACTGGGTTCATAATTTTTTTGAGGCGAAAAAGTAATGACATTTTTGGCCATCAACTCTTTGAATGCAGATTCTAAGGATTGACCCAATGAAGTGAAAGTTCTTCTATTAGAGAAGAATGAAAATTTTTGCGGATTTGTATTCGAGGTGTTCCTTAAGGAATTGTGATTGTTATTGGTTCCTCGATAACCTTGGTTGTTGGAAGTCCCTTGATTGGGAGTAGAGTGTTGATTTATATTGTTCCTCGGAGGAGGAGGATTATTTCCGTGATTTGCAATCGAGTTGACATTGTTGTTGCGAGTGTTTGGAGCACTGAGGATAAATCGCTTGGTCGAGGCATGATTCACATCAACAACACCATCATTCACCATATTTTTGTTGCAAGTCCAGAATTTGGACTTGTGCTGATTATTGTGATGGTTGGATGAGCTAGGATTGTATTTGTCATGTTTTATTATTCCTCTTTTGACCAAAGCATTTTCAATGGTTATGGCATCTTCAATCATTTTCTCAAAAGAATAAGGACAATGTAAGTTCAAATGATAGCTCATTTCCAAATTTAAACTGTTAATGAAGGTAACCATCTTTTCCTTTTCAGGAACATGACATGGATATTTGGCGAACATTCTTCTCCATCTCTGAAGAAACGTAATGAAGGATTCGCCAGGTTTTTGTGCAACTTTGCAAAGATCTATCATGGTGATCGGGTGTTGTATGTTGTAGGCATATTGTGATATGAATAGGTTGATCAATTATTCAAATGTCTGAATGGGAGGTGTAATCTTAGATAGCCATTCCATAGAGTGAACTCCAAGGCTCCTAGGAAACAATCGTAGCAAGTAAGTTTCTTCGTGAACAAATTCCAATGTCATGTTTCGGAAGTCTCTAACATGGTCGATTGGATCCGATTTCCCATTATAGCGATCAAATTTTGGCATTTCACAATTTTTGGGAAAATGAATCATGTTAAGACTTCGATCGAAAGGATAAGGACAAATGTCCTCCAGAGTATATTTCTTTGTGGTTGTTCCCCCTTGTAACTCTTTGATTTGTCCCTGGAGTGCTTTGATTTGTTGGGTCAAAGCACTAAGATAAGAAAGGGGTTTTTCTTTAGGTTTTCTTTTTAAATTATCAGTATTAAAGTCATGAGGTAATTTTGCTCCTTGATCGGCTAGATAGCAAAAATATTTTTCCTTATCTCACTGCAAGATCTTTTCGATGGCTTTGTGAAATTTTGGATCTTGCTCAACCTCTCTAAGATGTTCCTCATCTTGTTCCTCATCACTATCCACATGGATTTTATCTCTATAGTTATGAAATGGATTTTCTTCTCTGTTGTCCATGTTGTTGTTGAAAAGTGGATTTTGATTTATGCTGAAAAGAGGATTACTGCTTTCTCCTTCTTCTTGAGTGTTTTGAATATGACTTTCTTTTTGGATTGTATCCTTCAATTTATTGTGTTGAGATCTTGTGGAGATAGGCATATGATTTTGAAGAATTCTTCTGAACTTAGATCATAATTTTTGACAAGTGCAATGGGAATGATATTTTGATCTGATAAGATGTGGAATCTTATGATATGATCAAGGATGTTTCCTAATTTTTGATTGTGGCTTCTGATGATGAAGGATGTCAGAATCCTGTTGGGGAAGTTGAACCAAAAATTAGAAAGCTATTTTGAAAAGTGCACTCTAAAAGATTTTGATCTTCGTTTTTAAAGAAATTCTTTCAAGATCTTTGAAGAATATGACTGGGGTGTGAAGGATATTCAATAGCAGGTTGTGGTATGTTATCGAACTCAAGAGGTTGGTTATGATTATGCCGTTGTGATAGAGCTAATCTCTGATAATAAGCTCGAGAATCTAAAGGATCTATAGCATACTCATCAGTGAATCCCCTAACAAAGTTTTGATATCTATGAAGAAATCCACGGAAATGAAGCAACACGTGTTGACTTTTATATAAATTTTTTCTTTTTTGCAAAGTTTTCTTGTATCCTAATGTTTTCTTAGGTTTTCTAATCCTTTTGGAAATTGATTTCTTGGGAAATTTTATTGATTTCCAATCTCTAAGCATTGGAAAAGTATTTTGAGAATGTTATTGGACAAATGGTATGAAAAGCTGTTTGAGTACTTTCAGTTGTTGTTCTTCATGTTCATTTTGAATGATCTCTTTATCTGAATTAATGTGATGGAAGACACAACAAACATTTTTGAAAACAGTTGTTCTTAAAGCCCTATACTAACATGAAGTGTTTGATCAAAGAAAATGTTTTCATAGGTTTTGCACATGAAAAACAATTTAGATAGACTCACTCTTAATGCTCAAGCAGGTCATTCTAGTAATCAACAACCCACATCTTAGAACTGTGTCGAATCACACAGCTGTGTCACCCCCAAAGGGGCGCCCATGTTTTTGTCTTTTCCAGTGCGTGCTTAGAGTTATGGAAGTGGATCCGAATCCCACGAGCAAACGGTCCTTGGCAGTTATATGGTGAGTGTCTTGGGGGCAGATTCTTCCCTCCCCTTGCACTGTGATTATTAGAATGTTTGAAAACTAACTTTGGCTGGCCACTACACTAGGTTCGTAGTAAGGATTTCCGTTTGGTGCGACAATAATAAACTCCCTCAGGAGACCTCCCAACCTTTAGAACAAAGGTTTTGGGGATGGTTATCTTGCACACTACCGGAAAAAGAGGGTTTCCCCAGATTTGCTTTAAATTTTATAGTGGGGCGGAATAGCCTGGCTTTGGCTTGAACCCACTTGAGTCGTTCCCGTAGGGTGAGTACTTTTTCCCACTATGACAGGCTCTCTAAAGGATGTAATTAAAGCAGTAAAATTGCATGGAAACTAAAAGGAAAGTCTAGTATTCTGATCACCCAGTTAAGGGGAGAGCATAGACCTATTACCACAGTTAAAGCAACCAAATGTTCATTTTAAAACCCAAATCACAATGATCTAATCTAAGTGAAGATATTGCTTCACTAAAAACAAGTTTGTTCAATTTTAACTACACGATTATTATGTGGTGACTATCCTAGATCGCTTCATTTTATCCAAATGTGTCTACCCTAGGATTGTTTCATTTAAAAATTCAAAAAAAGAAAAAGAATTCTATCTGCGGAAGGCGTTAGACTCAGAATTCTGTATTTTTGTTACAATCCATATGCGCCAGAATAGAAGGTATATGTGCCAGAAGATATATGCGCTAGAACAGAAGCTATATGCACCGGAACAAAATCTATATGCACCAGAACAAAAGCTACATGCGCCAGAACATAAGCTATATGTGCCGCAAGAAAGATTTATATGCTCTTAAAATAGTTACTATATGTGAAAAAGGAAAGCTTCTATATGCGCCTAAACAGTTACCATATGCGCCTAAATAGTCACTAAATGCGCCTAAACAGTTACTAGATGCGCCTAAATAGTTACTATATGCGCTCCAGAGTCCTGCAAAACAAAAGAGTTAAACCCCCGTATGCGCCGCAAAAAAATTTGAATGCGCCTAAATGCAATTTTTTTTTCGAAAATTGACTCTAGAATGCAAAACTGTCAAAAGAAACTTGTAGACAATGTTAAATTCGTGGGTTCGAGCCCCACGGTGGGAGCCATTTTATGTGTGTGTGAAATATTGGATCAATTTAAATGAAAAATCAAACACATATCAATAAGACATTAAATTAGGAAAACTGAAAAATAAAAAGCATAAGCAAACCATGATTGCAGCTTCCTCGAAACCGTCTTATCTCTCTCTAACTCCAGCATTTTGTTGGTTTCCAAATGGCTCTCAGATTAGAAGATCAAGCTCAACAAAAGGACAGCTAAAGAACGAGATTTTAAGATGCACACTATGCTAAATGCAAAGCTATGCTAAAAATGAGAGTATGGATGTGATGCTAAAATGGCTGTAATTGCATAAACTGATTATAAGTATGTTCTTGTAAATGCGTATGAATGCGTAGGTAGGCGTAGGTGTATGCATCCGTAGTGTAACCAAAGCTTGGATTTGCACCAACATTTATAGAGTTTTTGAATGGATTCAATTGGCTGATTCGATTAACGGCCCGGATTAAGCTTGTTCAAATGGACGGTGGAAGATTTTCAAAAGTGGAGAGGGAGATGGAAGGTTTCCCTTTTCCTTCAATTTTCGTCATTGAGTTTAGAAGGGAAATTTCCATTTCGAAGAGTGAGTCTAGAATTTGGAAGGGTGAGTTTAGAATTTGGAAGGGTGAGTTTAGAATTAAATAAAATAGATTTATTTAATTTGGAAGTGAAGATGGATATGGCAACCCGCATAATTAAATAAATCATATTTAATTATGTTTTAGAAATGAAATTAGAGTGAGGAAAATATTAAATAAGATATTTAATATTTAATTTAATTATGGGGTGAAGGGAATATTCCATTATTTGAATATTTAAATATTCAAACTTTGGAATGATGTGATAATCAAATATAAATAAATTATGAAAATTTATTTAATTTAATTAAGAAGAATATGGGAAATGTCAATAATTAAATAAAGTTATTTATTTAATTAAGGTAGAAGAATTAGAAAAATGAACAATATAAATAAATAATTAAATTTATTTATATGTAGATGACTTAGGAGAATTAATTAAATAATTCATATTCAATTAATTAAGAAACTTAATCATGACCATTTTTAGACATATACAAATATTATGAAGGGTATCGAGTAAATGAGTGAACTCTCTCTTGTTCCCTGAAAGGAGTTGTCATCTTGATAGCAGCCACTTGATTATTAGTTCATTGACTTTTTTGAGGGGAATTCAATTGTAAAAATTCCTTTTTTTGCTTCTTGAAATTTTATAACTATTTTGAGTTGTAGATTCATATTTTTCAATATGATTAGGGGGATTATTCACATCGTGATCACAAGTCAAATTTTGATAACCAAAAAGGGCTATACATAACTGTGTGAAGGATGGAAAGGTAAAAATTTCAAGTTTTCTTTGGAGTTTATCTTGTAACTTGGCAATGAAAATTTGTTGAAGGTCAGCGTCAAGGATCTTAATGTTCACTTGTGAATAAAGTGTTTGGTATCTTGCTATGAAGTTAGTCACTTTCTCATCCTCTTTTTGTTTGCATATCATTAAATCAACAAGGGTCATCTTGGGACCCATGTGAATATGGAAGTGGTTGTAAAAAGCATCAATGAGTTCATTGAATGAACCAATTGAATTGTTCGGTAAAGAAGAGAACCATTCTAAAGTGGTATCCTTCAAGGACCTAGGAAAGAGATTAGCCAAGAGTTTATCTTCAAAGATGAAATCACTGCACAAGGTTGTGAAGGCAGAAACATGGCTGACAGGATCTCCTTTCTCACCATATTTCTCAAATCAAGGTACTTCTATACCTTGTGGAATTTGTGCTCTTAATATGCCGAAGGAAAATGGGCTAGACTTGATATATTGCAAAGGTTGACTATTGTTGTTCTTTTGTAATGTTGCAACTTGTTGTTGAAGGGATTTCATAGTTTGCAAAAATGAGTTAATGAGAGGTTCATTTTGGTTGTAAGGTTGATGGGAATAAGGTGGTGTAGTGTATGTATGTGGAGAACTAGTGAATTGCAGGTTGGTGAAGGTAGATTGTTGAGGGGTTATTGTGTTCGAATAGACATGAATAGAAGTATTTCCTACGGGAATACCTATGGAAGTGTACACAGTGTTAGTGGGTATAACTATCGTGGTTGGTTGGATTGTTGTAGTAGGTTGAAAGGTTGTTGTGGGCTGAAGGGTTGTTGTGGGTTGTGTACTAGTGTATGTAGGAATGGATATTGGTATCTTGGAGGATGGAATTGGAATTCCACCTTGAATTAGGGTAGACATCAAAGCTCGAGTGGAACTAGGGATGGTAGGGATGGTATTGGTAATATTAAGTGTATTGGTTGTAGGAAGTGAAGTCATTGGTAATGAAGTATGAAAACTGACCCTTGGAGGGTTGATTTTCAACATTATCAAAAAGAGAGTCAGAAAACCCAAGATCCATGATGAGTGAGATATTGTGGGATATCATGAGCCTTGAATTGCATCTTATAATAGTATTGTGAATAGGACACCAAGTTGTAAAGCTCATGCAAGTTTTACAACCCTAGTGTGCAAACCCTAAATAGAAAGAGACAATGCAACAACCTAGAATGAAATCCAATTTTTTAGATTCTATGAAATGTAATTTACTAATTACACAATGTAATAAATTGAAAATGAAGTGTTGTAGATGCAATTTTAAATTTTAATAATGCACTAAAATGAAGCAATTTAAGCTAAATGCAATGAATTTGATGAAACAAAAAATCAAGAAAATAAAACAAGAAAGTAACAGCAACAAAAAGAAGCCTAAAACTGATATTTTAATTTCCAAAAAATGTAGATCAGAAGCTAACAGAGACTCATTCGCTAGTAAGGGAAAATGGGTCCTGGTTAAGTTTTTTTGAGATGTTTCTATAGATTTCAGGGTGATTTTTAATGCTTTTTCAGATGCCAAAAGGTTTAGCTTTGACTTGATCAAGGACTCATTCATCAGTAAGGGTGAATGGGTCTTGGTTAGGTATTTTTAAACTATTTTTGAATGATTTTCAAGCTTTCAGTAATGTCTTTCAGTTCTAGGTCTGAGGCGGTGAGTTTTAGTTTTAGATTTTCCAAAAAATGCAATGAAAAGATGAATGCAAGGACCTATGTTGAAATGCAATTTTGTTTTGATTTTCAAATGCAAATAAGTGAGATCTAAATGATATGCACAATGATCAATATATATATATTTTTTTTAGATTTAGAGAGATGCAAAACAATGCAAATCTAAACCCTAAATGAGATGCAATTGTGAACACAATGCAAGAAACCCTAAATGAGATGAAAATGAATGCAAGATCTAACCTAGGATGCAAAGACTTCAAAAACTAGAAAAATTACAATGTTCAATAAATCGGGTTCACCATTAATGATGATGTGGAAAAAAATTAGGGCTTACCAAGATCAAAATAAAACACTAGAATCTCTTTGCCAAAATCACTCTAATTTGATGTAATAATGATGGCTAAGGGATATAAATAACAATAAAAAATTGACCCTAACTGTTATAGAAACTATGAGGGGAGTTTTTAGAGCTCAAAGAGGTGTGTACCTTGCTGCAAGAAGCCTATTTTTAGGGCACAAAGGACTCCTTCGCCTTTAGTGGTGAATGGGTCCCTATTAGGGTTTCTAAAAATGAGATCTGGGGTATTTTCCTTGATGTATGCACTCTCAAATTCCCAATTGTCAGCTCTTGAAAATCTGTACTTAATTCTATAGGTTTAGTTCTTTGTTCTTGCACTTTGAAGGTCAATCTTGTAACTTCACAACTTTGACAAATTTTCACCAAACTTTTTTACACTTGATTTTCAACCTATAATTATACAAACACACATTCAAGGAGAGAAAAAATTGTTGATTGTTAGTGAATAGGGATTTTCCTAAGTCAAACCCCTTGTAGGTACTTAAACCAAATGATGAGATAATGAAATCGAAGCATGGAAATGAATTGATGCAATATTGATACCTTGGATGTTGTCTTGTAAATCTACAAACTAACATGTAGTGGCCATGAAGAATGTAGATCTTGATCCTTGAATAATACGTAAACAATTCTTGCAAGTAGATCTTCAATGCTACACTCACAATCTTAGCTCAACAACATGCATGAATGCAATTAAACCCTAGACATGATGGAATGATCTTGAATTTCTGCAATAAACTCTTGATAATCTACCTTGAAATTCTTTTGAAAATGATCTTGAAGTTCTCTATAATTCTCTTGTAAAGTTGCTAGGATGCTTCATAAAATTGCTAGGTGAAACAATGTGAATTAACCCCTTATTTATACTAAATCAAGAGATTAACTCTGAAATTCAAAAAATTCAAGTCGACACTAGATCAAGAGATAAACATTATTAAATTATTTCCGCAATGAAATTCAAAAAGGGGGTCCTCATTAAGGGAGGACCCATTCGTCACCTAGGGCGAATGGGTCCTCACACTGTTTTCTAGGACAATTCCTTTGGGGAATGAAAGATCACTAAAAACCCATGTGAAATATGCTAAAAAAGGGGGGTCCTATAGAGGGAGGACCCATTCACCACCCAAGGAAAATGGGTCCTAGCACCAATTTCTAGGACCTTGATTTTTCCCAATTAAATGTTATGAAATTTAAATTATGGGTGTTGGGATATATCTTAGGGAGGTGTCACAAATAAGGCTTAAATTTGAATTAAAGGGTCTAGTTAACTCCAATTAACCACAATTAATTAAGAGGACCCTAGATAGGTGTGAAAGTGTGTTACAACACTTTACAACAACATAAATAGGATACACATTAGGTACATTTCATTAAAAAGGGGCCCATTAGGCTTAATTAATTGAATAAACCTTTGAAAAGTGTGAAAGTGTATTACAACACTTTTGCAAAGGAAAATTTAAGGTATGTTTTAAACAAATAAGGGCCTTAGAATGATGTGAATGTGTACAACATATTAAAAAACTACTCCAAGACACAATTAAGTTAATTCAATGATAATTATTCCCAAATCAAGTAAGGAATGTTGGGAAAATGTGTTTCAACCTTGCAATTATATAATGATTTATTATTGATAGGATGTATGTATATTTCCTAGCTACATTGATAGGTGTATACAATGGAATAAGCGGGGGGGAAAGTGGAATGTGTGTAAACAATTTTTTGTTAACTTTTTCAAGAAACTTCTAGAATGACCAACATACATTGTATAAATGATACATTGCAAATATAGATTGTTAATTGTTAGGTTTTAGATCTAATGGTGGATATTTTGTTCACCTGTCTTGCCCTAGATTGTAATCCTATTTTATGAGGGTGCTACATTATGACTGTAGTAGAGAGAGATGGTGATGTATTCTGAGAGTTTGATAGTAGTTATTTTGTCTCTTGATCTCCAAGTGGTGATGCTCTTGTGAGAAGCTTGCTTTGCAAGTATATTGCAATCTTTGTGATTTACTGAATAATATTTTGGGTGGATTTTAGAGTGTGGGTTTTTTCTCCTGAAAGGGTTTTCCCCATGTAAATCACTGTGTTGTGGTATGCATGATATTTGTGTTTAAATTTTTGTAACTGTTAAAGATCTATAAAAGTTTTGCATTATTCTCCTCTCAAGATTAGTGTAGGAAGTTGTTCTGCTACCTTAGCTTCCTTACAAGTGGTATCAGAGCCATTTCACCTTTCATTTTAGTTGTGGGTTGTTGGGTTTTTTGGACTAATCTAGGTTTGAGTGGGAGATTGTGTAGAAGATGCTTTGTGATCTTGTTGTAGGAATTTTCAAATGGCAAGTTCATCAGGGAGAATAGAGGTGGATAAATTTTCTAGAAATAATTTTGAAATATGGAAGCTGAAGATGGAGGATTTGTTGATAGATCAAGATCTATGGGATGCTATTGATGAGAATGTTTCAAGGCCTACATATCCTACTTAGGCTGCTCAATATGATGTTATGGACCATAAATCCAAGGGTCTAATTAGATTGTGTTTGGCAGACTCTGTTTTAATTAATGTCCATGAGGAGACCTTTGCACAAAAACTATGGAAGAAGCTTGGTGAGATGTATCAGGGAAAATCTTTAGTGAACAAGATTTTATTGAGGAAGAAATTGTATTCCTTGAGAATGGAAGAGGGTGGACGAATCAAAAACCTCTTGGAAGCATTCAATATGTTGGTGGCTCAATTGGAATATGTTGGTGTAAAAATGGACGAGGAGGAGAAATGCTAGATCTTTCTTTGTTCTTTGCTTGATTCGTGGGATTCTCTTGTTATGGCTCTTGGGAGTACTTTTATTATTTTGAAGACTGAAGATGTGGTGGGTTCTTTTCCTTTTAAAGAGATGAGGAGGAAGGTATCCATCACTTCCAAGGAGGCCCTAAATATTCATGGAAGACCTAAGGACAAAGGAAAGAAGAATGAGAAGGGTCACAAATCCAAGTCTAGGGGGAGATCTAAATCTCCTGGAAAGTCCAAAGTTATTTGCTAGAACTACGGTAAGCCTAGACATGTTCGTAAGGAATGCAAAGAAGAAAGGAAAAAGAAAAAGAAGAAATTTGATTATGATTCTGAGTTAGAGAAGGAAGATGGCGATGCATTGATTACAACTTTGGAAATTCGTGCAAGTAATGATGCAAGGTTAATTGAATCGAGTGCATCTTTCCATACGACCTTTAATAGAGATTGTTTTTTTGAATATGAAGAATTTTATGGAGGTAAGGTGTACTTGGGTGATGATTCTCATTTAGACATTGTTGATCGTGGCAAAATTAAAATCAGATTTCTTGATGGTAGAATAAAAAGAATTAATGGTGTGTTGCATATCCTTGGATTAACACAAATTTGTAAGAAAACTAATAGATGTGGGTGTGCAGGTAGTATTTTTTGATGCAAGATGCAAGATGGTCAGAGGTGCTATGGTGATTGCTAGAGGTTTCATATATGACACATTGTATAAGCTAGATGCATGCACTGTTGAGTGCAATAGTACTTCTATGAAAAGCAAGTCTGTGGAAGAAGTGAGGGTTTCACCTTCAACAAATGGTCATGGATTTTGGGTACCCAAGGGTGCTCTTTCTTCTAAAAAAAAGTTACCTGTAGAGAAAACTATATTATGGCACCAAAGACTTGGCCACATTGGAGAAAAGGGTCTAAGGACCGTGAAAAATAAAAACTTTGTTGAAGGTTTGTTTGATTGTAATCTTGAATTCGATTTATGTGAGCATTGCATTTATGGAAAAAAAAACCATGTTTAGTTTTACTCAAGTTCTCGTAAATCTTGTGGTGTATTGGATCTTATTCATTCTAATGTGCTTGGTCCTATAGATGTTCCTTTGATTGGTAAATCCACACATTATGTTTCATTTATTGATGATTATAGTAGGACATGGGTATATTTTCTAAAGAGTAAATTTGAAGTTTTCAGTTGATTTAAAGAATATAAAGTAATGGTTGAGTTGCATAATGGAAAGAAAACAAAATGTTTGAGGTCTGATAATGGTGGTGATTTTTTCTCTAATTATTTTGATAGATTTTGTAAAGGTTGTGGTATTCATAAACATAAGACAACTCTGTATTCTCCACAAAAAAATAGAGTTGTAGAAAGAATGAATAGGATGCTGATGGAGAAGGATAGGAATATGTTGAGTGGCTCTAACCTAGAACAAGGTTTTGGGTTGAAGCTATTTCCATTGCCTATTACCTAATTAAAAAGTTTCTTACATCAACTCTTATTGATGAGATGACTATAAAGGCATGGTCGGGTTGCAAGCCTTCATTAAGACATATTAGAGTTTTTGGTTGTGAGGCATATGAATATGTGCCAAAGGAGAAGCAAACAAAGTTGGAGAACAAGGCTATGAAATGTATCTTCATCAGATACAATTATGGTGTAAAAGGATACAAGCTTTGGGAACCTGTTGCAAAAAAGGTAATATATAGTAGAAGTGCTATTTTTAGAGAAACTAAGCCTTCTTCTATTACATTGCAGCCATAACAAAGTAAATAGGAAGATGTGATTCAATTTCCTTCTACACCTAAGAAAGTTGAATCGAGATCCGAGGATAGACAAGAAGTTGAGGAGAACTCAGCTAGTTGTGAATCTTTTGAAGAGGAGGAAGAACCTCCAACTCAACCTATTTGTAGATCTACAAGGAATAGACAACCACCTAAAAGGTATACACCTGATGATTGGAGATGTATTTTTTCTTTGAATACTAACATGGATGAACCTAGATCTATAGAAGAGGCATTAGGTATGAATGATGAAAAATCCTAGAAGATTGCTATGGATGAAGAAATGGCATGTTTGAAAAAGAATGATGTACATGGGATCTTGTACCATTGCCTGAAGGATGAAAACCTATTGGTTACAAATGGATGTTCAAGAAAAAGATTGGTCCAGATGGAGGTATTGAGAAGTACAAAGAAAGCTTGGTTGTGAAGGGTTAGTGTCACGTTGAGGGTGTTGATTATGTTGAGATATTCTCTCCTTTTGCAAAAATGACATCCATTAGATTTTTGCTTTCTATTGCTACTACTTATGACTTAGAGGTTGCTACTCTCCTTCATGGTGACTTGGAGGAGGATATCTATATGACACAGCTAGAGCACTACATGGTGAAAGGTAAAAGTAAATTGGTTTGCAAATTAAGAAATTTTTGTATGGCGTAAAACAGAGTCCTAGGATGTGGTACCAGAAATTTGATACATATGTGTTGAGTTTGGGATTTGACCATTCTAAACTAGATCATTGTGTTTATTATAAAACTGATGGTGATAATTTCCTATTTATTGCATTATATGTTGATGATATGTTATTTATTGGCAAAGGGAAAGGTATGATTTCAAAATTGAAATCTCAACTTGCTACTAAATTTGAAATGAAAGACCTTGGTGTAGCTAGACACATTCTTGGGATAGAAATTAAAAGAGATATGGTGAACAGAAAGCTATGGCTTGGGCAAAGTAACTATGTCAATTCAATTTTAAAGAGATTCAACATGCAAGATTGTAGACCATTATGTGTTCTTGTTTCAATTGGAACAAAGTTATCTATTTTAGATTGTCCACCATCTCCATTAGAGATGGAAGACATGAGTAGAGTGCCTTACTAGAATGTAGTTGGAAGTTTGATGTATGCTATGGTTTGTACTAGACCAAAAATTTCCCAAGTAGCTGGACTTCTTTCTAGATATATGTCTAATCTTGGTAGAGTTCATTGGGATGTAGTTAAAAGGGTCTTCAGATATTTGTGTGGTACTTCAGATTATTCCTTGTGTTATCATAGTAATGTGACTAAAGATGATATTTCCCTTGATATTTATGGTTATGTGGATTCCGACTAGATGGGTGATATTAATAGTAGATGATCCAACAGTGCTTATGTGTTTACTTTATTTGGTAGTGCATTCAGTTAGATGAGTAAGCGACAAGCTATGGTTGATTTGTCCACTACTGAAGTAGAGTATATGGAAACTAGTCATACTTGTAAAGAAGCCAAATGTTGGCTTAAGATACTGTGTTCAGATATTGGAATAAAACAAGATGCAGTGACAATTTATTGCTATAGTCAGAGTGTGATAGGTCTAGCCAAGAACCCAACATTTCATGCCAGGACCAAGTACATTGATGTACAATATCATTTTGTTAAAGATATGGTTGAAGATGGCATGGTGAAGTTAGTTAAGGTAGAGACTTTGATGAATGTTTTTGATTCTTTAACTAAGCCTGTGAGCATAGAGAAGTTTAGATGGTGTTTAGAGACTATGGGCCTTTTGGCCCCTAGCAATTAAGAGAAAATGTTTAATCCCTCCCATTGCTCTTGCAAGGTGTTCAACAAGTGGAAGATTTGTTGGAAAATGTGTCTCAACCTTACAATTATATAACAATTTATTTTTGATAGGATGTATATATATTTTTATATATATTTCCTAGTTACACCGATAGGTGTATACAATGGTATAAGCGGGGGGGGGGGGGAGGAAGTGGGATGCATTCAAACAATTTTTTGTTAACTTTTTTAGGAAACTTTTAGAATGGCCAACACACGTTATATAAATGATACATTGTAAATATAGACCATTAATTGTTAGATTTTAGATCTAATGGTGGATATTTTGTTGGCCTGTCTTGTGCTAGAATGTAATCCTATTTTATGAGGGCGCTACATTATGAATATGGTAGAGAGAGATGGTGATGTATTATGAGAGTTTGATAGTAGTCATGTTGTATCTTGATCTCTAAGTGGTGATACTCTTGTGAGAAACTTTCTTTGCAAGTATATTTTAATCTTTGTGATTTACTGATTAATATATTGGGCAACTTTTGGAGTGTGGGGTTTTTCTCCCAAAAGGGTTTTCCCCACATAAATCACTATGTCATGGTATGCATGATATTTTTGTTTATTTCTATTTAATTTTCTATAACTTTTAAAGATCTATAAATTTTTTGCATTATTCTCCTCTCAAGATTAGTGTAGGAAGTTGTTTCACTACCTTAGCTTCCTTACAAGGAAAAAGGATACTTTTTCTGTTACTACAAGAACTCAAATTTCTACTAAATTTAAATGTATTAGGTGTTACTTAACAATTTTATTCATTATTTTTTATAAAACTCTTACAATCTAGAAAATGAAACTAACTTAGACATTTTCAATAATATTTTTCAATTATAAAATTATAATAATATTTGTTTCTATATAAATAATTACAACTTGATAATATCATAAATAAAAAGTATAGGTTGTAAATATAGGTTGTAATTATTCTTATATGACTTGTATGAGCTCTCTCTCATGGAAACTAGTGCCACACATGGACTACAATGCAACACATTGTCACCCTGTATAGACAAAAACAAAAAATTCCAAAAAAAAAGTAAATATCACTTCTACATAGATTTCAATAAGATTTGAAAATATAATGCATGATAGAATATATGTAAATTTGATAGAATAAATAAAAACATATAATTATGTCCAAGGGATTCAAATAAAATACTAAAGAAATGATATATATCACCAATTCAATCCAAAGAAAAGGAAACTCCAAAAACTTGCATACAAAGAGAGAAGAAAAATGTTTGGGGTGGTTGTGTTAAGGGAATTATCTCAATCAAACCATCATATTGTTATTTATACCTCTATGGACAACTAGATAGGATTATGAAAAAAGATTTATAAATTCATGTGTAATGCTAGGTAAAAGAAACAACTCAACAATAATACAATGATATCAATGATATTTCAAAATACTAGCTTTGATAAAATACCCATCGTGAGAGAGGAAGACAATTTGAGAGAAGTCCATCTAGAAGTTACCATAGACCTCCCAAAGGATTCAAAATTTATAGCAAGATTACACATTTTGGTTTCACATGAAGAAAATGACATCCAATAGCTAAGAGAATATTGTATTGGGATAAAAGCTTCAAGAACTTCAAGAGTTGTAGAACTGAAAGCCAAAATGTGTATATGGATTAGTCTATGAATTAGAGTTCTTTTTTTGTTTTTCTTGCTAAGGAAAAGACTTTCTTTTACTGGAATTGTCTACAAGTCGTGACTGGCAACAAGTGTGTTACATTGCCAAATTATTGTGAACATAAAGTTTCAAAAATCATTTGAATCATGAATTTTTGTAGGATTCCAATGTATCACATAAATAATACAATTATCTAGAAAAAATAGACCTGAAAATCCATAGACATGATAATTTCTCTTGTATAAAAATATTTTAGTATCATCATATTAAAATTTTAAGATATTTCATTTATCAAGATAAAAGGGAGTTTTCATGTAATGTGAAATTGCAAGGGGGTATGCAATTTTTGACACTAAAGTATATGTTTTCATTATATATATATATATCTGTGTGTGTGTGTGTGTGTGTGTGTGTGTGTGTGTGTGTGTGTGTGTGTGTGTGTGTGTGTGTGTGTGTGTGTGTGTGTGTGTGTGTGTGTGTGTGTGTGTGTGTGTGTGTGTGTGTGTGTGTGTATGTATGTATGTATGTATGTATGTATGTGTATATGATATATGAATTGACATCATTCCCCAGATATGATGGAACAACAAGTACAACTAAATAATATTCACATGAAAATGAATAAAATTTTTTGGTCAACATGGAAGAGACCTAAATATCTCAAAACTTTGCATCATACCTGAAAGTAAAAGAAAGTTAATATATGACATATAGAAGAATGATGATACACATAGAATAATTGATAAAAATTATCTTCCTTACATATCCATGTATCGAAAATGGTATCATGGGTCCTCTAGGTAATAATTAATAGACATATACATGCAAGCATGAGGAAATGCAAACAACCAAACCAAACATTATCTCCTAAAGATAAGGTACTACACTAGGGGATTTCCTTGAATAAATAATCAACCTCCCAATATTGGTCATATGGAGAGGGAGGTTGAGATTAAAAAAGAAGTACCACTAAAGTAGTGCCAAGTGTCTCACCTACAATAAGAGCCAAGGGTGTAGCTACTAGGATAATATCATCTTGGAAATCTTGTGAATTCATTGTCAATGATCTTGTAAAGATCGTGGACAATAATAGAATATAATCCAATGGTTCAAACATACATCCCTCAAGAGGAGAGTGTGTTGAATGTATTGTAGGATCAGGTACAAAAGGAATGCTACTGATAAAGTCTTGAGGAGGAGTAGTGGTAAGGACAAAGGAAGCTAAATCATCTTCTGTGAGGAGAACCAATGAAGAAAGGTCTTAGCAATGTAGAGAAGGTGGATTAGGATTTTTATTATAGAATGGTGGGATGGGACCTTGCTCAAACTTGTTCTTAAGTATTTGATGATGAATGTTAACATCAACTGTGACAAGTTTGAGGATATTGAGATGACTTTGATGGTGAGTGTGTTGTAGAGAAGGATGTACAATAAGAGCAACATTGGATATGGCCTTGGTGTTACATATTGTGCGTGTGTCGAATGTGGAGAGATCTAATGTCAACACAAACCTTAATGAGACAGTTTACATTCAAAGTTTGAAGCAAGTAAAACTACTCTATTCGTAATACAATCAAATATTTCAAATATGTATCATTGTCCTCTATTTCTAGGGATTTATTAAAAAGTTTGGCCCTCAGATTTCTATGGGCACAATGGTTGTTAAAATGACTACCTAGAAAACAAGATTTGATGCTTAATATACAAGCTAAGATGATTCCTACATGCAAATGTGTGCTGGAAGAATTAGTGGTATGCTTCTAAATGAAACAAAATGATGGAAAGGATAATGGATACAATGATAAACGAAGGATGATGTTGATGATAGATGAACAAGTGGAGATGAGTGAGATGATATGAAACTATAGTGAACTATCCATGATTATGCATATGATCAAATACAAACATAAAACAAACTAACCTAAAATGTAACTATGATGCAATGGGGATGATAAAATGTAACTATGAAGCAATTAATTAATCTAAGATGAGAATGCAAAGTAACATGCGATATGAAAACTAAGTATAAGACTCCATGAAAGCTCCAAGCTCCTAAGATAAACCTACACAGTAACTTTACTCAAATTGTGGATGATAAATGCTAAGGCAAGAGGGTGTATTTATAGGGTTTCTCAAGCATTTTGTGAGGTGGCACCTATCAACGGTCTAGATTCGAAGGAGAAATAATAGATGGTGGAGATGAAAGGAATCAAGATGTTGTCCCCTTGACCAAGGACAACATGCCATGTGTGTGGAGAGAATCCCTTGACCCAGTGGAAACATGCCAAATGTATGGGATTCCCAAGTGTGTGAAACAAAGACCCATGTGGTCCAAATTTGTTGTCCAAGTGTAGGGGAATAAAGCCATGTGCTTTTTCTCATTGATGGAAGTGTGTGAGGATAATTATAATTAATAATTAGGCTTATTTATTTTCATGTGACCTTTATGAGGTGGCACACAAAAATTTGTAGAAATGTGCTCTAATTCTTAATCAGGATTAAGGAAGGTTAATTAAATAAACACGTTTAGGGTATTTTGTTTATTTAATTACTTAGAAGAATGTGATTTTGGAGAATTAAAAGAAGAGTGAACAATATAAATAAAGTAAGAACTTATTTATATGTAGTTGAAGCATTAATAAAATAGGTTGTATTTAATTAGCTGAATATGATGACCGTTTTTAGGTGTATACACATATATCTATAAGATCAACAAAAGGTTTAATATTAAGAAGTGTTGGAATTAGAGGTGGGTCCATTAAAGGAGCGATGAAAACTTGCACCCTTTTAGGATGAGGCTCATCAAGGTCACTAAGAGGGACCAAAGGTGGAGTAAAAGATACTTTAAATAATGGTTGGGAAGATTTAAGAAGATTTGGGAATAATCAAGTTAGGGGGTGGTCTCATGGGAGGAGGATGTTCATATTCAGTTATCTTCAAAGCAACTTGTTCATGAGCTAAATCACTCTTACGACACTTACACTCGTGCACAACCTAGTTTCAACAATTATATAAACCTAGAATAGATGCTTGAGATGACTCATAAGAATTGCATAAATTTCCATAGGTGGAGTTGTCTTCACCTCTTAAACTAGTTGAATAACAAGCTCTATAGATGGAGCAAGAGATTTCAAGGATGCACGTGATCTATCCTGCATCATAGGTTCCTTTCCTCAATATTCTTTACAAGAGGAGGAATGGGAGGTACTCTTGGGGGACGAGACTTAGATGATGCATGAGAGGATTCAACCTTAGTATTTTTCCTCCCTTTCCTTGATGAGATAGGTTGACATATTGTAAGAATTAATGGTGGATAAAATACCCGAGGAGAACATTTTGATAGCACAGGTGTCTTTTTCTATTTTTGTTACTTGAATAATCAAAGGATCTAAAGACACCACTAAGTGTAGTGAAGAATTTGGAAGTATGGGAGGTCTACTGAAGGGAGAATGCTTATCTCTAGCTCTCAAAGAGGAAGGCATAAAGGATGAATTATAATGTTGTAATGGAATAGATATGCTAGGAGCAACCACATGAGTAGAAGAAGATGAAGCTATAGATGAGGACATTGAGAAACCTACTTTGAACTTTGAATAAGCTTTAAAAATTAAATGGCCATGAGGTTGCAAGGGTCCAAGTGGAGTAGGCTAGATGTGGTCTAAAGATAAGCCCACATGAAATACTAGTGGCTTATATCTAGTGTCTTGGATAGTGTGCACAAAATTATTATGAGGAAATTTCAAGAATTTTTGGACTATCAAAGTAACCACATTCATAGAAACTATCTACATGGAATTACTAGTTTCACTTTGAAGGGATTAGATTTAGAAATCACAAAAATGTGGTGTCTATTGACATGGGTTCAACCTAGACCAACAAAGTAATAGAACCCATAGGAGATAAAGAAATATCATTGTAAGTAAAAATTATCACATGATATTTTTCATACTTTTCTTTATTAAATTCACTAATAAAAATATCTTCTATGATAATATTTACCTTGCAAGCAAGATCAATAAGAAAACCATTGATGGTCTTCTAATTAAAACAAGCAGGGATATCAAGAGGAGTATACTCTCCATTATATGCAAGATCATTTGAAGTAAATGATATGTTAGGAAATTTAATGTCATGACCTTTCAAATAAATAGGTGCAACATCAACCATGTGTATGTATTGAAAATATGTAGGAGTTGAAGTTGTGCTTGCTACTAAATTTGTTGAATGAGAAGGAAAGGGATTAGTGTAAATCTAAAATTATTGGTTAAGTTTAGCAATATGTTTATTTGCATTCTATTTTTTGTTACCAATCTGGATGGCACCATTATCAATGTGGTCTTGGACAATATGTTGAAGATGTGTACATATCTCAGTATCATGTCTAGGGAAAGTGATATTGATAGAATGATTTTCATCATACCAAACCAAGTATGACTTATTTGAGGGAAGAGGTTAGATTATTTTTGGAAGAGTCATTAGTTTATCTTTTAAGATATTTTGCATTATACTATAATAAATATTGGATAGTTTAGAAAAATGTCTTTGCCTCTAAGGTGCTACTGCTAAGACCTCAATAGATTTAGGTATGGTGATTATGCTATCTTGATTAAAATATTTATTTTTCTTGTAAATTCTAGAAGAAGATGCACCATCCTGATTATTAGAGTGAAGCAATGAAAAAGAGGCTCCATATAGAGTCACATTTTGTTGATAATTAGGCAATTAAATACACATATATGTGAAAAATAATTATATTTCATATGTAAGAAATATATTTTGTCCCTAAGTTCTAGATGTAAGTTTTCAATGAATACCTACTATATATTAGAATCAAGGAGCACATGGGGAATTTGTAAAAAGAGTGATTGTTATTGAAAGATAAAATACACTACTATTTTGGCAGGTCCCTACTTGGATGAGGTTAGTGAAAGTGACCCATGGACCAATACTCACCTAGAAGTGTTGTAAGAAATTATTTATCAGTTGATCAAATGCATATGAAATTATTTGGGAGAGAAAATAACTAGTCTAATGCAATGCATTTTAGTGATTGTGTGAATAGTTTCACTAGCAATGGATCTTGGAAGATAAAATCACTACACAACACAGTGAAAGAAAAAAAATGAGATTGTGGGTATCCTTTTCCACTATAATTTTCAAACCTTGGTGCTTCAAACCCTTGTGGTAAAGGTGTATTAAGAATGTGAAGAGCTAAAGAGTTGCAATGATAATATGGTTGTACTAATGGTTGCAAAGAGGAACTAATTAAGTTGACAAGCTGATTTTGTATTTGTCCCATGTTTTGCAAAAGAATGTTAAGCACACAGTTGATTGAAACAACCAAGGTTTTCACTTTAGAAGCTTGAATAGTTGATGTATGTGTACCTATAGATGTTGTAGTGAAATTTGGCTAATAGGTAGAATTAGGTTGGGATGTACTAAGTGGTTACATGCCAAGAAAGGGGTGATAAGTACCAAAGAGACTTATAGTAGTAGCAGAGGAAGATCAAATTAAAAATAACCAGAAGGAATAGTCATTGTAACAGGTGAGACATTCACCATATAAATAGAATACCTTGTGATAGACATAGATAACTATGTGCTAATGATATTAGACTATGAGTAGATCCTATGTTTCCTAGAATGGATGAATAATAGGGCACATTACTTTCAACGATGTATACCGCTATTCGAAAAAATCAAGGCCTTTATGATATAAAATTAACAAGTTTCTTCGATTTTCAACAAGTACATTTGAGTATAAGAATCATTTGATAATATAGTTTGAAATTCTCTTAAGTTCTCCTCTAGATTTAGAATGTACTCAAAAGGAACCCAAAGAGAAGCATCATGATCAATAGGAGGATGAATAGGTGATGTAGAATGATTAGAACCAAGATACAACAAAGAAAAATCAGGGGCTAAGCCCATAGAATATTTCTCCACTATAAAAACTGGTCTAGTTCTAAGAGGACTACTAGGATGTTTTGAATATGACATGTTTAGGTTTCTATGAATCCTTCTTAATATCTCACTAGAAGAGGTGTGTTAGGTTGTGAAACTCATGAGTATCACAATTCTCAACCTATCTATCTTTTCAAACCTTTGGCAAAGAAGAAGGGTAAAAATGACATTGTGGGCTAGGTGGAGGGACGAGCATGGAAAGTGAGGGAAAGAGTGCTGAGGATAAGGACTCCAAATGGGAAACTATTATGGCCACGAGTATTGATATGGGAAAGAAGAAAACAAGCATCAGGAGGTCTCATAGACTAGCAAAGAACAAGAAAGAGATAACAGTGGACAAAATTTCTAGCAACTTGGAGTGAACTGGTGGAAAAAATGAGTGTAAGGACACTGTGGAGGAGGCTGAGGAGTTCATGGATGGCCCAAGTCAATTCTCAAACCTGAAAAAATGCTTAAAGAAGACTCCACCCACTCTTTGGATCCTAGGGCTATGGAGGAAGAGACAACTTAGAGGAAGAGCAACAAGGAGGAGGACATCAACGAGCTATGGGAGTGGATGGAGAAACTTGAATGAAAGTTCACCAGGCTAATGCATTTTACCATTAAGACCATCCACAGAGTCTACCAATGTCATCAAGGAGGAGGTGGACAAGAAGAACGAGGGTGAGGGCCCTAATTGGGTCAAAGATGATGTTTTAAATCTCCTCATTCAGAAATGGGATGATGTCACCAATTAGTGGGATAGTCTGTGTGTCTCTATTGGGTCTTTGCTGTTTGAGTGCTGTGTCTATTTCCTTTTTGGTTTATGCTAGTTTTTTTTTGAATTCTATTATGTACTATTGATCTTGGTACTTTTTAGCCTACCACGCTTGTAGGGTAATGGGTACTACACCCAGTAAATGCAGCTTATCTAATAAAAAAAAAGGGAAGTAAATGAGGTTGAGTTTTTTGAAATATATTTTTGTTTACAAAATTAATTTTTTTTGCTAAGAGCATCATGTTCACCAAAATATAAGATATATAATTGAGTTGTATGAAAGAAAAGTGTTTTCTTTGAGAACTAAATTTTTTACTACATTTAAATGAATTAGGTGTTACTTAACAATATTACTTTTTTATAAAACTAGATTAAAATCTAGAAAATGAAACTAAATTAAATAATTTTAATATTATTTTCCAATTATTTAACAAAATGATAAGAATATCAATTTCTATAAAAAAGAATTATAAATTGATGATATCAGAAATAGAAAGTAAAAGTTGTAAATATTCTTTTGTGACTTGTATGATCTCACTATCATGGACACCAATACCACATGTAGACTACAATGTAACACATTGTCATCCTATACAGACAAAAATAGAAAACCATAGAAGAAAGTAAATATCACTTCTACACATATTCCAAAGGGATTTAATAATATAATGTGTTATAAATTTTACACACAAATTTGATAGAAGTAGTAAACACATATTTATATCCAAAAGATTCAAATAAAATACTAGAGCAAGGAAAAATATCACAAATTCAATCCAAAGCAAAGGAAAATCTAAAAAATTGCATATAAATAGAGAAGAAAAATATTTGGGGTGGTTGTGTTAAGGGGCTTGCCTTAGTTAAACCCTCATCTCAACATTTCTACATTCATGGACAACCAATTAAGATTATGATAAAAGAAAGAAATCATAAAAATATTAGAATATACATGTGTAATGCTAGATAAAATAAATAACTCAACAATAATACAATGATATTTCAAAATATTGACTCTGATAAATTACCCAAAGTAAGAGAATTAGACAATATGAGAGAATTCCACCTAGATGGTATCATAGACCTCTAGAAGGATTCAAAAGTTATAGAAAGACTATACCTTTCAATCTCACCTTGGATAAATGACATGCAATCTAGCTAGAAGAGAATATTGTATTGGGATGAAGGCTTCAAGAAATTCAGAGTTTTAGCTCGATGAAAGACAAAATGTGTGTGTGTGTGTGTATGGACCAATATGTGACTTAGAGTTCCTTTATCATTCTTTCCAAGGATAATATTTAATTTTTCTAAAATTGAATGCCTCAAAAGCATATACAAGTCTCAATTGACAACAAGAGTGTTAGAACACTATATTTCTTGGAACATAACATTCCAACGGGGTGATCCCATAATAGTGGTTTACAATTTTTGGCCAAACTGGACACTGAAATTATTATTTTTAACTGAATCTTCACATTCGGGCACCTATAGCGGCTAAACTGTGAGGAATTTGAAGATGGTGCAAACTAGAGTCTCATCAAATTTTGTCTGTAGATTCTAAAAATATTTTTTTCAAAATTTTTGGAATCAAATTGCACTTCTTTTTCCATCTCCCACGAAAATTGATTTTTTTCAGAAAACAACATTTTTAAAAAGTGACGCACAATCGATAACGCATAACTTTTTTTCCATGAAGGATAAAATTCTAATTCTTTCAAATTTAGATTTGTAACTCTGATATCTAGTGCTTCCACATGGTTAGATAGTTTTTTATTGAATATTTTTTCCTTAATCAAGTTTCAAAGTCAAACGAATTACAATTCAGACATAGTACGACCGTATAACGTAACTTTTTTTGTATATTCAAAATTTTATTTTTTTTTTGTTGGATCAGGACTTAATATCTGGTCCACTCATATTTTTCAATTTTTTGATAATCTTCTATTTTTCCACATGTGAAGAACAAAGAAATTCATTTTCAATGAAAAACCTATGTTTAATAAAACTTAAACAAATACATAACAAAACCAAAACATATTAAAATTATATTCATTGGATAGCTTGTTCTGAGGAATACCATAATCATTTGAAATAAATTTTAAATGAATTCATTTGATCCCCCAAAAGCTAAATCAAAAAGTGATTTTTATCACATTTGATAGGTGTAAAGGAGACGCATTTATAGGTATGGTTTAAAACTAGTGAGGTTCTATCCAAGGGGATTTGATCTAAGGTGATTTGATCAAACCCTCTTCAATTGGAATCCTTAAAATGAAACTTTTTAAGGCTTAAATCGTTATATTTTCTAAAAATATGTGATTTCAACTAAAATTCGTTCCTCTCAGAAATTGTAAACCACTATTATGACAGCACCAAACGGTCCTTTGAATTTCAAAATTTTATGAGATGCAACATGTTGCACATATGTCCATGCTATTATCCAGGGAAATCAAACCCAAAAAGTAATAGACATGATAATTTTTCTAGTAGAAAAATATTTCAATATCATCATATGTATTAAAATTAAGATATTTCATTTATCATGCTAAAGGGGAGTTATCATGTAATGTGAAATTGCAAGGGGTTATATGTAATTTTTGACATTACAAATGGCATCATCCATGAATTGTTGATGAGAGGAGGGAGACATGACGAAGGTATGTTTGAACCCAATGATTGAACATACACCCAACAACATGGAAATACTGCAACCAAGAGCCTCAACAAGAATTATGAAAAAGATAAGGAGAGATAGGGTCCCCTTTCCATATTCCTCTACTACTTAAAAAAATATTGGCTACCCATTGATGAAGAACTTTAGTATTTCATCCTTGTTGTGGTGTATGCATTAGTATATTAGGGTGTGTCCTTGTTTAGAATTAAGAAAATCATGATGACCATGAGAATATTCACTTTCATTTGAATGAATGTCACTATTTCTATCACTATCATCTTTGCTTCCATGCAAATTTTGAGAGGACCCCTCAACATGATAAGGAATTTGCATACATGAGGATTCTTGGACTCCCAAAAGGATACTCTTCATTGTATTCTATATTAAAATTTCCTTGAAATCTAATTGTGGAGAATGATTTTTTAATCTTTCCTTTATTTTTACATTACATTGGTCTCACACAAAGTTAAATAATTTTTTTTATACTATTTAGTTGGTTGTGTTTGACTTGTGAGCCCACCAATATATTGAATTTGGTCATAAATGGTCTTAGCCCAATTTATTAGACCATTGAAGTTATAAAGGTTTAAGATTATAGTCATATCCCACAATTTTTATTTTTAGACACATAATGAGTATATTTTTGGGGCTAAATTCTTATTTTTTCATCACATGTTAAAAATTGCTACTAGTCTCTTAATCTAGGCATAAATAAGGGTCAAATAAGCACTTGATACACTTGAAGGTACATGCACCCATGACATGATAACAAAGGGTGTTGTCTAATTCTATGGATTGAGATGGAAAACCTTTATCTCCTTCATTGTAAACCTATATGGGGAATCAAACTTAGCCTAGAATGAAATAACTTTTAAGGAATTCATATAGCTCACTAAAACATAAGCTTTGACTTTAAAATTAAAAACGAAAAGAATAGTAAATTTAATTCTCAAGATCACATAAAGTGCAAGAGGAGTGCATATGAAAAATGCTCAAGATCATAGAAAGTGCAAGAGGAGTGCATATGAAAACTATCCTTGAGTAACACAAGCAATTAGCTTTATTTTTATTTTTTTATACATATGAAAACTATCCCTGAGTAACACAAGCGATTAGCTTTATTTTATTTTTTCCTCCTCCTCCTCCTCATACAGTTGAAGGTACATGCACCCATGGCCATGATAACAAAGGGTGTTGTCTAATTCTATGGATTGAGATGGAAACCCTTTATGTCCTTCATTGTAAACCTATATGGGGAATCAAAATTATCCTAGAATGAAATATTTTTTAAGGAATTCATATAGCTCACTAGAACATAAACTTTGACTTTAAAAGCAAAAATGAAAAGAATAGTAACTTTAACTATCAAGATCACATAAAGTGCAAGAGGATTGCATATAAAAATTCTCAAGATCACAAAAAGTGCAAGAGGAGTGTATATGAAAACTATCCTTGAGTAGCACAAGTGATTAGATTTATTTATTTTTGTTATGCATATAAAAACTATCCTTGACACAAGTGATTAGCTTTTTTTATTTTTGTTATGCATATGAAAACTATCCTTGAGTAAACACAAGTGATTACTCCTCCTCCTCTAGCTCCTCTTGCTCCCCCCCTCCTCCTCTTCCTTATTATCCTTCTCCTTCTTTTCTTCCAACTTCTAGTCCTTCTTCCTCTACATAAATGTAAAAAAAAACTATGACTTGTGGCGTAGTGAGTGAATAATAGAAAAATGTAAAATTGCAATAACTCACTCAATATTGATGAACAAAAGATAAAACTTGGACTATAGATTCATTTCTTGACCCTCCAAAAAAAATCATAGTCATTTTGAAGATATAGGAAAATATTTAAAGATTAGGGTTTCATCGTCACCTTTTCCTAAATAATTTCTTTGATACCACTTGATAATATCCATACATATAATAACAGTAGCAAGATAATTTATAAGATAGATCACACACCACACATGAGATTTTTGTGAGCTAAGGTGACTTAATGTCCAATATATATAAAATATAATAAATATTTGAGGTAGGTAACACCATAACACACTCCTTGTGAAAGAAGTCACTCTACATTATACCTCTAAGAGGTCAAAAATACATCATACTCATCACATCCTTGCAATGTTATTCAACTTCTTTGTATAGACCTCCTTCTAATAATGTAATGGAGGGGTGAACCAAACACCCAATGTAGGCCTACTCATTACTTAATATAATTAATTACACTTAAGTTGCCTACTTGAACCACTATAACTAACTTAAAGGATGTGTGCCACACATCAACATCTCTATCCACTTATATACATTACATTATCATATTCCTAGGTACACAATAGATGGTTTATTCATAATTAATATAGTTAAAGTTTTTTTTTGGTCAATAATAAGTTTTTATTTTATTGAAATCAGAAACAAAGTTACATTTATAGAAGTAAATCAAATCCACACACCAAGTATCAGAACAATTATCACCAATTTTCTTGCATTACCATACAACCAAAAAATCACAAAACCCTACCCTCCTACGGGTGATCCCACAAAGCTGGTTTACAATTTCTAGGAGGAACTAATTTTTGTTGAAATCACATATTTTTAGAAAATATAATGATTTAAGCCTTAAAAGGTTCCATTTAAATAATTTCAATTGAAGAGGGTTTGATCAAACTACCTTAAATCAAATCCCCTTGGATAGAACCCTACTAGTTTTAAACCATACCTATAACAGAGTCTCCTTTACACCTATCAAAATGCTAATAAAAAACCACTTTTGATTTACCTTTTCGGGGATCAAATGAATTCATTTAAAATTTATTTTTTGCAAGTATGTAGTCCTTATTATAAGCTTCGCAAAAAGTATAATTTTAAATAAATTTAATTTAATTATTATATTTATTTTTTATTTCTTGTGAATGTATTTTTTCGCCGAAAATCAAGCTCTCTGTTTTGCACATGTGGAAAAATAGAATTTATTAAAACCAAAAAAAAAATTAGTGACCAGATGTTGAAGTCCTTGATCAACAAAGAAAAAAAATTGAATTTTGATTACATACAAAAAAAGTTACTATTATGGGTCAGCTATGTTTGAATTATAATATGTTTGAATTTGAAACTTGATTAAAAAAAAAATATTCAATAAAAAACTATCTAACCAAGTGGAAGCACTAGATATCAGAGTTACGAATCTAAATTCAAAAGAATTAGAATTTTATCCTTCAGGGAAAAAAGTTATGCATTATACGGTGTCACTTTTTAAAAATGTAGTTTTATGAAAAAAATAGTTTTCGAGGGAGATGGAAAAAGAATTGCAATTTGATTCCAAATTTTTTGAAACAAATATATTTAGAATCTATAGACAAAATGTTATGAAACTCTAGTTTGCATTGTCTTCAAATTCCTCACGGTTTAGCCGCTATAGGTGCTCGAAAGTGAAGATTTAGTTAAAAAAAATATTTCAGTGTCCAGTTTGGCCAAAAATTGTAAACCACTATTGTGGGATCACCTCTACACCTAAACCAGGACTTCAAAAAACATCTGCTGTTTGAACACTACCACACCCGACAACCACTACCCTAACTAACCACCCAAAATAAGCAAAAAACCCATTGCAGGGAGACAAATTACACAATTTTTTTCAAAGGTTCACCCGACTCTAGCAGCATGATTTCATTCAACAACTTGGCCTTCTTCTATGGATGTAAGCCTCTGCATTCCTGCAATTCTTCTCTCACAATCGCCTTCAGATCCGCCAACATTTTTTCCAATTCCACTAGCTCTGCACAAATTTTTAACAACTGCCAACCTCGTGCCGCATCCTCCCTCCAACGATCTTTCGTGCACCCCTCTAGCCATCTTATAAACATATGGTTTAAATTCATCATTTCTGGGCCACCTCCATCCTGACCCTCCTCCTTTACTAGCCCAACACTAGGTATCGCTCATTGCAAGATTATTTCCATACCACCCAAAAATTCCTTTGGCACAGAGCTTTCATTATTCTCCACACTTCATTCATTGGCTCCCCTACATCCAGTCCCCACGCCATTACCAGTGAGTAAATATCCGAGTTCATTCAGTATCTATGTGTCAATTTCTCAAATCCCTCCCCAAGCATTAATTTAACAGCTTGCGTTGCTTCTTTTTCCTTAAATAGGAAGAGCCCACACAACCTCTTCATGGAGGCCTTCCCTTTGAAAGGGTCTAGTTTTTTGTGAGATGATAGTAGGAAACTTGCCTCCATTGCCGTAATTCCAGCCAACTACTCCTCATCACATCACCACACAACTTGACCTCCCAAAATAGCCACCATCTTCCTTAAAAAACTTCAGAGATGGTGTGATTAAACCTCTCCTTACTTCGCCAACCTGAACAATTAATTTCATTTGTACAACAACGCTGCCATCACCTCCAATTCCCTGATTCCTCATTGCTTTGGTTTTCCTTTGCACCTTGGTCCTTATGGAAATCTACCTTCATACACTTGTAATCCCTCCTCCAGATCTTTCTCATTTATTGCTCTTAAGTCTTCATATATCTTACAATGTCTACTTCCTGTAGAGAAAGCACCCATTTCGAGAGCATATCTGCCTCCACATTGCCCATCCACCGTACATGGCTCACCTTGAAAGCTTCAAAACATTCTAACTCCTCCTCTATCCTCCTTACCACCCCTTGTAAATGCCATGCATTAATATTTCCTTTAACTATAGCTTGAATTGTTAGGAGCGAATCACCTTCCAGATGAACCTTGGAAACTCCCATCAACCTTGCTAATTTGATTGTCATTAAAGCAGTTGATGTTTCTACCACATTATTCATTCCATCTCTTAGCCTCATTGCTCCATAGGCTATGACGTTACCATTCCAGTCCCTGATTATGCATCCAACCCCCGATGGACCCGTATTTCCTTTTGCAGCTCCATCAAAATTCGCTTTCCATGTAATGCCCCATCTTATAACCTAAGGAATGTTTGCAATTGTGTATAAAAGTGAAATATATTTTTTTTTTTTAGTGTAAATATTATCTTAATTAGTTGCATACATTCACTAAGTTACGCGATGTTACACTACTTGAGGTTCCATAGACGACTTTAGTATATAGCATTACTCATATTTAATTAACATAAACTTAAAAATAAACATTGCATATCATTTGAGTTCCATTCATGAAAGTATAAAGTACAAATATAAATCTTACATTGCATTTGAAATGACATTACAATACTCATTCATCTGATGAGGTAGATCAATAATAGTTACAATTACATTTTACAAATATTCACCTCATAAAAAATTGAGGGATGTTACAAATACAAGATTTACAATGATACAATAAAAAAGTACACATATGTATCCAAATACGAGTTCTCCATCTATGAAGCTCTCGTTGCCATGATCATAAACTGGGGACCCAACGGAGTAAGGTGCACGTTCCACCCAACCATGTGGTACCCGTAGGTCCACCCCCATGTGCTAGGAGATAGTAATATGGTTACCTAGACATAACCTATTCACCCTAGACACAAGTACATAACTAATTGATGGTTACATTGCTTCCAGAGTTAAGACAATCAAATGTGCTAAGTACACAAAGTAAACTATTATTTTAGGTGGAGTTTCATCACAACATTGCAAAGGTTACCCTAGTGTTTCTTCCTAGGTTCCGGCCCCCAACATGGGTTACCCTGGTAACCTCTTACAAAACCCAACCCCATTTGCAAAATATTGCGAAATCGAATATCTTTTAAAGTAACAAAATATTGATTTGCCATTCCAAGCCTTCTCATCTTATACTCAAGACTAAACTAGCTCTAGAGTCTATAAGTGAGGCATAATCATCTTATTAAAGATTTTAATCTAACTACTGTGTTATTTAGTTATCACTGACTTACTAACTCTTTGTAAGTTACCCTGACACCACTTTGTGTGTCGGCCCTCACATAGAGCCACTCCCCTAAACATAACAAAGGAATTCTAAGTTTCCCTGACTAAGGTAGGAAAAGTGCACATATATCCAAAATCAACATATAAGACTAAACGTATCATAACGGACATCAAATCTTTGTTCATAAAAATAGGTGTCTAATCATCACACATAGTCATGTGCACTACCCTAGTAAACCCAAAAATATGAAATCATTAAGAAAATAACTTGTTCAAAGAAACTATGTCTGGAAGACTTACTATCACAGTTATCCCAATCTTTTACAACTGACGTAATAGGGGTAAACATAACTCAAAAATCATTACAAACAAATAAACAATCTATCGTTTGGATTTCCTAAATCCATTTATTACAATCACTCATCTTATACAATTACTCGAAATAAATAAGATTCAATTTGCAATAATAAAGTAGAACTAATTATTTAATTTCAATTTCCACAATCATGCTAAATAATAAAATTCAACTCCCTGTTACAATAAATCAATATAATAACCTCCTTTATTCACTTAAATGTTTCATTTTCTCAACTCCTAGTTAATCATAAGTTAACTTAACAAATACAAAATTACCAAATTCAACCAATATAAATAATATATATATATATACATATATTATATATACTATATATTATCAATAATATATAATATATATAACACATATACTATATTATATATATTTGTTTTTACTAAATCGAAATTAAATTGAAACCATACGAATTTTTCTTTTAAACAAAAGAAACAAAATTTTAAAACAAAACTCGGCCGCACCAGGTAGCCTCCACTGTGGAGGGCACACTACCTATGGGACAACGTCTCCTCCACAGATCTGTGGAGGACACTGCCTCATGGCAGCCGCTCCCCCATAGAACTATGGTGGGCGCTGCCTCACAGCGGCCGCGCCCCACAGTGGGAGCGACGGGGTTGGGGATAACCCTAGCCCCTCCTTGTTATTATTAAATGCCAAATAAAATAAATCTATTCCAAATTAAATTTTGGATTTTAACTTTAAAATGGTAATTCGTTTTTATCCATTTTCGCCTGTACGACGATTTCGAAAATACCTAAATAAATAAAATATTAAATATAGTTTTGCAATCCAATTTATATATGAAAATATATATATATATACAAATTTCAACAGGGTTTTCCTATAAGGAAATTGAAAAATTTCTTCAGGATTGAAATGGAGAAATTGAATATTTCAACAGTATGCACAATATTTTTTTTTTCCTAATAAATTCTATTCTATTTCCTGGGGATTAAATTTCATTTTTCAAACAAATAATTTCCCTCACATTAATTTAATCAAACATTTCTACAAAAAGAAAGCTACAGAAGTTTTTTGAAACCAACAAATCCTTACAAAACAAGAATATAGTGAACAATTTTCCCAAGAAGTACAGGGATTTAAATTAAATGAAATTTCTTTCACTGACATTCCTTTCAACAACAAACAAATTATAAATCACAAGGAAAATACCTGTTTTTCCTTAGCTTTAGAAATTATGTCTGGTGAAGAATAGCTTTGCCTGTAGCTTCCAAAGCCTTTCCCGAACACAAATTCCCAATATGCCAAACCAGAGAACTTCCAGAAAATATCCAACAACACAAAAGCACAAACAATTTTTTTTTAACAGAGCAATAATTCATTTCTCGTGAAGAATAGAATGTAATCTTCTATTTCCCCAAATCCTAGATAATATCCGAGGAAATCTTCAACCAAAAAGCAATCAATTCAAATGGCACACATGTCGAGAAGAAACAAATATCTCCAACAACTTCCCGACAATCTTTCCTTTCAAGATTTGCATGCCTTTTAAAATAATTTACAATTTCCAATTTTCAAAATGCAAATTTATTTAACAATAAAAAAAAAGCCATTTCCCAAATAACAATTAATTTAAAATTAAATCTATTCACACATTTAAAACCCATTTTAATTTAATCAATTAATTTATTTAATTAAATGAATTTAATCTCAATGATCAAATTATTTAACCAAACAAACTAATTAATTAATTAAATAAAATGTAAAACTTATTTCTTTAACATTTAAAAATTTAATTTAAAACCACAATAAATTTAAGTATAATAAACTATCATTAAATTGACAATATTTTCCTTTTAAAACAATTAATCCAAACAGGAACAAACAAGACAACCTAAGACTCCAAACTAAACTGACGATGTACTGTGATTGGGTTTAAGACTAGACTAGGATGAACCATGTTACTACCTCCCAATCAACATTTCCGTTGAATCTTAACACGCTCATACCTGAGTAACCAGGTGGAGTCGGTGTCATGTACCTACAATCCTACAATCAAACCAATAACATGCATATATATATAATCCATTGTACAGGCACACCGTGCGGAGAAAATCACGAACATCACAGGGCACTCACAAGCGAGTGATTCAACTCCGTTCTCCACACAATACACGTCACATCAGACTGACAGATTAAATAACAGTTAGTCCATCATAAACGTATATATAACAATAACATCTGAAGGAAATATCTACGCTATCAGAAAGCATGTCAAAAATCAATTATCACCATACAATGTATCATCATAACACAAAGTGAATCCACTGTCGCTCAAAATCAGCGATCAAAAATATCCAAACCAAAGTACCAAAGTCTAACAGTGTGAAAACATACAAATAGAAAACCTAAGCATAAATGGAGGGGTACTACATTCCACCATCCTATTTCCACTTTTTCCCATTTTACTTCTACAACCTCATTTCTCGTTGGATCAACCCAACCCAGCCCCTTAACAAGAAATATAGTTAAAGTTTATTACATAATAGTGAAACGTGACAATTAGTCAGTTGTCTATTATGATATTTAAAACACTAACCATGAGTGGCTTTTTTGCATATGTTATTAATGGTAGTCTTAAACACAATGATCCAATAGAAAAAGTAAACTTGTCTCAAATGACAAATATATAGATATTAGAAGATATTGATGTGGACCCCTACTTTAACATAACCCACTTAAAACAAACCATATAAAATAATAATAACAATTAGTTAAATAAAAATAAAATTGTAATTTAACACAAAAAATCATAGCTTCATTTCCTTTACTAATAAATATGCCATCTTTAAATATCATAATACTTATTTGAAAAACTGTTTTAATTTGAAAATTGAAATTAAAAAATCACTTTTCATATATAAATATTATAATAAAAAAAAAATATTTAAATATTAAATAAGTTTAATAGAATTAACACCCTTTAATAAAATAAAATTCTAAATCCTTAAATCCTTAACACTAAAGAAATAAATAAATCAATCATTCGTACACCCATCGAACTTTACCAACCAGCAAAAAAAACTAAAATAAAGGAAAGGTTTTAAAGAATCATGGCAAACCATACAGTGGCTGCAGGACAAGAAGATGGCCCAGGCCTGAAATTTAATAGTTTATGAACAATTTTAGGCCATAGTTTAAAGTTTTAAAATTGCAGTAACTAAATTATTATTATTGTTAACAAGTACGATACAATTTAAGGAGAAGAAATATATATTTAGATTTGTTCAAATGCACTGTACGTCACAAAGAATGTGGTTTTACATGGAATAATGTCAATAGGTCATTCAAGCGGTAATTTGACTCAATATAAAGGAAAGAAAAGTTTTTATAGTTTACGATATTGATGATCTGTTTTTGAGTTTACAGATGATTTGAAGTATATGGGACTATCGGATACTGAATAAAAAGGAAAGAAAAGTTTTTATAGTTTACGATATTGACGATCTGTTTTTGGGTTTACAGATGACTTGAAGTATATGGGACTATCGGATACTTCTGGTATAGAGGAGGCACCTAACTTGTGCTTCACAATACGAAGTTTGAATACCCTACCTACTTTAGGATTTTAACTTGTGACCTCTCTTTCAAGAAAACACATTTTCCACTATATGACTAACTGAGAATTAAAACATATTCAATTTAAACAAAAGATAATTTGGATTTCTCTTCATTAATAAATATGACATCCCTAAAAACATCTCAAACGGTGATTGAGATTGGCTCATTCCCAAGATGGCCGGTCTGCCCAGATTTTACTGCCCCTAGTTATTTCCTTTACCGTGATAAAAACCTTTGCCTAGTACCCAAAACCAGTAAACGGAGGTCATGAATGATCCGGACAAGTTGGATTTGATAGGATAAAGAAACAACACTGTGATACCATACTCTTTACTCTCTTGCGTAAGCTTTGAATAAAGTTTTCAATAAAGAAAAGGTGTCATATTAAGAAAATGACTTAGTTCTTAATTTTGGTATCATAAAGCCATTCTGCCTTCAAATAGGTCTTTCTTTTGACGTTCATTTCTTGGGTCTATGGAGAGCTTTAAATCTTTAAAAAATTTGGATATTCTTTAATGTGCTTTGCTTGCATTTATTTGGTATAGTATATAAAAATAATAATCTTTTATTTTTCTTGATATAAATTGAAGGATTAAATTTTTTTCTTTGAAGTTAAAATGTATAAATTTATATCATTGTTTTTGTCTTCTGTCTATTCTTTCTTTTGCTCCTTTTACTATTATTTATTGTCTTTCTTTTTTTTTTTCTTGTTTCTCTTCCTTTTCATGGTCTTCATATTCATTTTCTTGTTCTTATTCTTTTTATTGATTATCATATTCTTGTTGTTATCATGTTATTGTTCTTCTTCCTCCTCTTCTCCTTTCTCGTTCTCCTCATTCTTTGTATTCTCCTTCTTGTTCTCCTCCTTTTTCTTCTTATTCTTTTTATTGTTGTTTGCATTTATGTTCTTGTTCTTATTCTTCTTCTTGATTATGATCACCCCTACTTTCCAATTCTTTTTCCTTGTTATCCCCATCTACATCACTCTTATTTCTTTTGGAACCCATCTATCCAAAAATGTTTGTTCTAACTTATTAAAAGAACAATTGTACATATGTGATTGACCATACAATATTTAAGCTTCAACTTTCAAGTATACACCAATAAATGAAATCCATAAAATATATTTACCATAAATTCTTTAGAAATTGAGCTTCCATTTAATGCATACCACTTCCACTAAAGACATCCATTAAATTAAGGTATTAAGAAAAAAATTCTTTCATTAGAAAAACTTTCTACCACATATCATTAACAAAAATTTGACCCATTTGATTCATGATGTAGTCAACCTCAAATCTAAGCAAGAAATTAATAAATCCCTAATGAGTTTTGATGGGATTTTTACATAAACTTCAAAGAAAACAAGAGAAATTCTCCAATTCATAGTCTACAGAGTGAATTTATAAAAAAATATAAAATTTCAACAACTCACTCAATATGGTGGTCAATAGCCAAATCTTGGACTATAGCTTCCTTATTTATACCTCCAACTTTAATAAAAAAATTATAGAAAATTTCATTGTCATTTAGAAGATATAGGTAAAACTTTAAAATAAGGGTTTTATCTTCACCTTGTCCAAATTGTAGCTGTGATACAATTTTATAAGATCCATTCTTATAATAATAGAAATAAAAAATAATAGAAGATAGATCACACACCACAAAAGAGATGTTTATGGGTAAATGAATTAATATCCAACATATATACAAATAGAATAAATCCTTGAGGTAGGATAACACCATAAAATACTCCTTATGGAAGAAGGCAGTCTACACTCTCTCCAAGAGATGCTAAATGCAACATCATACCCCTCACATGTCCTATCAATTATATTTTCCTTCTTTATATAGATATCCTTCTATTAACGTAATGGAGGGGTAAATAAAAAATCTAATGTAAACCTTCTCATTAGTAATATAATTAATTACATTTGAGTTGTTCACATGACCCAATATAGCTAACTTAAGCTATGCTAGCCACACGTTGGCAACTCTATCCACTTATATGCATCATAATATCATATCCCTAAATACATAATTGATGGTTTATTCATAATTAATAAAACTTAAAATTTATTACATAATAGTCAAATGTGATTTTTTAGTCGATTGTTTATTATGATATTCAAAATATTAACTATGAAGTTTTAGGAAAGTAACTACATGGAAAAGACTAACTAACCTTGAATGAAAAGTATGTAGATATTAGAAAAGATTGATGTGGACCCTATTTAACATATACTAACTAAGAAAAACCTTATGCAAAATAATGACAATTGATTAAATAAATAAATAATTTATTTTAATTAAAAATAACATTTCCTTCACTAATAAATATACCATGAACATCAAAATTACTTTTTCAAAAATATTAAAATTTTAAATTTTAAATTAAAAAATCTCTTTTCACACACATATTATTATAAAAATAAAAATATATTAAAATCTTTAAAAAATTTAGTAGAATAAACAATCTTTAATAAAATAAATAAATACTTCTACATCCTTAACAGTTAAAAATAAAATCAATCACCGGTACACCCATCAAACTTTACCCTCCCAACAAAAATAACTTAAATAAAAGAAAGCTTTTAAAGAATCATGGCCAACCATACCGTGGTTATAGGACAATAAGAGCACCAGTGTGCCCAGATTTTAGTGGCCCTACTTATTTGCATGCTCTCTTGAGCGAGAGTACTATGATATATATAGGTTGGCCCAGGGTTGGAATTTCATAGTTTATGAACAATTTTAGTTTAAATTTTATTGTAACATGAAAAAGTTAAACTATTATTATTGTTAACAAGTTTCTAAGTACATGTCCATTTTAAGGGTGTGTAGATAGTTAGATTGGGGTATGCATTGTGTAGATGTTATTTTGTAGATAGTTTTTTTGGTTGGGATCAGCTGTTTCTTTGTTGAATATTTTTCTTTATTTTTTGTATAGTAATTTATTGTTTTTAAATTTTTTTGAACATTTTAAAAAAATTATTTTTTTATCATTAATATTTTTGAGTTGGTCTAGTACTCTTGAGTTAATTTTATAATATTCTCGAGTTGATCTCATGGTGGAGAATTTGTATTCTTAAAAGAGACCACAAGCTCAAATCTTGTAGGGGATGGGATACTCACTAACCAACATCTCTGTATTCATCTCGGGTGTAGAGTCAATTTTTTTTTGGATTTCTTGAGATGAAGTCTCACTTTCAACATTCTCTTGGAACATGTCACCCCCAAGGGTTTGAGAATCTACGTTTAGCTTATCACCATTGATGTCAGGGATACTAGCACATGGTGAACAAGGATTTTCTTCAAACTCATTTGAATGCACAAAGTCAAAGCCAGGAAAACACTTTCTCAATTCACATTCCTGCACATCATCAACAAGAATATGCCATTCAACATCAAATTTATCAGTATTTAGATCAAATTCATTAATGGGTGCTAAGCAAGGACCTTCTTCAACCAACACATTTGAGTAAACATAATCAAAATCAAGAAAATGCTCCCTAGTCTCATTCTCTTGGTCATATTGAAGAGATTCAACTTCTGAAATAACCTCTTGGTCGCTCTCTTGGCATTCCTCTACTTCATCCAAATGTACCATGTCATGAGTTTCTTTAGGGGACACTTGGCTGATCTGCACATCTACTCAAACTTCTTCTCTTAAGATTTCATTTGGGCATTTAAGTACTTGTCTTTGACCACAAGATTCATTGGCGATCTCATCTTGAGGTGTGTTATCTTCTTCAATCCATTCACTACTTAAATCAGCAGGGTCATCATCTTGTGTTAACCTATCAAGGTGTGTTTCTTCCTCATTCACCATCATGAAGGAATCTATGAATGCATCGATGAATCCATTCTCCACTTCTATCAAGCCCTCACTAGGTAGAGGAGTTTCATCAGTTGTTGAAATCATCTTAATGCAATGATCATGGTTATCAAAATATAGGGAAGAAGTAAACCTCTTCACACAGTTACTCTCATCATGTTGGATGGATTGATTATCTTTTTCATGTGTGCTAGTTGTTTCATCCTCCTCATTGAGGGGGTACCTACTCCAAGGATCCTCCATAAGTATTCCTTCAATAGTGATCAGTTGCTTGAAATATAACTCCATCCTACCTAGGAAGACATGGCAGTCCATCTGAGAGTGTTGATTAGTTTGATGTATCCCACATCCACTTGGCCCAACAAGTTTTGATAGTTTCAGATCTCCCAGCTCTTCTAATTTCTCCCTTATTCAACTTTGCATATGAGGGATATCAATCCAACATGAACCATGTTCCCTTATCCATTCCTCATCGCCCTAATTCTCATCTTGATCAGAAGAGTTGTCCAACTCGTTGGAAGGCATTGTTGATTTCTCACGACAACAATCCCGCATTAATACCTCATTTCCTTCAAAGCTATCGTTAGTACTAACATTCTCAACAAAGCTAGATTCTATCTTAAGATTAGCATTATACTCTAAATTTACATCCATTTCATACTTCTTACCAAACAAGTCATCAAAATTATATTCTGGCTTGTCAAATGTTTCATCTACAACTTCATTGACAAGTGGAGTACTTAACTCTGTGATTGGATTTTGCAGGAATAAGTTCTCCCAGTGGTCTTGTGTGTGATTGACCTGATGTGGGGTGTTGGAAAAGGTGGTGCTTGGAACCTTGGGAAGGTTGTAGCTACTTGGTGAGACTGATTTCACCTGGGTAGGGATGGTGGGTGAAGTGGCATAAGGCTGCAAATGATGGAAGTTTGCAAGCACAAGAAGATTATAACCCTAAGTTTGGTTATCTAAATTTCTAGTGTCACCTCCAAATTGTGCCAATAAGAGAGCTTTGTTCAATGCATCATGCAAGGATGTAGCCTCATCACAACATCTGATAATGGTTGCAGATGAAAGGTTTAAATCCCAATAATAATGTTCTATCAGTATATGATCATCCATAAATAAAAACCTGTGATTAAATTGATAAATGTGTTCTAATGGTATCCTTTTTGTAGCTGCCAATTCATGTAATGGGTGTAGAGCATGAGGATTAAACTGATCTAAGAATAATATTTCTAATTCTATCAATGAATAAATAGATTTTGGTGGAAGATTAACATACCATTGCCTTGCTGAACCTTGAAGTGTTTTGACAAATAATTGGCAAATGATATTGTGATGCTGAATCTAGAGAAAAATGAATATACGCCTACAAGTTTCGGCATGTTCAGAAGCGTTTTGCCCAGTGTTAGGGAAAAATAAAGGAAGCCTATCATACAGGTGACCAGGGATTTCATGGAAAAATCCTAGTGTATACAAAGGGCTACCCATTAGAGCCGGGTTTCCCAAGATCTGACCCAATCCAACTCACAACAATCCAAAACTACTCAAAGCAGCCCTCCTAGCGCCAGTTTTTGTTGACGTGTCCGATGGCACAACAATGTGCAAACAAGATATTGCTATTCTGTTTCTCCTAAAAGAGAAAGACAACACATGTATATCTTAGCTCCCAAGGTCTTTGTATTTGGTTCTCAACTGTACTGATGTTGCTCAGTGGTCAATGTAACAGTAATGTTCAAGGGGCCTGTTGGTGTTGAGCTTCTAGATTATTCTGAGATCAAACATAAACTTAAACCTACTCTAACTAGGGTTTTTAAAGAAATAGGAAAAAGATAGATCAAAGCTTTGGAACAAAAAAGAATGTTAATTCATCCAACTTAACCAGACTCATTACCTTTCAAGGAATTCCTAACTAAAACTGCAGAACAAAATTAACTTGTGATTAACACACAATTTCATTCATTCACAGTGCTGATTTCAACAACAAATTGCAAATCACTATTTAAACAAAACACAAGATAAAACTCCATTCCTTGAAAGCTTCTCAAATCAAATGATTAACTCAAGATAAATACCATTCTGGAACACAATCTGAAGTAGATTTTAATCTGGTTGCTTCTACTGTTAGTGAAACAGATAAGCAACATTTACAAATCTGACACAATCACCAATGTACAGAAAATCCATGACTCCAAATTATTTCCTTCTATACTAAGAGAACTTGAAAATACATTACAGTCTATACTAAACATAACTCCTACCCTAAGAAGATTACTACTATTCGAAATCTATTACTATGCCTCCTAAAACTTCTACCTATCTCTAACCCTACAACCTCCCTCCTTTACAAAGAGGAAAGAATGCCATATATACAGAGTGTACCCAAAAAGAATGCACTGGCCCCTGTTCTAGGGTTTACAAAATATCTTATTTTAGAAAGGTCGGCCCTCAAATATTTTGGGATAAAGTTGATTCTACATTAAACGTATATCCCTACTGTCCATGTTGGTGATGGATTGATCTGGGGATGACCCCAGATCTTTTGCAGTTATAACATTAACTTTATGCCCCCATGTCCATCCTCGAACTCCTTTGCAAAGTTGCATTGAATGCTTTAAAATATCATCATTAATGTCGATCTCTCTCTTTCCAGTAGTGATTCCAGCTGGCACTGTGACTCATGGTTTCGTCCTCCTTCCTTCGGCCCTCTTCCCGCTCCAGATTTGTCCATGCATTGACCGTCTTCTAGAAGCAGCATCAGACTTGCCGCTAGATCTAGACATCATTGTTCATCGAGCTGCTCCATCGGCATAACATAAGATGGTCGGCAAGCCCTCCCATCGAGCCTCTCTTTCTTTAGCGAGCACATTCCATCTCAGGGAGAATCCTTCATGTCGGGAGGACCTCACCTCGAACTCACGCCCTATCGCCGAGACATCCTTGGGTCAGCGAGACCTTTCATCGAGCGCATTCCACTATACCGAAGGGAGAAAACACGTCGGCGAGACCCTATCGGGTAGATAGGACCTCATAACGAAGCTACCTTGTTTCAGTGATGAAATGATTTCAGTCGAGAAAACCTTGATTGGTTGGGGAGACCCTTCGCTGAAGACACTCCTTTTTGTCGAGAACCCATTTTCCTTCAGGGAGACTTTACTTAGTCATCGAGACGTTATGCCAAACTCAGGACATTTCGATGAGGCCCTTGAGAAATATCATCATGTACAAAATTTAATCCTACAAAACAAGGTCTTCGTTAGTCCCTTAAACCATAAAAATATTACCTTCAATCTTACCCATCATACTTCTCTCATTTTATTATTCTTCGCTAGAAAATACTTACTTCCGACAGAGGTGGAACCAAATCCAAACTAGGAACATACTTCCCTTTTAAAACTGGCGGAGGCGGAACCAAATTGGGACCAGGACTGAGACGAGGGACAAAATTAGACGAATCCCAACGGAACCGGGATCGGGACAAAATTATGACCCAGAAATGACACCCCTACTTCAAAACTGGCGGGGGTGGGGCCAAAAAGAAACCAAAACCGAGACCAGAGTCGGGATGGGAACAAGATACAAACCAGACGCTAACCTCTCATACCGCCATCCTGGCTCCGCTCCCACAAAAGAAACGAGACGCAAGGGACATGGAAATAAATGCAGGCGGGATCGGAGCAAAATCTGATCCCGGGCGAAACACAATGGGGGCAGGGGCGGAACTAAATCCAAAATTGAAACTTCTTCAAAGTTTTAGCTTCGGATTCCATCCCGATTCCACCTCCGATGACATACAAAGAGACGACAAAAAGAATACAAAAGAAAAGGGGAAAGGAAGAAAAACACCCCACGACCAAACAATCAGAACCGGGGCAAAACAAAAGAACACAGTGGAACCGGGACCAGAACCAAACCAAAACCAAAAAAATTTCCAAGTTTCGGGTTCGGATTCTGTTCCGAACCCGCTTCTGACGACACCCGAAAAAGAAAAAGAAAAGGAACTAGAGCAAAAGAACAAGACACGTGGAACCATGATTAGAACAGAACCTAAACCTGAAACTTGGAAAAGTTTCTAGGTTCGGTTCCAGTTCCGATTCTAGGTCCGCAAAAGAAAAATTCCCAAGGCCAAAAAGAAAATACCTAAGGCACATGACACAAAACCAAAGGAAAAGACTGACGAAGAGAGAGAGAAAAGAAAAGCGGAGTTAGGGTCTGGATGGAACACGGATTGGGAACCTTGAAGAGTTCAATGTTCTGATTCAGATCCGGACCCGGCTCTGACAGAACAAAAAACACTATAAAAGAGGAATTGTCAGAATCGGAACCGGGAATGACACAAAACCAGAAACTTTTGAAAGTTTTCAAGCTCGGTATTGGTCCCAGTTTTGCATCTGACAGAATAAAAGAAAAATGCCTAAGGCAGAAAACCAAAGGCCAAAGGGAAAAGAAAAAAAGGGGGACCCATTTTGTTCTAGAATAAAATGTGGTGGTTATGCAAGGCATAATAGGATCAACAAAAGGTTTAATATTAAGAAGTGTTGGAATTAGAGGTGGGTCCATTAAAGGAGTGATGAACACTTGCACCCTTTTAGGATGAGGCTCATCAAGGTCACTAAGAGGGACCAAAGGTGGAGTAAAAGATACTTTAAATAATGGTTGAGAAGATAAAGAAGAAGATTTGGGAATAACCAAGTTACGAGGTGGTCTCATGGGAGGAGGATGTTCATATTCAGTTAGCTTCAAAGCAACTTGTTCATGAGCTAAAGCACTCTTACGACACTTACACTCATGCACAACCTAGTTTCAACAATTATATAAACCTAGAATAGATGTTTGAGATGACTCAGAAGAATTGCATACATTTCCATAGGTGGATTTGTCTTCACCTCTGAAACTAGTTGAATAAAAAGCTCTATAGATGGAGCAAGAGATGTCATGGATGCACGTGATGTATCCTGCATTATAGGTGCCTTTCCTCAATATTCTTTACAAGAGGAGGAATGGGAGGTACTCTTGGGGGACGAGACTTAGATGATGCATGAGAGGATTCAACCTTAGTGTTTTTCTTCCATTTCCTTGATGAGATAAGTTGACATATTGTAAGAATTAATGGTAGATAAAATACTCGAGGAGAACATTTTGATAACACAGGTGTCTTTTTCTATTTTTGTTACTTGAATAATCAAAGGATCTAAAGATGCCACTAAGTGTAGTGAAGACTTTGGAAGTATGGGAGACCTACTAAAGGGAGAACAATTAGCTATAGCTCTTGAAGAGGAAGGCATAAAGGATGAAGAATAATGTTGTAATGGAATGATGTGCTAGGAGCAACCACATGAGTAGAAGAAGATGGTGCTATAGATGAGGACATTGAGAAACCTACTTTGAACTTTGAATAATCTTTAAAAATTAAATGGGCATGAGGTTGCAAGGGTCCAAGTGGAGTAGGCTATAAGTGGTCTAAAGATAAGCCCACATGAAATACTAGTGGCTTGTATCTAGTGTCTTGCATAGTGTGCAAAAAATTATTATGAGGGAATTTCAAGAATTTTTGGACTATCGAAGTAACCAAATTCATAGAAACTATCTACATGGAATTAATGGTTTCACTTTGAAGAGATTAGATTTAGAAATCACAAAAATGTGGTGTCTATTGACATGGGTCCAACCTAGACCAACAAAGTAATAGAACCATAGGAGATAAAGAAATATAATTGTAAGTAAAAATGATCACATGATATTTTTCATACTTTTCTTTATTAAATTCACTGATAAAAATATCTTCTATGATAATACTTACCTTGTAAGAAAGATCAATAAGAAAACCATTGATGGTCTTTTGATTGAAACAAGCAGGGATATCAAGAGGAGTATACTCTCCATTATATGTAAGATCATTTGAAGTAAATGATATGTTAGGAAATTTAATGTCATGACCTTTCAAATAAATAGGTGCAACATCAACCATGTGTATGTATTGAAAATATGTAGGAGTTGAAGTTGTGCTTGTTACTAAATTTGTTGAATGAGAAGGAAAGGGATCAATGTAAATCTATAATTATTGGTTAAGTTTAGCAATATATTTATTTGCATTCTATTTTTTGTTACCAATCTGGATGACACCATTATCAATGTGGTCTTGGAAAATATGTTGAAGATGTGTACATATCTCAGTATCATGTCTAGGGACATAGTGATATTGATAGAACGCTTTTCATCATACCAAACCAAGTATGACTTATTTGAGGGAAGAGGTTAGATTATTTTTGGAAGAGTCATTAGTTTATATTTTAAGATCTTTTGCATTATACTATAATAGATATTGGATAGTTTCAAAAAATGTCTTTGCCTCTAAGGTGCTACTACTAAGACCTCAAGAGATTTAGGTATGGTGATTATGCTATCTTGATTAAAAGATTTATTTTTCTTGTAAATTCTAGAAGAAGATGCACCATCCTGATTATTAGAGTGAAGCAATGAAAAAGAGGCTCCGTATAGAGTCACATTTTGTTGATAATTAGGCAATACAATACACATATATGTGAAAAATAATTATATTTCATATACAAGAAATATATTTTTTCCCTAAGTGCTACTTGTAAGTTTTCAATGAATACCTACTATACATTAGAATCAAGGAGCACATGGGGAATTTGTAAAAAGAGTGATTGATATTGAAAGATAAAATACACTACTTTTTTGGTAAGTCCCTACTTGGATGAGGTTAGTGAAAGTGACCCATGAACCAATAATCACCTAGAAGTGTTGTAAGAAATGATTTATCAGTTGATCAAATGCATATGAAATTATCTGGGAGAGAAAATAACTAGTCTAATGCAATGCATTTTAGTGATTGTGTGAATAGTTTCGCTAGCAATGGATCTTGGAAGATAAAATCACTACACCACACAGTGAAAGCAAAGGAATGAGATTGTGGTATCCTTTTCCACTATAATTTTCAAACCTTGGTGCTTAAAACCTTGTGGTAAAGGCGTATTAAGAATGTGAAGAGCTAAATAGTTGCGATGATAATATGGTTGTACTAATGGTTGCAAAGAGGAACTAATTAAGTTGACAAGTTGATTTTGTATTTGTCCCATGTTTTGCAAAATAATGTTAAGCACACATTTGATTGAAACAACTAAGGTTTTCACTTTAGAAGCTTGAATAGTTGATGTATGTGTACCTATAGATGTTGTAGTGAAATTTGGCTAATAGGTAAAATTGGGTTGGGATGTACTAAGTGGTTACATGCTAAGAAAAGGGTGATAAGTACCAAAGAGACTTATAGTGGTAGAAGAGGAAAATCGAATTAAAAATAACTAGAAGGAACAGTCATTGTAATAGGTGAGACATTCACCATATAAATAGAAAACCTTGTGATAGACATAGATAACTATGTGCTAATGATATTAGACTATGAGTAGATCCTATGTTTCCTAGAATGGATGAATAATAGGGCACATTACTTTCAATGATGTATACCACTATTCTAAAAAATCAAGGCCTTTATGATATAAAATTAAAAAGTTTCTTATATTTTCAACAAGTACGTTTGAGTATAGGAATCATTTGATAATACAGTTTGAAATTCTCTTAAGTTTTCCTCTAGATTCAGAATGTACTCAAAAGGAACCCAAAGAGAAGCATCATGATCAATGGGAGGAGGATGAATAGGTGATGTAGAATGATTAGAACCAAGATACAACAAAGAATAATTAGGGGCTAAGCCCATAGATTGCTCCACTATAAAAATAGGTCTAGTTCTAAGAGGACTACTAGGATGTTTTGAATATGACATGTTTAGGTTTCTATGAATCCTTCTTAATATCTCACTAGAAGAAGTGGGTTAGGTTGTGAAACTCATGAGTATCACAATTCTCAACCTATCTATCTTTTCAAATCTTTGGCAAAGAAGAAGGGTAAAAATGACATTTTGGGCTAGGTGGAGGGATGGGCATGGAAAGTGAGGGAAAGAGTGCTGAGGATAAGGAATCCAAATGGGAAACTGTTGTGGATACGAGTATTGATATGGGAAGAAGCAAACAAGCATCAGGAGGTCTCATAGACTAGCAAAGAACAAGAGATTTAACGGTGGAAAAAATTTCTAGCAACTTGGAGTGAATTGGTGGAAAAAATGAGTGTAAGGACACCATGGAGGAGGTTGAGGAGTTCGTGGATGGTCCTAGTCACTTCTCGAACCGAAAAAAATTCTTAAAGAGGACTCCACCCACTCTTTGGATCCTAGGGCTATGGATGAAGAGACAACTTAGAGGAAGAGCGATAAGGAGGAGGACATCAACGAGCTACAGGAGCAAATGGAGAAACATGAATGAAAGTTCACTAGGCTAACACGTTTTACCATTAAGACCATCCACAGAGTCTACCGATGTCATCAAGGAGGAGGTGGGCAAGAAGAACGAGGGTGAGGGCCCTTATTAGGTCAAATATTATGTTTTAAATCTCCTCATTCAGAAATGGGATGATGTCACCAATTAGTAGAGACCCAACAGAGTCTCTATTGTTTGAGTGTTGTGTTTTTTTTCTTTTTGGTTTATGTTAGTTTTAGCTTGAACTATATTATGTACTGTTGATCTTGGTACTTTTTAGCCTACCATGCTTGTAGTGTAATGGGTACTGCACCCAATAAATGCATCTTATATAATAAAAAAAAAAGGGAAGTAAATGAGTTTGAGTTTTTTGAAATATATTTTTGTTTACAAAATTAAAAGAAAATTGCTAAGAACATCATGTTCACCAAAATATAAGATATATAATTGTGTTGTATGAAAGAAAAGTGTTTTCTTTGAGAACTAATTTTTTTACTACATTTAAATGAATTAGGTGCTACTTAACAATATGGCTTTTTTATAAAACTAGATTACAATCTAGAGAATGAAACTAAATTAAATAATTTTAATATTATTTTACAATTATAACAAAATGATAAGAATATCAATTTCTATAAAAAAGAATTAGAAATTGTTGAT
>VDFB02058242.1:23338720-23412367 GCA_007258455.2 Sequoia sempervirens
CTCCTTTGCAAAGTTGCATTGAATGCTTTAAAATATCATCATTAATGTCGATCTCTCTCTTTCCAGTAGTGATTCCAGCTGGCACTGTGACTCATGGTTTCGTCCTCCTTCCTTCGGCCCTCTTCCCGCTCCAGATTTGTCCATGCATTGACCGTCTTCTAGAAGCAGCATCAGACTTGCCGCTAGATCTAGACATCATTGTTCATCGAGCTGCTCCATCGGCATAACATAAGATGGTCGGCAAGCCCTCCCATCGAGCCTCTCTTTCTTTAGCGAGCACATTCCATCTCAGGGAGAATCCTTCATGTCGGGAGGACCTCACCTCGAACTCACGCCCTATCGCCGAGACATCCTTGGGTCAGCGAGACCTTTCATCGAGCGCATTCCACTATACCGAAGGGAGAAAACACGTCGGCGAGACCCTATCGGGTAGATAGGACCTCATAACGAAGCTACCTTGTTTCAGTGATGAAATGATTTCAGTCGAGAAAACCTTGATTGGTTGGGGAGACCCTTCGCTGAAGACACTCCTTTTTGTCGAGAACCCATTTTCCTTCAGGGAGACTTTACTTAGTCATCGAGACGTTATGCCAAACTCAGGACATTTCGATGAGGCCCTTGAGAAATATCATCATGTACAAAATTTAATCCTACAAAACAAGGTCTTCGTTAGTCCCTTAAACCATAAAAATATTACCTTCAATCTTACCCATCATACTTCTCTCATTTTATTATTCTTCGCTAGAAAATACTTACTTCCGACAGAGGTGGAACCAAATCCAAACTAGGAACATACTTCCCTTTTAAAACTGGCGGAGGCGGAACCAAATTGGGACCAGGACTGAGACGAGGGACAAAATTAGACGAATCCCAACGGAACCGGGATCGGGACAAAATTATGACCCAGAAATGACACCCCTACTTCAAAACTGGCGGGGGTGGGGCCAAAAAGAAACCAAAACCGAGACCAGAGTCGGGATGGGAACAAGATACAAACCAGACGCTAACCTCTCATACCGCCATCCTGGCTCCGCTCCCACAAAAGAAACGAGACGCAAGGGACATGGAAATAAATGCAGGCGGGATCGGAGCAAAATCTGATCCCGGGCGAAACACAATGGGGGCAGGGGCGGAACTAAATCCAAAATTGAAACTTCTTCAAAGTTTTAGCTTCGGATTCCATCCCGATTCCACCTCCGATGACATACAAAGAGACGACAAAAAGAATACAAAAGAAAAGGGGAAAGGAAGAAAAACACCCCACGACCAAACAATCAGAACCGGGGCAAAACAAAAGAACACAGTGGAACCGGGACCAGAACCAAACCAAAACCAAAAAAATTTCCAAGTTTCGGGTTCGGATTCTGTTCCGAACCCGCTTCTGACGACACCCGAAAAAGAAAAAGAAAAGGAACTAGAGCAAAAGAACAAGACACGTGGAACCATGATTAGAACAGAACCTAAACCTGAAACTTGGAAAAGTTTCTAGGTTCGGTTCCAGTTCCGATTCTAGGTCCGCAAAAGAAAAATTCCCAAGGCCAAAAAGAAAATACCTAAGGCACATGACACAAAACCAAAGGAAAAGACTGACGAAGAGAGAGAGAAAAGAAAAGCGGAGTTAGGGTCTGGATGGAACACGGATTGGGAACCTTGAAGAGTTCAATGTTCTGATTCAGATCCGGACCCGGCTCTGACAGAACAAAAAACACTATAAAAGAGGAATTGTCAGAATCGGAACCGGGAATGACACAAAACCAGAAACTTTTGAAAGTTTTCAAGCTCGGTATTGGTCCCAGTTTTGCATCTGACAGAATAAAAGAAAAATGCCTAAGGCAGAAAACCAAAGGCCAAAGGGAAAAGAAAAAAAGGGGGACCCATTTTGTTCTAGAATAAAATGTGGTGGTTATGCAAGGCATAATAGGATCAACAAAAGGTTTAATATTAAGAAGTGTTGGAATTAGAGGTGGGTCCATTAAAGGAGTGATGAACACTTGCACCCTTTTAGGATGAGGCTCATCAAGGTCACTAAGAGGGACCAAAGGTGGAGTAAAAGATACTTTAAATAATGGTTGAGAAGATAAAGAAGAAGATTTGGGAATAACCAAGTTACGAGGTGGTCTCATGGGAGGAGGATGTTCATATTCAGTTAGCTTCAAAGCAACTTGTTCATGAGCTAAAGCACTCTTACGACACTTACACTCATGCACAACCTAGTTTCAACAATTATATAAACCTAGAATAGATGTTTGAGATGACTCAGAAGAATTGCATACATTTCCATAGGTGGATTTGTCTTCACCTCTGAAACTAGTTGAATAAAAAGCTCTATAGATGGAGCAAGAGATGTCATGGATGCACGTGATGTATCCTGCATTATAGGTGCCTTTCCTCAATATTCTTTACAAGAGGAGGAATGGGAGGTACTCTTGGGGGACGAGACTTAGATGATGCATGAGAGGATTCAACCTTAGTGTTTTTCTTCCATTTCCTTGATGAGATAAGTTGACATATTGTAAGAATTAATGGTAGATAAAATACTCGAGGAGAACATTTTGATAACACAGGTGTCTTTTTCTATTTTTGTTACTTGAATAATCAAAGGATCTAAAGATGCCACTAAGTGTAGTGAAGACTTTGGAAGTATGGGAGACCTACTAAAGGGAGAACAATTAGCTATAGCTCTTGAAGAGGAAGGCATAAAGGATGAAGAATAATGTTGTAATGGAATGATGTGCTAGGAGCAACCACATGAGTAGAAGAAGATGGTGCTATAGATGAGGACATTGAGAAACCTACTTTGAACTTTGAATAATCTTTAAAAATTAAATGGGCATGAGGTTGCAAGGGTCCAAGTGGAGTAGGCTATAAGTGGTCTAAAGATAAGCCCACATGAAATACTAGTGGCTTGTATCTAGTGTCTTGCATAGTGTGCAAAAAATTATTATGAGGGAATTTCAAGAATTTTTGGACTATCGAAGTAACCAAATTCATAGAAACTATCTACATGGAATTAATGGTTTCACTTTGAAGAGATTAGATTTAGAAATCACAAAAATGTGGTGTCTATTGACATGGGTCCAACCTAGACCAACAAAGTAATAGAACCATAGGAGATAAAGAAATATAATTGTAAGTAAAAATGATCACATGATATTTTTCATACTTTTCTTTATTAAATTCACTGATAAAAATATCTTCTATGATAATACTTACCTTGTAAGAAAGATCAATAAGAAAACCATTGATGGTCTTTTGATTGAAACAAGCAGGGATATCAAGAGGAGTATACTCTCCATTATATGTAAGATCATTTGAAGTAAATGATATGTTAGGAAATTTAATGTCATGACCTTTCAAATAAATAGGTGCAACATCAACCATGTGTATGTATTGAAAATATGTAGGAGTTGAAGTTGTGCTTGTTACTAAATTTGTTGAATGAGAAGGAAAGGGATCAATGTAAATCTATAATTATTGGTTAAGTTTAGCAATATATTTATTTGCATTCTATTTTTTGTTACCAATCTGGATGACACCATTATCAATGTGGTCTTGGAAAATATGTTGAAGATGTGTACATATCTCAGTATCATGTCTAGGGACATAGTGATATTGATAGAACGCTTTTCATCATACCAAACCAAGTATGACTTATTTGAGGGAAGAGGTTAGATTATTTTTGGAAGAGTCATTAGTTTATATTTTAAGATCTTTTGCATTATACTATAATAGATATTGGATAGTTTCAAAAAATGTCTTTGCCTCTAAGGTGCTACTACTAAGACCTCAAGAGATTTAGGTATGGTGATTATGCTATCTTGATTAAAAGATTTATTTTTCTTGTAAATTCTAGAAGAAGATGCACCATCCTGATTATTAGAGTGAAGCAATGAAAAAGAGGCTCCGTATAGAGTCACATTTTGTTGATAATTAGGCAATACAATACACATATATGTGAAAAATAATTATATTTCATATACATAAGAAATATATTTTGTCCCTAAGTGCTACATGTAAGTTTTCAATGAATACCTACTATACATTAGAATCAACGAGCACACGAGGAATTTGTAAAAAGAGTGATTGATATTGAAAGATAAAATACACTACTTTTTTGGTAGATGCCTACTTGGATGAGGTTAGTGAAAGTGACCCATGGACCAATACTCACCTAGAAGTGTTGTAAGAAATGATTTATCAGTTGATCAAATGCATATGAAATTATTTGGGAGAGAAAAAAACTAGTCTAATGCAATGCATTTTAGTGATTGTGTGAATAGTTTCGCTAGCAATGGATCTTGGAAGATAAAATCACTACACCACACAACAAAAGCAAAAAAAATGAGATTGTGGGTATCCTTTTCCACTATAATTTTCAAACCTTGGTGCTTCAAACCTTGTGGTAAAGGTGTATTAAGAATGTGAAGAGCTAAATAGTTGCGATGATAATATGGTTGTACTAATGGTTGAAAGAGGAACTAATTAAGTTGACAAGTTGATTTTGTATTTGTCCCATGTTTTGCAAAAGAATGTTAAGCACACAGTTGATTGAAACAACTAAGGTTTTCACTTTAGAAGCTTGAATAGTTGATGTATGTGTACCTATAGATGTTGTAGTGAAATTTGGCTAATAGGTAAAATTGGGTTGGGATGTACTAAGTGGTTACATGCGAAGAAAAGGGTGATAAGTACCAAAGAGACTTATAGTGGTAGAAGAGGAAAATCGAATTAAAAATAACCAGAAGGAACAGTGATTGTAATAGGTGAGACATTCACCATATAAATAGAAGACCTTGTGATAGACATAGATAACTATGTGCTAATGATATTAGACTATGAGTAGATCCTATGCTTCCTAGAATGGATGAATAATAGGGCACATTACTTTCAATGATGTATACCACTATTCTAAAAAATCAAGGCCTTTATGATATAAACTTAAAAAGTTTCTTAGATTTTCAACAAGTACATTTGAGTATAGGAATCATTTGATAATAAAGTTTGAAATTCTCTTAAGTTCTCCTCTAGATTTATAATGTACTCAAAAGGAACCCAAAGAGAATCATCATGATCAATGGGAGGAGGATGAATAGGTGATGTAGAATGATTAGAACCAAGATACAACAAAGAATAATTAGCCCTGGGCTAAGCCCATAGATTGCTCCACTATAAAAATAGGTCTAGTTCTAAGAGGACTACTAGGATGTTTTGAATATGACATGTTTAGGTTTCTATGAATCCTTCTTAATATCTCACTAGAAGAAGTGTGTTAGGTTATGAAACTCATGAGTATCAAAATTCTCAACCTATCTATCTTTTCAAATCTTTGGCAAAGAAGAAGGGTAAAAATGACATTTTGGGCTAGGTGGAGGGACGGGCATGGAAAGTGAGGGAAAGAGTGCTAAGGATAAGGACTCCAAATGGGAAACTGTTGTGGCTATGAGTATATATATGGGAAAGAAGCAAACAAGCATCAGGAGGTCTCATAGACTAGCAAAGAACAAGAAAGAGATTTAATGGTGGAAAATTTTTCTAGCAACTTGGAGTGAATTGGTGGAAAAAATGAGTGTAAGGACACCATGGAGGAGGTTGAGGAGTTTGTGGATGATCCTAGTCACTTCTCGAACCTAAAAAAATGCTTAAAGAGGACTCCACCCACTCTTTGGATCCCAGGGCTATGGAGGAAGAGACAACTTAGAGGAAGAGTGATAAGGAGGAGGACATCAATGAGCTATGGGAGCGAATGGAGAAACTTGAATGAAAGTTCACCAGGCTAACACATTTTACCATTAAGACCATCCACAGAGTCTACTGATGTCATCAAGGAGGAGGTGGGCAAGAAGAACGAGGGTGAGGGCCCTTATTGGGTCAAAGATTATGTTTTAAATCTCCTCATTCATAAATGGGATGATGTCACCAATTAGTGGGCTAGTCTGTGTGTCTTTGCTGGGTCTCTACTGTTTGAGTGTTTTGTTTTTTTTCTTTTTGGTTTATGTTAGTTTTTGTTTGAACTATATTATGTACTATTGATCTTGGTACTTTTTAGCCTACCACGCTTGTAGTGTAATGGATACTGCACCCAATAAATGCATCTTATCTAATCAAAAACAAAAAGGGAAGTAAATGAGTTTGAGTTTTTTGAAATATATTTTTGTTTACAAAATTAAAAGAAAATTTCTAAGAACATCATGTTCACCAAAATATAATATATATAATTGAGTTGTATGAAAGAAAAGTGTTTTCTTTGAGAACTAATTTTTTTACTACATTTAAATGAATTAGGTGTTACTTAACAATATAGATTTTTTATAAAACTAGATTACAATCTAGAGAATGAAACTAAATTAAATAATTTTAATATTATTTTCCAATTATAACAAAATGATAAGACTATCAATTTCTATAAAAAAGAATTAGAAATTGTTGATATCAGAAATAGAAAGTAAAAGTAGTAAATATTCTTTTGTGACTTGTATGATCTCACTATCATGGACACCAATACCACATGTAGACTACAATGCAACACATTGCCATCCTATACATAAAAAAATAGAAAACTATAGAAGAAAGTATTTATATCACTTCTACACATATTCCAAAGGGATTTAATAATATAATGTGTTATAAATTTTGCACACAAATTTGATAGAAGTAGTGAACACATATTTATATCCAAAAGATTCAAATTAAATACTAGAGCAAGGACAAATATCACAAATTCAATCCAAAGCAAAGAAAAATCCAAAAAATTGCATATAAATAGAGAAGAAAAATATTTGGGGTGATTGTGTTAAGGGCTTTGCCTTAGTTAAACCCTCATTTCAATATTTCTACATTCATGGACAACCAATTAAGATTATGATAAAAGAAAGAAATGATAAAAAAATTAGATGCATGTGTAATGCTAGATAAAAAAAATAACTCAACAATAATACAATGATATTTCAAAATATCGACTTTGATAAATTACCCAAAGTAAGACAATTAGACAATATGAGAGAATTCCACCTAAAAGGTATCATAGACCTCTAGAAGGATTAAAAAGTTATAGAAAGACTATACCTTTCAATCTCACCATGAATAAATGACATGCAATCTAGCTAAGAGAATATTGTATTGGGATGAAGGCTTCAAGAAATTCAAGAGTTTTAGCTCGATGAAAGACAAAATGTGTGTGTGTGTATGGAACAATATGTGACTTAGAGTTCTTTTATCATTCTTTTTAAGGAAAATACTTTATTTTTCTAAAATTGAATGCCTCAAAAGCATATACAGGTCTCAATTGACAACAAGAGTGTTACAACACTATATTTCTTGGAACATAACATTCCAATGGTCCTTTGAATTTCAAAATTTAATGAGATGCAACATGTTGCACATATGTCCATGCTATTATCTAGGGAAATCAAACCCAAAAAGTCATAGACATGATAATTTTTCTAGTAGAAAAATATTTCAATATCATCATATTAAAATTAAGATATTTCATTTATCATGCTAAAGGAGAGTTATCATGCAATGTGAAATTGCAAGGGGTTATGCAATTTTCAACATTACAAATGGCATCATCCATGAATTGTTGATGAGAGGAGGGAGACGCGACGAAGGTATGTTTGAACCCAATGATTGAACATACACCCACTAGCATGGAAATACTACAACCAAGAGCCTCAACAAGGATTATGAAAAAGATAAGGAGAGATAGGGTCCCCTTTCCATATTCCTCTACTACTTAAGAAAATATTGGCTACCCATTGATGAAGAACTTTATTATTTCATCCTTGTTGTGGTGTATGCATTAGTATATTAGGGTGTGTCCTTGTTTAGAATTAAGAAAATCATGATGACCATGAGAATATTCACTTTCATTTGAATGAATGTCACTATTTCTATCACTATCATCTTTGCTTCCATGCAAATTTTGAGAGGACCCCTCAACATGATAAGGAATTTGCATACATGAGGATTCTTGGAATCCCAAAAGGATACTCTTCATTGTATTCTATATTAAAATTTCCTTTAAATCTAATTGTGGAGAATAATTTTTTTATCTTTCCTTTATTTTTACATTACATTGGTCTCACACAAAGTTCAATAAAAAATTTTATACTATTTAGTTGGTTGTGTTTGACTTGTGAGCCCACCAATATATTGATTTTAGTCATAAATGGTCTTAGCCCAATTTATTAGACCATTGAAGTTATAAAGGTTTAAGATTATACTCATATCCCACAATTTTTATTTTTAGACACATAATGAGTATATTTTTGGGGCTAAATTATTATTTTTTCATCACATGTTAAAAATTGCTACTAGTATCTTAATCTAGGCATAAATAAGTGTCAAATAAGTACTTGATACACTTGAAGGTACATGCACCCATGACATGATAACAAAGGGTGTTGTCTAATTCTATGGATTGAGATGGAAACCCTTTATCTCCTTCATTGTAAACCTATATGGGGAATCAAACTTAGCCTAGAATGAAATAATTTTTAAGGAATTCATATGACTAACTAGAACATAAGATTTGACTTTAAAAGTAAAAATGAAAAGAATAGTAAATTTAATTCTCAAGATCACATAAAGTGCAAGAGGAGTGCATATGAAAAATGCTCAAGATCACAAAAAGTGCAAGAGGAGTGCATATGAAAACTATCCTTGAGTAACACAAGCGATTAGCTTTTTTTTTTTTTTTATATACATATGAAAACTATCCCTGAGTAACACAAGTGATTAGCTTTATTTTATTTTTTCCTCCTCCTCCTCATACACTTGAAGGTACATACACCCATGGCCATGATAACAAAGGGTGTTGTCTAATTCTATGGATTGAGATGGAAACCCTTTATCTCCTTCATTGTAAACCTATATGGGGAATCAAAATTATCCTGGAATGAAATATTTTTTTAAGGAATTCATATAGCTCACTAGAACATAAACTTTGACTTTAAAAGTAAAAATGAAAAGAATGCTAGCAACTTTAACTATCAAGATCACATCAAGTGCAAGAGGAGTGCATATAAAAATGCTCAAGATCACAAAAAGTGCAAGAGGAGTGCATATGGAAACTATCCTTGAGTAGCACAAGTGATTAGATTTATTTATTTTTGTTATGCATATAAAAACTATCCTTGACACAAGTGATTAGCTTTTTTTATTTTTGTTATGCATATGAAAACTATCCTTGAGTAAACACAAGTGATTAATCCTCCTCCACGCTCCCTCCTCCTCCCGCTCCTCCTGCTCCCCCCCTCCTCCTCTTCCTTATTATCCTTCTCCTTCTTTTCCTCCAACTTCTAGTCCTTCCTCTATAAAAATGTAAAAAAAAACTATGACTTGTGGCGTAGTGAGTGAATAATAGAAAACTGTAAAATTGCAATAACTCACTCAATATTGATGAACAAAAGATAAAACTTGGACTATAGATTCATTTCTTGACCCTCCAAAAAAAATCAGTGATTTTGAAGATATAGGAAAATCTTTAAAGATTAGGGTTTCATTGTCACCTTTTCCTAAATAATTTCTTTGATACCACTTGATAATATCCATACATATAATAACAGTAACAAGATAATTTATAAGATAGATCACACACCACACATGCAATTTTTGTGAGCCAAGGTGACTTAAGTCCAATATATATAAAATATAATAAATATTTGAGGTAAGTTACACCATAACACACTCCTTGTGAAAGAAGTCACTCTACATTATACCTCTAAGAGGTCAAAAATACATCATACTCATCACATCCTTACAATGTTATTCAATTTCTTTGTATAGACCTCCTTCCAATAATGTAATGGAGGGGTAAACCGAACACCCAATGTAGGCCTACTCATTACTTAATATAATTAATTACACTTAAGTTTTCTACCTGAACCACTATAACTAACTTAAAGGATGTGTGCCACACATAAACATCTCTATCCACTTATATACATTACATTATCATATTCCTAGGTACACAATAGATGGTTTATTCATAATTAATATAATTAATTTTTTTTTTTTTGGTTGATAATAAATTTTTATTTTATTGAAATCAGAAACAAAGGTACATTTACAACAGTAAATCAAACCCATGCACCAAGTATCAGAACAATTATCATCAATTTTCTTGCATTCCCATACAGCCAAAAAATCACAAAACCCTACCCTCCTAAACCTAAACCAGCACTTCAAAAAACATCTGTTGTTCGAACACTACCACACCCGACAACCACTACCCTAACTAACCACCCAAAATAAGCAAAAAACCCATTGCAGGGAGAAAAATTACACAATTTTTTCTAAAGGTTCACCTGACTCCAGCAACACGATTTCACTCAACAACTTGGCCTTCTTCTGTGAACGCAAGCCTCTGCATTCCTGCAATTCTTCTCTCGCAATCGCCTTCAGATCCACCAACGTTTTTTCCAATTCCACTAGCTCTACACAGATTTTTAACACCTGCCAACCTTGTGCCGCATCCTCCCTCCAACGATCTTTCGTGCGCCCCTCTGGCCCTCTTATAAACATATAGTTTAAATTCATCATTTCTGGGCCACCTCCATCCCGACCCTCCTCCTTTACCAGCCCAACACCGGGTATCACTCGTTGCAGGATTGTTTCCATAGCACCCAAAAATTCCTTTGGCACCAGAGCTTTCATTACTCTCCGCACTTCATTCACTGGCTCTCGTACGTCCAGTCCCCACACCATTACCAGTGAATAAATATTCGAGTTCATTCGGTATTTGTGTGTCAATTTCTCAAATCCCTCTCCAAGCATTAATTTAACAGCTTGCATTGCTTCTTTTTCCTTAAATAGGAAGAGCCCACACAACCTCTTCATAGAGGCCTTCCCTTTGAAAGGGTCTAGTTTTTTGTGAGTTGACAGTAGGAAAGTTGCCTCCATTGCCGTAATTCCAACCAACTACTCCTCATCACATCACCACGCAACTTGACCTCCCAAAATAGCCACTGCCTTCCTTAAAAAAATTCGGAGATGGTGCGATTAAACCTCTCCTTACTTCGCCAACCTGAACAATTAATTTCATTTGTACAACAGCGCCGCCATCATCTCCAATTCCCTGATTCCTCATTACTTTGGTTTTCCTCTACATCTTGGTCCTTACGGAAATATACCTTCGTATGCTTGTAATCCCTCCTCCAGATCTTTCTCATTTATTGTTCTTAAGTCTTCATATCTTACAACGTCTACTTCCTGTAGAGAAAGCACCCATTTCGAGAGCGTATCCGCCTCCACATTGCCCATCCGCTGTACATGGCTCACCTTGAAAGCTTCAAAATGTTCTATCTCCTCCTCTATCCTCCTTACCACCCCTTGTAAATGCCATGAATTAATATTTCCTTTAACTATTGCTTGAATTGTTAGGAGCGAATCACCTTCCAGATGAACATTGGAAACTCCCATCACCCTTGCTAATTTGATTGCCATTAAGGTAGCTGATGTTTCTGCCACATTATTCATTCCATCCCTTAGCCTCATTGCTCCATAGGCTATGACATTACCATTCCAGTCCCTGATTATGCATCCAACCCCCGACGGATCCGAATTTCCTTTTGTAGCTCCATCAAAATTCACTTTCCACCATCCTACTTCCAGTTTTTCCCATTTTACTTCTGTAGCCTCATTTCTCGTTGGATCAACCCAACCCAGCCCCTTAACGGGCAATATAGTTAAAGTTTATTACATAATAGTGAAATGTGACAATTAGTCGGTTGTCTATTATGATATTTAAAACACTAACCACGAGTGGCTTTTTTGCATATGTTATTAATGGTAGTCTTAAACACAATGATTCAATAGAAAAAGTAAACTTGTCTCAAATGACAAATATATAGATATTAGAAGATACTGATGTGGACCCCTACTTTAACATAACCCACTTAAAACAAACCATATACAAAATAATAATAACAATCAGTTAAATAGAAATAAAATTGTAATTTAACACAAAAAAATCATAGCTTCATTTCCTTTACTAATAAATATGCCATCTTTAAATATCATAATACTATTTGAAAAACTGTTTTAATTTGAAAATTGAAATTAAAAAATCACTTTTCATACATAAATATTATAATAAATATATATATATATATATATATATATATAAATCTTAAATAAGTTTAATAGAATTAACACCCTTTAATAAAATAAAATTCTAAATCCTTAAATCCTTAACACTAAAAAAATAAATAAATCAATCATTCGTACACCCATCGAACTTTACCAACCGGCAAAAAAACTAAAATAAAAGAAAGGTTTTAAAGAATCATGGCAAACCATACAGTGGCTGCTGGACAAGAAGATGGCCCAGGCCTGAAATTTAATAGTTTATGAGCAATTTTAAGCAATAGTTTAAATTTTTAAAATTGCAGTAGCTAAATTATTATTATTGTTAACAAGCGCGATACAATTTAAAGAGAAGAAATATATATTTAGATTTGTTTAAATGCACTGTACGTCACAAAGAATGTGGTTTTACATGGAATAATGTCAATAGGTAGTTCAAGCAGTAATTTGACTAAATAAAAAGGAAAGAAAAGTTTTTATAGTTTATGATATTGATCTATTTTTTGGGTTTACAGATGACTTTAAGTATATGGGATTATCGGATACTTCCAGTATACAGGAGGCACCTAACTCGTACTTCGCAATACTAAGTGTGCATACCCTACCCCTATAAGATTTTAACTTATGACCTCTTTTTAAATTCCACCATTAAACCAACTTAAAATAGAAACATATTCAATTTAAACAAAAGATAATTTGACTTCATTTCTTCATTGATAAATATGGCATCCTTAAACATCTCAAACGGTGATTGAGATTGGCTCATTCCCAAGATGGCCGGTCTGCCCAGATTTTACTGGCCCTAGTTATTTCCTTTACTGTGATAAAAACCTTTGCCTTACCCAAAACCACTAAAGGAAGCCCATGGATGATCCGGACAAGTTGGATTTGATAGGATAAACAAACAACACTGTGATACCGTACTCTTTACTCTCTTGCATACGCTTTGGATAAAGTTTTCAATAAAGAAAAGGTGTCATATTAAGAAAATGACTTAGTTCTTAATTTTGGTATCATAAAGCCATTCTGCCTTCAAATAGGTCTTTCTTTTGACGTTCATTTCTTGGCTCTATGGAGAGCTTTAAATCTTTAAAAAATTTGGATATTCTTTAATGTGCTTTGCTTGCATTTATTTGTTATAGTTTATAAAAATAATAATCTTTTATTTTTCTTGATATAAATTGAAGGATTAAACTTTTTTTTCTTTGAAGTTAAAGTGTATAAATTTATATCATTGTTTTTGTCTTCCGTCCATTCTTTCTTTTGCTCCTTTTACTATTATTTATTCTCTTTCTTCTTTTTTTCTTTGTTTTTCTTCCCTTTCATGGTCTTTATATTCATTTTCTTTGTTCTTATTCTTCGATTATCATATTCTTGTTGTTATCATGTTCTTGTTCAACCTCAAATCTAAACAAGAAATTAATAAATCCCTAATGAGTTTTGATGGGATTTTTACATAAACTTCAAAGAAAACAAGAGAAATTCTCCAATTCATAGTCTATAGAGTGAATTTATAAAAAAATATAAAATTTCAACAACTCACTCAATATGGATGGTCAATAGCCAAATCTTGGACTGTAGCTTCCTTATTTATACGTCCAACTCTAATAAAAAAATAATAGAAAATTTCATTGTCATTTAGAAGATATAGGTAAAACTTTAAAATAAGGGTTTTATCTTCACCTTGTCCAAATTGTAGCTTTGATACAATTTGATAAGATCCATTCTTATAATAATGGAAATAAAAAAATATAGAAGATAGATCACACACCACAAAAGAGATGTTATGGGTAAATGAATTAATATCCAACATATATACAAATAGAATAAATCCTTGAGGTAGGATAACACCATAGAATACTCCTTATGGAAGAAGACACTCTACACTCTCTCCAAGAGATGTTAAATGCAACATCATACCCCTCAAATGTCCTATCAATTATATTTTCCTTCTTTATATAGATATACTTCTATTAACGTAATGGAGGGGTAAATAAAAAATCTAATGTAAGCCTTCTCATTAGTAATATAATTAATTACATTTGAGTTGTTCACATGACCCAATATAACTAACTTAAGCTATGCTAGCCACACGTTGGAAACTCTATCCACTTATATGCATCATAATATCATATCCCTAAATACATAATTGATGGTTTATTCATAATTAATAAAACTTAAAATTTATTACATAATAGTCGATTGTTTATTATGATATTCAAAATATTAACTATGAAGTTTTAGGAAAGTAACTACATGGAAAAGACTAACTAACCTTGAATGAAAAGTATGTAGATATTAGAAAAGATTGATGTGGACCCTATTTAACATATACTAACTAAGAAAAACCTTATGCAAAATAATGACAATTGATTAAATAAATAAATAATTTATTTTAATTAAAAATAACATTTCCTTCACTAATAAATATACCATGAACATCAAAATTACTTTTTCAAAAATATTAAAATTTTAAATTTTAAATTAAAAAATCTCTTTTCACACACATATTATTATAAAAATAAAAATATATTAAAATCTTTAAAAAATTTAGTAGAATAAACAATCTTTAATAAAATAAATAAATACTTCTACATCCTTAACAGTAAAAAATAAAATCAATCACCGGTACACCCATCAAACTTTACCCTCCCAACAAAAAACTTAAATAAAAGAAAGCTTTTAAAGAATCATGGCCAACCATACCGTGGTTACAGGACAATAAGAGCACCAGTGTGCCCAGATTTCAGTGGCCCTACTTATTTGCATGCTCTCTTGAGCGAGAGTACTATGATATATGTAGCTTGGCCCAGGCTTGGAATTTCATAGTTTATGAACAATTTTAGTTTAAATTTTATTGTAACATGAAAAAGTTAAACTATTATTATTGTTAACAGGTTTCTAAGTACATGTCCATTTTAAGGGTGTGTAGATAGTTAGATTGGGGTATGCATTGTGTAGATGTTATTTTGTAGATAGTTGTTTTGGTTGGGATCAGCTGTTTCTTTGTTGAATAATTTGCCTTTTTTTGGTATAGTAATTTATTGTTTTTAAAAAAATTTGAACATTTTTAAAAATTTATTTTTTTATTATTAATATTTTTGAGTTGGTCTAGTACTCTTGAGTTAATCTTATAATATTCTCGAGTTGATCTCATGGTGGAGAATTTGTATTCTTGAAAGAGATCACAAGTTCAAATCTTGCAGGGGATGGGATATGTACGCCTAGTTTGTAATACAGTTAGATGTCTCCTACATGAAATATAAGATATTCACATATATTATAAATCTTCTGTAGATCCAAAAACAAATTGCTCACATCCCCAACTATAAAAAGAAATGTCCTTTTGGATGGACAATTTGGATGGACAATTTGACTGGATGGAAACAGAATCATCTCTAAACAAAAGACAAATTGGGTCTCATTCCTTCGTTAATAAACATGGTACTCCTTAAACATCATAAAAGGTGATTGAGATTCGCTCATTGTACAGATGGCTGGTGTAGATTTTACTGCTCCAGCTATTTCCTTTACTGTGATAAAAACTTTTGGCAAACCAGTAAAGGAAGCTAATGGATGACCCAGACAAGTTGACACAAAAGGATACTCCCCTGCATACGCTTTGAATAAAGTATTCATTAAGAAAAGCCGTCAAATTAACAAAATGGCTTAGTCCTCAATTTTGGTATCATCAACCCATGGTGCCCCCAGATGAGTCTACCTTTTGGCCTCCATTTTTCCTTTGAATAAGTTCTCTGAGCTTCTGGATGCGTTACGTCCAACCTTGAGGCAAACAAAGCATAATAACTCCTTTATAACTTTACACGCACGCAGCCAATTCTAATTCTCATCCAATCCACAGAGAACCAAATCTGAGGGCTCTATACATACAAGAACAATAAACCCACAAGTTAACAACCAAGAAAGACTTCTTATTATCTACCGTGATTTGATAAGAATCCATTTCTTATTGTCTTCTGTGATTTGATAAGAACAGCAAGGTCTAACAATGGCAGATCATCATCGGCCCACCAGCGACACAGAGAACGACAGCAAGCAACTGAGCGGCTCAATCTATTTGCGCGGCAACAACAGTGGCCTCATCGAACGCCCTTCGCGGCGCCGTATTCGCTGCAGCGATCGACTTGTGAGATATTTCTGCGCATTTGTCATTTCCTTTCTTTTCGTGGTGGCTGTGGTGATTTTCGTTGCATGGATATCCGTTCAACCTCACAAGCCCCGCGTGGTTTTAGACTACGCCGCCATTTCATACTTACATGTCTCCAATGACTCCCTGGACGCCACCATGAACTTCAACGTATCGTTCAGGAATTCCAATGAAAAGGTGATCATTTACTACGGCAATTTCAGCGTCGAGGTGATCTACAGCTCCGATAGGATTGCTTTTGGGTCGGCGCCCAAGTTTGTCCAGGGCGAAAAGGTTACGACTGTGATTCAACCAAAGGCCCAAGCTCACTCCCTGCGCCTCGACCCACAGACGTCGGAGGCACTGAAGTCGGATAATGACTCGGGGAAGATTGGGTTCGACCTCAAGATGGTAGCCAAGACGAAATTCAAGTTGGAACGGTGGTCGACCAAGCATTACAAAATGACCGTCAGGTGTGTTAAAGTGGTGATCAATTTCATCCCAGGGCCCTTTCACAGGCAGAAGTGTAGGGTTTATTTCTAAACTTGTAAGAAGGAGCTTCTGCTCTGCGTCTGTTTTTTTCTTTTGCTTTGGAATAAGGCTCTCGTAGTTTCATCATAGCTCGAGAATATTTATTTGGGTATTTATGTCATTCAATTTTTTATTGGATTTTTACAGCCTGTAACTTGGCTGAATCAATGAAATCTGCTCTGCGTGTGTTTTTTTCTTTTCTTTTTTCTTTTGATTTGGAATAAGGCTCTCGTAGCTCGAGAATATTTATTTGGGTACCTATATCATTCAATTTTTTATTTGATTTTTACAGCTTGTAACTTGGCTGAATCAATGAACAGTAATGTATTAGTAGGCATAATTTTTTCACAATTCATGAAGATAATAATTTGAAAGTTTTTGGATTCAATTTTGTATGTTTTTAGGTCGGCGTTTTTAATGTACTCATAATGTCATTGATATTGACATTAAATCTGATTTGAATTTGATATTTAATAGTATTTTTGTGTGAATTGAGATTGTTCAATATAGAAACTACATGATTAATAGAAACTTAGCTAATTAACAAGCTAAGATTAAATTATAAATGCTTACTACAAATAAATTAATGAAGAAAATGGTGATGGAATTAACATGCCATGCATAAGCGTCCTAGAATTATATGTCAAGAAATTAGTTAAATGGTTTAATAAAAAGATTTTTTGACTTTACTTTGTGACTTGTACTTTGTTATTAATTATGAAAATATTCTAACTCATTTACTAAGATATGTGATATGTGAGCATTGAAAAATTTAGCTCATTTAATAAGACATATGATATTGTGATATGTGAACATTGAAATATTCTAGCTCTTTTATTAAGATATGTGATATGTATTAAAATTTTTAGCTCCTTTATTAAGATATAAGATATTGTAATATGTGAACATTGAAATATTTTAGTTCTTTTGTTTCAAATGTGACATGTAGATAAAACAAAAGGACATCAAAATTCCAAACTTTGTCTTCATATTCTTTAAATCTCTTAAAATTTAGGTGACAAATAATTGTAAATGATATTTAGTTTAAGATTGTTTAATTGAATTTTTTTAAGATTGTTTAACTAAAATGTTTGTATCTTACATAAATATGTGAAAAGTAGATTTTTAGTACTTATTAGAATAAAATAATTATAAAATCAATTTGTTCATATTTCAATTAACTAACACAAAATTAAATAATTAAAATTGTATTTGCAAAATTTTCATAATATCTTGAATTAATGTTTATTAATTTGATTTAAAATAACATATTTTTTAACAGATGTTTGTTAAACTACGTTGTATAATTAATCATATATACCTATGTATATAAAATGTTATAGAATAATCATAATTATCTACTTCAATTAATTATGTACCCAAAATTTACACATAGATATGCAATATAATACAATATTAGTATTATTCACTTTATTTATTGAATTTTGAACCTATAAAAAAAACTATTTTTAAACATAAGACCACAACATCAATAATATCTACTCAAGATTTATTATTATATATTTTCATTATCATATTATCTATATATTATCTTGTAGTGTCAAAATTGTCACCCTTGACAATTTCACACTACCTTGACACCATATTTCATTTATATATTTAATTATAATAATAGTTTATCAATTTAGGGGCCAAATTAATAAAATACATTTAAATCCCTGTCATCCCTATAAATTCAGACCAAAAAACACTGATCACTAGTGTAGGGTGCCTTAGACCAAAAAATATATTTTTAAATGTTTGAAATTTTGATTGGTAGATTTTTATGATTGGAAAATGACCCCAGATCGACCCCTACCCAAAAGGATTAATTAAAATGTATATATAAACATGTTTTCCTCTCATTTTGAACATTAGAAGGGAACTTTTAGAGAGGGAGATCAATTAGAAGGAAATTATGTAGAAGTATTGAGTTATCCTGTACGTGCTAGATTAAGCAGCCTATTGTGTATATGAACTAACCTTTTACAAGTCTATCAATTAATCAAAGAATCCATCAATAAAATTGTGTGTGGCATCTCTTCATTAAGGGTTTTCACATCAAGATAACATTATCATTTGTTATTTATCAATTTTAATCAATTATTGTTGTTTTGGCCTCTACCCAGCCTACAACATGCCCTCTTGATCATCATCAATTGCTATAAGTGGAGGTAGAAATCCTAATATTTGGTTTGACTTAGGAAATTCCTTATACAACATAACCTTTCCCCTATTTTCATGTGTACAATTTAGATCTAGACATTTCAACAAGAAACAGTATCAGGAAAAAAAAATAGAGTGTAGAACTTAATCCGCATCTGAAAACTTTTAGATCTAGAAAAGGAGTCCAATCTAAGGTATAGAGTTCCATCGAACAACTAATTCAAGCTTAAATATTCATCACAAGTTCCTCTGTATGCCTCAATCTTAGATTTGAAGTTATTTTGTAACTTTCTATTTTCGTCTTTGTGATAAATTATATTTTTAGATCTAGGGTTGTATGTCAAATAAGAGCTTATCAAATCACACACCAAATTGAAATGAAGAAAAATAGGTGTGAGAAAATGGAATGGGGGTTCACTAATTCTACTATAAATAGAAAGGGAAAATGGGTTATAATGCACCTATTTCTCACTATCTCATTAGGAAAAAGAGATACCTTAAGCCAAGGTTGACTACCATCCCTTAGGTGAGTCAACCTTGAAGGAGATCTTTTTTTTTCTTCTGATCTAGGATGGAGTAGATTTGTTGAAGACACACTTCTGGGAAAAAAACTAAAAATAGTAAATAAACTCAAAAATGCAATGCAACACATGTAATCAGAAGATTAAACCTTAATCTAACAGAACCTGCAACTTCTAGAAAAATTCGAGATGGTTTAATATTTTTGCACCTATTATCAAAATACTATTGATGAGTGTCCTTTGGGACTCATTTTCCCAAGGGTGAATGGGTCTTTGTAGGGCTTTCTGAAATCAATTTCTAGGTCCTCTGGTCCTATGTTTGCACTCCTGAATTCTCTAGATTTCATAATCAAAAGTTTATAAATAAATCTTGTAGGTGAGTTTTTGTGGCTTGATGACAACTTTGACAACCTTTCCAATTTTTCACTTTGATAGATCTTCAATCCTTCTTCAACCTAAGATCTATAAAACACACACAAGAGGGAAAATTGCTTATTTTTGGTGAATGGGGGTTTTCCTTGGTCAAACCCCATTTTGGTAATTAAACCTTGAATTGAAATAGTGAAGCATGAAGGAATGATGAATGAGCAAATGCTATGTTGCAAATCACCAAACCCTTGATTTGAAACCCTTGAAGGACTGCAATTTAGTAGATCTCTCCAAGGTCTTGATCTTACATGAAGTGGCTTGATTGATGATGTAATCTTGATGCTTGAAATTTGATGTTGTATAAGAGTGAATTTGCACCCCTTATGCAAATTCTCCTTTTTCCCTTCTCCACTTTAGAAAACCAAGTTCAGAGGCATAACTACACCTAAGCCCATTGCTTTAATTCCATTTGGCACCTGTTTTGAGCATCGATGGGGGAATTTTTGTTGGGGACACCCGTGCGACACGTAGACATCCACATGGCGTGCTTACGTCCCTAGCAGATTCTTGCAGCTAAACTTACAAAGGCATTACACTTCTCATTGGTAGTCGATTTGTAATTCGCTCTTCAACCAATTGACCCAAAAATTGGCTCGCTTGGCCTTGTTCTGTATTTTAGGTCTATAGAGTAATTGAAGGACCTTATAGTCCTCATTATTCTCATCCCACATTTCCTAACTCTACATTAAGTTGAGGTAAGTTAGGGCAGCCATCTACTCTTGGCCCTCCGTGACCTGGGTCCTTGAACGTGGTTGGTCCCCCTCTCTTACATTTTTGGTGAACCTGACATGAACCATTTTGGTTCCATTTTGCAATACTGATAGTTCCTTTCCTTGTACTCTAGGTGTGTTGTAGGTGCAAGTGTTGTGATGTTGTCGCCTTACAACCCAACATGTGACCCAGGTAGTAGGTGTAGTTGGAAGGTTCTGAAGGTGTTGCATGAAGAAACCTTAATTGGGTCATCGTCTTATCCTTTGGGGACTTTGCAAAAGAACCGTCTAGTGTGCGTAATGGCCTCCTTCCTGCATCAACCTATCCCCTCTACACAACCTATGGATAGTGGTACTAGTATAACCTTCACTTCACAAGACCTACTGATGGGTTTTAACAAGGAATCATCTCCTCTTTGTATCCTTGCACGGATCAATGGAAACATCATAGAGGGTGTTCTCATTGATCCTAAGTCACAAGTAAACATAATAACCAAGGAGATTATGTTGATTAACTTCTTACATAAAGATGGGTATGATGTACCTATGAGTACCATCCGCACACATGATGAGCTTTTCATGCCCCCTTTGGGTAATATTGTCTTGTCAATCTTGGTTGGACCTAAATTTGTGAAACTCCTGTTTGACATTATCCCTGGGTCTAAGCTCTTTAGGGTGAAGTTCGGTATCCCTTGGTTGGTAGCTATGAACGTGGTGCCCTCGGTTGTGCATAAATGTTTAAAATTTATCCACGAGGGTTCCGTACATGTAATTCACAATACTAGTTATAAACCACTAGTTGCTTGTGGTGGCTACTCCTTGGACTACTCTTGGCCTGTGCCTGTTGGTATTCTTCCACCTAGGATGGACCTTCTGCAACGAACGTATTAGAACTATAAGAAATGGTGCCTAAGGCTGAAAGTGAGATACCCCTCATTGCCTTATGTTGTTTCACATAGGGCTTGCTTAAAAGCTGACAAGGATGCCACTAAGGCATGGAGGAAGGAAGAAGAGAAGTGGTCCAAAGTTCCTCCTTCTTCCTCTTTCGCTGGTCAGTCTGACACTTCTTCTAGCTCTGCTATGGTACCATCCGAATCTGCTCTACGCTTGCAGGAGAATCCTATGGTTCCCACTTGGCAAAAGCCTAAGCATCCTACATTCAAACTTCCTATTCTGCCCATGGAGCCTAGACCTATTTGGTATAACAAGAAGAAGGCCTCCTATGGAGAGTCCTCTTTGTCTTGACCTCTATGGCCTCCTACTGCTCCTACTCCCAAGGCAGTGAGTAGGAGAGGCTTGTTGTCAAGGCTCTTGAGCTAACTCCCCCCTTCTATTCCTCGACCTTCTTCTCTTTCTCCCATCCAAGAATCTGTTCCTTCATCGAAGACAATTGTAGTGGATGTTCCCATGGTTGAGCAGGAGCTTTCTGTTCCTTCATAGCTTCTGACCTCCAAGAGAAGGGTCCTCAATGTTGTGGCACAAATAAATTAACAAGTGAAAAGGGGGTCCCACTACTATAGTTATTTGTCCCTCACAGGTGAAATATTTGATTATCTAGGCTACAACAGTTCTCTAGGGTTTTGGAAGAGACATTCTATGGAAACCTTTGTTTTGTCCCTTGGTACTAATGGTAATTATGGGTTGCGGTTCCCCTTACCTATGAAATAATTCTATTAGCCTTTGATAGGTAACATTTTCATTTTCATTCAAATCAATTCATTTATTCTCGAGACCAGAAAGAGGAGCAATGGTTTTCATACTTACCTAGAATCGCTTGCCACACATCGAAGTCTGTCCATTTACAAATTTTTTGATAAATTCTTTTACGAACTGCTTTGTATACCCTTCAAACTATTTCATGAATTCCAACCACCCGACTTTCTGAAAAAAAGCCGCAATATTGCCCAATGCCAACAATTGAGTTGCAGAAGTTGGTTCAGACTTTTTCTTGGCTCCTCCCATTCTTCTTCATTTATTTTCTTGCCACTTTAGGAAATTTTGTGGAACTCTTCAATACATTTCTTGTTGAATTATAGACAAAAAAGAACTCTATGTCAATATAGCCAATGGAGGAGGAATTAATCACCTTTCTTGTCACCTTACTGAGTAATTATGGTGAGTTTTCATGGGGAATTATGCAACCATTTTTGTACTTTCAGTAATCGTGTGATGGCTCAAGTTTCAAAATTATAAAAGGGAATGGTTCATGCTAATTAATTATCCTTTATTCAAAATAAGTAAATCTTTAATAAATTCGCACACACCTTACATATTGTCACTAGATCGAACATCACTTACCTGTGCTAGCATAATTGGATAGTTATTATGATTGAGTGAAGGTGGTGGTAGATAATAATGACATGGATGAAATAGTTGAAATGGAAATGAAAAATTATTATGACAAAAGGGGGTGTCATAATAATTTTATTTATTATGGGAAGATTTATTATGATGTGACAAAATGATTATTAGGGAGCAGATCTTGAGGTGGTAGAAAATCAAATGAGGGGCATGCATAGAACCTAGGAAAAATAAAAATATTGAAAAGGAAAATCTTAAAAAAATTTGGGGCATTAGCGAAAAATGCAGTCGGAATAAAGGAAAAGAAAGTTCCAGAACATCGTGGAGAGATGTCTTAGAACACAACAACAAGATTAAAGATTTTGGAGCATCGTTGAAAGACGTAGCTGGGACAATAACCAAAATTTTTGGAGCATTGTTGAAAGATGTAGCTAGATTAGTAACCAAAATTTATGAAGAATCGTCGAAAGATGCAACCGAAGCATCAACCAAAATTTTTGGAGCATTGTCGAAAGATGCAGCTAGAGCAGCAACCAAAATTTCTGGAGCATCGTCGAAAAATGCAGCTGGAGCAACAACCAAAATTTTTAGAGCATCGTCGAAAGATGCAACCGGAACAACAACCAAAATTTTTGGAGCATCGTTAAAAGATGCAACCGGAGTAGCAACCAAAATTTCTGGAGCATCGTTGAAAGATGCAACTGGAGCAACAACTAAAATTCGTGGAGCATCATCCAAAGATGCAACCAGAGCAACAACCAAAATTTTTGGAGCATCTGAATGAATTTATGGAGCACCCAAGAAAATTTTGGAGCATCACCGAGAGATGTCGCCAGAAGGAAGAAACAAAAGAATTTTGGAGTATCACTGAAAAGATGCCACCAAAAGGAAGAAAGATGTGACATTTTGGCCTTGGCTTCTTGAAGCATCATTGAGTGATGCGTTAGAAATGTAGGATCAGGATGAGGAGTGCGACAAGTCCGTTGTACAAGTTCCGGAGCATTGCAACAACAAGTTCCAGAGCATCATAGCAGGGTGCATTGTAATTGTGTTTGCCAAAAAGATGAAGTCCTGCAAAATATAGAAAAAATTTAATCAAGTCCAAATGGTTCAAAGTTGATGAAGAAATTGAAGAAACATTTTGAAATTTATTTATTTATTTATTTTTTGGAAAAATTATATTGACCTTGCCACAATAGAGTCAATGCACTAGATTTCTCCCTAAGTTTCTACCATTTTTGCAAACTCTTCTTTATTAACAGGCTTATGGTAAATGCGTTATCGGTTCCCATTAACTAGAAGAGTTTGGCTATCACCATCAATAGATTTCAGCTGGACCGAACCATTAGAAAATAGTTCAAAAGTATGGTCCAAGCCAGTGTGTTCTGAGTTTCCCTTGATGATCCTTGTATCTGGAATCGAACAATAATGCACAATCCCTAGTATGGAGTTCTTTCTCTTTGATATGTTTATCATGCTAGACCTTATATTTTTGTTGGACTAGTTCAGTTTGATGCATGACGTCCAAACGAAGTTCGTCCAGTTTGTTAAGCTGTAAACCTCTCTCAATTTGGGCTCGTTTAAGATCCATGCCCAACTCCATGGCTATTACAAGGGTTTAGAGTTCAAATTCAATGGGTAAGAGGGGCTTCTTCCCAAAGACTAACTCGTAGGTACCATAGCCAGTAGTTGATTTTCAAGTGGTGTTGTAGGCCCAGACAACCTCCGGTAGTTTCCTAGCCCAATCTTTTCTTCCTAATAAAACTGTTTTTGTTAAAATATTTTCCAATTCCCTATTAGTGACTTTGACTTGTCTGTTCACTTGAGGGTGGTAGGGTGAGGACTTATGACTTACTTGGAAATGATTTATGAATGCCAACATAACTTTAGACATAAACTGGGGGCCCTGGTCTATGAAAATTGTCCTTGGAGCTCTGAATTTGAGGAATTTTTTTTTGTAGAGGAAATCAACTACCTATTCCTCCCTAGCAATATGTAGGGATTACACCTCTGCCCACTTAGTCAAGTAATTAGTACATACCAGAATGTACTCTTTTCCTTGTGAAGGAGGGTTATTGGGCCGATAAAATCCAATCCCCAATTTTAAAATGGTTCAAGGACTACCTGAGGCTGCAGAGGCATTTCGTTAGAGGAAGTTGGTCTTCCTACCCTTTGGCATTCATCACATCAATGAACATATTTATTGATGTCCTTATGCATTAAAGGATAGTGTAAGGAAATTTGGGAGTGCATCTAGTGAAAACTCCATACAGTGGTGCCTTCGGTAACTTTCATTTCGATAGGTTGCCTCAAAGACACGTACAACTATGTCCTAAAGCAGAAACAGACAGTTATTTCCTACATTAATCCTTCTAAGAGAAACACATGTAAATTCAACAACAATCAACAACACAGATGAAAAATACTATAGAATACAGAACACAAAGATTTTACGTGGGGAAAATCCTTTCGGATAAAAAACCCCACACTCCAAAGATCGAGCCATTGTATTATTCAACAACAGAATGGTTACAATACAAATTCAGGCTTATAGCCTCTTCAAAGATTCATCTTGTTCATTTTGGAAACAACTGGTAGCAAACTCAACATGAGAGATCAATCATGGCATTCATGGTCAGGAGAGATTCTAGCAACAAAACCTGCTTCTCTCTTCTGCTTCGACCTCATGGCTTTGGCCTTTCAGCTAGCCACTCGGTCCTCTCTCTATCATTCTCTCTCTGGCTGTCAACTCTTCAGCTTCTTAGCTTATCAGCCTCTTAGCTCACTTTTTAACAGAACGTCCAATGCATACCTCTTTGCATTCGTTCACAAGAGGCTCTATGAAGTCGTTCTTTTCCAACTGTCAGATCAGATCAACTGAATCATCTAGCCTAGCATCCTTTGATGTTTCCATTTCCTCGTGCTTTTGTTTTCCAACTTCCACACAGAAATGGTTTAGCAAACTATTCACATCATGCTTTCCCTGATTGGTCCAAATCGCACCACGTAGGATAGTCTTCACTCGGTCAAGGGCATTCAACCTGTGTCGCATGTTGGTGAGACACTAATTGTGTCTCCCCAATGCCACAGGACTGATTGCACATTCATCGCCAAGAGTCCTCACTATCGGCAAGAGGTTACATCGAGTCCAAAGAGCTATCGCTAAGACTTCGTCATGTCACCAAGACCTCACACCGAAGACTTCAAGTCACATCAACCTCAGCATTCTCATCAGTGAGACAATCGCCATTCAATGAGACATCATACCAAAGTTCAAAGGTCATAATGATGTTAGCTTTTCCATCAAAAATACAACCGCAGTTCGCCAAGACTTCACATCGAGCTCTTCATGTTATACCGAAACATCCCAGTCGGTAAGACATATTGCTTTTGCTTAGAGATCATACCGAGCTCTCAAGTCATACCGAGCACCAAACACTTGCCTAGAGTCATACCGACAACAGACTACCTTATCAGTGAGACAATCACACTTCGCCAAGACATCATATCGATGCCTTTAAGTCATATCGAAGACATACTGTCGGCCAGACATTTGACTTTCGCTAAGACTTCATATCGAAGTCCTTGTGTTTCTCTGATGACTCCATTCGTTAGGAGTCTGACTGAAAAACACTCGATCACATGTTGCTTTGTCGGCCAGACATACCACTATCGCCAAGAGGTCATAGTAGACCCCTTTTGTTACCTCGATGACTCAGCTGTCGGTGAGACATTTCCCTATCACCAAGACTTCACACCGAAGTCTTCAAGTTACCCCGAGCTCACCTTTTGCCAGGAGTCATGCTGAACACATCCCACACCATCGGTGAGACAAATTCTTGTCGCCAAAACTTCATAGCGATGCCTCTGTGTTACCCTGAAGACTCCAAGTGTATTCTCACTATCAGCAAGACATTCACACATCGGTAAGACTTCTTACTGAGGCTTCCAAGTTTCCTCGATGACCACTGTTCGCCAAGAGTCACCCTAACATCCGCTAGACACCAACCTATCGGCCAGACATCTCCCAGTCACTAGGACTTCATACCGATAGAAGTAAGTCATGCTGATTACCACATCGGCCAGATAGACCAAAGGTCATGCTGATATCGGTAAGACTTTCTACTGTCGCTAAGACATCATCTCGACTGTCCAAGGGTATGCCGAAGGTTTCAGATGTCGATTTCCAAGACATTCAGGAGGTCACACTGATAGTCAGGATCAACTAGTAGGTCGGCCAGACATCTCCATAGTCTCACTGAAATTGCTCACAAAAGGTTTTAGCTTGTGGGATTGAGGCACACAATTCCAACAGATAGTAGTATCCCGCTCCCAAGATCTTGTGAGTTGTCCTCTTAGCAAAATAATGCCCTCCTAAAGTGCCATCATGATAGGATCTAAGGATACTATAGGTCTCGTCTACCCTAACACACTATCGTAAAACCACATTGGGTCCACATCAAAACAAGATCCCATTAATCCATTTGAAAGGGGCACTTTCTCTAACGAGTCATTTTTTCTATTTTGATGAGAAGTGAGGTGGTACTTCTGCAGTGGCCAAATAATTTGCAATGTCTACAAACCAAGGGGTTTTAATGGAGATGGTGAATAGATTTTCATATGTAAACTAATGTTGTACTGGAGCATAGTCACCGTCATGTTTAATCCGGGATAAGAAATCCGTGACTACATTGGACTTCCATGGTTTGTCAACAATTGTTACATTGAATTCCTGGAGAAGTAACCACCTAATTATCCTTGCATTTACCATAGGTTTGTTCATGAGGTACTTAATGGCTGAGTGATCTATATGCACTTTAACTTTATATCCTATGAAATAACGTCAAAATTTCTTGATTGCATGAACTACAACCAAGAATTCTTTCTCTGTTGTGATATAATTCTTTTATGTTGGCATCAAATTCTTGTTGATGAAGTATATGGAATATTTTCCCCCATTCTCATCTTCTTTCCCTAGAACTGCTCCAATGGCATCATAAGACGTGTCGACATAAATATGGAACAAAAGATTCTAATTAGGCCCTCGAAGGACAGGAGCATAAATGAGTTTCCCCTTGATAATTTCAAATGATGACTGACACTCAGGCGTCCAGATGAACTCTACATTCTTCTAAAGGAGGGGAAACATAGGGGATGCAATTTTACAGAAGTTTTCTATGAATCTTCGATAGTATGCAGCATGCCCTAAGAAAATTCTAACATCTGTCTAGGTTTTTGGAATCTTGAGTTGTATTACTTTGATTTTCTTGGGATCAACTTTAATCCCTTCAGCTAAAATATGATGTCCCAACACTATTCCTTGTTCCACCATGATCAAACATTTCTCATGGCTTAGGGACAAATGATAATCCTCACACCGTTTTAACAACTTGTCTAGATTCATGAGGGTTTCATTGAAAGTTGAATTGTATATAGTGAAGCCATCAATATAAACTTCCACACACTCATTTACCAACTCAAAAAATATAGCCAAGATGGTCCTTTGAAACATTGTAGGAGCGTTACATAGCCAAAAGGGGAGAACCCGATATATAAATTTCCCCCAAGGGCAGGTGAAGGTCGACTTATCTTGGTCTTCTGTTGCTACCTATATCTGGTTGTATCCACTAAATCCGTCCAAAAATGAAAAATATTTCCTCCTAGCCAAGTTATCCAACACTTGGTCCACGAATGGTAGGGGGAAATAATCTCTACATGTTGCTTTGTTAAGCTCCCTATAGTCTACACACACTCTCCACTTCCCATTCTTCTTTGGAACTACAACCAAGGGTGACACCCACTTGCTACTAGAAATCGGGTAGATAAACCCTACTTGTAGGAGTTTCTCAATCTTAGTTTTAACTGTCTTTCAGAGCAGGATCCAGTCTCCGTTGTGGTTGGAAAACAAGTCAAACATCCTTAGTATAGATATGATGAGTACACATAGTGAGATGTATTCCTCTCATATCTGTATAGTCCCAAGCGAACACTTTAGATCTATTCACCAGGGTGTCAAACAATCTATGTTCCTCTGTCTCAGTCAACCAACTATTAATGTTCAAAGTTTTTCCTAGAAACAACATAATGGTTTTAACTCCTAGATGGTTGGATGTGACTGTGTACATGGGCCTTATCAGGGTGTTGAGAGGACAACTATGAGGTACAATTTTATGAATCTAAGCAACATCTGCAAAGAAATGGTGAGTTTTTGGAACTACGTTCATCAAAGGACAAGGTAATCTTATGAAATTGGCATATCAAATTCTGTGTGGTCTATGTTGATTGGGTGTCCTAGAATTTCTTCTACGTCTGTCATTTCCTCACTACTTGAATCCATAGTAAGACTTTCCACATCATTTTCCAGTTCATCCTCTAATTCTTCACCATGTTGTTTAATGACTAACATGGCTAGTGAAGCCAAATTTTCCTGTCCGTTGGGACATTTCGGTTCATCAACCCATACTTATTGTGTTTGGCAGGTTTGGCAGGAGGATACAAAAATAAATGTTTGCTATTAGTTCCATGTGAGATGGTCATTCCTCCCTCTCTGTAATTAATTTTGGCTGCAACGGTAGCCAGCCATGGTCATCCCATAATTATTGGATAATTGTCTTTGGGTGTAAGGGATTCAATTATCTGAAAATCTACTGGGTATTCCCATCCATCCACTTTAACAAGAACATTTTCAATGATGCCCTTGGGAATAGCTATGGATTGATTCACCATTTGTAAGGTTGTAGTTGTGGGGCATAGATCAGTAAGTCCCATATTTTCCATCACATAAACATTCATCATGTTAATGGCTGCTCCAAGGTCCACCAAAGAATTAGGTATTGCTACCTCATTGATTGTTACTATTATAAGCGGACTACCTAGATCATCATATTTTAGAGTAGTGGTCGTCCCAGCCAACAAGTCAGCTAGGCACCCATTTATTTGGACGGTGTTGATTCATTTTGGTTTTCTCCCTGGGGTTTTGATACACAACTGCTTAATCAGTTGGTTTAACTTAGGAATTTCCTTAATTGTTTGTAGCAAAGGGACTTCAATCTACAATTGTTTAATTTCTTGTATCAATGCAGTTTCAGTGGGTGAGATTGTTTCTAGAGAATCTTTCATAGGAATTGGTTTCAGATGCTCTGGAAAAGGTGCTTTGATTTTTTCTTTAGGCGCGGGATCCTTTGGAAGTTCAATTGGAGATTGACCCCCCTCCTCCTGAGGTAGTTTGGAAGCTCCAACTGAAGATGGTGGGTCAGGCTTATGTTGCATAGTGTTTGGGATTTGTTCTACATATGTGGGCATTATTGTGGTTTTCTCAACAGACTTCTTGATAGGATCATCTAGGATTTCTTCAATAGTTGGCTATGAAAGTGTCTTTCTAGATCTCAATTGTAGATTTCCACAGTGTATGGTGTTAAGTCGAGTGATATTGTCTTGTTTGGTAGAATATACCAGAGTATTTGGGCGATTGTTCTTTGGGTTTAGAACTGGTTGCACCGAAAGTGGTGGTTGGTTAAATTATTCATTTTGTTGAGTGTTCTAGGGAGGTGGTAGAAGATTTTGTTGGTGAGTAGGCATCCTTTTGGGGCTAGTGTAAAACTGATGCTGAGATTGATTCCATTGAGGAATGGGATTTTAAGGGTGCCATTGCTGTTGAGGCTAGTTAAGCCACTGAGGGTTACCCCAAGATTGATTTTCCCATTTAGGTGGTCCCCAAGGATAGATTCCCCAATTAGGGGGTACTGGAGGTGATTCCCATGGCCAGGGTGTTTCACATTGATTATTGTTTCAATTGGACTAGGGTCTCCAATTAGGGTTTGAGTTTCAACCATAGGAAAAATTTCCTCCAATTCTTTGATTTACAACGTTTACTTCTTCCTCAACTTGGGTTGTCCTTTTCTTGGAATTCTTGATGGCATGCAAAATTTCACACTAATCGGTGGAGTGATTTTTGTCACACACTTGACAAACGCCAAATTTTTCAACTTTGTCCAAAGAACATTCCCCTAGAAAATATTTGTTTTGGCACCTAGGGCAATAAATAGACAAAGTTTCAGGATTCTGTGTTTTAGCCTGTATGTCATCTAAAGTGGTGTTTAACTGAACTAAGATGTCGGTCTTGAAGTTGGCTAGATCTTCATGAAGTTTTCCTACCATTAGAACCTTTAAAGAGAGTGGTCTTCCTGATTCCTCCTCGAGTTTGAGAGAAATTCTGACAGTTCCATAATATCATCCAGTCCTAGTTGGGACACGTCTCCTTTTCCCATTAAATCCAAGCTCCTCCGAGCATTGTCGTCGAGACCTTTAAGGAATAGGGTCTTCAAAATATCAAAACTCATGACTTCTCCACCACAATGTTTAGATAAGAAGATAAACCTATCTAGGTAATCCTCTAAACTTTCATCCTCATTTTTACTTATCTTGAACAATTCTTCTTTCCTATCACTGACCCTGTAGTAACTTTGGTAATTCTCCAAAAAGGTAGACCTCATTTCATCCCAAGAGGTTATCGACTAAGAAGATAATCCCATAAACTAGCACATAGTTAAGTCTTTCAGAGTGGAAGGGAAAAGCTTTAGTTTCTGATTATCATTCTTGTAACTTCATATATCTGACACAAGACTTTAAACTCAAATAGAAACTGATTAGGGTCCTCAGTATACAAACCTCGAAAGGTTGGCAAGAAGTTCGGTGAGATGTTTTTCATTATCATATCGTCATATGCATCAATAGCAATAGGATAAGTGAATGTGCGTGGTGGTGGAGGGTTATTGTTTTTGTTGGAAAAATTTATACAGTCACCCATGATGTTGAAGAGAATATGACTCTCGTCCAAAGTTCGCTCAGTTGGGAAAGGTTTTGGAGTTTGCAAAGGAATATACTCCTCTACAACTATATGTTCTCTTTCCGGGGTATGTGGGAAGGTCTCAGGTTGACCCTGTTTGGTCAATTTCTCAGTAAGTTATTGATCTTCGTTTCCTTCCTCCCTACTTGTTATTGGTACGTCGACTAGGGAATTTTTTGGTATGAATCTTCTGTAGGGGCCTAGTTTCTTGACCATGTAGAAAAGAAGCCGAAGGACTATTTCTATCCATAAAAGAGGTATTCAAGATATCTCCTACTAACACTAGATAAAGGGTCCCCGACAATGGTGCCAAAAAGTGATAGGTTGTCTTCAGGTCCTAACACTTTAGTTGATAAACACATTAATATATCGACTAGGTAGTGTCCAAAGGCTATATGCAATAGAAGACATCTCAACTATCTCTCTCTCTCTCTCTCTCTCAGGTTTTCTAAATACCAAACAACTAAATAAAAACTCTAAACTAGAGAGCCTCTAAACTTAGAAAGCAGGAAATCATCTATTTAGAAAGTTGGAAATAATAAAACTAGAAACCAGAAAACTATGAATTTGAAAAGCATCACCACTAAGCTAGAAAGCATGGAAATGATTAATCTAAAGAGTGTATAAATTGCTGAAGAAGTAAAACTTGTAAAGAAACTAGGAAACATTTATCTAGTGCAAAAGATAACAATCCAAATGACTTAGCATGAAATGATTTAACAATCTGAAACAACTAAAGGAAGGTGCTCCAGAATTTTAGATATTGAATTCAAAGACTACATACTTAGCTACAACCTGCAGGATTAACATTGACAGCATGACACACACATGAAAATAAATTCCAATTTCAATTATTATCTACTAAAAGAAAATACAAAAAGAAAAGTAAAATACTTATCTATCTATCTATAACCCTCGAGTGGCCATCTCTTCGATGTTTCTACAACTATCTTAGATCACATGCACTGGTAATCTCCAAGTTACTTCATTCAAAGGACTCCATTCACATTGCTCAGTAATTCAAAGAGTGGCGGGAAAACTCATTTTATTCATGGCAACATCTATCATTATTTAATAGGTGTTTGATGACTCAACAAACTTTATTTTAAAATGGAAACACATATACTTGGTAAGGAATAGAATGCATGCCACATAGCAATTGTAATATTATAAAACTTGGAACGTGTGAATAAGGCATGAATAAGCTCTTGCAACTTCTCTCCTTTTCATGTAACAAGTTTTTTTCAACATATCTAGCCTCCATATTTAACTGCAACATGCCCAAAATTCATCTTGAATCTCAACAATGTGGCTCCTTACTCTAGAGAGACCATCTGATGATCTCATGCCAAACATGGAGTGTTGTTTCTCATATTTTACCTTAGAAAACACCAGGCTTCTTGCTATGAGGTTGAAGGAAGATAAAAATAAACCATTTTCTTTTTCCTTTACATTTTGGCACCCAAGACTTAGCAAAAATTTTATTTTGTAATTACTCTTTTTACAAGTATTAAAATTTATGAAACTCCCTTTTAGTTTTTCTTAATTTGACCTTTGAAAAAAATTGTCAATAGGTCCAAAGTGGATTGGCCAAATTGGATAATTAAAAGGAAGGTACACTCTATTTCAAGATTGTTGAATACTCTTATACATTGGGATGGGAATTATAAGTATCATTTTCTCTTTCTTGTTCTAAATTTCATCAAGGCATTCTTTGTTTTTAGATAACATGTTTCATTACTTTAAGTTTCTCTTGTGGAATAATAATTGTAAAAAACAATATTTATATTAGCTCTTTGCTTAACTTAGTCATGCAAATGAGGGGATTCTTTTCTTTCATTATTTTAGTGGGAACATTCATTTGAGTTTTCAAATTATATTTGAAAATGAGTAGTCATGGCTCACACCTTGAGAGTGGAGATTGATAAATTCAATGAATGATACTCTAAGTTATATAAACTAAATATGGAGGATCTCTTGGTTGAGAGGTACCATTAAGTTTATTGGACGCAATATAACATTGAATTTTTTTACTTAAGACCTCACTCCTTTGTGCATTTAGATCTCATTTTCCCATCATAGATAAAAAATTTAAGAGATGTTCGAATGGGTCTTCCTTTTTCAAACTTATATTAGTGTTATTCTCCTTCATACCTCATATGCCTATAAAGTGTTAAAATTTGTAAAATACAAAGAAAATTCTAATATTGGGAGTGTTTTCATCTTTTTCTACCATCCTTGTGGACTTATAGACTTTCCTTACACTATTAAACCTTTTCTACATGTCTAGTATCTAGTTTTGATCTTTATTCCTTCATGGAATACTTGAAAAAAATTTCACCTCATTTATTTCTCTCATTTCCCTAGATATTTCCTCCTTTTACAAAATCCCAATGGTAGAAATTTTGGACCTTCTTTTCCAATCCCTACATTTGAACCTCCTATCATCCCCCACAATCTTCCTTCTACCATTCTTTGTGGACTTCCAAATTGGATTTGGATATTTCCCCCCTCTTAACTTTTTTTGCTTCCTCCATCCTATTTTTCATTATTTCTCCACATCCTTATTTACAAAATTCCTTTGTAGATTTAGAAATTTGGGTTCCTATTGCAATATCTTGTTCCAATATCCACTTTTACATCAAGTTTTGGTAAAATCTCTAATTGCCTTTTTCTTTCCATTTATTTTTGTGTAAAATTCAACTTGGATTCTAGATATCCTTCCCTCCTCTCATACATCTTGTCTTTATATCCATCCTCATATGATTTTCCCCTCTTTTTTTTCTATACATTTCATCCACTCTTATCTCTCATTTTGTAGAGTTTCAAAGTGCATCTAGACCTTCATTCCAAAGTATAGTTCCAATATAATGTTTTATATGGAAATAACACATTTCCTATTCTCCCCTCTATTTTCTTATTAGACTTCCACATTTCTTCCAACCTTCTTCACCTAGTCCCTTGTGCTTCCTAGAATGCTATTAATGCCTGATTTGACCCTTATAGCTACCCGATTGCTCTTTCCCACCTAGAATACCTTGCTTTTCTAAAGGATATGAATCCAAGTTAAAAATAAATGGTAGATGATGAAGAAAACCATATTGTAATGAATGAAATACTTAAAAATTTAGATATAGATAATACTACAAAAGCTCCAATATACCATCTCAAAAAAATTTGTGGGATTTTATCTTGTTCCACATGCAACATTAATGATATTTTCTTGTCGACCAAATTATCATAAGGATTTAGCTACCAAATCAAATGTCATAAGTTTTAGATAATTTCAAATTCAAATGGTTGGCCACTTTCTCATTTCCATGTGATTGTAACATCAAAGAGATTCTAGGGTTCCAAATCTTACATGGTCAATTGCCTATTGAGAAACACATTTTAAAAATCACGAGGAGGTAGGAAATGTGTAGTAGATGTTTATAAATAAATGTCTCCTTAGCCATTTTAAATCTTTAAGAAAAATTCCAAGCAATTGAGTAAGATTATTCTTAGCTTAGGGTTTTCTCTCACCATATGTGTTCGTGTGAATGTAGTAAGAAGTTGATAAATGTTGCAACTTTAATAAATTGCAAATTGTTATTTATAATTACATTATCCTTATTGTGCATAGAGTTGTAGCATTTAGAGAGGGATTATTAAGAATGTTCAATTGTTGATATCATATCTCTTTTTTCATTTCTATGTGTTGTTTCTTTTAGTAACTACAACTCTATAACCTAGCATAACCAAACAATCAATGCTCATTTGACTAGGAAGGATGGTCAACCCCAAAAAGAAATTAAAAACAAAAAAGTAGATGTTGTGTTGAAACTAAGGTTGGAAGGTCTTCCCATCAATAGACAAGACAAAGAGAAGCAACAAAATAAATTTCCATTGATAAGAAATGAATGTTGGGGACATCCTCCAAAAATAATTGTAAATGAATATTCTATCCTAGAATGTCCAAGGAATTAATAGCTCTCAAAAGTATTTTTCCTTGAGAAACTACATTTTGGAGAATAAGATAGATATCCTTTTACTTCAATAAGTTAAAATGAATAAGAATAATTTTTAAACCATTGCTAAATATTTATGGTATGCTGTTGAATACTTTATTTGTGAGGCTACTGGGGCTTTGGGAGGTTTGCTCACTATGTGGGATCCTAATAAGTTTTTTGGTACTCTATTCAATCAATCTAAAAGTAGTCTAGGAGCTAGATTCACTTCCATGGAATTTTTTATGGAATTTAATAAATATTTATGCCCCTAATGTGAGAAATGCCAAAAAATATCTCTAGAGTGATATGGTTATTCAAATATTGGGTAATAAGAAGGCATAGTGGATGATGTTAGGGGATTTCAATTCCCACCTTTTTCCTTCAAAAAAACTTGAGGGCTTAATATATAGACTACATCGACAACATGGTTGATTTGGTTGATCTACTTAGTTCAGCTGGGCTCATGGAAATCTACCTTCAAGATCAACTATTCATATGGACTAATAGGAGAATAGGAGACCTGTAGAAGTTGAGAAAGCCAACTTCACAGACCCCGAAGATCACCTGCATGCAAATAACCTGTCACAGAAAGAAGAGATGGAGACAAACAAGCAAGGGTGCTCTGAAAGCTGAAAATTGTATTCATCCGAGAGAGAGATAAATTACAATGATGAATCCTTATAAAAGGATATTGTGCAACCCTAAAAGAAACCCTAATAGGTAGACATTTAATAATTAATATAATTATTAAATGTCACAAAATGCAACTAAAGTGAAATCTTAAGAGAGGAATAAAGGTAATTTAATCAACATGATTAAATTAAAACCTTTACTCTAACACCCCCCCTTAAGATGAGCAAAAGTGCAGTTACAAACATGTGCAAGAAAGCAAAGGTAACTACAATGCAAGAAAAGTAAACTTGGGTCCCGGCAACAAGGCCTGATCAGGTACCCAATTACAACCAAATCTCTGTAAAGTGGAGAAATAGAGAAAACCTCATGGGAAAAACTCTACTCCAAAAAGAGATGAAAGAAATAAATGCACTAATAATAAAGGGATAGGAGGTGGATAACATAAGACCCCCCATAGACAGCTTCTATCATATAAGTACATGTACAATGGTCTCCATAGGAGAAAAAGAAAGAGACTAGAAGGCCCCCCCACAATGAAGAAACTCCTGTCGCACATATGGATGCCTAAGGTAGAATCCAGAAAGAGATCCTGAAGCGGCATATAATATTCCTCCCCTTGGGAAGAAACGGATCCAAAGGACAATGTCGAAGAAACCCTGTGAAAAGAGATGAACCAATCTGTCTCAAGATGTGTGCCATGATGAAAGAATCTCTCTGAAACAAAAATGTCAAATCCAAAAACTGAAGACTCAAAAACTGCAACCTCTGAATGCACAGATGATGGTGGGCTAACAGCTGGAATATGGCTATCAACAAAGAGGAGCTGAAAATCCTCAAAGTAATCCTCCAGATCTGCAATATAAGACTCTACAAACAAAGACGAAATGCCTGCAAGATAAGAATCCCAAGTAGCCATGTCTGAAAGATGTATGATGTCCTGCTTAGCTGAATCAATAGGAGCCAAAGAAGAGGCAATATCAAACTGATCAAGAACAATAGGAGAAGATGCTGATACAAGTATAATCTCAGTCTGAAGAGTAGGAACTGTGAGACAATCCTCTGATTCATCAGAATATGTAAGGGTGTCTAAATACTGAAGTTCCTTTAAAGTATCATGATCAAAAGGTGTGTTATCTCTCCAACCAATGGGTACAAGACAATCTGAAGCAGGATCCTCTGGGAATGGAGAAAGACTTGGGTCTCCATAGATCTCCCAAAGATGTGTCCAAAGTGAGTGAGGACAATCAATGCCCGATATAGCCCACACAGTGTCAGAATCAACACTAGACAAAATAACTCCTACTATGTGATTTCTAATGATATCCCAAGCTAGTTTTCCCTCTAAAGTTGCTGGTGCAGGTATGAGATCATACAAATAAGGAAAAATATTAAGCCACCTACAATGTGTAAGTATACCCTTTGCCCATAACTCATAATTACCCCGTTCCAGAAAAACAACTGAAGGGTGAGTAGAAAAACCCATGATAACTCTTCAAATTAAAAATCTGAGACTAACTGACCTCAATACTGATAAATCAGATCAAATAAAGCCATCCCACGCAAACAGATCATTTCCATGTGCCAAAAAGTCCAAGTAATTGACAGATGTGTGAAAACGCAAAATACTGAATAAAATGTACTTGGTGCAGATTCTGAAAAAATAAATGACAGATCTGAAAAGATCACAGAAACACCTTTCCAACGCCTATTCGTTTGTGAAAAATGGAGTTCGGACGCAAAAGATACGCCCCTGGGAGTGAAAAACACAAGTTCTAACTTTGACTGGCAAAAAATACTACAAAACAGCAAAATTAGAAAAAAAGACCTTCATCAATTAGATCGGGCTCGGAACCATCTTTCCAACGCTTATTTCCATTTGAAAATCCAAGCTAAAATGCCCGAATTATGCCCGATTTCGTGAAGGTAGGTTAAAAGGGGGCCCTGGTGGCGCCCTGGTGGCTCCTCTCGGACCGGCGGCGCGCGGGCTGGGTTGGTGGCGGGCGGTCTGGTGGCTGTGGCGGGCAGTTAACCGCAAGGCGGTGACCGCTGGCGGTGGCCGCAGGGGTGGCACGGTAGCCACCGCCGGTGCGCCAGCGGGTATCGCCGTGTCGCCGCCGGCCGCCAGTGGCGGAGGGCGGGCCCCCTAAAAGCCCTGGCAGCGCAGAAAACAAACCAAAAAATTGGTTTTTTTAATTTTTCGACCTCGAAAAACGTGCCTGGGGCCGTACGGCCCTGAGCAAAAAAAAATTTGCCTCCCAGATCAACTATGCCCAAATAGGTCGAACCATATATGAAAATATGGGTTTTTGGCCGCTCTGAATCCAACCGTGAGGTCCATTTGGGCCCAAAATGCACCCAAAAATGGAGTTACCCAGATCCTAAAAAAAATCAACCAGAAAACCTGAAAGCCAGATCTAACCCTCAAGGCTCCAAAATCTTCAAAAAAAGAACAGGAAGCAGCAGGTCTGGAGCTCTGATACCATGTAGAAGTTGAGAAAGCCAACTTCACAGACCCGAAGATCACCTGCATGCAAATAACCTGTCACAGAAAGAAGAGATGGAGACAAACAAGCAAGGGTGCTCTGAAAGCTGAAAATTGTATTCATCCGGAGAGATAAATTACAATGATGAATCCTTATAAAGGGATGTTGTGCAACCCTAAAAGAAACTGGTAGACATTTAATAATTAATATAATTATTAAATGTCACAAAATGCAACTAAAGTGAAATCTTAAGAGAGGAATAAAGGTAATTTAATCAACATGATTAAATTAAAACCTTTACTCTAACAAGACCATCTTATCTAGGTGAAGCTAGATTGATTCCTCGTTTCCTTTAATGATGACATCATCATCACCTCAAACCTTTTTCTTTACCTAGAACAATTTTAGACCATAGCCCGTTGTTGGTGGACTAGAAATATAACTTTCCTACTAACCCTTTCCCATTTAGATATGAGCTAATGTGAGCTACTCATCCTATTTTTTGGTATTGTATCTCTAAGTGGTGGATTATCTCTATCCAAGGTTCTGATATGTATAGGGTGATTCAAAAACTTAAAAAATGTTAAAAATAAAGTCAAAGGGTGGAATAAGTTGATCTTTAGGGATGTTTTGGAACACAAGAAAACTCTAACTTTAAAAATAAAGGATATTCATATAATAATGACCATTGGATATATAGATGGGGAAACTTTCCAAGTTGAGAATTCTTTACATCAATACTGGGCTAATAATTAAGAAAATGAGATCTTCTGGAAGTAGAAATTTAGAATCTAGTGGCTGAAAGAGGGGGAAATAAACTCTAATTTTTTCTATTTATCTACTTTGAAACACAAGAAGAGAATTACTATTTCCGAACTTTTTGGAGAAAATGGAATTGTAGGTACTTCTGAAGAATAGGTAGGACATATTTCTTTTGACTTTCAAGTTGCTATGATGGAATAGGTTATTGACCATTCTATTGGGTTGGAAGATCAATTATTGGACAACATCCCTTCAACTTTATCTAGTGAAGAAAATGGTCTTCTTTTGAGGCTTGTTTCTAAGGAGGAAGTTAGGACTACTACTTTCTCAATGGGTCCTTATGGATTCCCCTTGCCTTTTTCTAGAAATTTTATATTTTAAGGTTTGTTGTTTTTATGGAAGCTAAATATTTATTTAGATTGGGGAAATTACTAAAACAACCAAATAATACATTTATTTCTTTTGTTCCTAAAAAGCTTGACCTTTAAGAGACGTTTGATTTCAGACCCATCAACTTCTATAATACTATGTATAAGATCTTCTCTAAAATTCTTATGAATAGGTTAAAACCTTTTTTGAGAAAAATGATTTTTGGGTGCCAAAAAGGTTTATGCTTGGTCGTCAAATCCTTGATGTTGTTATTTCCACTCAAAACGTAATACATTCCATAGACATGAGTAATAACTTCTTTGGTTATTTATATAAAAATCAAAACTATAAAAAATATCACACAACTCTTGTTATTGCATACCCTTGTGTTTGTAGTTTCAAATAACCCCCAAACATCTATGAATCAATAAGTAACTATTGTTTGAAAATTCAATCCAAGAACAAAAAGACTATGAAACAATAACAACTATGAACCAACTTAGCCCTTAACCTTGTGAACACCATATATCCAGCTTAGAGGTTCATTAAACTATAACCAAAAAGCATTAAACCATGACCAACAATAATAGTATAAGTTAGACAATTGAAATAACCATAAACTAAGACCAAGGCATGCATTAAACTTGCAGACACCTAAAAATGTCTAAAAATATTATCCTAATTCATCATTCTCATCATCATCATGCATCACACATTCTTCTAATTCATCATTTTCTTCATTATCACTCATCATACCCTTTAATCACTTTTAATTAAATAATTTCCAATTATTTGATTTGTTAGAATTGGCTATGGATGGCAAGATCTTGAGACCAAATGGAAAGCACAACAAGAGAGAGAAAGAATGTGACAAGAATAAACTATATTCAATGTCAATGATATGAGATGATTTACAATGAGAGATATCCCTTGGTTATATAGCCAAGGTGAGATGCAAGATGTCATAGGATTATGACAAGTGTCTTAATCATATGACATGAGACAACTAATCACACTTACCTAAGTTCACATGTGTTACAAGTCAAAAGATAGGATAACAACTAATGACAAATAACACCTTCTAGAAAGATTCCTCCCTATGACCTAAGTAAAATTAACATGTGTAAATAAGTCCCCTAGTAATGAATGAACTAGGTACAAGACTTTATTTACACCAACACCCCCCCTTAAGTGCAACTTAGGGAGTAGCAGATTATTATGCAAATGACATAAAGATGCAAAGATGGGTCCCGACTACTAGGCCATGTTAGGTACACATGTACATATGAAAATGAAATGACAAAGAAGTCTCTCACAAACAGAGAAAAGGGGAAAACCCAGTGGGACAAAACTCCTCCCCAAAAGAGAGATGAAATACAAAAATAGAAATGCTCTCAATGAAATATGAGAAGGTAAAAACACCATGTGAGGAAAAAGACCCCCCCATAAGAGAGAAGAAGACGAGAGACAAGGCAACCTCCCCTCAATGTTGACTCTCTTGCAATGATGGTAGAAGCTCGACATTGGATGTATGGTAGAAGCTGAAGAAGATCCAATCTTGCCGAACAACATTCCTCCCCTTAGGAAGAAACAAAACCATGGATGTATGCAGGATGTCAAGATGATGAATGATGTATGATATCTCTGAAGCATGCTCAAATGTCTCTATGTCAATGCCGAAAGCTAACAACTCCAAACATGGATTCTAGGCCACACTGTTGAAGAGGACAATCCAACATCTAGTAGAGATGAATGTAGAACATGATCCAAAGACAAGGATATCCCCTCTGAAGACAAAGAAGCCTCCTCCAAATGTTGTCCAAAAGTATCCACACTCACGTCAAACTGCAAAGAATGATCATGTAGAGAATGAACAAGAGGGTCATAGTGTTCCCTCACAACAACTGAAGAAGGAACATCTTAATCAAAGAGAAGATGAATACTATTGATGATTTCCCCCAAATCTACAAGATGTGACTCCACAAACAAGTCTAAAATACCTATCAAGAAGTCATCACAAGTAGACAAATCTGAAAGACAATTAGGATCTTGCTGCACTGAATCACAAAGAGCCAAAACTGTTGAATCACAAGTATCATCAACTGCAACAATAGGTGGAGGAGATGAAATGCATGACTCAAGAACTGGATCTGATGTGAGAAATCCCAAGTTCAAGAAGCCAAATGTCTCCTCTGAATCATGCTGTATGTGATCAACAATTGAAGGAACAAGGTCATCATTAGAAGCAAACTTTGCAAAGGTATATAGCCGAGATGAATGATCAACCACCCTAGTAGCAATGATCTCTCTAGTCTCCAAGTCTTGAATGATGACTAAATCAGGAGTGAACTCCACAGTTCTCCCATCTCCACCATGTGTAATCTGATATATGGAAAGAAGATTGTTCGTCAAATGAGGAACACACAAGACATCCTGAAAAGTGTTGTCCCCAAAACTAATTGTGTGGTAAATATGTTAGTATTAAAATGAGCTATACAAACACACAAATGAAACATTAAACTAAAGAAAGCAAGATAATTGAATTCAAAGAAAACAAACAAAGCTTCTTCAGAACCGTTCCATTGTCCTCTATCTCCAGTGATTCTTTTGAAGCTGCTGCTCTCAGATTGTGTAAGCAAAGCTTCTTAGAATGGAAACTTGCAGAACAAGTATGCAAAAGGAGAATGCTTCTCTATCCTAGATGCTGGTGGAGTGAAAATGTTGATACGGATATGCACAGGGGTTGTAAATTATGGACAGGGGTTGTGGATTATGAATGCTTCTAAAACTATGAAATGAGGATGATAAGCCATGATATGGAATGCTATGCTATGCTAAAAAATGAAATGCTATGAATGCTTGAAAGCTAATTGACTATAGTTTCCCTGTATGAAAGCTTATGTGTTTTTCAGAGACCCGACAATCCCTTTTATAGATTTTCACAGGAAAGAGCCTGGCTGGCAAAGATCAATGGCTGTGAGATTATCTGGTAATTTTGGATGGTGAGAGATGGAGAGGTTGAGAGGAAGATGGAAGATGTTGGGAGGTTGGAGAGAAGAATGGAGGCTTGTCTTCAACCCACAGGAACAAGCTTGCATAGGAACAGAGAAATTAATTTTTTTGTTTTGGAAGTTTGTTTCATGGTTGTTGAAGATAATCCAATATTAAATAAATAAATTTATTTATTTTATTTAAATTTGTTGAGTTTGATTTTTGATTTTAGGACTATAGAAGACTTAATTAAATATTTAAAATATTTAATTGCAAATAGACTTTAGAAGATTTAATCAAGATTGTGAATGGATTTAGAGGAATTAATTAAATATTTGGAATATTTAATTATGAATTTAGAGGAATTTTAGAAGAGAATATTTAATCCTTATTTGAATAAAATATTCAAGCCAAGATTATATGATAATTAATATAAATAAATCGTAATGTTTATTTAATTAATTAAGAAATGGATAAGAAAAGTGATTAAATAAACTTATTTATTTAATCTAAATGAAGAATGAACAATATAAATAAATTATTTAAATTTATTTATACACAGATTGAATTCAGAGATTTAATTAAATATTAAAAAATATTTAATTAATTACCAGACTATTGTGATATGACCATTTCTAGGTGTATACATTTTTCCCCTCTTTGAAGTGATGTGTTTTATGCATTGCTTCAAAGAATTTTGAAATTTCGCCATATGTTAATTGTCAAATGTTGATAGGTATATGCCCCCTCGGATGATGAATCAATAATATTTTGATTTTTTTATGAAATTTTAAATTTTTTGGAAATTTTTGATGTTTACGATTTTTAAGATGTCGATTCATCGTTCGAAAATGATGTGGAGAAATTGACGTGGAAAGATGTGAGATGAAAATTGATGATCAAAATTTCCCATGTGATAAAATATGATAAAATGCCCCAATTTTTCATTTAAATAGGTTAAAAATGTCATTTTCTCATTTTACCCTAGTAAAAATTGTAATTTTTGAGCTCTAGAGTGAGAAAAATGGCACTTCCTATCCACCAGCACCAATTCGAGCGCATCTAATGACATCAGCGACCGACGCACTATGAACCTATGGTATGTACCCCGTAAAACTTTTGTGATTTGAAAATTTTCTATTCAGAGCACGTTTCCCAAGCTTTTTATAGCTTTACACATTCTTTTAGCGCCCTTTTTGCTTTTTATAGCGCCCATTTGATTTTTCATAGTGCCTATCATTCTGCAACGCCTATTAGACTTTTTGTAGTGCCCATTTGATTTTTTGTAGCGCCCATGATCTTATAGCGCCCGTTAGACATTTTGTAGCGCCCAGTAGGATTTTTGTAGCGCCCATGATTTTGATGTTGTTTGGTTTGATCAATTTGTTCCCAAAGTTGTTGGAAAACAAATAATAGCTGATAAATTTGTTTTTAAAGTTGTTAAAAACAAACATTTTTTTGATAAGTTTGCTTCTAAAGTTGTTAAAAGCGAACAAGATTCTGATAAATTTGTTTTCATGAAGATGAAAAACAAATAGGTTGATTTGATAAGTTTGCTTCTAAAGTTGTTAAAAACAAACAAGATTGTGATAAATTTGCACTGATATTTGATTGATTTGTTGTGATGAATTGATTTTGATATTGTTTTGTCTTGATGTTCTCATCCTATTCAATAGGAGAGATTGGGCGTTTTGTAGCTACGGGAGACATTCCTAGGGACATGGAGTTTGATTCCACAGCTTGTGCAAGCAGATCAAGATGTTATTGAGGCATGTGGATTGACCTCGTTGCTTGACATGCCTGAGGTGCACCTCAACAGAGGTCTATTGACAACACTCGCAGAGAGGTGGCATAGTGACACGAACACCTTTTACTTGGTGACATGAGAGATTACCGTGACTCCTGAGGACATGTACCATATCTTGAGGATCCCAGTGATGGGGGAGATAGTGAGGTTTGATGGCCAAGAGGTAGGAGGCACTAATGCTTTAAGGAGGGTTATCATAGATGATCAGATTGCTGGATATTTCATCCCATGGGGTGAAATTGCAAATTCATATGTGCCCTTGCCCTCTGTACTTGTCGGCTTTATTGGAGGTGTGTTGTGTCCCGACCATAGGTCGAAGGGCTTTGCAGTCGGATGGGGCCATGTACTCGAGAGTATGGTGATGCAAGGCACACGTTATGCTTGGGGATTGTGCATGCTTGCACATTTGTATGATGAGCTACATCACATTGTATATGGCACAGGTCATAGTTTTGCAGTTGGTTGTTCGCTATTACAAATATGGGCATGGGAGAATTTTGCTATCATGCGACCATTGACTCAAGGATGGCGACTAGCTGGTCGGCCATATAGATTCAGATATGTAGATATCATTACTCAACCAAGACTGGGTAAATTAGATCATTGGCAACGTCTTCTAGATGACCTGGATATAGTATGCTAGCGGCCATATGTAGATTGTGAGGCATGGCCAGAGGATGCTAGGGAGATGCCCTATGTGTTTACCACTAGATATCTTATTGGCCGAACACCTAGGATTATTGAGAGATTTCTTGTTGCTTGAGTGTGTTGATAGTTTGGATGGCCTCAGGGTATGCCCATGGGTTCTGCTATTTATGCACGCCGAAAGCAGGAGATCACAGTGTGGGGTCCACAGATTTCATATGATGCAGTGGTGGCAAAGTTTACCAGTTTGGGAGCTCAGATGTGGGACTATAGACCTGATATTCTTGATGGAGGGATGATGGTAGAGTATGGTCAATATGTATTGGATCATCCAGCGCCATGATTATTTGATCCTGATGAGCCTATTCTTATTGCAGAGGAGAGACCACAGATAGCTGGTCATAGGCGACAACGAGAGGCGGCTGCAGAGAGTGATGATTCAGAGGAGGAGGATGATGAGTCAGATGATGATGTTGAGAGCAATGATGAGGAGAGTGAAGGTGATAGTAGTGGGGGCAGAGGTAGAGGTGGCAGAGGTGGTAGAGGTGGCAAAGGTGGCAGAGGTGGTGATAGAGGTGGTAGAGGTGGCAAAGGTGGACCACATATTAGACATGTAGATCCATCATCTTCAGTAGATCTAGCATCATCGAGTCAGATAGCGACCTTACAGGGTAGGGTGCAGAGTTTAGAGGATCAGCTAACACAGGTGTAGTCCTTGATTTCACAGCTACAAGGGCAGTTGACTTTAGTGACGACCAAGAGAGATACAGCTAGACGACAGGGTGAGGAGTCCATGGCTTTAGATGACAGTCTACAGAGAGTAGCAGCAAGTACCTTGACTGGAGACATGATGAGAGAGGTGACCAGAGCTACTCAAGAGGCAGAGTTCTATAGGACCAGATATCATGATGCGGTGCCACCGGAGCGGAGGATGAGTTACACATAGTCTCGGTCTACACGTAGTCATTCTCGGACTACTAGTAGGGGTGTTTCATAGCCATTATCTCTAGGAGGTCCATCAGGGGCAGATGGAGCAGGTCCATCAAGTGTAGGTGGGACAGGTCCTAGACCAACATTGTCTAGTGCTTTTTGTATGATATTCGATTGATACTCGTTTGAGATATTGTATATACATTGATATGGTCCCATTTTTGATGACGTTATGTCATACATAGTTGACATCTTTGTACATTTTGACATTCATTTTCAAGATATATGATATGCAGCAATGATGTATGAAGAGTGCATCTATTTTCTATATATATGATATTTTATGTGATGATTTATGATGTGATGTTCATGATGTATATGTATGCATGATTTTTAGATTTTAAAAATGCAAGTGCAACGATATGTTATGATTGCAATCTTTTGATGAATGAATGTAAAATGATGAATAGTACAGGTCATGAATGTTTTGATGATGATGTATGCTTTGTTTTTATGATTTTATGATGCAAATATGTATGAAAAATGTATGTAATGATTTTTTTTTTGTGAATGTCAAAATGTACTCAATCATTTATTCAAAAGATATGAAACTTTGATACTTTGCCAACTTTTGGGGGAAAATATATAAATGCAAAATGCAAATTCTAGAATGAAAGTAATCTATACTAATCATGCAGAGTATTCATAAAATATTGCCATTCTGAGAGCTTATTTGTGCCTTTTGTGTCATCATAGAGCATTGAAATGTTGAAAGTTAATACAAGCATCAAAGGGTATGTTATCACCAGTGATGACCTGAGTATTGCTTTCATGATTTTTGATATAGCAAGTTAATACAAGCATCTAGGTATAATTGAATCGAGATGACCTAAGTATTGCTTGCATAAACAAACAAGAGTTAACCTGTTTCCTATGCAAATTCCGAAATGTCATCAATGATACTTAGTAGAGCATGTCCTGTGACCAATTTGCATAGTACTAATGATTTTCTCACAAACAACAGACAAAGAAAAATCATACTCCTTCCTTGCTTTTCTAGTTCAATACATCATTGAATTGCTCCAGAGATATGATAGAAAAATCAAAAAACCATTCAAATCTTGCTAAAAGTATTTCAAACATTATTCAGATTAAGATCATCCAAGTTGGTTGTCAACATTGATATTTGTGTTTTGATTAACGTTGTTTGAACCATGTTATTTGATGCCATTGACATTGAGTGATTGTTTTGGTGTTGTGGTTGATTTGATGCGTCAATGTATGTTGCGTTTTGTCAAACTATCATTTTTTTGTCTGTTTGTGATATTCTAAAAGCTCGTTGCCCTTCTCTTGTCTCAGCCTGTGTGTTTGCCCCTAGTTTATACACAACTTGAATATGATGAATTATATACAAATTTCATCAAGCCATGATGAAACACAAGGATTCCCGTTGCATGATATTAATATGATAGATATGTACAAATGAAAGATATGGATAGATGATGCCGTTATGCGAATGCAAGACATAAGCTTATAGATAAAGGAGCCCAGTTTGATGACAAATAGCACCTGTTTGCCAGGTTTTCACCACTTGTTTTTATTGCATTTTTTCAAGACTTTTCTGATTTTTATGGATTTTTTTTAGAACTTTTTATAATTTTTTTGTATTTTTTCAGGACTTTTTATGATTTTTTTTGTATTTTTTCAGGACTTTTCATGATTTTTTTGTATTTTTTCAGGACTTTTTATGATTTTTTTATATTTTTTATGGATTTTAGACATAGAAATTCTTCAAATGAATGTTGTTGTCTGGTTCTTCAAACAGGTCCCCTTCTGACGTAGATAACTGATATGCCCCAGAACTGTATGCTGCAATGATGACAAATGGACCAAGCTAATTTGGTTCAAATTTTCCTTTCTTTTCTCTGTCTTACTGAGTGCGGGGATTTTCTTTCAAGACTAAGTCACCTACTTGAAATGTCTATGGTTTAACTCTGTGATTGTAGCTACGGGACATAACTTGTTGATAACCCTTCAAATGATCAGCTGCATGTTGATGTCTTTCATCTAACAATTCTAGCTCTTGCAGATGAGTACTCAATAGTCTTCATCATTTATCAATCCTTTGAGTGAGACCCTAAGCGAAGGTATTTCAACCTTTAGTGGTAAGATCACTTCTGCTCCATATACCAAGGCATATGGGTAGCTCATGTTGGTGTACAAATGCTGGTTCTGTATGCCCACAAGATTGGATTTAATTGGACATGCCAATCACAACCGACATCATTTACTATTTTCTTCAAGAGTTTCAAGATTGTTTTGTTTGAAGCTTCTGCTTGACCATTTCCTTGTGGATAGTAAGGTGTAGAGAACATGTGTTGAATGTGAAATCTTTCACAAAGTTCATCAACATCCTAATTTTTAAAAGGCCTCCTATTATCAGTGATTATAGAATTAGGAATTCCATATCGGCAGATAATGTAATTCAAGATAAATGAAGAGATTTGCTTATCGGTCACAGTCATCAAAGGAACAACTTTGATCCATTTGGTAAAATACTCCGTAGCTGTGATGATAAATTTATGTTCATTTGATGATGAAGGATGAATTTTGCCAACAAGATCTAGTCCCCACTGAGAAAAAGGCCATGTCGGAGTGAAAGGTTGTAATTCCTGTGCAGGTGCATGAATAAGATTCCCATGGATCTGGCATTTAGAACACCTCTTGACAAACTCAAAAGATTCCCTCTCCATGGTAGGCTAATAATATCCCATTCTAAGAAGTTTCTTGGCTAAGGTTAAACCGCTTGAATGAGCTCCACAAATACCATCATGAACTTCTTGTAAGGCTTTTTCATATTCGTCACGTTCAAGACATTGAAGGAGTGTACCATCAAGACCACGTCGGTAAAGGATATCAGCGATCAAGGTATAACAGGATGATTGGCATAAGAAATTCCTTTTTTGGTTTCGGGATAAATCCAAAGGTAAAATGTTATCTTTCAAGTAGGTATAAATCTTGCCATATAAGGGTGAATCAGAACCAGTTAAATGGCATATGACTTGGGTCTCAAGATTATCATAGGCGGGAGAAACCAATTGCTCCACCAAGAATTCGTACCAATTTTTTTTTTCTGATAATTGTAACATGGAAGCAATTGTAGCCATTGCATCTGCAGCTTTATTATCAATCCGTGGGATTTGTGAAAACTTGATTGTCACAAAATACTTTTTAAAATCATCCACCATGTTCTTGTAAGGAAACAACTTATCATCTTTAGTCTGATAATCATCATTGATTTGATTAATGACAAGTTGTGAATCACCATAGACTTGCAATTCTATAATCCGCCAGTCCAATGCTATCTTCATTCCTGTGAGCAATGCTTCATATTCAGCCATGTTATTCATGCAAGGAAACATCAACCAATATGATTTTGGAATGGTATATCCTTCAGGTGTGACAAAAAGAATTCCTGCCCCTGAGCCTTGTTGCATGTAGGATCCATCAAAATATAATGTCCATGATTTCTAAATTGTTGTTGTGAAGACATCTGCATAAGGAAATTCAATATGCATTGGGTTTTCTTCTTGTAAAGGTGCTTCGGCCAACTGATCTGTGATAACCTATCCTTTTATAGCTCTTCGATCTACATAGTGAATGTCAAACTCACTTAAGATCATTACCCATTTCGCAAGTCTTCCTATTAAGGTAGCTTTGCTTAAAAGATATTTTAGTGGATCAATTTTGGTGATCAACTTAACTATATGAGCCAACATATAGTGTCACAACTTTTGGGAAGCAAACACTACTGCTAAGCAAGCTTTTTCAATGAAAGTGTAGTTCAATTCATGACTTGTTAAAGTTCTGCTGATATAGTATATAGCCCTTTCTTTGCCTGTAGAATCCTCTTGTGCTAGTAGCGCTCCCAAAGATACTTCTGTTGCTGAAATATAAAGTATGAGGGGCTCTCTTGGAACTAGTGGATTCATAAGATATTGCTTGATTTGATTAAATGTTGCTTCACACTTTTCCTCCCATTTGAATGGAACATTTTTATGCAATAGATGTGTAAATGGTAAGCTTTTGTCTACCAATTGAGCTATAAATCTCCTGATGGATTGTAGGGGTCCTTGCAGAGATCGAAGTTGAGTGATATTTCGAGGTGGTTGCATGTCCATTATAGCTTGTACTTTTTCTGGATCAACCTCTTTTCCCTTTTCTGAAACAATGTATCCCAGGAGTTTTCCAGATTTAACGCCGGAGACACATTTCTTTGGATTGAGTCGAACATTGAACTTCTCCATTATGACAAAGATTTTTGACAAGATTTCAAGATGTCCTTCTCTTGTGTGAGATTTGGCCAATAAGTCATCTACATAATCTTCCATGAATGTATGCATCATATCATGAGAAATTGTTGTCATTGCTCTTTGATATGTGGCTCCTACATTTTTAAGCCCAAATGGCATGACATTCTAGCAATAGGTACCCCAAGGGCATGTGAATGTTTTTTTATCTTGATCCTCTGATGCAATCTTGATCTGGTTGTATCCTAAAAATCCATCCATTAATGAATACATTGCATGGCCGGAAGTTAAATCAACAATCATATCTATGTTTGGCAAAGGAAAGTCATCTTTGGGACATGCTTTGTTCAAATCTCTAAAATCTGTACAAATTCTAATCCTTCCATCTGGTTTTGAAATAGGTAAAATATTGGAGATCCATTCTGCATAGTCAATAGACCGAATGAATCCAACATCTAAAAGCTTCTTTAATTGTTCTTTAACCAATAATGCAACATGTGGATGCATTTTTCTGAGTTTTTGCTTCACAGGTTTTGCCCCTGCATTTATGGATAGATTATGCATTATTAGATTAGGATCTAACCCTAGCATATCAACATATGACCAAGAAAAATTGATTTGATTCTCCTTTAAGAACTCCATGAATTTCAATACTTCTTCCACTGTTAATGATGCTGCAAGTTGCAAGATTTTTGGCTGCTCTGCTGTACTTATGTTGATTGGTTCTGTAGGCTCAATCAAAAAAGATCTTTCTTGATAATGTTTGGGAAGAGTGTCAAGTTTCTCATCCTTTAGTGCCTTAAAATGGTTTTCACCGTTAGATTCGCTCTTTATTTTTCTCTTGTTGTGATCTATCACTGTTGTTTTTCGGTTTTCACCGATAGATCCATCTTTTATTTCATTTATTTTGCAGCTAAGAGACTTGACACCCTCCATATCAAAATCTTGACTATGAGATTCTTGGATTAAACAATCGTTTTCTCGACTAGATGAACAAAGGAAATTTACAATATCCTCATCATCGTGGAATGTAGGGATATGGATAGGTGCATCGTTATCCCAATCTATAAGTTCCGGATAAACTAAAGGCATGGAATCATTAGGTTGGGTAAGGTCTTGAGCTATCAAAGTCATGATATGGTTGTCATTTTCATGATAGACAAGATCTATGATGGTATTCTCCTGCCGATTATCAATCTCGTTAAAATCCGAATCGTCCTCACTTGAGTCATGATCACTTTGTAAAACATAATCAAGTAGAGGCCTTGAACCCTCTCCTTGTAAGAACATGGGTGAAAATTTGTGTATGACATCCACCCTTTTCTCTGTTAAAAATGTATCATCAGAGACATCATCCCATTCGTATTCATTGGAATCAGTGTCTGAACAGTTCTGTAATTGGAATACTGATCCATAAAATTTTTGTAAAGGGACATCTTCAGGGGGTTTATCCAAAGTTGGTTCTTCTTCATGAGTTTGTTGTGTTTGTTGTGAAGTTGACTCATCTATATTTTTACCATATCCAAGTCCTATTTTATCATTTGGATGTATTGAAATAGGTTGAATTGGCTCAATGATTCCCTCTTTTCTTTTCCCTATATGACCATTTCCTTCATATCCCATTCTTTGCATGATAGTATACCCTTTGCCATATTGTTCGGTAGGTAACTTGATGTGCAAGAGAGATTCATCTTCATCTTTGTATAACCAGCTTAGGATGTCCCTATCTTCAACTTCTTCCTTAGTAGTGTTAGATTTAATGAATTGTCCATCAAAATTTGTGATTGGCACAAAAGCTTGGGATGAAGAGGCTGTTGTGATCTTTTGATTTGATAGAGTTGGTTGACCATGTGACCTCGAAGAAGGAGGTAAACTAGAAAGGGATAGCAAATATTTTCCTATTCCTTTGTCTTTAAAATGTAGCTTGGTTTCAAGATTCTTTGTCAATTCTTGCAATTGGTCTTGTAGATTGGAAGAAGAGGCAGTAAGAGCCTCCCTATTGTGTGGCACAAAGGTGTCTTGAGTTGCTTGAAGATTTGAACAAGTTTGGGTGCTATTGTAATCAGCTTGTATAGTTATTTCATGTCCATCATATAGAAACTTGATGCATTGATGATACGTTGATGGTACTACTTGCATATCATGAATCCATGGGCGACCCAAAAGTATGTTATAGGAAAGATCACGATCTAGAACCTAAAAAAATGTATTCTTCACAACAGGTCCCACTCTGATAGGTAGCATTATTAGTCCTTTAGAAGCTCTCTCTTCATCATCATATGCCTTGATAGTTATTTTCCTTTGTGGATCAATGGAATTTTTAGATATTCCTAAGGCATGTATTAGCTTTAAAGTACAAATGTTTAAACTAGATCCTCCATCTATTAAGACACGTCTGATTCGATGTTTATGGATCATGACTTCAAGATAAAGTGATGAATTATGTGGATGTGTCATGGAAGCATCATCTTTTTTGGAGAATGAAAGACAAGTGGGGGAAGACAAATGTCCCACCATGGCTTGAAATTTGTTTACATCCAGATCAGTGTCAATGGTTGTGTTTACAAGAGCTTCTTCTAAAATATTCTTGTGTATGGGAGATATTTTGAGAAGCTCAAGAATGGAGATTTGAGCTGTTGTTTTTATCAGTTGATCAACTAGATTATAATTACTTTGAGGAGGAATAGCTTCCTTAGATGAAATCCCTTTTAAAAGAAATTTTTCTTGTCCTCTCGTAGTCACATTAACTTGTTGATATTCTTGTTTTTCCTTGATTTTGATAACATTAACCCGTTGATCATCTGCATAGATGTGACGGATTATGTTGTCTTCAACATTATTTATGCCTTTTGCTTTGGTATCTGATGCTTCCCCCTTTTGATACTTTGGTAAAGGATCTTTGAATGCTTGATGATCATCATTAGCATGGTTTCCTTCAATTGTGATAGTACCATTGTCAATTAAATCTTGTACTAGATTTTGCAAGGCTTGACAATTATTTGTTCTATGACCTTTACATCGATGATAATTGCAATAATACGAATCATTCCATGATGGTGGTTTGACTCGTGGCTCATAATCTCTTTGTGGTGGTAAGGTGATAACCTTATTATCAAGAAGCTCCTTGAGAGCAGACTCAAGAGATTGACCCAACGTGGTAAAATTTCTTCAATTGGAAAAGAATGGAGGTCTTGGTAGATTTGATGTTTGGGTATTGCCAAGATTGTTATTGAAATTACCATGATTATCCTTGGTATTTTGATTGGTCATGTTTTCTTGGTTGGAGTTTAATCCTTGTTGATTGTTGTTTCCTTGTTGGTTGGTATTCCCTTGTTGGTTGGTATTTCCTTGTTGGTTGTTTCGTGGAGCACTTGATAAGTTAAAGATAGATGATCTTGTTCGTAAATTGTTTGCATCCACTATACCATCATTGACAACATTTTTATTTATGTTCCAAAACCTTGTTTTATCATTGTTGTTTTGGTTGGATGTACTTGGATTATCAAGTTGTATCACTCCTCGTTTAACCAAAGCCCCTTCAATGGTGATTGCGTTCTCAATCAATTTTTCAAATTTTGGAGGACAATGAAGATTAAGCCTGCAACTTAATTCTTGATCTAGGCTATTGATGAAGATATCCATCTTTTCCTTTTCAGGAATAGGACGGAAATATCGTGCAAACAATCTTCTCCACCTTTGCAAAAATGTAGTGAAAGATTCTCCTACTTTTTGTTTCACTTTAAAAAGATCAAGCATGGTTATCTGGTGTTGGATTTTATATGCGTATTGTGATATAAATTGATTTATCAACTCCTCAAAATTTTTGATGGGAGGAGTGATCTTGGAAAGCCACTCCATGGATTTTCCACCTAGACTTTGTGGAAATAATCGCATTAAGTAGGTGTCTTCATAAGCGAATTCCAAGGTCATATTTCGGAAATCTCTCACATGTTCAATGGGGTCAGTTTTTCCATTGTACCTATCAAATTTAGGGATTTCACAATGTTTTGGAAAAGGGATCATTTGAAGACTCCTATCAAATGGATAAGGAGATATGTCATCCAAAACATACTTCTTTGTTGTACCTCCTTACATTTCCTTTATTTGCCCTTGTAATTCTTTTATCTGTTGAGTAAGGGCACTAAGATCATTAGGAGGAGTTTCAGTCTTTTGTTTAATCCCTTCTATATCAAAATCAAAAGGTAACTTAGCTCCTTGATTGGCTAATGAAAGGAAATATCTTTCTTTGTTTCGTTCTAAAATCCTTTCTAGAAGAGTATGGAATTGAGGATCTTGTTCTGCTTCTTGAAGCTTTTCTTCTGTTAACTTTTCAACATGAAATGGATTCTCTTCTTTCTCGTTATTATCTTCCATTTTGCTTGTGGAACTTTCTCCTTCGTCTTTTTCTAAGTGTTTTTGAGATCTTGTGACAACATGCATAAGCTTTGTTCCAAATTCTACTAACTTTTGACCAAAAGAATGGAATAGTGCAATTTGTGATAGATATGAAAGTCAGGATAGAATGAAGATTCTATGACTTGAAAGATTTCTAATCTTTAGCTTGTGTTGTTCCCTAGTTGAAAGGATGAAAATCATGTTGGCGGGAACTTAAGCAAAAGATCAAGAAAAAGGATGATTTTGCACTTTATAAAGTTTGATCGTAGCTTTGTAAAAGGATGGATTTGCGATAAATGCTAATGTAATTGAGTTTTCTATTGTAGAAATTGATTTGGACGAGTAGAATATTCAATTGCAGGTTGGGGAATATAACAAAAAAGAATACGTTGACTATGGTTGTGCCTTTGAGAAAGGGCTCTTCTTTGAAAGAAAGCTTATGAGTATAATGGTTCTACAACATAATCATCAGTGAAACCCCTAACATAGTCATGATATCAATGTATAAAGGTTCTATGTTTAAGTAAAACCTTTCGGCTTTGATACAAGAATCGTCTTTTCTTCAATAATTTCTTGTAACTAAGTGGTTTCTTTGGCTTTTTGATTCGTTTGAGAATGTATTTCTTAACAAAGGTTGTGGATTTCCAATCTCATAACATGAGAGTAATCAATGTGATTGTGAGTTTTGGATGATCTTTACTGAATTAATGTATTGAAAACATATCAAGCAAGTTGTAGAATAGTTGTGTTTAAGTCCTATTCTAAACATTAAGTGTATGATCAAAATGTTTTTCAAAAATTGTTTTAACAAGTTTTACACATGATAGATAGTTCAAACAGACTCACTCTTAGTACTCAAGTAGGTCATCATACTAATCAACAACCCACATCTTAGAACTGCGTCGACTCACACAGCCGTGTCACCCCCGAAAGGGCGCCCGTGTTTTTGTCTTTTCTAGGTGTGTACTCAGAGTGATGGAAGTGGATACCGGATCCCCTAAGCAAAAAGTCCTTGGTAGTTATATGGTGAGTATCTTGGGGGTAGATTCTTCCCTCCCCTGCACTGTGATTATTATGATGTTTGGAAACTGACAAGTTAGCCACTACACTAAGTTCGTAGTAAGGGTTTCCGTTCGGTGCGGCAAATGATATACTCCCTCGAGAGACCTCCCTACCTTTAGAACAAAGGCTTTGGGGATGGTTATCTTGCACACTACCGTCAAAAGAGGGTTTCCCCTGATTTGCTTTAAATTTTATAGTGGGGTGGAATAGCCTGGCTTTGGCTTGAACCCACTTGAGTCGTTCCTCTTGGGTGAGTACTTTTTCCCACAAGAGTAGGCTCTCTAAAGGATGTAATCAAACAGTAAATTTGGATGAAATTGAAAAGGCAAGTTTGGTATTTTGATCACCCAGTTAAGGGGAGAGCATAGACCTATTGCCACAGACAAAGCAAACAAATGTTCTTTTTAAAACCCAAATCACAATTGATCTATTCTAAGTGAAGATATTGCTTCACAACAACAAATTGTTCAATTTTAATTGCAAGATCATTGTGTAGTGACTACCCTAGATTGATTCATTTTAAAATCCATGTCTATCCTAGGATTGATTCATTTTGATTAAGTTCCTATCCTAGGATTGGTTCATTCCAATTAAGTTCCTACTAGCCGCAGTCGCATCAGATCCAGTCAAATCGTATTTAAGTTACAGATTACAATTGCAGGTTTTGAAAAATATATGCTAAAAATAAAAATTGCGCTAAAACAGACATCATGGGTGCTATGAAACCACTTATGGGCACTGTGAAACTTCTGATGGGCGCTGAGAAACCTTTGATGGGCACTGTGAAACCTCTGATGGGCGCTATGAAACCTCTGATGGGCGCTGTGAAATTTATGATGGGCGCTGTGAAACCTCTTATGGGCGCTATGAAATTTATGATGGGCGCTATGAAACTTTTGATGGGCGCTATGAAATTTATGATGGGTGCTATGAAACCTCTGATGGGTGCTATAACAGTGTTAAAGGGCACTAAACTGGGTGTGATTTGCACTGAAGCGTGTTTATTGCGCTAATACGCTGTTTTAGCCGTGACCTGTAAGAAAAACCTGCAAAAAGATGTTAAAATTGGGGCAAGAGCCCCACGGTGGGAACCAAAAATGTGTGTGAGAATATGTTAGTATTAAAATGAGCTATACAAACACACAAATGAAACATTAAACTAAAGAAAGCAAGATAATTGAATTCAAAGAAAACAAACAAAGCTTCTTCAGAACCGTTCCATTGTCCTCTATCTCCAGTGATTCTTTTGAAGCTGCTGCTGTCAGATTGTGTAAGCAAAGCTTCTTAGAATGGAAACCTACAGAACGAGTATGCAAAAGGAGAATGCTTCTCTATCCTATATGCTAGTGGAGTGAAAATTTTGATACAGATATGCACAGGGGCTGTAAATTATGGGCAGGGGTTGTGGATTATGAATGCTTCTAAAACTATGAAATGAGGATGATAAACCATTATATGGAATGCTATGCTATGCTAAAAACTGAAATTCTATGAATGCTTGAAAGCTAATTGACTATAGTTTTCCTATATGAAAGCTTATGTGTTTTTCAGAGACATGGTAGTCCCTTTTATAGATTTTCATAGGCAAGAGCCTGGCTGGCAAAGATCAATGGCTGTGAGATTATCTGGTAATTTTGGATGGTGAGAGATGGAGAGGTTGAGAGGAAGATGGAAGATGTTGGGAGGTTGGAGAGAAGAATGGAGGCTTGTCTTCAACCCACGGGAACAAGCTTGCACAGGAACAGAGAAATTAATTTTCTGTTTTGGAAGTTTGTTTCATGGTTGTTGAAGATAATCCAATATTAAATAAATAAATTTATTTAATTTCATGTGAGTTTGATTTTTGATTTTAAGACTATAGAAGACCTAAATAAATATTTAAAATATTTAATTGCGAATAGACTTTAGAAGATTTAATCAAGATTGTGAATGGATTTAGAGGAATTAATTAAATATTTGGAATATTTAATTATGAATTTAGAGGAATTTTAGAAGAGAAGAATATTTAATCCTTATTTGAATAAAATATTCAAGCCAAGATTATATGATAATTAATATAAATAAATCGTAATGTTTATTTAATTAATTAAGAAATGGATAAGAAAAGTGATTAAATAAACTTATTTATTTAATCTAAATGAAAGAATGAAGAATATAAATAAATTATTTAAATTTATTTATACACAGATTGAATTCAGAGATTTAATTAAATATTAAAAAATATTTAATTAATTACCAGACTATTGTGATATGACCATTTTTAGGTGTATACACTAATAGATTCCTTCCTAATTACACTCATGTATGTATTGTTTCCCATCAAGATAGGAGACATAGTACAAGGCTGAAATGAAGAGAATATAGACTACGAAGATACCATATGATGAGATGCTCCTAAATCTAGAAGCCATCTCCCTGATCCTAGACCTGAAAGAGCACAAAGAGCTTTTCCTTTGTTTCTTGATGTAGATGCTTGACCTTTGTCCTTTTTAGACTATTTTGAAGTAGAGGAGAAGAAGATGATTCAAACATTGTAGAAGGCAAATCAATGTGATTCTTTTTGAGAATATTTTTCAACTCATCAATATCCTTCTTATAACAATAATGTTCTTCATGTCCATCCTTCTTGTAATATGCACAAAAGGGCATATCCTTCTTAGATGCTTCCCCTTTATAAGAGGATTTCTTCTTTGCTTGATCTAAATGTTCTTTGATTTCTTCTATTTCTTATCTGATTCTAATTCTTTCACCTGACTAACCAACAATTCCTAAGATTTAGAGGTCTTGATGAGACCCATTGAGATAAGCTTTTGTTGCTCATGTATCAACATCTCAAAAAATGATGCAAATGAAGGTGTAGTAAATGCAGATACCATAGTCAATCTATGAGTGTTAAAGCTAGAAACAAAAGAAGCATAATCAGGACCAAGTTTTTTCATTGTATTGTAGACCAATTGAATGTCCTTATTATAAATTACACATGCTTTACATTGCTCTCTTAGATCATTAACCTTAGTGATGTAGTCTTGGATGTTGTCAAAGTTCTTAGGATCAAGGCTCATTAATTCATTATCAATTTGATAGCCACTTACTTCATCTATAGTACCATACAATGTATTCAATTTTTCCCAAGCTTCATGATAATTCTTACATGATTCAATTTGGAACAACAAATCTTGAGAAACTAATCTATGAAGACACCCAAGAGCTTTGGTATGTTTGATCATCCATTTTAACTTTCTATTTGCATCTATAGGTTCAAGTACCTTATTTTCAACATATAGAGTGTGACCTTCTGTCATTAGAATACTCCATGCATTTTGATGCCATGTTGGATAATTATATGATGTGAGAAAAGGAATCTTAGAATGGTCCATGAAAATAAGAGAGCACAAGCAAACAAATCAAAATAATGCACTAAGAGACCCCCCTCAAATCACTCAATCAAGAAACCCCCCAAGTAATATCTGATTTGGCACTTTATATTTAGTGCATTTACAATTACTAGATACCAAAAACAACAAGCTAGACTTGATCTTAGTGCTTACAGATGACAAATTTGGCCACAGAATCAAGTACAATTTTTGGTACAAAAAGGGATCAATCTGATTATACCACTAAGAAGTACACAAAAAATTATGCACTTTCAAAAAAAATTGTACCCAAAAATGTTACCGTAGGAGCAAGATATGAGCTCTCGAAGTTCCCAAAATGAGGATGAAGTAGCAACACCTGTGAGAATCTACAATTTATGGAAAAACCAGACACCAAAACCAAAAAAATATTGCACCATTGTGAAGAGCGTGAAAAATTAGCTTAGATAAAAAAAAATTGCTTAAAAAAGGACTCAAAATGAGCAAGATATGGAGCTTCAAAGTCAGACTGCAAATTCAAAAAGCCCAACGGTGAGGGGGCAATTTTTTATTAAAATACTGAAGCATTGCTAACATCAGCAACTACTATGGTTAAAATTGACATGTATCCGGCTGTCGAAAAGGAATATACTCGGCCTATTGGAATATTTTCCTTCTCCAGCTTAAAATTGACGGTCGTTTGACCTTCAAAGTCCCGATTGACCCGTTAGGGAATATATTGCATAATCTAGAATCTCTGGAGGGAATCTTTGGCTTGTTTGACTACCAGATTTATTCACAGACTGCTAAAATTTTGAAGTGACCGCCGGTTAATTGTGAAGCAGACTAATGGATTCTTGAAAGGACATCGACGATGGGTTGTGGGACCACGACCATGAGGCCATGCAACAGACAAGGTACAATAGGTCTGCAGAGTCTGCAGACTAAAGATATATATATATATATATATATATTTTGATTTTTCAAAATAAAATCTTACAAGATAATTTAATCGATACCTTTTAAATTTTTCATAAAAAAATTTCCAAAATTTTCCAACAGATATTAAATAATTTTTTGAAAAATCATACCGATCAGTAATAATGACGACCTGGGGGCCATACGGCTCTTTGGGAAATTTTTTTTTCCTCACTGGACAAATGCTCTAATTTGGATGATTTGGCAGTTGATCCTAGGGTTTTTGGCCCTTCTGGACGTGATGGCAGGGTCGAATTTGACCCAAATTGCTCCAAAATTGTAGCTACCTTCTGGATTTGGCAACCACTCTTCAACTTCAAATCTTCATAGATTTGACCTCGAACGTCCGATTTGGATGAAACAAAAGAAAAAATTGACTATCTCAAATCTTTCAGATGCATTGCTGAGGTCAGATTTGCACCAACAAGCTTTGATTTGAACCTACAATAAAGAGTAAAAAATTGAACACCCCCAAATCTGGTATCTCTCTTCAGAAAAAGACTCTCTAATGGCACCCAACCCTCTCTGATACCATGTTAGAATGGGCTTTGGATGCCAAGATCTTGAGACCAAATGGAAAGCATAACAAGAGAGAGAAAGAATGTGACAAGAATAAACTATATTCAATGTCAATGATTTGAGATGATTTGCAATGAGAGATATCCCTTGGTTATATAGCCAAGGTGAGATGCAAGATGTCATAGGAATATGACAAGTGTCTTAATCATATGTCATGAGACAACTAATCACACTTACCTAGGTTCACGTGTTACAAGTCAAAAGATAGGATAACAACTAATGACAACTAACAACTTCTAGAAAGATTCCTTCATATGACCTAAGTAAACTTAACATGTGTAAATATGTCCCCTAGTAATGAATGAACTAGGTACAAGAATTTATTTACACCAACATGATTAAACTAACCTATTTCCCTCCATTTATTAAATTATTTTAATTATTTAATTATTTCATCATTTTTCTCTTCATCACCTTTAATTAAATAATTTCCCACTAGAATAAGGTTTGAAAGCCACTCAAGGTAGTCAATATGTAATGAATCCCACATCTAGCAACTTTTATAGTTCCACTTTGACGAGTAGTGCTATTTGAAGATACACTTTCCTTAGATTTTGTTTAACAGGTTTAGCATTGGGATGCACCATTAAATGATGGACTAGTAGTGATGTATCAAGTCTTGGCATATCTACATAAGACCAAGTGAAGTTGTTCTTTTTGTCACCCAAGAAGGCTACAAAATTGTGTTTCTCTTCTTCATCTAGAGATGTAGCATAGAACGTGATTTGAGGCTTGTCAAGTGTTTCGACATTAATAGGTTGAGATTCTTCAACTAACATTGTTGATTTTTCTTTATCCATAGCAATACCGAGGAGGTTGAATCCTTCATCCTTAGGTTCCTCAAAGAGGTTTTCACCTTCAAATATGTCCTTTATTTTTACTTTTTCTCGATCCGAAAGTGTCACTTTGTGGTTTTCACTAGGGGATCTTTTATTGATTTTCAAATTTGTCATCTTATGACTAAAGAATTTATTTTTCTTAACCATTGTATGCTTTAGAATCTAGTTCTACGTCAAACCCTACTTTGTGATCTCCTAGAGGAATGCCTTCTCATAGTCCCAAGAATTTGGAAATAGCCTCATCATTTTCAAACAAATCAAGAATAGGTGCTTGTTGTTGGTCCTAGTTGATTAGCTGGGGATAAACAAGTGGGAGGTTATTGAAATATCGGTATATGGGGTGAAGGATAAGGTTGTGATAGTGTATATGGAATAATTTTTTACTAATTTAGTGATGCACATGGGAGAATTTTTTATGTCATCATTATTCTAGGTAGATTAACCATGGAAGAAACTACAACTTCCCTATGAGAGATAACCCCGATGTTAGGGGTTACATTTTGTTGTAAGTCATGCCCAAGGCCTTTATTCTTTTTTCCCTTTTCCAAGATGATGGGTTCTTAGATGCCTTATTGATTCAGACCAAGCCCACCATGATTTGTGAATCCCATACTCTTCATGATTTGTAATCCTTTGCTATTTTGATTGATGGGAAGAGGAGATTCTTCTTGTTATTGATATATCCATTTAGAGAGATCTTCTTCATCTATGACTTATGTGTTCAACTCACCCCATTTTGCAAAGACTATAGGTTCAAACTTGATTTTCTTAGTCACTCTTTCAATATGGTAAGTTTTTCCATATGTCCTTGGATAAAGAGGCATCTTTCCTACATAGTAGTATTTTTTTGGTTTGTATTCCCCACAACCATTATCTTGTATTTGGATCTTTATTTTAGATGGGGTTTGTTGAGATGTGGAAGAGGACACAAGAGTTTATGGATCAATGTAGGAAGATGAATGTTTAACCACATCATTGTTTGAAACTTGGAGTAGCCTATGATATTTTTCTTCCATGTTTTTGTAATAGTGGAAGGGTTCAGGGTCACCATGAATGGTAACCTTGATATCGTTTTAGAGAAATTTAATGCACTGATGATATGTGGAGGTGATAAATGACATGACATATATCCATGGGTGTCCCAGGAGGATGTTGTATGATAATTTAAGGTCCAAAATTTGAAATGTGGTTTCAACGATTGTTAGACCAACTTGTATAGGTAATTTTATGGTTCCCTTTGAATCCCTTTACTCATCATCATATGCTCTAATAGTTATACCCTTTTATTTCTCAATTACTTAGAGTATCCCAAATTTTAGACTAGTTGTAGAGTGTAGATGTTCAAGCCTGCACCACAACCTATCAAGGCTCTTGTTATCTTTTGTTTGTGGATGAAAACCTCAAGGTGTAAAGCATGATTATGATATGTTTTTATTAGAATATCTCTTTCTATGAATAAGAGGTGATGAGGGGATGTGATATGCCCTACCATAGCTTGGAATTGGTCCATATTATATCAGTAGGTACAAATGACTGTAAGAGAGCCTTGTATCAAATTTATTTATGTGCAGGGGAGATCGCTAGAAGTTCTAAGATAGAGATTTGCACTAAGGTTTTCTTAAGATGGTCTATCAAGCTGTAACCAGTTTGATTTTCTTTTTTTAGCCCATTTTCTTACAAGGGAGCTCCTTAGATAGCGACTCTCCCTCTTTGTGTGGTGAATCCACACTCAATATTTTTTCCATGTATAGTAACAATGAAGATATTGTAGTTGTCATATTGTGTATGTCCTACATTATTATCATAGGTATAGTTGACTTGATTATAAACTTTTGACTTTCCAACATCATTTCCCTTACGATGATCCGACAATGGATTCTTGTAATTACCTAGATCATTGTTCCTAGAGGCTCTTGGTTGTTGGTTGATGTTTAATTCTCTATGATCTATGAGGTCTTGAATGATGTTTTTAAGCCTCATACAATTTGATGTTTTGTGCCCTTTTGTTAGATGATAAACATAATAGTTATTTTCATTGTACCATGTAGCTTTAAATCAAGGTTCTTCATTTTGTCTTAACTCTGGGAATTTGATTAGGTTCATTTGGATTAGTTTGTTAAATTTTTTTTTGATTGGTTCCCCTAAGGGAGTGTATTTGTGTCTAGTCATGGTGTTTGATGTAGGCGGAAGTCCTCGCAGAGCATTAACATTTTGTACATTTTTCTATTTGTTCAGTTCAGTTTGTGTGTTTTGTATTAAATTTGTATCCAAAACTCCATCATTGGTTACATTTTAAATTTTGGCCCATAGGCATGGTTTATTATTAGAACTTGATGGTTGGTTGTTATCCTTGTAGATCTTCACTAAACATTTAGCAATAAGATCCCTTTCTATAGTGAGACATTTTGTTATTAATTCTTCAAATGTAGTTACACATTGGATATGTAAGTGTAAGCCAACTTAAATGTGTTTAGATTATTCACAAAAAATTATACTTGTTATTTTTCAAGAATAGGCCATGTGCATTTGCTTGCTTTATGTCTCCATCTTTGTAGGAAGGAAGCAAAGGTTTCTCCTTGATTTTGTTTGACAAGATATAATTCATTTAAAGTGACTTCCACATCAATATTATAGGAGAAGTGAGCAACAAATTAGTCTATAATTTCTTGAAATTTCTTAATTCTTTGGGGTAAGTGTGAGAACCATTCGATGGATTTTCCACCTAAGCTTCATGAAAGAGGCACATGAGATATGTATCATTGTAGGAAACCTCTAAATAGGCTACATAAAATTCTCGTATGTTTATGGTATTAATATGTTCGTTAGCAGTACGAAGGTGATTTACTATGGTGTTATAATAATATTTGGCCTCAGTGTAATTGGTGTGATTGTTGGTCTTTTGTCCTAAACTAGAGGGATTTCAATTTCCATGGTCTTGTATGGGATTCTTGAAGATTGTATGGTCATTATTAGACATGGCTTGTTGTTCTTCAACTTCAACAGTGTCATTCTCAACAAGGTCTTGGAATATGTTCTTAAGTTCTCGCATGATGAAGTGGCATGTCCCTTGGAATGGTGGTATTCACATGTAGCATTGTCATCCCACCAAAATGTTTTAAAATGTCCTGGGTCATATTTTTTGATAGGTGGTAATGTTATGGCCTTCGATTGTAGGATTTGTTTTAGGACGGATTCGATTGGTTTCCCTAAGAGAGTGTATTGTCATTTAGGTGATTACTTTCTTGTTTGTCTAGGTGGGCCACATTATTGGTTGTTTTGGGCTACATTTTCCATTTGATTTGGGACACATGTCATGTTTTTACCTTTAATGGTAAGCATGGGACCCATTTTTCTCACAACTTTGGCATCTACAACCCCATCATTGGTGGCATTCTTGTTGCGTGACCAATATTTGGTCTTGTCATTGGATGGGTTTTGGTTGGTTGTTTTTTTGTTGTAGAATTTTATTTCTCCATTTTCAATGAGATATTTTTCAAGGATCATGCCTTTCTCAACTAGGTCTACAAATGAGGTACAACATTGCATTTGTAACTCAAGTCTCAAGTTTAAGTTAAGGTTTTCAATGAACATGAAAACTTTTTTTTTCTCAGGTATCTCAATGAGACATCTACTAGCCAAACCCTTCCACCGTTGGGAGAAAGTGACAAAGTTTTCACCATCTTCTTGTGTGGTATGAAATAGGGTGGCAATTCTTAAATTGTTGTCAATGTTGAATGCAAAGTGTTCCACAAATTTGTCTGTTAATTCTTCCCATGTTCTTATGCTAGTTGGTAGATGTGCAAACCACTCAAGTGCTATGCCCGTACGACTTTGTGGGAAAAATCTCATTAGATATGTTGGTTCATATGCAATTTCTATACACGCTATGTAAAATTCCCTTATGTGTTTGATAGGATTTCCCTTTCCTTTATACTTAGGTAAGTTATGTGTGGTATAACCATGTGGGAAGGGTGGCATGTACAAATTCTTGTCAAATGGATAAGGACATAAGTCTTTGGTGGAGTAAGTCTTCTTGTTAGACACTTGCATGTTCTCCAATTGTTGTTGTAGGGTAAACATTTGAGTTTGTACAACATCCACTTGAGTCAATGATGGATCTTGTGTATTTTGAGGGCCCATGTTGGCATGTTGAAATCCAATGTAATGGGATGAATTTTGATTGGGTATGTGTGTATATGATGGATTTTGGTTTTACATATGTGTGTAAGATGGTATTTGGTTATGAATGTTTCGGTTATGGTTTGGAATGTGAGTGTTATGAGGAGGATTAGATTGTGTATGCCATGAATTTATAATGATATGACCATGTGGATTTTGGTTGCTATATTGTGGGAAGGGTCCTTGGTTGCCATGTTGTGTGTTATGTGGAATAGAACCTTGGGTATTGTTTAGCACATGTACATGAGGAGTAGGTCCTTGTTTTGATGGAATATCATGTTGTGAGGCCCCAATGTTTGGTATAACATTCATTTTGGGAATATTGTTGATGATAATTTTTAGTCTTTTGGTTGAAGTGCTTGCGCTAATTTGATTGGAAGGTGAGGCCCCTATGGTGTTTGACATGAAAAGTGGATTGGAAAAAACACCAAAAGATTGTGCCATGGGTTGTGTTGTCATGTTTTGAAGCATGCCTTGTGTCGTGTTTTGGGTGTTGAATAGGGGGTGTGGATTATCATTGCGTCTTGTGTGGATCCACCTAGTGGTATGGATGTGTTGACTTGTGGGATGGAGCCACTAGAGGTAGATGTATTGTGTCCTTGGTTTTGTTTATTTGGTGAAGCTGTTGCTTGTAGTGTATTGACGTCAAAACCATGAGGTAATGTGGATCCTTCTAATAATAGTTTGGCTAGGTAACGTTGGCAGTCCAATGCCACAAGTTCATCCACAAAAGAGGCCATTATCAAGATCTTGTGTGGTGGCCTCTAATTCTTCTACGACAATGTTTCCATCCTTGTCTCTAGTGACAATTTTTTCCAATAGGGATTTATATGGTCTAGGTACCTCATGTGATGAGGTAAAAATAACCTCATCAATATAATGGACTCAATATTCAAACTTATACCTTTCAGCCCAATTTACCCTGCCAATTAATTACCTTTAGGATAAATAATTGCTCTCTTTTTATGAATAAGCGTGCAAACTTTATTTCTTGGAATTACTAAAAATAAGCTAATTTGTGTTGATTTAATGGTTTAGTTCTTGAGCATTCCACATGTCAACTTCCACCACCGGTTACAATTCCAGTCAAGAGGGAATTAACGTAGGTTTCAACACCATTGAAGACAAGTGAGTGGGTGCCGAAATTTCAGGAGCATATGTTATGGACCAAGTCTTCATAGTTTATGCTATTTTTAGTTCTAAAACTTTATGGCTCGTACTGAGCCTCTTTAATACTTCAAGTTATGGGCTTTAAAGTCCATTAGTTGTTAAAAATCTGTTGAAGACTTTACTAACTAGAAAGTAGGATTTTGTAAACTGCTAAATCATATAAATATGTAACTGTTGAAAATGATGAATACAAAAGAATATTGTTATGACAGGGGTTTCGCGATAGAAGATAGTGAGATGGTAAAAGTGTGACATCATGGAAAGGATAGGGTAGTCCATACATGGATAGCCTATTGAATGCACAAGACAACTGAGAGGCGGGGTGAATCATTTGTACCTTAAAACTTCAAAATCCTCACAAACATTTAAATCCACATTAATTCAATTTACCCTTAATCTATTAGAATGATTTTTCATGAAGGAAAATAATAGAAATAAAACCAAATCAACACCATGCACAAAGAAACACCGTATTTACATGGAAAATCAAAGAAGGGAAAAACCACGGTGATGATTAACTCACAATATAAATTAATATCAACACTGATTACAAAGGGCTCACTGCCAAAGTCTCACTGCCAGAATTTAGAAAGGAAGATAGAGAAGAGTGTTACAATGAGAAATCTATCTCAATGTAATAGAAAAGTCCACCACAACATCACCAACACCTTCATAGTCTTAATAAAGAGTTGTAGACACCTTCTACTCATTGTATCCAGTAATCTAACACATGAAAGCTTGCACTACATTACAAAAATTCACACCTCACAGCGTTGAACTTCACATAATTCACATCACACTTATCTATCTCATCATCCTTCAACAACTCAACTCATATTTATACCATCCTCAACCTTAAAACATTCTCCAAGGTCGGCTATGTACCTCAACCATGCAAATTCAAATTAGGTTGGCACCAAAACATTCCCATGGTGGAAAGGAATGAGGGCACATTGCAACACACCTTAGCTAGGACCTAAATCCACTCATATGTATGCCACACCATGGTTCCACAAACACCGAAGCATCTTTGCAATTAGTGTAAACACCCAAGGTCGGTTGTACTTGTATTGACACCATTAAACAATTAAGTACACACTTCCTCAAATCCAAGGATGAATTGTAGACACGAAATAACACTTGAACACAATATATAATATTCCACAAACACCCTAAAAACAAACAAATTCCTTTGCAATTATTTTCACTTGAATAATGAACACACCTAGTACACTCAAATAACTCTGTCATACATTGCAACTCAAGAAACTAACTTCCAAAGCATCAAACCTCAAAAAAATTCATTTGAAGAAAGATACAAACACTATCAACATACTTCCAAATATGCAAGACCTGAAACCACTCTGCGAATAAATGGGGAGCCAAAACATTTATGCTAGACACCTCTACAATACACAATTCACACATTGGTGAACACACCTTCCTTTGCACAACGATCCAACACACGAGTTTTTGAATGCAACACCTTTGAACACCTCTAATCAACATATCTAAATCTCACAAGTACATATTCAACCTAGAATAAATGTGGAGCCAAAATATAATGCTACTTTGCAACATGGAACACCACTACAACACACCGTTTCCTCTTTTTATTCATTTTTTCTCAAAAGAACTTGGAAACCAAGTGCTAAAAACATATTATCAACATCTTCAGTACTTCTTCATCACCACCAAGCCAATTGCAACATAGCAACTCAACCATACTTCCATAGACAGAAGATTATCAAAGCAACACTAGAGGTTGACACCAATAGCTTACTAATGGAAACATAATGAAACTAATCAAAGAATCATCAAGGACAACAACAACTCAATACCAACAAATCACACTCTTGCAATAAGCTCTTGCTCATATAGTTGACACTAATTCCAACACCAAATATTTTTTATATCAATGACAACACCAACTACTCATACTTGCAACATAGTCACAAATGCATTTAGGTATGCAAAGGTGAAGATCTATCAAAAAAGGTTTTACAAATACATGAAATAATTCCCCTACTACTTGTAGTAGTGATAAGCCTATATGGTCATGTTATTATTGATAATATTTTCATAAGTTTTATAAAGGTTAACATAAGGATGGTAGTCAAATCATAGAAGCATAATAGGGATAGTTTATGGAAGAATATCTGGGGAGAGTATTATAAGAAACAATCAACAAAATGATTATACCATGACACCCCATGGATTTTTAAGAGAGAAATGGAGATTTACATGAGTCAATATAAGGAAAGGTAATTTTACATGGGTGGTAGTATGATTCACTTGATGAGAGAAGTCTCACAAATAGTTCAAAGTGGCAGTTTTGTGATAAGGAAATGTTGTTCATGAGAGGCAAAGATGTGATGAGCACAACATGTGAGAGTTTATGGTATGGGAGGATGATCTAAGATTGATTGTTGAAGCCTTTATAAGTATCCCATTTCAACATTACCTTTTTAAAAACCCTACAACTAGTGCCAATGGTCCATTGATCTTTCCTAAATCTAATATTGCAAGTGGTGTCTTGGCTTTTCTATCACATAATTTAAAATTTTCTTTGAATTCCATGAATTCCTCAAACAAATATGATCTTCCCTTTTTTGGATTACATAAGTTTCTTTCCTTTATGCATCCTATCATGAGCCTATCTTTTACAATGGATTCAAAATCTTATGTGGAAAACTTACAACTTTCTTTGGCGTCTTTTCATAATTTTTAAGTCTGTATCCTAGTTAGAAAATTAAAATTACTAAGGTTCATTTATCTCATAGATCATATGACATGGATTATTCTACATATAATGGTGACATAATAACAATATTGCCACTTTACAAAAGAAATTAGTGTCACTAAATACCATGAAAAGGGATTTTTTAATCTTCTTAAAAGATATAGGATGATACTTGATAGTCCACAAAGATATGGTTAGAAAAGAGGGATAGTCATAGTTATAAATTCTTAGAAGACTCATGGAGGGTGATGATTGATATTAAAGGGTAGATATTGTTAAAGGGTGGTCCACAATACAATCACAAAGTAGACAGTCAAGATAATGATACATAGTGTGAAGACTCTAATGTTGCAATCATCAAATGAAGAGAAGATTAAAAGTTGGAAAGAAGATATTCATCATACAAAGAAAATCAATAATGAATATAATAACCAGAAATATTTTATGTCTATAGTGCAAAGGAAAATTAATGGTTCATTGTTTACAAATGAAAATGATAATGTAGTGAGAGTTATAGTGTAGTGAGATCTAATTGACAATTACAATGAAAGGAGTATCAAGCATGACATTCTATGCATGGAGAAAAAGCTTTACATCCAACATAGAAGATAATACTTGTCTTAGGTATAAACAAGTCATGTGATTTTTAAAGGGTGGATAGTGATAGAAAAATAAGGCAAGACAATCACAAATGTTTCATGGTGCATACATTGGAAAAGGTTAGAAAAATACCCTACAAGAAAGAAGCCAAGGGAAATCTTTCTCATGTCAAGCCTTGTCTATTGCTAAAACCATCACATGAGTATGACCCTAATGTTAAGCCCTTTTCTAAACATTAGTTGAGTATTCTATAGGATTGTGAACTAAGGAAGACAATATTTTTCATGGAAATTGTAGTCAAGTTAAGTGTGACAATATGAAGGATCTTGTGTTCATTTTTCTATGACAGGGGTCAACTTGATATGGTAGTATAGGAGGATAGTCAAGGTGGGTTATCATTGAGTTCATCAAAATAAGAAATGAAGATGAAAGATATTAAGTAAGATATGACTGATCCCTAAAATTTGTAATGGATTATCAAATAATGATAGAGGTTAACAAAGATTTGGATGATGATGTTGAGTTAGAGAAAAGTACAAATAGATAAGGTACTTGACAATAGACTATTAATAATCATAGAGTGACAAGCCTCTTAAACGTATGAAAGGCTACAAAGAACAAATACTTAAGGTGACTTAGAGGAAATGATACATGTGGAAATGATGCATGTCTCAACACAAATAGAAGGTTTCCTAAGTTTGTATGTTAGTTTCCTATAAAAATACATGAAGTCATCATGCAATGCACAAGCATGATAGCTAAGGGTTTGTATGCATGAAAGGAGGACAATCAAAGTGGTGATGGAGGTTTTGTTTGTGCTAAATACATAACAGTCACCATGATAAAGAATGAAGTGATACATGGAGGAGTTATAAGAGTAATCATACTAAGCTTCAAGGGTCGGACTTGTGACAAGCCCACAATTATGGGTGTTTTTGTTGTGTCACAATCAAAACATATTGAGAGAATAATCACAAGGAAGATATTTTAAAAACATGAATGGAAAAAGTTTATGGTGTAAAGGACATAGTGGTATTTTGTTAAACCCTAAGTGGACAATCATGATATAGGTCCAAAGGATATAGCTATAGATATTTACAAAGTTATAAGAATCTATAGAACTATAACCAAAGCTTAAGGTGCATAAGAAACCCTTCAAAAATACCATACAGGGCAATATGTAGTGAAGTAAAATAATTATTAGTCTATTCAAGAGCTAGTTTATAGTTCACTAGTCTAGGTGGATAGTTATATGCACAAAACATACATCAAGAGACATCAAGCATCTAGCATGGAAGAAGTAGACTAGGTGATTTGTTGAAGTTTATAAAGAAGTGAAAATGAAGAGCCTATGAATCTATACCAAATTCAATGACCTTAGTGACAAAATAATATGAACTTGAGTCTACAATCTTGAATAGGAATTTGTATTAAGATGAGGTGAATGAATGAATGTGGTTGTCAATGTGATATCCTCATAGTCAATTTTTGACATCCCTATGTGAATTTTTTTGGTAGTCTCACCAAGGTATGACACTCATAAAAGGTATCATTTATTGTGAAAGATAGTCTTCTCATAGAGGGCAGTAGTGGAAGACATAAAGCTTGAAGATACTACATAACATAGATCATAGAACCTTTAAGAAAATAGTCCCAAGCAGCTTCAAAGAATATTAAACTAAGGAAACAACAAACTTATCATCACAGGGACAGCTCCAAGACACCATGAAACATTCAACATGTTAAGAAAGACACCTTGATAGTGTCAAATGAGCAAGAATAATCAGCTTATAGTATGATTAGAATGTAGTATGATAGTGGCTAGTGCAAGAAAATTATCCCTTAAACTGTTATGCACCCTTTTCATACCCTTCTCTAACTCTAGCATTGTCACATGCCTTTAGCATGTTGTTCATGTAGCATAAATTATAAGTAAAAGTGATTATAGCAATGGGTAAGATATGGAGAAAGGAGCTCTTAATGAATGAAAACATGTGACAAAATTGATGCTTAAGTGATCTACACCCTCATGAAGCATTTAATCATTTTTAAAATATTCTCACATGTCCTATGAATGTGGCAAGTGGTTTTTTGGTAGTTTGAAAAGTGTTATTAGCATGGAAAATAATCTAAAGTAGTTGGATGACTTGGAAAACAAGTTGCAAATATATAGGGACTAGCTGGAGTTGGAAGGAAGTTTGAAAGAAAATAAGAGCATTTCAATATGGACAAAGTCAAAATAAATCAAGGGGGTCTTCTACCAGCATTATGGAGTCCTTTGAGGGCCTTAAAATGAGGAGTAACCAATTGGGCACTAAAGAAAGCTTTGACCCAACACACCAATGAGGACAATTGTCAACTTTTACTTCATCTCATGTTCCTAGATAATATAGAGCTAGGGAGTAGTTGGAAAGGGATGCCCAAGCTCATTTTCAATTCAATTCTTATACTTTTGGAAAAGTATTGTAAAATTCAAGAAGCTTCTTTCTAGTCATTTTATGCATTGTAACTTGGATTTTCAGTCTTGAGACTAAAAAGAAACATTGCAATACTCCACTTTTAAGCATTTTAAATTAGAACAAGTCATCTTTCAAATCATGCACAATTGTAAAACACCTTTTATAAATAAAATTTAGCATTTTTACCTTTAAAGGTTTTGTTTTTGTGCATGAGGTAATTGATATCACTTTCAATAGTTTTATATGTAAATACTTGGATGAATGTCTTATTTCTAGCACCTGCAAATAGAAAAAAGCATATGCTTATAGGTTATTTCTTGTGTCAATGTGCAAACAAATGTTAGTTTTGAAGAACACCACATTTTCTTCTTTCTAAAATTGTTAAAACATAGACCTTTCAATAAAATACTAATGCATAGATATGTTAAACACTAGGGTTGTGTACAAACAAATAAGTTATTGAATATTTGTGTGATAAAATTAGTAGTCAAAATATCTAAACAAAAATTTTGGTGCATCACCCTCATAGTTAGATTCATTTCATGTCATCTTCTATCTCTTTTCCTTAGTAAAAGCATTAACATAGGTTAGAATCGGTGAGCACCAAGGTAACTAGCCATCTCTGAAGGTT
>VDFB02058242.1:23412467-23429404 GCA_007258455.2 Sequoia sempervirens
GTGATTTTCTTTTGATTGAGTTATGTCTCGTAGGAAAACTCTAGAATTAGCTTGTCCAATTATAGGAATCTAAGATGTGTTTAGGACTTCCAGAGGTGTGGTTACTGTTATCTTTATTCAATCTTGTGGTTTGATATTGTTCTTATGATTGGCCTTGGATGTGATGTTAATGTACATTTGGATTGTACCGTTGTGAACGTTATATGTATGATTTTGGGCGAGAGGGTTATGCCTCACGGTTGATCCATTGTTGGTTTAGTTTTTCCTTATTGATACAATCCTGTTCAGTTGTATAATCTTGTGCTTGAGTGTCTAGAGAGAGTGGCTCTAGTGGGGGCCGGCACACAAAGGGGCTGTTAGGGTAACCCACATAGAGTTAGATTAATTAGTGATAACTTAAGAAATAAATCACGGGTGGCGATTAAACACTAACAAGATAATTGTGAAGCCTCATCCGCCTAATGGTGCTATCACAGACTAAAGGGGACTCAGAAGGTCGTGGTTGGCAAGGTCATTGCCTTGTCTTCACGAAAGGTTAATGACTCCGCATGAGTAACCCTATGGAGCGGCGCCTTGAGATAGGCTGTCAGGAGAACCATAGATGGAAGCGGCACCTTAACTTGGTTGTCTGGAGAATCCACGTAGAGATGGAGGTGGCACCTTGTGATAGGTTGTCTGGAGAATCCATGTGAAACCATGCGATGACACTCTCGTCTAACATTCTATTTGTGTTGATTTACTGTAGTCCTCTGGAAGTGATTTATTGTTTTGTCTTTGGTCATGATTGGAAGTAGTATTTGATATTATGTCTTGAGTTTCGATATTATGTCTGGAGTTTCATTGATGTTGTGATTATGACTGGTTGTTATGATCATCAGTGGTTTGTTGTTGTGCCTTTTGGATTTGTCGTTGTTAAGTTTCTATGTGGTCTTTGATGTTAAGTTGTCTGTCTGGAGTTAGTTTTGTGTTATTGTTAGTTGTGCTTGGTCGGGGACCCTTCCTTGTCTACTCTCAGCACGGGGGTGGTTGGGTGGAACGTGCTTCGCACCCCGTTGGGTTTCCCCTTCTATTGCAGGTGTATCTTTATTGCAGGGCTTTTGGAAGATGTTGATGATCCAGTTATTCTTTGTACCAGATGTATGTTATGCTTCAGATGTAATGTATTCTTTGATGTATTGTCTCCCACGTCTGTTGGGATGACCTTGTTGTAATTGTAAATGTAGTTATCGGGATGTATGTTCAGACAGTTGTATTTTACTATCATTTGATGGGATGTATATTCAAAGTCTTGTATGTATTCGAACTAAGCCACTTGTAATAGTTGGTTATGTTATGTTGTATCTATTGAAATATGTAAGACTTTATATCCTGTGATAATTACATGCTTTGTCTTATGTGCTTATGGTAGTAATATGGCTAGTGTCAATGGATATTTTAATGATGAAATGGGGATGAATAGATTTATGTAATTGTTTAATTATGGTTTAATCTATCATCGTTGTTATGGGTTAGTGTAGTCATGTCACTTTGTGTACCCCATTGGAACTAGTTGTGCCTCATAATACAATGTTATGTTATAATACTTAAGTATGTTATTATATTCTTTTAAAAAAAAAAAATTGTTCCGTTATTAGTTCCTTTCAGTTCGTGACGCATGGGCGGATACTTTGGTATCAGAGCTCAAGTTTAAACACTGGGCGCTCTGGGATAATGTGGACCCATTAAGTTGTTAGTTGCGTAAGTAATACTCTAGGCATTGTGAGCCATGGCGTTGACCTAGGTGCTTTGTTCGTTAGTTTATGTTTTCCTTCTTGGGTGATCTAATTTGGCTACCCAGAAGTTGTTACGTGGTGTAGGTCCAATGGCGCAGGAAACTAGTGGAAGGGATAGGACCCTCGGTGTAGTGTACAATGCACCGATATCCTTCCTACTGGAAGAATGCATTATGGACAATTGTGTAGTGTGTGAATTTTTGTGTGTTGTGTGTGGTGGATGACAACCAGCTATGTTGTTATGTCCACCCTTGTATGTCTTCTTGTGCTTTACCTCATTGTGCAAGCGATTTTCTGATTGACCCTATGTGGTTTTGGAGTTGCTTTTGCGTGTTATATTGTATGGAATTATGGAATAGGGTAATAGGAGATGAATGAATATGTGGTTAGTTATAGAGATTTGTGGCGTGTTCTCTCTGTGGTTTTTGTATGCTTAATCTTATCTATTATATATATATATAGTTACTGGCTTTCAGGAGTAAGCCATATTCTAGGGGGGGAGGATGTAATACCCCCATGTTTCTGATACTATTTACTACTATTGTCTGCTTTATATGTTAGTGTGATACTGAATTGTGATGGTGACTGATTCATCGTTTTGGTGTGTGTGGTTGTGTAGTTTAATTAATTGCTACAATTGATATTTTTTATTATGATTTATGATACTCTATATGTAGGGTTTGGATTATTTTATTAGGTAATGCTTTCTCTCTAATGTTTTAAATGTCGATGTGATAATCGTATGGTGATCATGTGATTTGAATTCTGTGTTACTTTATAATGCAATGGTTTAGCAATTAGTTATGATGCAGTAGTTAATTAGAATATTATCTTATGATCAATTGGTTAGAAATGTTAGTTGTTATGGATATTGTAATTGTTAGAATGGATTAGGTGAGAGGACAGTGTAGCATCACTCGTTCACGAGTGCCCTGCTACACTGCAATTCCTTCTCACGGTAGGATGTTGAATTATATATATATATACATGTGCTACTTGACGTTTGCTTGGATGCAGGATTGCAGGATTAAGTCTCGATTCCACCTGCTTCGGCAGGACAGGGCGAGCAATAAACTAGCCCAACGGGTAAAAATGTTGAAAAAGGGAGTAGGTTTGGAAGCGTCCCCGTCCCAAGTCCGTCGTCTGTTGTGAGTCATGTTATGACTGTGGTTTTCGTTCTCGTTGTTTGTGTAGTTTGTTTTGTTGAGGTATTCAGTTGATTTATAGTTCATGTTTATTTAATTAACCTTATTTTTTTATGATATTGGATTAAAGTTGTTTAGTTGTTTGATTTAATTGTGTGTTAGTCGAATATTAAATTTAAATATATTATAAATTAAAAAGTGATTCAATTTATTTAAAAGAGTAAATAATTATTTTTAATTAATAATGTTGACAATAATTAAATTAAATAAATATAGTTAAAGATAATTAAATAATATCTTTTTACTAATATTAAATTAGCAAAATCTTGCATAGATAATAACTTGTTTAAATAAATTATTTTAATTACAAACTGTAGATAAATTTGTGTTTTTAAAAGCTGAAAAGGACCAATAGGAAGGAGGCTTTTTGTGAAAAGAAAGCAGATGAGCTTTATGGAGTTTTATTTTTGATTTATTATTTTATGAGAAGAGGATTCACACAGAGAGAACAGCTACTCTGTTGTTTTTGGATCTGGGAAAAGAAAGATAAAAATAAAAAATAAAAGAAAAGAATTGGGTTTTTGGAAAAACTTGGGGGAGAAAATAATTGTTTTGGAAGATAGATAGATTCGAGAAGGAGCTACAGGAGGAATTCGAAAGGAGTTTTCAGAAGGGGATTCTTCTTCAGACGAAGGACTCCAGGTTCTTCCTTTGCTATTTATTATTTTATTGTGCTTTGAATAATACTTGTTGATGCATGTATTGAAAAATTTATAGAAAGAAATTATGTGGTTTGAAATTATATTCGAATAAAACCCTTGATTTTCTGTTGAAAACATTAGTTAATCTGTTCTGAAATTCTGAAACTTAGTTTGGAAAAATAACCTTTTTGAAAAGAAAATCCCTTTTGGTTGTGAGATGCGTATTGATAGCAAATCCTTATTGATCTTATTGGAAAATTTATTATTATATTGAATTTATGGGAGAAATCGTTATTATGTATTGCTCTGGGACTCTCGTTAAATATATATATATACATTTAAACAAATATAGGCAAACATATATATATTATTTTTTTTCTATTTTAACATTTGAATATGTATATATCTAATTCTGGTGTATCTGTATAATTTCCAGTTTATGTGAAAAGAATAGAAATAATGCTCTATATGAAGACTTTAAATTAAATACTTATATTTATACATACTGTTATGTTCGTTAAATATATTTATTTACAGATTAAAGGTTAAGATTTTGTGTTTTGCTTCTAGTTGTTTATGAAATAAACTGTATATATATATATAATTCTGTCTTTCTTTATAAACAAATTTATTGTACTGTGTTTGACCTATTGGTCTGATATAAAATAAATAAATAACAATAAAAATAAATAAAAATAAATATATGTATAAAATTAGAATTATAATATTTTCCTTGTTTATTTCCGTGCCCGAATGGGCGAAGTAAATTATAGAAGAGTTTTTTTTTGAAAATATAATAAAATTTAAAAAAATTAATAAATAAATTTATTGTGAAGGGAGTGGTCGGGCGGTGGTCAGACTAATTCTCGACCCTGTGGGCGGTACAGCCTACCAGGGTCACAAGACAAGAATGAGGGACGCCGTGACGCAGCCCCGCTAGATCGCTGCTCCTTTGAGGCAGGCACGCGACTCCTTTATAATGCTATCTCGCGTTGGCGTGGGGCCGTGGGGAAAAGCCACGGCTTGTTTTTTTTTTATTTTTTTTATTTTTTTTAATTTTTTTTTTAATTTATTTTTATTTATTAATAAAATTTGTTATTTTATTAATATAATCTGACATTTTATTTTTAATAAAATAAAAGTTATAATTTGATTTTAATTTGGTTTGTTTATAATATAATAATATATATATATATACATATATATATATTATTTTATTTGGATATTTTCTTGATAATATTTTAAAATTTATAATATATGCTTCATATTGATGTTTATAAAAATGTTTTAATTGTAATATTTTTTAAAAATAATAATTTTATTTTAATATATATATGTGTATAAAGGTGTATATACGTATATTTATATAAATAGGGGAGATGTCATTGTTTTAGAGAATTTAAAATATTTATTTTTTTGTAATTATTTATACATATAATTTCGGTAAGGTAATGTTGGAAAAATAGTATAAATGAGGATTATATTAGTGTAATTGTAAAAGTAGAAATAAACTACGTATTAGTTAATTGAGTGTTCTTGAGTGATTGATTAATTAATTGGCAGAAATTGTTGTTTATTTGAATGAGTTTTATATGTATGTGCTGTATTTTGAGTTTATTTGTTTAATCATGATTTTTCTTTTTGGTTGAGTTACGTCTTGTGGGAAAACTCTAGAATTAGCTTGTTCGGTTATAGGAACCTAAGTTGTGTTTGGGACTTCCAGAGAAGTGGTTACTGTTATCTTTATTCAATCTTGTGGTCGATGTTGTTTTTATGATTGGCCTTGGATGTGATGTTAATGTACATTTGGATTGTACGTCTGTGAACGTTATATGTATGATTTTGGGCGAGAGGGTTATGCCTAGCGGTTGATCCATTGTTGATTTAGTTTTCTTTGTTGCCACAATCCTGTTCAGTTGGAGATTCTTGTGTTAAGTGTTTAGAGAGAGTGGCTCTAGTGGGGGCCGGCGCACAAAGGGGCTGTCAGGGTAACCCACATAGAGTTAGATTAATCAGTGATAACTTAAGTAATAAACCACGGGTGGAGATTAAACATTAACAAGATAATTGTGAAGCCTCGTCCACCTGTTAGTGCTATCACAGACTAAAGGGGACTGAGAAGGCCGTGGTTGGCAAGGTCATTGCCTTGTCTTCACGAAAGGTTAATGACTCCGCATGAGTAACCCTATGGAGCGACGCCTTGAGATAGGCTGTCAGGAGAACCATAGATGGAAGCGGCACCTTAACTTGGTTGTCTGGAGAATCCATGTAGATATGGAGGCGGCACCTTGTGATAGGTTGTCTGGAGAATCCATGTGAAACCATGCGATGACACTCTCGTCAAACATTCTATTTGTGTTGATTCACTGTAGTCCTCTGGAAGCGATTTATTGTTTTGTCTTTGGTCATGATTGGAAGTAGTATTGGATATTATGTCTTGAGCTCTCGGAGCATTATGGTCCGAGTTTCATTGATGTTGTGGGATTATGATTGGGTTGTTGTTATGATCATTAGTGGTTTGTTGTTGTGCCTTTTGGATTTGTCGTTGTTAAGTTTCTATGTGGTCTTTGATGTTAAGTTGTCTGTCTGGAGTTAGTTTTGTGTTATTGTTAGTTGTGCTTGGTCGGGGACCCTTCCTTGTCTACTCTCAGCACGGGGGTGGTTGGGTGGAACGTGCTTCGCACCCCGTTGGGTTTCCCCTTCTGTTGCAGGTGTATCTTTATTGCAGGGCTTTTGGAAGATGTTGATGATCCAGTTATTCTTTGTACCAGATGTATGTTATGCTTCAGATGTGGTGTATTCTTGATCTATTGTCTCCCACGTCTGTTGGGATGACCTTGTTGTAATTTGTAAATGTAGTTATCGGGATGTATGTTCAGACAGTTGTATTTTACTATCATTTGGATGGGATGTATATTCAGGCCTTGTATGTATTCGAGAACTGTCACTTGTAATAGTTGGTTACGTTATGTTGTATCTATTGAAATATGTAACACTTTATATCTATATAAATGCATGCTTTGTCTTATGTGCTTATGGTAGTAATATGGTTATTGTCAATGGATATTTTAATGATGAAATGGGAATGAATAGATTTATGTAATTGTTTAATTATGGTTTAATCTATCATCGTTGTTATGGGTTAGTGTAGTCATGTCACTTCGTGTACCCCATTGGAACTAGTTGTGCCTCATAATACAATGTTATGTTATAATACTTAAGTATATTTGTTATATCTTTAAAAAAATTGTTCGTTATTGTTCATTTCGCTGGGGTTTACTTACATATTGTCAAAAATTACATAGCCCCTTACAATTTCACATTACATGACAACTCCCCCTTAGCATGATCAATGAAATATCTTAATTTATGATAATATCAAAATATTTTTCTACTAGAAAAAATATCAAGATTGTGACTTTTTGGGTCTGATTTTCCTATACAACATGGACATATATGCAACATGATAGCATCCCATAAAAATCCATGATTCAAAAGATCATTGTTATGTTATGTTCCCAATAATTTGGTAGTGTAAAGCTCTTATTTCTAGTTATGAATTGTAGACACTTCTGATACATGCTATTTTAAAAAAATAAACTCTTTTCCTTGGCAAGAAAAAGGTAAAAAGAACTCTAAATCATAAATTGATCCATACACACACACACATTTTTTATTTCAACTTTGTAACTCTTGAAGTTCTTGAAGCTTTCATCCCAATATAACATTATCTTAGCTAGATTGCATGTCATTTTATTCATGGTGAGACTGAAATGTGCAATATTAATATAACTTTTGAATCCTTCTAGAGGTATATGATAACTTCTAGGTGGAATCCTCTCAAATTGTCTACTTCTCTTACTTTGTGTAATTTATGATCAAAGCCGGTATTTTGAAATATCATTGTATTATTGTTGAGTTATTTCTTTTATCTTGCATTACACATACATTTAATTTTTTTTTACCATTTCTATCTTTTATCATAATCCTATCTAGTTGTCCATGGATGTAGAAAACCAAAACGAGGGTTTGACTAAGGCAAGCCCCTTAGCACAACCACACCAAACATTTTTCTTCTCTCTTTCTATGTAGGTTTTCAGTGTTTCCTTTTATTTGGATTGAACTAGTGATATTTTTCCTTGCTTTGTATTTTATTTGAATCTTTTGGATATAAATATGTGTTTACTACTTCTATTAAATTCATGTATATATTTTATCACACTATATTTTTAAATCCGTTTGGAATATGTGTAGAAGTGATATTTACTTTGATTTTATAGTTTTCTAAAAAAATTTGCATAGGATGATAATGTGCCTCATTACAGACTATGTGTGGCATTGGTTTCCATAATAGAGAGCTTGTACAAGTCACAAAAGCATCTTTACAAACTATTCTAAATCTATTTATGAAATTATCAAGTCATAATTCTTTATATAGAAATAGATATTCTTATTAGTTTGTAATAATTGGAAATGGTATTAAAATTGTTTAATTTGGTTTCATTTTCCAAATTGTAAGAGTTTTATAAAAAAAAAAATTGTTAATTAACACCTAATTCATTCTAAAATAGATAAAAATGTATGTGTATGTGTGATGTGAGGGTATGTGCAGGATCATCATGGAAAAAATAGGTCCTTAAGTGGCAAAAAATTCAGAAAAATCAAAGTTAGGCAACTTGACGTAAAAATTTGAATAAGTTATCTATATTATTTCAAAAATGTGTAAGAATAGAATATGTAGCAAATTGAATGTAGTTTCTAAACTACTAGGTTTTTTTTTTAAAAAAATCTATTTGTGAAAATTTGAAATTTCAATGTAGTAGTACTTAAATTTTAGAGAAAAAATAAGAAGTAGGTGTTTGTCTGACCACCCTAACCACAATAAAATGATAATATATTTTTTATAATATTTTAGATATAAGTAGAGGACTCATGTCCCGATGTGATGCATTTTTTTTTTAATTTTTTTTTTCCAAGTAAATAATTAATTATGAATTTTTTTAGTACAACTTTAAAAAAATATAAAAACTTGTATGCACGACCACCTTAACTTGGTAAAAACTTCATGAAATTCATTTTATTTTCTAATCTATAGTATATGAAGCATAGAATGTGATACATAGTACGTTCAAAAAATGTGATACCGTTTGAAAGTTATAGATGTTTCTCAATCAACCTATCAATCGGGGACTTTAGTCATGAATTCAAATAGAAAATGAATAATAATTATTTATTAAATTCAAAGTAAAGCATAATTTATATTGGTGGAAAGCTAAGAATCTCCTTTAAAAACCCTTTTTGTTTCATCAATTTTGGGTAAAAAAAAGTTGTTAGCCACATACCCTACACATACCCATCATATCGCCACTTTTTGGCCCATCATGATCCTGCACATACCCGTGATTTCAATAATGGAATGATCTAAAGGTTTAAACACACTTACAATTTCCCTAATTTCATTAGAAAAAGAGATCTCCCAAGGATAGGATTGACTTTCAACCTTGAGGTGAGTCAACCCTATTAGGAAGGTCTATTGTTTTCTTATGACAAAAATACTAATTAGAACTTTTGGGAGATAATTTCAAATGCATTAACAAACTAAATTACATGACCTAACACTTGAAATGCAAAATATTATGATAAAAAAGTGAAAATAGAAATTTGTAGGCAAATCTAAGAAGGGTGGAATGGTATGCACCTGGCCTAAAAAGAAAATCCTAAGCTTTGTAGAAGGACTAGCTCACCCTAGGGAAAATGGGTCCTAGTGCAGGGATCCAAAATTTGATTTTGTAGTCCTTAGATCCTAGATCTAGATTTTTGATTTCTCTAGGTGTAACTTTCGGAAAGACGAAAATAAAATTTGTAGGTGAGTTTTAGTGGTTTGGAAACAATGATGACAACTTTGCAAAAATTTCAAATTTTATCCTTCAAGATCTTTTGAATCCTTCTCCACCTATATATCTTAACATACAAAGAGAGAATAAAAAGTGTTTATTTTTGGGTGAGTGGGGATTTTCCTTGGTCAAACCATGGTTTGGTAATTAAACCTTGATAATTAAATAATGACAAATGGAAGGAATTGATGAATGAAAAAATATTTGTTACAACTCACCAAACCCTTAATGGCTAGCCTTAGAGGGATAAAGTCTAACACATCACTCTAAGGATTGGATCTTGCATGAATTGGCTTGATTGATTGCTTGATTTGATGCTTGAATGCTTGAAACCTACATCACAATGTTAGCTCCAAAACATAACATGAATACACATGAAATTTGACATGATGATAGGATCTTGATTGTTGTTGTAGATGATTGATAAATTTGATCTTCAATACTCTTGACAATAATTTTTTCTCTTGTGAAAGTTTCCTTAATGCTAGATGTTTTGAATTGATAAAATAACTATATTTATAGGTTTTTATCTAATTTCCTGAAAATTAGATTCTAAAAGCCGACAATTGAAACTTGAATTTGAATCATTAAAATTCCATCAAAACATATTAAAAATTGGGTCCTAGGACTTAAAGGGGACCCATTCGCTTGGGTCACCCTTGGGTGAATGGGTCCTAGGACCTAAATCCAGGGCACACAATTTCCAAGGTTTTTAAATTAATGTTGGAAATTATTTAATATAGGTTTTCCTTTAAAAAAAAAGAATAATAAGTCTTTGAAATGCATAATTTGGTAAATTAGAAGCTAAATTAAGTCCAGTTAACTAAATGGATGCAAACATAGTGTCAAATTGTAACTGTATACATTTTTTACACTACACATTAAAATGTAGTAAAAATTTGAGTTCTCAAAGAAAAAAATTCTTTTGTAGAGCTTAATTGTTTATCTTACATTTTGGTGAACCCAATGTTCTTAGAAATTTTCTTTTAATTTTACAAAAAAATAAAATTGAAACACTCAAACTCATTTACTTCTTCTCTTTTTGTTCAAAAGATAGATTGGTTGAGCATTTTGATACTCATGAGTTTCATAACCCAGCTGAATTCTTCTAGTGAGATAATAAGGAGTCTCAAAAACCTAAACATGTCAAATTCAAAAAATCTTAGTAGTCCTCTTAGAACTAGACTAAGTTTCATAACAAAGCAATATTCTATGTGCTTAACCCCTAATTATTCTCTATTGTATCTTGGTTTTAATCCTTCTACATCACTCATTTTCCTCCTATTGATCTCAATGCCTCTCTTTGGGTTCCCTTTGAGTGTGTTTGAAATCTAGAGAAGAACTTAAGATATTTTCAAACTACATTATCAAATGATTCCTATACGAGCAAGCAGTACTTGTTGTTGACAAATCTAAGAAACTTATTAATTTCATACCATAAAGGCCTTGAGTTTTTAGAACAATTGTACACACATTGTTAAAAATTAATGTTCCCTCTTATTCATCCATTCTAAGAAACATGGGAGACTCACAATCTAATATCACTAGCACACATTTATCCATATATATCATAGGGGCTTCTATTTAAAGTGAATACTTCACCTATTACAATGATTGTGCCTTTTGGTGGTTTTTCTACTAGATTTTTTGTTAGATGCACAAGACAACTGAGAAGGGGGTGAATCAATTATACATTAAAACATCAAAACCCTCACTAACATTCAAATCTGTATTAGCCCTTAAACCCTTATCATGTATTAGGGGAATATAAAAATATGATATAGTAATGAAAACACATCAAACACACAAGAACACTAGATTTACGTGGAAATCTCAAGAAGGGAAAAACCATGGTGAGGATTATCTCACAATATAAAGTAATAACAACACTAAATACAATAAGCTCGCTGCCCAAAAGAGAGAAGGGATCACTACCTAACAACTCACTATCTAGAAGATAAAAGATAGAAGGGGTGGGTCACTACCAATTTGAACTACTAACAATACATCTCTTATGCAGATGGTACAATTCCACTAAAGTACAAACAACTCATCCAATAGACTAAAATGTAGACACCTACTCATTGCATTTGGGAGTCATAGGTATTAAATATCGCACTCATATCACCACACTTGATCACTTTCACATCTTTCTCACTACACACCCTCTCTACTTAATCCACATAACAATTCAACTTGTATTTATACCATCCTCTACCTAAAACAATATGAATTAGGTTTTTCTTAAGGAAATGTATGCACCTCAACCATGCAACATCAAATAGGTCAACATCAAACACTTACATGGTGTAAAGAAGTGAAGCCAGACCATGCCACAAATTAATTGGGACCCAAATCTACATCGACATGCTTCTCAACAATTCCATAAACAACAATCATCCTCCACAATTAGTGCTAGCACACCAAGTCGGCCAAACCTGCACTAACACTAACAAGTGATTCCAAAAACACCTCTCCATGTCTAGAAACATCTCATAGACCACAAAGAAACACTTCACAACATCTCAAAATATTTTCCACTACTAGTGTAACCACCTGAAACTTAAGAACACCTTTATTATGTGCAACCAAACACACTGGCACATACATCCAACACACCAAACAACCTTGTGGAACACCAAAATACATGAAACTTCAAGGGAATATAGATATAGGAAATATAAGTGTGTTCCTAGATTGGAAAGACAAAAGCCTTTACTATAGAGAAATACAGAGCAATCGCATCTCTCCTAGACATCTTGTTTCACCAAACAAACATACTATCAAACACATCTTTCATTGTAGAATGGTCTAGAACCTAGAACTATCGATATATAACCTCTGGACACCTCTAATAATCATATCCAAAACATGCAAGAATATCTTCAACCATGAAGAAATGTGGAGAAGAACATTGAACACCACTCTATCACACTGAACTCTCTTTTATTCAAATTTTCTCAAAAGCACTTGGAAACCAAATGAACCAACTGCATCAGAAACACTACTAACATATCTATAGCACATCTAAATCATCTGAAACCCTCTCACAAACTATAGCTCATCCAACTATCTCTCCAAACATAACTTATGTAATTATATTGAAGTAAGACATCAATGACAATACTAGCAACATTGTGTTGACATCAATACCAACAACTCCAGGCTTCCAACCACTCCAATGCTAGGGGTTGACATCATAAACACCAACAACATTCCAACACTCTCTTCATACAAGGGTTTGACATCAATGACAACACCTAAACAACTCAAGCTTCCAACAATCTCCCCCTTTATCATTGATAGCAACACCAGTTCTAAAAAACCATCAACAACAAAAGCAACCAGCAACCAACAACAACAAGTAGCACTCCCCCTAACTGGGGCATATCTCACTCTTTATATTCTCATGATCCTAAAAATCTCTCCCAATGCTCTCCCCCCTTTGGTATTCAGACCATATTATGTTCTACACTATTCAACCAACTCTCTCCCAAGCAACTCTAGCTCTCTCCCCCTTTGACATCAATGGAAAAGGGCTACATATTTTGAATGCACAAGACAACTAAGAGGGGGGGTGAATCAATTGTACATTAAAAATTTAAAACCCTTATAAAAATTAGATCCACATCAACTTAATTAACCCTTAATCTATTAAACATGAAAGCGCATTACAGAAACTAAAATACATCAATACCATGCACAATAAAACACCATATTTATGTGGAAAACCCAAGAAGGGAAAAACCACAGTGAGGATTAGCTCACAATATAAAGTAATAACAACACTGAATATAATAGGCTCATTGTCAGAGGGCTCACTACCAAATGCTCATTGTTGGATTACAAAAAAGAAGAAAGAAGAGTGTTCTAGTGAGAAATCCATCTCAATGCAACAAAAAATTCCACCACAACATCACCAACACATTCACAGCCTTACTGAATATTGCAGAAACCTTCTGCTCACTGCTTCCAATAGTCTAGCACATTGAAGCTCACACTACACTTCACAAATTCATACATCAAAAATCTGCAATTTGTATCACACTCTCTACACATGCATCCCTCATCAGCACAACTCTTATTTCTACTATCTTCAACCTTGAAAGCATTCCCCAAGGTTGGATATGCACCTCAATCATGCAAATTCAAATTAGGTCGACACCAAAACATTCCCACAATGGAAAGGAATGAAGGTAGACCACAATACTCCTTAACTTAGACCTAAATCTTCTCAAACATGCCACACCATGCTTCCACAAACACTGAAGCATATCTGCAATTAGTGTAAACACCCTTAGGTCAACCTAACTTGTGTAAACAGCTTTAATATTTTAAGTACACACTTCCTTTGATCCAAAGAGGACTCGCAGACAACAAATATCACTTGAACACAATTTGGAACATTCCACAAACACTCTAAAATCAAAAAAACTCCTTTGCAACAACTTTCACTTGAATAATGTACACACCTAGTACACTCATATAATCTTCCACACACTATAACAGGAGAAATCATCTTGTAGAGCACTAAACCACAAAAAACTTCAACTGAAGATAGATATGAGAAATATCAACACACTTCTAGATCTACAAGACTAGAAACCAAACTGTGGAGAAATGCAGAGCAAAACCATTTCTCCTAGACACCACTACAACACACAGTTCACACACTAGTGAACACAACTTTCTCTGCACAATGATCCACACCATTAAATTTAGGATATAACACCTATGAACAATTCTAACCAACATATCCAAATCGCACAAGAATATCTTCAACGTGTAGAAGAAATGTAAATCAAAACTAAACACTTTTTTGTAATACAGAACACCTCTTCAACACATTGTTTCTTCTTTTATTCAAATTTTATAAAATGCACTTGGAAACCAAGCACCATAGGCACATTCTCATCACCTTCATAACCTCCTCATCACCATCATACCTACTGTAACATATCTATACATCCATAAATAGAAGCTTATCAAAGCAACACTAGAGGTTGACACCAGTAACACTTACTAATGACAAAATAATGTAACTAACCAAAGCATCACCATAAGAAATATTTCCATAGAACTATTGACATCAATGACAACACCAACTCAACATCAACTGCTCATTCTTGCAACAATCTCCCCCTTTTTCATTGATGACAACACATGATGTGAAAAACCACCAATAACAAACAAACAACAACTCTAATCATCAACATGCTGCTCCATATCAACACTTAACTCTTTTCCTTTCTCACATTATTATTTATCTCCCTTTTAAACTATCTTTCTTCACCTTATTCTCCCCCCCTTAGTGACTTATCTTTTTCACATAACTTTCTCTCCTCCTTTGATATCAATGGCAAAGGGTGACATTTCAATATCTCCCCCATTAATATCAAACATACTTGTACTTGCTCACTACTGCTCTACAACATCCTTTTCCTTTATTGCTTTGAATACTCCCCCATAGGAGAACACAACAAACTACAACAATCAGAAACCACCTACAACACAACACTCACTCCCCCTCACTTCAACAATCAATAATGCTACTACCTACTCCCCCTGAGAGCTACCCACCAACATCAATCCAAAATAAAGAGTGAATATTGAGATCCACTGGATTGATGCATATCCTTACCCATCTAGTTCAAAGAAGGAGGGGAAATGACCCCTAACTTATCCTACAAATACTCAAAAGTATCATTAGGAAGAGCCTTAGTAAATATATCAGCAACCTGATCTTTTGTAGGCACATTTTCCATCTTCATCTCATTCTCTACAACCTTTTCTCTCAAAAAGATATCAGATTGAAATATTTTTTTTCCTTGAATGCATTACCGAATTCTTTAAAATATTGATAGCACTTGTGTTATCACAGAATATAGAAATTGGTTCATCCTATACCACTTTGATATCCTTCAAGGTTTTCCTCATCCACAACACTTGTGTGCACCATGATTCTGCAACAATGTATTGTGCCTCTATAGTAGATAATGACACTGAATCTTTCTTTTTTCTTAGCCAAGACACCACTCTATTTCCAAGAAATAATGCACCACCACTTGTACTTTTTCTATCATCCACACAACTTTCCCAATCTACATCTATATAAGCACTCAAAGAAAAATTAGTATCCTTTGGATACCACAAGCCATATTCTGAAGTTCCCTTTAAGTATCTAAATATTCTTTTTACTGTTGCAACATGTGACTCTTTGGGATCTTCTTGAAATCTAGCCACAAGAAAAACTACATTCATGATATCTGGTCTAGTAGCATTTAGATATAGCAGTCCTCCAATCATTGATCTATACTTGCTCTGATGAGCCTTAGGAGATTCATCATTCGTACTCAACATGCAACCAATAACCATAGGGGTACATACTGGTTTAGAATCTTCCATTCCAAATTGCTTCAACATTTCCTTAACATACCTTGATTGTGAAAAGAATATCCCTTTCTTTGTCTAATTGATTTGTAGGGAAATGGAGCTAGTTATTTTAGGTTTTTTTGGGTGTGGAAAAGAGCTAATTTTATCCATTTTCAAAGGAAATGGTGGGCGAGGAGGTAGGTGGCGTGGCCCTCGGCTGTGGAATCTTTGCTCCAATACAACTCACACTTATCACAGTTGCAAGCACTTTCATCGTCCTCAATTATTTCAGTCAAATCACATAAATTATTAGAAATTGATGTGAATGGACAATCGCCACTCACATGACATGTCCACAAATCTACGATCATTATCTGCAGAGTTTTTGGCTACTCGCAATCGATAGGATATAAAAAGTGGGGGGTCGTTGTCCAAATCAAATTAAATTGGACTGATTTTTTTTAATGAATAAGTTTTTATTTCATTTTTATTAAGTTAAAAAGATATTAATGTGTAATTAAAAAATGGATGGTATAAAGGTACATCTTCAAAGTCAAGGTGGGATAGAATTTGAAAGAAAGAAAATAAATAAACAATATTAAGTAGTTAAAGCAATCTCAATGGATGGAGGGTTTTTATCATCCGATTTTCTCTAGACATAATTCACTTCAATCAAAATTCTCATGCAAAATAATAGATCTTATAAAAAGCAAGAGATTCCATATGAAAATCCATATTACCTAATATGTTATTTATTGTTGTTCAAAATTTACAATTGAAATAATTTACAATTGAAATAATTAATATGATGTAATGGCTACAACTAAATTATATCAATGATTTGGACAAACTTTAAGAAAAAAACAAAACTAATAAAATGTACTAATTTATTGCATCATCCTAATGTTAAATCATTTATTAGTGAATTTAACAATATCAATTTTTTAGTGTAATGGTGAAAATTGTTTACATTATATTTTTATCAAGTGTTAATTTATTTATATTATTTTTTATACAATAATTAATATTTAAGTGGTGCTTTTTTTCTTTCTA
>VDFB02058242.1:23429504-23572324 GCA_007258455.2 Sequoia sempervirens
AATACTAATATTGTATTATATTGCATTTCTATGTGTAATTTTTGGCTATATAATTAATTGAAGTAGATAATTATGATTATTCTATAACATTTTATATACATAGGTATATATGATTAATTATACAACATAGTTTAACAAACATCTGTTAAAAAATATGTTATTTCAAATCAAATTAATAAACATTAATTCAAGATATTATGAAAATTTTGCAAATACAATTTTAATTATTTAATTTTGTGTTAGTTAATTGAAAGATGAACAAATTGATTTTATAATTATTTTATTCTAACAAGTACTAAAAATTTACTTTTCACATATTTATGTAAGATAAAAACATTTTAGTTAAACAATCTTAAAACATTTCAATTAAACAATCTTAAACTAAATATCATTTACAATTATTTGTCACCTAAATTTAAGAGATTTAAAGAATATGAACACAAAGTTTGGAATTTTGATGTCCTTTTATTTTATCTACATGTCACATTTCAAACAAAAGAACTAAAATATTTCAATGTTCACATATTACAATATCTTATATCTTAGTAAAGGAGCTAAAATTTTTAATACATATCACATATCTTAATAAAAGAGCTAGAATATTTCAATGTTCACATATCACAATATCATATGTCTTATTAAATGAGCTAAAATTTTCAATGCTTGCATATCACATATCTTAGTAAAGGAGTTAGAATATTTTCATAATTAATAACAAAGTACAAGTCACAAAGTAAAGTCAAAAAATCTTTTTATTAAACCATTTAACTAATTTCTTGACATATAATTCTAGGACGCTTATGCATGGCATGTTAATTCCATCACCATTTTCTTCATTAATTTATTTGTAGTAAGAATTTATAATTTAATCTTAGATTGTTAATTAGCTAAGTTTCTATTAATCATGTAGTTTATATATTGAACAATCTCAATTCATACAAAAATACTACTAAATATCAAATTCAAATCAGATTTAATGTCAATATCAATGACATTTTGAGTGCATTAAAAACGTCAACCTAAACACGTACAAAATTGAATCAAAAAACTTTCAAACTATTATCTTCATGAATTGTGAAAAAATTATGCCTACTAATACATTACTGTTCATTGATTCAGCCAAATTACCGGCTATAAAAATCCAATAAAAATTTGAATAACATAGATACCCAAATAAATATTCTCGAGCTATGATGAAACTACGAGAGCCATATTCCAAAGTGGAAGAAAAAAGAAAAGAAAAAAACACACACAGTGTAACACCCCTCCGTTTTGGCTCTTTGATCGGCATTTTTCTTCCCTGTTATGATTGCGTCTGTGTATGCTTATGATGTAGAAGTTATATGTTGTTGTGATGTTCTTTTATTGCGATGTTATCCTTATGTTATGATTTGGAGTAACTTAGAATATATCTGATTAAATGATGTTTAGGTTATTGAGCTTATCTTTGATGTTAGATGCGTCAGTTAATGATACTGTATTGGTGAAAGGGACAGATTGTATCACTCGCTTGCGAGCGCCCTAGGATTCCGAGATTTCCTCTTCACGGTGTAATTGATCATATTATGTATATATGCGCGTTCGACATGCTCTTTGTTGCAGGTTGGCAGGTACATGACATCGACTCCACCTGGTTTCCAGGTCTGAGCGTGTCCATTGACCAACGGAAATTAATTGGGAGATAGTAGCTAGGTTTTCCGAACCAATTCGTCACCCTAGTCATAGCGTGTTGTTGGGTTGTCGTTGGGGTCAGTTGTTTCAACTTGGTCAGTTCCCCTTGAGTGTTTATTTAATTTAAAGTTTAAAGTTTATTAAATGGCTTGCGTAGTCAAATTAATGATTAAATGTGGTTAATTGCAAGCTAAAAGTGATTAAATAGCTTTTGGAAATTATAAATGATGAATGTTTTGTCTTATTGAGATGTTAGAAAATTAGTGATTAATTAATTAATTTAATTGAATTAATAAAATAATCTAATTTTGAATTAGATTTATTCTATTGATAATTTAAATTAATTGTGTGAATTAATTAAATTATCCCTATGAATTAAAAGTGTAAAAGATTTAATTCTTTTGTTGAATATAAAATGCTAAAATATTTTGAATTCAAATTGGAATTAGAAAATTGTTTAAAGTTATTAAAAAATTCAAATGTTTTCTTATGCAAGACTTTGGGGTAGAAAAGATATTTTCTGAAATAGTTGACTATTTTGGGGAAAGATATTTGAGAAGAGTTGAATATGAATTTGAAATTGAATTTAGTGTGAAATTGAAAGTGAGTTTGCATTTGCATTTGAATTTAATTAGAATTAGAATTGGAATTAGAAGTTGAATTTGAATTTGAATTTGGGAAGTTTGGAAAAAGGATATATTTTTATTTAGGGTTTTCTTTCAATCTCTCTCTATGGATTCTTGGTTTGAAAATTTTGGGTGGAGAGGCTTGGAGGAGGCTATGATGGTGGAGTTGAAAAGGGTGCTTGAAAAATCTCCATGGTTAAAGCTTGCAATTTTGGAGGAAACACAAGGTTCCATCATTTCTCCCTTCATCTTCTTGCTCACTTTGTATGTTTGAAAATATAGTGTTAGATTCAATAGAAATTCATGGAGAAGCTCTTAAATTTGATAAATGGTAGATAGATTTGGAATGGAAACCAAACAAGAAATTTATACCAAGTTATGGAAAGGAAATCCAAGAAAACTCAATGTTAAAACTAGTTTTTTGAAAACCCATTTTGTTGTTTTGAAATAAGTGCTACTTTCTTGAATTGGGTTTGGATTATTTTTGCAATTTGGGTATGAAATCAAAATTTGGGTATATATATTTGTGAATACAACCATATATATTAATATATGGAAATACCCACAAATATATATACAATATATTTGTTATTTTAGAAATTTTAAAATGTGGGTATAACCCAGAAAATCCTTGAAATTTCATTTTGAAAAAAACGCAGGAAAATAATATTATTATTTTTATTTATTTTGTGGTGAGGTGGGAGGCCAAACCCCACCCCACCGCCGCCCGCCGCCGCCGCCGCCCGGTGGGAGGCGTCTGTTGTGTGAGCACACAGCAGTCGCCGCCTGCAGGGGGCGGGCTGTGTGTGAACACACAGCCACCGCCGCCCGGCGGGAGGCAGGGGCTGCGTGCCCTGGGGCCGGCCCTTTCTCCTATGTCGGTTTAAAATTCGAAATTGCTTTTTATTTATTACAATTTAATTTTTTTTTTAATGAATATTATTTTATATTATATTTTATATAATATTTATAATATTTAATATTATATAATATATAAAATATAATATATTTAATATATATTAAATTAAATGAAATTTGGTATAAGTTAAAAATGTTTTATTCTATTGGTTAAATCATAAGGTTTTATAAATGATTAATTGAAATATAAAAGTTATTTGATATGTTTTGTAATTAAATGGAATTCTTCTTTTTATATTTGTTAAAATAATAGTTGGCTAAATTGAGTAACTTTGTACATGAAGGTATATTCATACTTTGAATATTTGTTTGTAAATAATCATGTCAACATGCTTTTATATTTAATTGTATGGATTTCGCAAGGGTATTTTATTTAATAGACGCGTTAAGGGGTGTCAAAATTCAAATATATTATGATGATTATCGTTATGCTTTTAGAGGCAAGAGTGGAGTTTGGAAAATCTAACGTCTTATTTGAAATATCGATTTTCGTTGATCGAATGTCCTTTGTTGCAAAATGGATTAAGTGATTTAATTTAAAGGTTATTTATTAAAATACCTTGAGTTTGAATATGTTAGTGAAACTTAGGGAGAACAGTTGATTTAATTTTAACCAGAAAGCTGCATCATTAAAGTGTTTGATTATGGATATGGTTATGAAATTTAGAGTAAATGATCGGTTCTTTATATATTCCAATGTCGTGCATAGAAATGGGATCAATTGATTGGATAAATGCAAGTTATGAAATATGTGTTTGAATGGAGTTAGGAAATCCGAACATTAGCTTTCCTATTTGTCTGAAATATTTTCAGTGTTTATTTGTTCGCCTTCGATGTTGTGGAAGGAGGGTGAATGTTTTGTGAATCTTCCTGATATGGGTTCATTTATTGGTATGGGTGGTTATACGTGAGTTTTTATGATTGTTGACTTTAAGTCGTTTCTTGTTGATCATGTAAGTCTTCCAGCAGTGTTTTCTTGAGATGATGCTATGTCTCTTATGTTTTGCTTTGGCTATCTTGGATTATGTGTGAGTTAAGCTCAAGTGGTTACCTAGTTCTTTGAATGGGTTGTGTGACCTTGTGATTCATGGTTGAGTCGAGTTATCAGTTGTTATGTGGGTTTCATTATGTTAGTCAACCTTGTGTTAGCCTTGGGTAGTGCACGCTTTGGTTTCAGTTTTGGACATCCGTAGTGATGTGTTACCTGTTGAGGTGTTTGGTTATTTGTGATAAGTGTTAGTGCATTGTCTACCCTTGGCATGTGGTTGAGTTTTGTGTTGTTGATAGGGGAGTGGCTTTCAAACGAGCGTCGGGCCCAAAGTGGTTCCAGGATAACTCGTGTGAGATTCGGTTAATTAAGTGAAAATTAAATTAACTTACTAGGGAGAGAGTAGCTTTGAACATTAATAAGATAATTTAGCCTCACTCATTGGCTCAAGGGCTTGTACGAGACTTGGGAGAATGGGTCGAGGAGAGCTTAGAATGCTTGAATCGTTATCGTCTTTTCTGAGATAATGGAATTCAACTCACAGTGTGCATATTAACAGGGCCGGAGTCGGAGTTGAGAGGTTTCGAGGATATCTAGAGAGGACCACAGGAAGACTTGCCGAGTATGCAGCCTTCGATCTCCTCCTATGGCCGATGGGTATGGTGTCTGGTTGGTTTATTTTTGTATATGGTGATGGTACTTTCGATTTTGTACTCTGGAAGCATTGTATTGTGTTAAGAAGTAATGTGGGTTTATTCTTGTTTCGATTCCCGGTGTGCTAACGGTATTAAGTGAGATGGTCTTGTCTAGGAATCCCCTTGTTACTATCTCTCCCTATACGGAGGGAGTGGAGCCTTTGGGTTCCGTGTGGTGAGATGGCGTGCGTTCTTCTTCTTGTTCTGTGTTGCGTGTTGATTTCCGGGTTAATTTCGTGGGGAATCGATTCTTCTCGTGCCTTGTTCTCTCCGAGTTCTTATTGTATTTTTATTACCCCTCGGTTGTTGCTCGAGGTTAAATTTGTATTATGTAATCATTTGGTTGCAGGTGCCTCATTGAGTCGAGTGTTGTATCTTATTGTTTAAATGTAATTACTTGAGGTATTTGTATTATCCCTTGTTGTGAATTTATCTTGAATAGAATGTATGTTGTCTCATTCCCTCATGTGATTAATGTTTTGGTTTAGTTTAATGTTAGTTGTTGTTTGGGTTTTTAAGTAATCTTTGTCTCGTGCCTTAGAGGTTGTTGGCAATATGTATTCATCTTCATGTTATTTGTACCAAACAAAAAAAAAATTGGTACGTTTAAGTGGTGAATTGCAACTTCCTCTAGGGTTGCGTGGCGGGGCATTACACACAGAGCAGAGTTCATTGATTCAGCCAAGTTACGGACTGTAAAAATCCAATAAAAAATTGAATGACATAAATACCAAATAAATATTCTCGAGCTATGATGAAACTACGAGAGCCTTATTCCAAACCAAAAGAAAAAAATAGATGCAGAGCAGAAGCTCCTTCTTACAAGTTTAGAAATAAACCCTACACTTCTGCCTATGAAAGGGCCCTGGGATGAAATTGATCACCACTTTAACACACTTGACGGTCATTTTGTAATGCTTGGTCGACCACCGCCCCAACTTGAATTTCATCTTGGCTACCATCTTGAGGTGCAACCCAATCTTCCCCGAGTCATTATCCGACTTTAGTACCTCCGACGTCTGCGGGTCAAGGTGGAGGGAGTGAGCTTGGGCCTTTGGTTGAATCACAGTCGTAACCTTTTTTCCCTGGACAAACTTGGGTGCCAACCCAAAAGCAATCCTATCAGAGATGTAGATCACCTCGACACTGAAGTTGTCGTACTAAATGATTACCTTTTCGTTGGAATTCCTGAACAATACGTTGAAGTTCATGGTGGCATCTAGGGAATCGTTAGACTTGGAAGTATGAAATGGCAGCATAGTCTAAAACCACGCGGGGTTTGTGAGGTTGAACGACTATCCATGCAACGAAAATCACCTCACCCACCACGAAAAGAAAGGAAATGACAAATGCGCAGAAATATCTCACAAGCCGATCATTGCAGCGAATATGGCGCTGCGAAGGGCATTCGATGAGGCCGCTATTGTTGTCGCGCAAATAGATTGAGCCGCTCAGTTGCTTGCTATCGTTCTCTGGGTCGCTGGTCGGTCAATGCTGCTCTGCCATTGTTAGACCTTGTTGTTCCTATCAAATCACAGAAGACAATAAGAAATAGGTTCTTATTATATCACAGTAGACAATAAGAAGTCTTTCTTGGTTGTTAACTTATGGGTTTGTTATTCTTGTATGTATAGAGCCCTCAGATTTGGTTATCTAGTGTGGATTGGATGAGAATTAGAATTGGTTGCGTAGGTGTAAAGTTATAAAGGAGTTATTATGCTTTCTTTGCCTCAAGGTTGGACGAAACGCATCTAGAATTAGAACTTATTCGAAAGAATAAATGCAGGCCAAAAAGTAGACCCAAGCAAAGCAAAAGCAAACATAAAACATAGAGACAAAGGTTTGGCAAAAAATTGAACCAAAAGTAGGTGTACCAATTCGCCCAGGGTGAGTATGTCCTACATAGGTTGGTACAGATTTCAAAGTTTGATTGTCTGTTATACTTTTTAAGGTTCTTAGGTCTATGTGTGTACAAGTCTAATAGTGAATTTTTTTCCATAATTTTCTCAAATTATGATTAAATGTAATTCAAAATGCAAGCGTACAACAATTTGCAAAATGTTCAAGAAATGAATGACAATTGCAAATGCAATTTTCAAATCTAAGATGCAATAATTGATCAATTCTAATATTCCCAAAATCTAAAACCGATGATCTATGGATTCCTTTTTGAAATAAAACAATGCAATTTTTCACTTTTTGAGCTATATGCAAGATGTCTAAATGAATGCAATAAAGACTTTTTTATTTCAGATTTAAATGACCTAATGCAGATTTTTAAATGCAATTGGAATGTAGATCTAACCTAAGATGACTAGAAATAACCCTATCGCAACCTATAATGCAATAGTGTATTCAATTTTTTGAAATTTTTATGTCTTTTATGATGCAAAAATGAATTCCTAAATGAACAATGTAAAACAATGCAATGCTAAAACTAGATCTAGGATGAGTTTTAGAAGGTTTATAATGCATACATGTCTGGTTCACCAAAATGAAACAAATAAAAATTGAAAACCATAGGATTTCACTCTAGGGTTTAGGCACCTTTCCTAACATTTCATTTAGAATTTTGAGGTAGCGGGCATTTGATGAATTTGGACAAGGTATAAGATTGACTTACAACCTCAAAGGTGAGTCAACATTCCCTTGACCAAACTTGGGATGGATTTTGGAATGAAATGCAATGAAATGACTTAGAGGATAATGGTGAAAATAACTATTCTAATGCAAAAACAACAAATTCAAAAGGTCACAAACAAATTCAAACTTTAGAAATAAACTGAGCAAAGTTTTATGCACCTGGAATATGAATATGAAGTTGATTTTTGAGGACCAAGTTTCCTAGAGTGAATATGTTCTAGTAGACCAATCTATAAATTGATTTCACATTCCTTTGGATTCTTCTTAGAGCTTTGTTTTCTTGGGTTCCGCATTGTCGGATCTTCGTCGAATGCTAAGATAACCAAATTTTTGTATGTTTTCAAGGTTTAGGGTTTTATTGCAACAATAAACAATTGACCTTCAAAATTATCTCAATCTTCTTTAGATCTAAAACATGCAAATTCAAAGAGAGGAAGGGTTGTTCCATATAGGGGCTAGCCTCACTCAAACCCTATGTTGGTGTTTTCATCTCCAAAATGGCAATGTCAATGATAAAGAGCTAATCCTCTTGAGGGATAGAGGCGCAATGATAAATGAATGATGAATAAATAATGAACTACAACTCAACACTCAAAAATGGCTTCCTTGAAGGATTGAAGTCATGCACATCTCCTCAAGGCTTGATTGTTGTTTTTTTATTTGCTTGAAGACCTACATGGGTTAGATCTCACAAACAATATGATAACATAAACATGAACAAACTCACATACACTTTGATATGATGCTTTGATATTGAATTACTATGGTAAATCTAATCTTGAATTTCTTGATAGTGCTCTTGATAATACTCTTGATCATAAATTTATAGTTATTACTTGTTTGTGCTAGATATCTTTCAAATGATGAAATGACTATTGTATTTATAAGCAATTTTATAATTTCCCAAAAATTAAATCACGATAGCCGAAATTTGATATTTGGAATTTAAATAATAAAATTTTGACCCCAACATATATTAAAATTTGGAGGCCTAGCCTTATTTTGTGGGATCTAAGGTGTTGGGGACAAAATATTAAATGTATGCATTGGTAAATTTAATATGAGTTTTATTGACAATTTTCCAAATGGGCTATGGAATCCATAATTTAGGAAATTACGTGTACAATTAGGTCCATGCACTTAAGGGGGAGCAAAACATGGTGTGAAATTATCAAGGGTGACAATTTATGATGCTATACTTGGTTGTTACAATACATCTTGTTGCACATGATTACTAGTGAGTTCTTTTGTAAAGTTTAATATATGGCCATGAGTTTTATAAGGTACTATAATGAGAGGTGATTTAGGAGGTCCAATAACTAGAGGAATCTTGGGAGGTACAATAATCAAATGCAAGTTCATAATTTAATCTTGTTGGTAATCTTCTATTAATGGAGGACCTAATGTTAATTTTGAACCTTGATCTATGCAAGCCACCTTACTATCATTTAAAAATGTATCAATGATTTCATCCTCTTGTGCCACAACATCTTCCCAAGTAGGAGAGGTATTGAGAGGAAAACAAACATGATTTTCATGATTCTCACATTTGATTGGGTTTTGTTACACCAAAATACCCTCATAAGTAGGATACATATTGGCAAAAGAACTAACATGATTGTCATGATTTTCAATAAATGCATCCTCTTGCACCAAAGCACTTTCACAAGTAGGGGATATGTTGGGAGAAGAATAAAGATCAGGTGAAGTGGTGTTAAAAATGTGTTAATGATTTTAAATTATATTCCTTTATATTGTTCTTATAGGTAGAAAATTTATAGGTAGACAAGCCATATTTTACCATATATCAAAACCACATCTCTGAAAAGAAAAAATGTTATTTTTCCTATGGATCAAACTAGTTATGCATAGAAAAATTAGTCTTGTTTTAGAACAGAGACCAGAAGAGGAACTAGATCTGGACAGAGAACATAGATAGGGATTTTCATAGAAATGTTTTCCCCAAATTAACTGGACAGTGGTGCAATGCACCCTAGAACATGTAGTTTTAGAAAATTCAAAATCAGAAAACCACCTATCCTATTTGAGGGTCTTGTGTTTCAGAGGTTCAAGTCTGGAAGTGAACATAGTTCTGGAAATACACAAAAACTTATTTTTTATATGATGTAATATCCCCCACTTGGATCGGATGATATTTTTTTAATTATAATAGTTTGACACATGTAAACATTTTGTCAAACATTTAACATGCACAAGTAGGAATAATACCAAATGTTTTGGAATTGCAAAGATACAATGCAATTATATTTACCATAAAATATTAGATAATGATGCACAACATGATACCAACTTTATTTAATCTATGATACTCACTATTACAGGATAATAAATTAAGATTTTTTACCTTAGAAGAGTTGTTGGACTGTCACAGTCATACCTAGTTTTGTACACTTCTATAATAATTTTTTGAACAATAATAGCCTTCAATGAGTGCCTTAGATCTACAACCCTTCTCCTTCCAATGTAGCCCTTTTGAATTAATAGAAACCTTATTAATGGTTGTAGCATATTTGGAGGCTAGTAATTCTTTGTTCTTTTTTGGTTGCTCATAAAAGTATGACCAATTTGTCTTATGTGTGATGTGGAGGCTGTCATATATAATTTTTCCTTATGTGCAACTTTAGTGATAATTTTTGGAGACCCATGATTCCTTGTGAATGGCCATTGTAGATGAAGCTAATTTGCAAGAAGTCAATTTGGAAAGTAATATGATTATACAAACAAGTCCTAGTATGTCTTCAAATCCCTCTTTCAATGCTATGGAGAATGTTTCAATATGCACAAATCTAGGTACATCTTCAAATCCACATTTTAGTGAAATGAAAATTTTGTTTGTAGAAATTTTCCAATATGCTGGACTTAACGATGTTGACATTGATAATATTCGGAGAGATGAAAATTTTATAGAATTTGTTGAAAATAAATTAGAAAATGAAAATGAAAATCGTTTAAATGTTGTTAAAAATGAAAATGAAAATGAGAATGATCCTTTTGTTGAAAATGAAAACGAAAACCGTTTTATTGATGAAAATGAAAATGAAAACCGTTTTGTTGATGAAAATTAAAAGATGAAAATGAAAACCGTTTTGAAGTTGAAAATGAAAATGAAAATGAAGATCTAGGATGTGATGTTGAATTTTATGAAAATATTTTTAAAAAAATTGAAAGTGATTTTTTGGATAATCTTTGTGGTAAGATTTCTTGGAGGCAAATAAGAACACATGCAAATAAAATATACAAAAAAATATTTTATCATAAAAATCTTGCATTTCAATGTCAACTAATGATGCAATTGATGAGAATGCAAAAAATGAGAAAATTAATGAAAAATTTAGGCTTTTTTGTTAAACCAAAAAGAAAAGATCAGTCATTAAAACATGTTATGTTTAATGTTGCTAATGTCATTCAATCTAGTGGAAAAAATAGTTGATCAAAAGATTAAAATGTGGCAAGAAGAGCTATAACAACTGTTATAGTTAATAAAGCAACTTTGAATAAAAGAATGGTAAGTAATATTAGTGAAGTTTTACAAATACATCCTAAAACATTGCTAAGAGCAGCAAAAAGAAGAGAAAGTACAGAAAATGATCCAATTAACCAATGTCGGAGTTTTAGTGGTTGACTCCTGAGGTCTAACATGAAATTGAATGTTCAAATTAAATCTTTGATTGAAAAATATTGGCATGACAATACTAGGGTATCATCTAATGCTAGAGATGTTTTAAAACTAAGAGTGGGGTCCAAAGTTTGTGATCCTCATCCAAAACACCTATTAGATACAACACAAACTAAATTTTATAGAAAATTTTGTGGTGATTTAGTGTTACCTAGAATATTAAAATAAGTCAAAGGTCTTTTGAAAAATGCAAACCCTGGTATGTAAACATTAATAAGAAACAAATATCTTGTTGTTGTAAAATGCATGTTCAATTTCATTATTTTTATGATGTTTCTTGATATATACATTGCACTTTGCATACTAACATGATTATACAGGAATGTAGTATTAATATGCCACTTGAAACAATAAGGGAGTTTATAGAAAGTTTATTTTGTGGAGGATCTAATGGTAAATTGTTTTATTTAAGTTCTTGTATTTCTAAACAATGCACTAGTTGTGGAAATATTTCATTCTTAAGAATTTGTATGCATGAAAGTGTTGATAATTATTTTGGACAACAATTAGTAGACATTAAAAGATTTAAGAATGTTGACTATTCTTTAAAAGATGGAAAAATAGGAAAGCATTGTGATTTAGTTATTGAAAAAGTTAGTGTACATGCATTCATAAGTGAATTTAAGAATAAGATTTTACCAAAATATGCCATGCACTCTCAACATGCTTGGTGGCTTGATGGCCAATTTTGCGCATGTAGAAACACATTTCCAATTGGTACTATACTTCCTGCGGTTGATTTTGTGGAAAATTATACTCTAGCTCCACAAGAGGAAATTCAATCACAGTATTATAATTCAGTGCAAGTAGCTATGTTTATCCATATTGTTCATAGACATACAAATGATGGCACAGAGGATGATAAAAAAGTTTTGAGGGAGTATATTTTTTATTTGAGTGACAATCAGTTACACTTGTCAGAGTCTATTCAATATTGTTTTAATATATTTTATAGAAATTTAAGAGAAAGAGGAATCTAGATGATAGAACACCTCATATGGTCAGATAATTGTACGGGGCAGTTCAAGAATGCTTGAATGTTCTATTGGTTAAGTAGGGTTCACAAGGAACTTAATTTCCAACATATATGGATTTTTTTGAAGTTGGGCATGGTAAAAAAGAAGATGATGGAGCTAGTGTGTGTGTCAAAATAATTCTTGCTAAAGAATAATTAAAATTTGAGGATGCAGTAAAATTTAAAGGTGCACGTGGGATTGTGGATTGGTGCAATACAAGATTACCTACACCTGGTTCGAGTGAGTACTCTACAGTGACTCGCCGATTCTTTGGTTGGTTGAAGAAAATAAAATTCTATGTAGAGTTGATTGTGAGACAATCAGTGGATCTACTAAACGACATGTATTTAAGAGTTCGACAACAAGCACATGGACTATCTAGACAAGGGAGCTTGCATGTTTTTGTCAGTTTTTTATCTCAAGAGATTGGGAAGCATGTGAAAATATAGAATGGGTTGAAGAGTGGGAGCAAAGATCATTGACACTTGCACAATCACAATCACATGATCAAGTGTTTGCATCTAAAGACTATGATCATGTTTCAAACCTTGTACAAGAAGGTAATTTAATTCAATTTATTTCATTTTATTTCACTTTATTAAGTTATTTTTTAATACTAAATTATTTATATGGATACATGTGCAAGTTATTAAATCAAATTTTGTTTGCAAGACATGTGTATGTTGTTGTTACACCTGAGGGGAATGAAGAGGAAACAAAATATTAGTTGGTTCATTGTGTGGAGACTAAACATAAGTTAATATCACCTCAAGAAGATGATGATGGGTATCATTATCCAGCAGGTATGGTGATCCCCTTAAGACATCCCCTTAAGAAAATTTTGATAACAAGTTTTTGATCCCCTTAAGCAAATTTTTAGAACAAGTCTTTGATCCCCTTAAGAAAATTTTAAGAACCTATTTGATAATGGTTATCATGTTTTCCAATAGGATCGGTGGTGGTTTTTTGCACTTGGCTACAAAAATACCTAATAAGGAAGAATGGTATGCCTGCATTTGAAGATTATGAAACACATAAAAAGAATATACACTATTCACATTTGGTGGTGACAACAAATATAAAACTAGATCGAAATTGTGGAAGACCTACAAATAAAGTGCTATGGAAAATTTCTATGGAAAAGCATGAGACAATCATAGATGTATTGCAAAAAAGAGAGGATCCAGATGGTACAATGGAATAAGTAAATATAGGTAAATATAGTTTTAGTTTTATAGTGTCCTTTTAAATAGATTAAATACATGTTTTGGTATTGCTCAAGTGTGTTAAGGATGTAGAAGTATTTATTTCTTTTATTAAAGAGTGTTTATTCTACTAAATTTCTTTAAGATTTTAATATATTATTATTTTTATAATAATATGTGTATCAAAAGAGGTTTTTTAATTTAAAATTTAAAATTTAAATATTTTTGAAATAAGTATTTTGATGTTCAAGGATGGTATATTTATTAGTGAAGGAAATGTTATTTTTAGTAAAAATATATTTTTTATTTATTTAATCAATTGTTATTATTTTGCATAAGATTTTTTTAGTTAGTATATGTTAAATAAGGTCGACATCAATCTTTTATAATATCTACATACTTTTCATTCAAGGTTAGTTAGTCTTTTCTATTAGACCAGAGTGTTTAAGATTACCACTAACCACATAAGAAAGTTTAAATTATATCATGTAGTTACTTTCCTAAAACTTCATAGCTAATATTTTAAATATCATAATAAATAATCGACTAAAAAACAACATTTGACTATTATGTAATAAATTTTAAGTTTTATTAATTATGAAGAAACCATCAATTATGCACTTAGGGATATGATATTATAATACATATAAGTGGATAGAGTTGTCAACATGTGGCTAGGATAGCTTAAGTTAGTTATATTGGGTCATGTGAACAACTCAAGTGTAATTAATTATATTACTAATGAGAAGGCTTACATTATGTTTTTTGTTTACCCCTCCATAACGTTAGTAGAAGGATATATATATATAAAGAAGGCAAATATAATTGATAGGACATGTGAGGGGTATGATGTTGCATTTAGGATCTCTTGGAGAGATAGTGTAGAGTGCCTTCTTCCATAAGGAGTTATTCTATGGTGTTACCCTACCTCAAGGATTTATTCTCTCTCTCTCTCTCTCTCTATATATATATATATATATATATATATGTTGGATCTATTAGTTCATTTTATCCCATAAACATCTCTTTTGTGGTGTGTGATCCATCTTCTATATTGTTTTATTTTCGTTATTATAAGAATGGATCTTATCAAATTGTATCAAAGCTACAATTTGGACAAGGTGAAGATAAAATTTTTATTTTAAAGTTTTACTTATATCTTCTAAATGACAATAAAATTTTCTATAATTTTTTTATTAGAATTGGAGGTATAAATAAGGAAGCTATAGTCCAAGATTTGGCTATTAATCATCCATATTGAGCGAGTTGTTGAAATTTTATAAAAAATATATATAAATTCACTCTCTAGGCTATGAATTGTAGAATTTCTCTTGTTTTCTTTGAAGTTTATGGGAAAAATCCCATCAAAATTCGTTAGGGCTTTATTAATTTCTTTTTCAGATTTGAGGTTGACTACATCATAAATCAAATGGGTCAAATTTGTGTTAATGATATGTGGTAGAAATTTTGTTCTTAATACCCTAATTTAATGAATGCCTTTAGTGGAAGTGGTAATGCATTAAAATGGAAGCTCAATTTCTAAAGAATTTATGGTAAACATATTTTATGGAATTCATTTACTGATGTATACTTGAAAGTTGAACTTAAATATTGTATGGTTAATCACATATGTACAATTGTTCTTTTAATAAGTTAGAGCAAACATTTTTGGATAGATGGGTTCCAAAAGAAATAAGAGTTGATGTAGATGGGGATGACAAGGAAAAAGAATTGGAAAGTAAGGGTGATCATAATTAAGAAGAAGAATAAGAACAAGAACATAAATGCAAACAACAATAAAAAGAAGAAGAAAAAAGAGGAGAACAAGAAGGAGAACACAAAGAATGAGGAGAATGAGAAAGGAGAAGAGAAGGAAAAAGAAGAACATGATAACAACAAGAATATGATAATCAATAAGAACAATAAGAACAAGAAAATGAATATGAAGAGCATGAAAAGGAAGAGAAACAAGAGGAAAAGGAAGAAAGAGCATAAATAATAGTAAAAGAAGCAAAAGAAAGACTGAAAGGAAGATGGAAACAATGATACAAATTTATACACTTTTAACTTCAAAGAAAAAAGTTTAATCCTTCAATTTTATGAATATATTGAAAAAATAAAAGATTATTATTTTTATAAACTATAACAAATAAATGCAAGAATATCCAATCTTTTAAAAGCTTTAAAGCTCTCCATAGACCCAAGAAATGAACGTCAAAAGAAAGACCTATTTGAAGGCAGAATGGCTTTATGATCCCAAAATTGAAAACTAAGTTATTTTCTTAATATGACACCTTTTCTTTATTGAAAACTTTATTCAAAGCGTACACAAGAAAGTAAAGAGTATGGTATCACAGTTTTGTTTCTTTATCCTATCAAATCCAACTTGTCCGGATCATTCATGACCTCCGTTTACTGGTTTTGGGTACTAGGCAAAGGTTTTTATCACAGCAAAGGAAATAACTAGGGCCATTAAAATCTGGGCAGACCAGCCATCTTGGGAATGAGCCCATCTCAATCACCTTTTGAGATGTTTAAGGATGCCATATTTATTAATGAAGAAATGAAATCCAAATTATCTTTTGTTTAAATTGAATATGTTTTTATTCTGAGTTAGTCATATGGTGGAAAATGTGTTCTCTTGAAAGAGAGATCACAAGTTAAAATCGTGAAGGAGGTAGGGTATGCACACTTTGTGTTGTGTAGAACGAGTTAGGTGCCTCCTGCATACCAGGAGTACCAGGTAGTCCCATATACTTAAAGCCATCTATAAACCCAAAAACAAATCAGATATCGTGAACTATAAAAAGACCTTTTCTTTCTTTTTTATTCAGTCAAATTACTGACTGAATGACCTATTGACATTATTCCATGTAAAACCACATTCACACATTTCAACAAATCTAAATATTTTTTTCTCTTTAAATTGTAGCGTAATTGTTAACAATAATAATAATTTAGTTACTGCAATTTTAAAACTTTAAACTATGGCCTAAAATTGTTCATAAACTATTAAATTTCAGGCCTGGGCCATCTTCTTGTCCTGCAGCCACGGTATGGTTTGCCACAATTCTTTAAGAGCTTTCTTTTATTTTAGTTTTTTTCGCTGGTTGGTAAAGTTCGATGGGTGTACGAATGACTGATTTTTTCATTTTACTGCTAAGGATTTAAGGATTTAGAATTTTATTTTGTTGAAGGGTGTTTATTCTATTAAACTTATTTAAGATTTAAATATATTTTTTTTGTATTATCTATAGAGAGATCAAAAACAAAGGCCCCGAGGGAGCACCGAAGAGTAAGGCTCAAGGGAGGCCAAGCCTCACATCAAGAGCACCAGAGAACAGCAATACAAAAAAATATATATACAACTACGCACAGTACAGATATAAGTTGTTACAGAACATAGCAAATACTAGGGAACGGTGTCATCGATGGTATCAACCCAAGCCACCCAGCCCAAGGCGCCTTCCATCCAAACGATGTGTTTGGTTTCCTGAATCTGGGCCAACATGAGGACCTGCTCCTTATTGACTTTCTTGTTGTTCTTCACTTCTTGGATCAGGATCTTGCACGTTTTCTCAAAAAGTTGCAGATCGTCCATAGTTTGCCGCCAGGCAAAGCCACCTTGCATCTCGTAAATGAAGAACGTGGCAGAGCCATTCTTGAGGAACCTCTTGAGCTTCTCTTTTTCAATCAACATGGTGGTGCGGACCTGCAAAAATATTTTAAGGTAGATGAGTTTTCAAAAAGACTCAGTAAGAATTCTGGGATTATTCTGAAACCTCTCTTCATTTCTACACTTCCAGATTTGCCACAAAATCACAGAGGAGAGGATTTTCCAAAATAAATTAGTATCTTTTTTCAAACCAACAATATATCCGGTAATAATCTCAAAGATGTTAATAAAAGAAGGATACAAAATGCCAAATAAATGCCAAATCTCTTTAGCAAACATGCAGTCCAAAAGAATGTGTCTACCAGTTTCAGGTAACCTGCACATGGGACAAATATCAGTACCAAGGGGATCTTTTCTGATAGGGAGTCTATCAAGAATGACCAGCCAGTTAAAACATTTAATCTTGGGTTCAATAGGCCCTTTCCACAGAATGTCAAATATGTTCTTCCACGCACGGGTATCAAGAGATAAGTACCAGACTTTGTTAATGTGGTCTATAACGGCCTCGGAGTGCCCAATAGTGTTGTAGATGTTTTTAGCTTTGATTTTGTTAAGAACGGTCCCATCAGGCCATTTGATGCATAAAAACCTGTGGGAGTCCACATGACAGGAGGTCAGGAGATTACTGGTGGCCTTGCGGATCAGATTGTAAGTCTTCTTCTGGGAAGCGGGCAGGTCAAACTTGCTGCTGAGAGCCTCCCAATCAATTAATTTGTCATGCTCAAAAAGGTCAGCCAACTGGGTGATGCCTTTGCTACTCCACTGCCTAGCAGAGCAGCCCTGAGAGAGGGCGAGGGGCTTGCCAGAGTAGCTCAGGTTCCACCAAATGGACCTTTCACCGTAAAGATGGTCATTATCATGGAAGGATCTGTTAGATATAAAATGTTTCACATAATTCCAAGCTTTCCAGATGGATCTAAAGACAGCAGATCCTTGCACAATCACGGGAAAATCACCAAGGACAAGATCATTGAAGGGAAGATTCTTCCAAGACTTGGCTTTCTTGGGGATGCCCCTCTCTATGTTGTTTCTAACCAAGACCTTCCAGGGATCATCACCATCAAGGGAGTGAAAGATCCACTTAGCGGCCAGCGCAATACCCTGAAGCTTAAGATCCTTCAGACCAAGCCCCCCAAGGAGTTTGTTGGCGTGGCACCAATCCCATTTAACCGCATGCATTTTATTTTTGCCTTTGCCATCAGACCAGAGAAACCTCCTAATATCTTTCTGGATCTCATAGATTTGATAGTTACTGAACATCCAAGCAGAGGAGAAATAAATATTATAAGAAGAAAAAAATTTCTGGCAAACCTGCACTCTGCCGGCCAGCGACAGGGCCCTGTTATGCCACTTATGGAGCTTCTTGCCAATCTTGTCTTTGACCCAGAACCACATGTCTTTAAGTGAAGGGTCGATGGAGAAGGGAATACCAAGATATCTCACAATCTTGTTAGGGCCACCCCATTGAAAATTGTAGTTTTTGAACCAGTTGGGCGGCTGCTCAACCCATCCAAGGCACACAGACTTAAGGTGGGAAAGGCGAGCACTCAAGATTTTGCAGAAAATGTTGAGCTTGTGGCTGAGGGCTTCGAAGTTATCAGCCGTAGCTTCAAGAAAGATCGTTGTGTCGTCAGCGAACTGGCAGTTGATGAGCTCACTGTCATCAGGGAGAGAAATGCCTTTGACAGCCGGGGAGACAGAATTGTCTCTAAGGATGTAAAAGAGGGCTTTAGACGCTATCACAAACAGGGCAGGGGCCAAGGGGCACCCCTGTCTGATGGATCTCTCAAGAGGAAAAGACTCAGTAAGGAAACTATTCACATCGACTTGCACGAAGGCGTCTTTGAAGAGGATTTTCACATAACTGCAGAAAGTACTGGGGAAACCAAAAGCTTCGAGCATCATGGAAATGAACTTCCATTCCACTCTGTCATACGCTTTCTCAAAGTCCAGAAGGAACATGACAGAATCTTGTTTAGAAACATGGGCCCAATTCATGGCTTCCCAACCGGTAATCAAGTTCTCCAAGATATATCTTCCTTTTATAAAACCCGTTTGGGTAGGGCACACAAACTTGGGCAAAATATTCTTGATCCTGAGGGCCAGAATTTTGGCAAAAATTTTATAGGAAACATTAAGGAGAGTGATAGGTCTCCAGTTCTTGATAAGAGCTTTGTCCCCATCCTTGGGGAGCAGCTTGATAATTCCCCTGTTAATGGAGGAACCCAAAGAACCAGTAGCTATGGCCTCAGAGTAAATCTCCAGCAGGTCATTACAAATCCAATCTATATTGGCTTTGTAAAACTCAACGGGAAGCCCGTCCGGGCCAGGGGCCTTGTCATTATTAAGCTCCTTAATGACATTTCCAATTTCATCAATAGTGATCTCTTTGGACAGAAGATTAGCTTCTATCGAGGAGATCTTATTGGGAATGAGGGAACGGATTTGGTCTCTCAAGAGGACCGCCTCCTCCGAATCCTCAGAGGTGAAAAGGTTGCAATAAAAATTGGCAAAGGCCTTTTGGATGTTATCCGGATCGTTGATTTCAATATTGTCAACAACAAGTCTTTCAATGTTCTCATTAGAATGCTTTTGTTTGATGAGATTGAAGAAGAATTTGGAACCTCTGTCCCCACATAAAAGCCAGTGCACACGGGATCTGACCATGGCACCCTTGACCTTGACCTGTTGATGTTGCCTAAGGGCATCTTTAGCCTTCACCACTTGGTAAATAAGCTCACAGTCAGCAGGGTTGGCCTGGATATTCATTTTGGCAGTTTGCAGCTCAGAGGAAAGTTTCTTTTCCACATACCTAAAGTCTTTAGACCTTTTTTGTCCTATGGTCCGCAAGAGATTTTGCCAGGAAAGCAGATTCAGGTTCCATCTGTCAAGGTGGGACAAGTCAGGGAAACTTTTCCTATTAAGGATGCTAATGATACAGATAGCGCAAAGGGTATCTTTATCACTGAGCAGCTTAGTATTAAGAAAGAATTTTGGGTGGGGTCTTTCGCAAGGGTGAGGGGAGCTATTGATCCTGAAGCAAGCCAAGATAGGATGGTGATCGGAGAGAGAGGTGGGGGTAACCAGGACCGTACGCCCAAGATTATCAGGGAGGAAAGAGAAAAAATTCTTGCTGGCATAGAAGCGGTCCAACCTGGAATAAATCCTAAAAGGGGGCTGCTGGAAATTACACCAAGTGTGCCATAGCCCGGGGTGGGAGTCCTTAACACCGGATAAAGGATCAAATAACTGTTTAGAGTTTAACATCTTGCACCATTTCATTTTTTCAGCCTCTTTCCAGACAAACGGCTGGCCACCAAGTTTGTCATCCTGAGACTCAATCATATTGAAGTCCCCCCCAACAAACCAGGGAATATTAGGGAGAGCGGCTAACCAATCCCAGAGACAGGCTCTCTCCTTGCAATCATTCGGGGCATAAACAGAACAAATGCCAAAATCACGATTATTGACATTGAGAGTAACCCAAACCGCCTTGTTGCAGGGGGAGGAACCACTGCCAGTGATAAATTTGGCCCACTTGTTGTTAATCAGAAGGGCAACACCCCCCCTACCTCTAGGGTGGTTGGTAAAAAGTTTAATAGCATCTCTCCAAAGAAAATTGAGATTGCCTTCCAACATGTACTCAGTGGCCTTAATTTCTTGTAACATGAGGAAATCCAACGAGTTACAGGAGTCAAGTAACCGTTTTATGATCCACTTTCTATCAGGGGATTCAAGCCCCCGGATATTCCAAGAAATAAAATTCATTGGGGAGTAATTGAGGAGGGAGCGCTGAGTTCAGCTGTGCTTGCCAAAGAAGCCACCGTAATGCCCTGGGATTCACCTGATTTTCTTTTTGAAGGGTTCTTGTTTTTGGAGCGTAATCATCTCCCCCTCCGCTTGGTCATGGGAAGAACATCTCTCCCCTCAACGTCATACTCAGACTCCTCATGGGAAATGTACTCCAGGTCAATAGAGTGCTTCTGGATGAGAGAGGACGAAGCCTCAGAAAAATTGTTTGCCGGGATGATCTCAAGCAGACAATCATCACCAAGCTCACGAAACACTTTAGGAGGGAATCTTGTGGAAGGGGCCGGGTCCTGGCATCTGAGAAAACATTCCATCATATCCGAGCCTGAAGGTGCGGAGCTGGGGAGCGGTTCTTTAGGTTCGGGCACAACGGGGTTGACGATGACAGGGTAGGACTGAGAGCAAAGGGGCCGAGATCCTTCAGTTTCTGAATTAGACTGCTTATTAACCCTTCGGCGTCTCTTATTAGAGTTTTTTGCAACCGTAGTGAAAATGGCGCTAGGGGCTTTATCCACGGGAGGGCAGGGGTCACCTTGGAGTTCAGAATGAGGGGCGGCAAAGGCGGTGGATGTGTTACAGGACTCAAAAGGGGGGACGAACTTTGCGGACGGCTCTGACGGAGGGGCAATCTCCACTAACTTTTCCGGGTTAGGGTTCCCAGCGGCTGGCGAACTGCGGGGGTGCAGGGGTTTGGAGGGCACGGGTTTCTTCTTTATGATAGGGCAATCCCTCCTTATATGCCCTTCCCTTCTGCACAGAAAGCAAGCATTTAGACCCCCTAGAACATCGACGGGGCACACATATTTGTCATCAGAAAGGCAGATATTGATTTCAGGGGGAATTTCAAAGCCCGGGTTCAGAGAAATGAGAACTCTAGCATCCATGTGAGGAACCAGTCGCACAGTATCATCCATGCGGATGACCTTACCGAGCGGTTCAAGCAATTGCGGGAGGAACCGCCATAGGAAAGGCAAAATCTGTTTGATCACAATCCAACGCGGGGCCGAAAGCGCAAGAACTTCTTCATGTATGGCTTCCGACGACCACGCGATGGCGCGGAATGAGGTATTTCCAACGGTCCAGTATTGTTTTTTGAGAATCTCCATTTGGGTTTCATGGGAAGTGAAAAAGATAACAAACAATCCTTTTTGAATCTGTCTACAGAATGATATATGGAATCCAAGCTTCTAATTCCAGAAATTATGAAACCAATCATCCATAAATTTCCTTAGCGGACATTTATCTAACTCAACAGCAGAGAAAAAAATTGCAGAATTTTTGAGTCTATTTTTCTCCTTACAAATTTCAGCAAGCATTTCGGGATTTGGAGAAATGGAGAGAGGTGTGGGAACAACCCCACAATCCTTACCTTCTTCGGTGGTTTCATTAGGGTTAGCAATGGAAAACCTCGCACCCGCGTCGATGGAGACCCCCGCGTTCGCCACCGCCTCAGAGAAAGTCTTGGGTCTCGACGGCAGAGGAGAAGAATCGAGAATGTTAGGGCTACCGGCATCAGACGCCATAAATGTTAGGGGAGCCGCCGAGGGAGGGTTAGGGGGTATGGCCTCTGCCGAGCGGCAGAGAGAAGAGGATGACGATAAATTAAACATTAATGCTCATAAATTCCTAAGCTACGCAGGAAAAACCACACCTAGAAAGCCTCCTTTGCTCGGACTTCGAGGATGACAGACTTTCGCATCAGCACTGAAATTCCTAATTAAAATTAAAAAAATATATTTTTATTTTTATTATAATATTTATATATGAAAAGTGATTTTTTATTTTAATTTTTAAATTTAAACAGTTTTCATTTATTATAAGATGGTATATTTAAAGATGGCATATTTATTAGTGAAGGAAATGAAGTTTTGAATTTTTTAGTTAAATTACAAATTTATTTCTATTTAATTAATTGTTATTATTTTGTATAGGATTTTCTTTAAGTGGGTTATGGTAAAGTAGGGGTTCACATCAATCTTTTCTAGCATCTATATACATGTGATTTAAGTGATTTGCTTTAAGTGGGTTATGTTAAAGTAGGAGTTCACATCAATCTTTTATAGTATTTTTTTTATTGGATCATAGTGTTTAGGACTACCACTAATAACATATACAAGAAAATATTATATCATATAAAATACTTTCTTGAAATCTTATGGTCAATGTTTTAAATATTATAATAGACACCCGATTAATTGTTACATTTGACTATTATGTAATAAATTTTAACTATTATTAATTATGAATAAACCATCTATTGGGTACCCAGGAATATGATATTGTAATGTATATAAGTAGATGGAGATGCTGACATGTGGCACACATCCTTTAAGTTAGTTATAGTGGGTCATATGGACAAATTAAGTGTAAGTTTAAATTATATTAGGTAATGAATAGACCTACATTGGGTGTTTGGTTTACTCCTCCATTACATTATTAGAAGGAGATCTATACAAAGAAGGTTAATATCATTGTAAGGATGTGATGAATATGGTGTTGTATTTGTTACTTCTTGGAGGTATACTGTGGAGTGACTTCTTCCACAAGGAGTATTTTATGGTGTTACCTACCTTAAATATTTATTCTATTTCTACATATTTTGGAGATTAAGTCACCTTGGCCCACAAACATCTCATCATGTGTGGTGTGTGATCTATCTTATAAATGATCTTACTACCATTATTATATGTATAGATATTAGCAAGTGGTGTCAAAGAAATGATTTATGCAAAGGTGAAGATGAAATCCTATTTTTTAAATCTTTTTCTATATCTTTAAAATGACTATGAATTTTTAATAGAGTTGGAGGGTCGGAAAAGGAACCTATAGTCCAAGTTTTAGCTTTTGTTCATCAATATTGAGTGAGTTATTACAATTTTAAATATTTCCATAAATCATTCACTATGATATTTTTTTTACATTTGAGGGGAGGAAGAAGGAGAAAAAGGAGGAGGAGGAAGAGGAGAATGAGAATGAGAATGAGAATGAGAAAGAGAAAGAGAAGGAGAAGGAAAGGAGAAGGAAAAGGAGAATGAGAAGAAGGAAAAGAAGGAGGAGGGGGAGGGGGAGGAAGAGGAGAAGGATAGTAAGGAGGAGGAGGAGGAGGAGGAGGAGGAGGAGAGTCTAATAACTAAAATAAAATAAAGCTAATCACTTGTGTTATCGAAGGATAGTTTACATATGCACTCCTTTTGTAGTTTATGTGATCTTAAGAATTAAAATTACTATTCTTTTCATTTTTAATTTTAAAGTCAAAGTTCATGTTTTAGTGAGCTATATGAATTTCTTAAAAGATATTTCATTCTAGGCTAAGTTTGATTCCCCATATAGGTTTACAATGAATGATTTAAAGAGTTTCCATCTCAATCCATAGAATTAGACACCACCCTTTTTATCATGACCATGGGCTCATGTACCTTCAAGTGTATCAATTACTTCCTTAGTTGACCCTTATTTAAGCCTAGATTAAGAGATTAGTAGCAATTTTCAACATGTGATGAAAAAATAATAATTTAGCCCCAAGAATTTACTCATTATGCATCTATGAAAATAGAAATGTGGGCTATGAATACAATCTTAAACCTTTTATAGTTGATGGTCTAAGAAATTGGGCTAAAAATATTTATGACCATATTAATATATTTGGGGGCTCACAAGCCAAACACAACCAACTAAATAATATAAGTTTCTATTGAAATTTGTGTGATATATCAATGCAAAGTAAAAATAAAGGAAAGAGAAAAAATTATGCTCTAGATAATTAGATTTCAAGGAAAATTTAACATAGAATACAATGAAGAGTGTCTCTTTTCTCCAAGGATCCCCATGTATGATAATTCCTTATCATGATGAGGTGTCCTCTCAAAATTTACATGGAAGCAAAGATGATATAGTGATAGCAATAGTGATATTTATTCAAATGAAAGTGAATATTTCCATGGTCATTGTGATTTTCTTAATTCTAAACAAGGATGCACCCTAATAAACTAATGCATACATCACAATAAGGATGATATACTAAATTTCTTTATTAATGGGTAGCCAATAGGTTTTTTAGTAGTAGAGGACTATGGAAAAGGGGCCTTATATCTCTCCTTATCTTTTCATAATTCTTGTTGGGGCTCTTGGTTGCAATATTTCCATGTTAGTCTAGTTGTATGTTCCATCATTGGGTTCAAACCTACCTTCTTCATGTCTCCCTTCTCTCATCAATAATTCATGGTTGATATCATCCGTATTGTCAAAAATTACATAGCCCCTTACAATTTCACATTACATGACAACTCCCCCTTAGCATGATCGATGAAATATCTTAATTTGTGATAATATCAAAATATTTTTCTACTAGAAAAAATATCAAGATTGTGACTTTTTGGGTCTGATTTTCCTATACAACATGGACATATATGCAACATGATAGCATCCCATAAAAATCCATGATTCAAAAGATCATTGTTATGTTATGTTCCCAATAATTTGGTAGTGTATAGCTCTTATTTCTAGTTATGAATTGTAGACACTTCTGATACATGCTATTTTAAAAAAATAAACTCTTTTCCTTGGCAAGAAAAAGGTAAAAAGAACTCTAAATCATAAATTTATCCACACACACACACACATTTTTTATTTCAACTTTGTAACTCTTGAAGTTCTTGAAGCTTTCATCCCAATATAACATTCTCTTAGCTAGATTGCATGTCATTTTATTCATGGTGAGACTGAAATGTGCAATATTAATATAACTTTTGAATCCTTCTAGAGGTATATGATAACTTCTAGGTGGAATCCTCTCAAATTGTCTACTTCTCTTACTTTGTGTAATTTATGATAAAAGCAGGTATTTTGAAATATCATTGTATTATTGTTGAGTTATTTCTTTTATCTTGCATTACACATACATTTAATTTTTTTTTACCATTTCTATCTTTTATCATAATCCTATCTAGTTGTCCATGGATGTAGAAAACCAAAACGAGGGTTTGACTAAGGCAAGCCCCTTAACACAACCACACCAAACATTTTTCTTCTCTCTTTGTATGTAGGTTTTCAGAGTTTCCTTTTATTTGGATTGAATTAGTGATATTTTTCCTTGCTTTGTATTTTATTTGAATCTTTTGGATATAAATATGTGTTTACTACTTCTATTAAATTCATGTATATATTTTATCACACACTATATTTTTAAATCCGTTTGGAATATGTGTAGAAGTGATATTTACTTTGATTTTATAGTTTTCTAAAAAAAATTGCATAGGATGATAATGCACCTCATTACAGACTATGTGTGGCATTGGTGTCCATAATAGAGAGCTTGTACAAGTCACAAAAGCATCTTTACAAACTATTCTAAATCTATTTATGAAATTATCAAGTCATAATTCTTTATATAGAAATAGATATTCTTATCAGTTTGTAATAATTGGAAATGGTATTAAAATTGTTTAATTTGGTTTCATTTTCCAGATTGTAAGACTTTTATTAAAAAAAATATTATTAATTAACACCTAATTCATTCTGAAATAGAGAAAAATGTATGTGTATGTGTGATGTGAGGGTATGTGCAAGATCATCATGTGGAAAAAATAGGTCCTTAAGTGGCGAAAAATTCAGAAAAATCAAAGTTAGGCAACTTGACATAAAAATTTGAATAAGTTATCTATATTATTTCAAAAATGTGTAAGAATAGAATATGTAGCAAATTGAATGTAGTTTCTAAACTACTAGGTTTTTTTTAAATCTATTTGTGAAAATTTGAAATTTCAATGTAGTAGTACTTAAATTTTAGAGAAAAAATAAGAAGAAGGTGTTTGTCGAACCCTAACCACAATAAAATGATAATATTTTTTTTATAATATTTTAGATATAAGTAGAGGACTCATGTCCCAATGTGATGCATTTTTTTTAAAAAAATTTCAAGTAAATAATTAATTATGAATTTTTTATTACAACTTTTAAAAATATAAAATTGTATGTCCGAAAGACCTAACTTGGTAAAAATTCATGAAATTCATTTTTCTTTCTAATCCTATAGTATGCGAAGATAGAATGTGACACATGTTTCAGATTCAAAAATGTGATACGTTTAAAAGCTATAGATGTTTCAATCAACCTATCAATCGGACTTTAGTCGAATTCAAATAGAAAATGACTAATAATTATTTATTAAATTCAAAGTAAAGCATAATTTATATTGGTGGAAAGCTAAGAATCTCCTTTAAAAACCCTTTTTGTTTCATCAATTTTAAAAAAAAGTCGTTAGCCACATACCCTACACATACCCATCATATCGCCACTTTTTGGCCCATCATGATCCTGCACATACCCGTGATTTCAATAATGGAATGATCTAAAGGTTTAAACACACTTACAATTTCCCTAATTTCATTAGAAAAAGAGATCTCCCAAGGATAGGATTGACTTTCAACCTTGAGGTGAGTCAACCCTATTAGGAAGGTCTATTGTTTTCTTATGACAAAAATACTGATTAGAACTTTTGGGAGATAATTTCAAATGCATTAACAAACTAAATTACATGACCTAACACTTGAAATGCAAAATATTATGATAAAAAAGTGAAAATAGAAATTTGTAGGAAAATCTAAGAAGGGTGGAATGGTATGCACCTGGCCTAAAAAGCAAATCCTGAGCTTTGTAGAAGGACTAGCTCACCCTAGGGAAAATGGGTCCTAGTGTAGGGGTCCAAAATTTGATTTTGCAGTCCTCAGATCCTAGATCTAGATTTTTGATTTCTCTAGGTGTAACTTTCAGAAAGACGAAAATAAAATTTGTAGGTGAGGTTTAGTGGTTTGGCAACAATGATGACAACTTTGAAAAAAATTCAAATTTTATCCTTCAAGATCTTTTGAATCCTTCTCCACCTATACATCTTAACATACAAAGAGAGAATAAAAAGTGTTTATTTTTGGGTGAATGGGGATTTTCCTTGGTCAAACCATGGTTTGGTAATTAATCCTTGATAATTAAATAATGACAAATGGAAGGAATTGATGAATGAAAAAAGATTTGTTACAACTCACCAAACCCTTAATGGCTAGCCTTAGAGGGATAAAGTCTAACACATCACTCTAAGGATTGGATCTTGCATGAATTGGCTTGACTGATTGCTTGATTTGATGCTTTAATGCTTGAAACCTACATCACAATGTTAGCTCCAAAACATAACATGAATACACATGAACTTTGACATGATGATAGGATCTTGATTGTTGTTGTAGATGATTGATAAATCTGATCTTCAATACTCTTGACAATAATTTTTTCTCTTGTGAAAGTTTCCTTAATGCTAGATGTTTTGAATTGATAAAATAACTGTATTTATAGGTTTTTATCTAATTTCCTGAAAATTAGATTCTAAAAGCCGACAATTGAAACTTGAATTTGAATCATTAAAATTCCATCAAAACATATTAAAAATTGGGTCCTAGGACTTAAAGGGGACCCATTCGCTTGGGTCACCCTTGGGTGAATGGGTCCTAGGACCTAAATCCAGGGCACACAATTTCCAAGGTTTTTAAATTAATGTTGGAAATTATTTAATATAGGTTTTCCTTTAAAAAAAAAAAAGAATAATAAGTCTTTGAAATGCATAATTTGGTAAATTAGAAGCTAAATTAAGTCCAATTAACTAAATGGATGCAAACATAGTGTCAAATTGTAACTGTATACATTTTTTACACTACACATTAAAATGTAGTAAAAATTTGAGTTCTCAAAGAAAAAAATTCTTTTGTAGAGCTTAATTGTTTATCTTACATTTTGGTGAACCCAATGTTCTTAGAAAATTTCTTTTAATTTTACAAAAAATAAAATTGAAACACTCAAATTCATTTACTTCTTCTCTTTTTGTTCAAAAGATAGATTGGTTGAGCATTTTGATACTCATGAGTTTCATAACCCAGCCGAATTCTTCTAGTGAGATAATAAGGAGTCTCGAAAACCTAAACATGTCAAATTCAAAAAATCCTAGTAGTCCTCTTAGAACTAGACTAAGTTTCATAACAAAGCAATATTCTATGTGCTTACCCCCTAATTATTCTCTATTGTATCTTGGTTTTAATCCTTCTACATCACTCATTTTCCTCCTATTGATCTCAATGCCTCTCTTTGGGTTCCCTTTGAGTGTGTTTGAAATCTAGAGAAGAACTTAAGATATTTTCAAACTACATTATCAAATGATTCCTATACGAGCAAGCAATACTTGTTGTTGAAAATCTAAGAAACTTATTAATTTCATTCCATAAAGGCCTTGAGTTTTTAGAACAATTGTACACACATTGTTAAAAATTAATGTTCCCTCTTATTCATCCATTCTAAGAAACATGGGAGACTCACAATCTAATAGATCACTAGCACACATTTATCCATATCTATCATAGGGGCTTCTATTTACAGTGAATACTTCACCTATTACAATGATTGTGCCTTTTGGTGGTTTTTCTACTAGATTTTTTGTTAGATGCACAAGACAACTGAGAAGGGGGTGAATCAATTATACATTAAAACATCAAAACCCTCACTAACATTCAAATCTGTATTAGCCCTTAAACCCTTACCAAGTATTAGGGGAATATAAACATATGATATAGTAATGAAAACACATCAAACACATAAGAACACTAGATTTACGTGGAAATCTCAAGAAGGGAAAAACCATGGTGAGGATTATCTCACAATATAAAGTAATAACAACACTAAATACAATAAGCTCACTGCCCAAAAGAGAGAAGGGATCACTACCAAACGACTCACTATCTAGAAGATAAAAGATAGAAGAAGGGGTGGGTCACTACCAATTTGAACTACTAACAATACATCTCTTATGCAGATGGTACAATTCCACTAAAGTACAAACAATTCATCCAATAGACTAAAATGTAGACACCTACTCATTGCATCTGGGAGTCATAGGTATTAAATATCGCACTCATATCATCACACTTGATCACTTTCACGTCTTTCTCACCACACACCCTCTCTACTTAATCCACATAACAATTCAACTTGTATTTATACCATCCTCTACCTAAAACAATCTGAATTAGGTTTTTCTTAAGGAAATGTATGCACGTCAACCATGCAACATCAAATAGGTCAACACCAAACACTTACATGGTGTCAAGAAGTGAAGCCAGACCATTCCACAACTTAATTGGGACCCAAATCTACATCGGCATGCTTCTCAACACTTCCATAAACAATAATCATCCTCCACAATTAGTGCTAGCACACCAAGTCGGCCAAACTTGAACTAACACTAACAAGTGATTCCAAACACACCTCTTCAGGTCTAGAAACATCTCATAGACCACAAAGAAACACTTCACAACATCTCAAAATATTCCACATCATCAAAATATTTTCCACTACTAGTGTAACCACCTGAAACTTAAGAACACCTTTATTATGTGCAACCAAACACACTGGCACATACATCCAACACACCAAACAACCTTTTGGAACACCAAAATACATGAAACTTCAAGGGAATATAGATATAGGAAATATAAGTGTGTTCCTAGATTGGCAAGACAAGAACCTTTACTACAGAGAAATACAGAGCAATCTCATCTCTCCTAGACATCTTGTTTCACCAAACAAACATACTATCAAACACATCTTTCACTGTAGAATGGTCTAGAACCTAGAACTATCGATATATAACCTCTGAACACCTCTAATAATCATATCCAAAACATGCAAGAATATCTTCAACCATGAAGAAATGTGGAGAAGAACATTGAACACCACTCTATCACATTGAACTCTCTTTTATTCAAATTTTCTCAAAAGCACTTGGAAACCAAATGAACCAACTGCATCAACAACACTACTAACATATCTACAGCACATATAAATCATCTGAAACCCTCTCACAAACTATAGCTCATCCAACTATCTCTCCAAACATAACTTATGCAATTATATTGAAGTAAGACATCAATGACAATACCAGCAACATTGTGTTGACATCAATACCAACAACTCCAGGCTTCCAACCACTCCAATGCTAGGGGTTGACATCATCAACACCAACAAAATTCCAACACTCTCTTCATACAATGGTTTGACATCAATGACAACACCTAAACAACTCAAGCTTCCAACAATCTCCCCCTTTATCATTGATGGCAACACCAGTTCTAAAAAACCATCAACAGCAGAAGCAACCAGCAACCAACAACAAGAAGTAGCACCCCCCCTAACTGGGGCATATCTCACTCTTTATATTCTCATGATCCTAAAAAATATCTCCCAATGCTCTCCCCCCTTTGGTATTCAGACCATATTATGTTCTACACTATTCAACCAACTCTCTCCCAAGCAACTCTAGCTCTCTCCTGTAATACTCTTCTTAACTATGGTTTTTCAACCAACTCTCTCCCCCTTTGACATCAATGGCAAAGGGCCGCATATTTTGAATGCACAAAGCAACTAAGAGGAGGGGTGAATCAATTGTACATTAAAAATTTAAAACCCTTATAAAAATTAGATCCACATCAACTTAATTAACCCTTAATCTATTAAACATGAAAGTGCATTACAGAAACTAAAATACATCAATACCATGCACAATAAAACACCATATTTATGTGGAAAACCCAAGAAGGGAAAAACCATAGTGAGGATTAGCTCACAATATAAAGTAATAACAACACCGAATATAATAGGCTCATTGTCAGAGGGCTCACTACCAAATGCTCATTGTTGGATTACAAAAAAGAAGAAAGAAGAGTGTTCTAGTGAGAAATCCATCTCAATGCAACAAAAAATTCCACCACAGCATCACCAACACATTCACAGCCTTACTGAATATTGCAGACACCTTCTGCTCACTGCTTCCAATGGTCTAGCACATTGAAGCTCACACTACACTTCACAAATTCATACATCAAAAATCTACAATTTGTATCACACTCTCTACACATGCATCCCTCATCAACACAACTCTTATTTCTACTATCTTCAACCTTGAAAGCATTCCCCAAGGTTGGATATGCACCTCAATCATGCAAATTCAAATTAGGTCGACACCAAAACATTCCCACAATGGAAAGGAATGAAGGTAGACCATATTACTCCTTAACTTAGACCTAAATCTTCTCAAACACACCACACCATGCTTCCACAAACACTGAAGCATATCTGCAATTAGTGTAAACACCCTTAGGTCAACCTAACCTATGTAAACACCTTTAATATTTTAAGTACACACTTCCTTTGATCCAAAGAGGACTCGCAGACAACAAATATCACTTGAACACAATTTGGAACATTCCACAAACACTCTAAAATCCAAAAAACTCCTTTGCAACAACTTTCACTTGAATAATGTACACACCTAGTACACTCATATAATCTTCCACACACTATAACACAAGAAATCATCTTGTAGAGCACTAAGCCAAAAAAAACTTCAACTGAAGATAGATATGAGAAATATCAACACACTTCTAGATCTACAAGACTAGAAACCAAACTGTGGAGAAATGCAGAGCAAAACCATTTCTCCTAGACACCACTACAACACACAGTTCACACACTAGTGAACACAACTTTCTCTGCACAATGATCCACACCATCAAATTTAGGATATAACACCTATGAACAATTCTAACCAACATATCCAAATCACACAAGCAAATCTTCAACGTGTAGAAGAAATGTAAATCAAAACTAAACACTTTTTTGTAATACAGAACACCTCTTCAACACATTGTTTCTTCTTTTATTCAAATTTTATAAAATTCACTTGGAAACCATGCACCATAGGCACATTCTCATCACCTTCATAACCTCCTCATCACCATCATACCTACTGCAACATATCTATACTTATCAAAGAAACACTAGAGGTTGACACCAGTAACACTTACTAATGACAAAATAATGTAACTAACCAAAGCATCACCATAAGAAATATTTCCATAGAACTATTGACATCAATGACAACACCAACTCAACATCAACTGCTCATTCTTGCAACAATCTCCCCCTTTTTCATTGATGACAACACATGATGTGAAAAACCACCAATAACAAACAAACAACAACTCTAATCATCAACATGCTGCTCCATATCAACACTTAACTCTTTTCCTTTCTCACATTATTATTTATCTCCCTTTTTAACTATCTTTCTTCACCTTATTCTCTCCCCCTTAGTAACTTATCTTTTTCACATAACTTTCTCTCCTCCTTTGATATCAATGGCAAAGGGTGACATTTCAATATCTCCCCCATTAATATCAAACATACTTGTACTTGCTCACTATTGCTCTGCAACATCCTTTTCCTTTATTGCTCTGAATACTCCCCTATAGGAGAACACAACAAACTACAAAAATCAGCAACCACCTACAACACAACACTCACTCCCCCTCACTGCAACAACCAATAATGCTACTACCTACTCCCCCTAAGAGTACCCACCAACATCAATCCAAAATAAAGAGTGAATCTTGAGATCCACTGGATTGATGCATATCCTTACCCATCTAGTTCAAAGAAGGAGGGGAAATGACCCCTAACTTATCCTACAAATACTCAAAAGTATCATTAGGAAGAGCCTTAGTAAATATATCAACAGCCTGATCTTTTGTAGGCACATTTTCCATCTTCATTTCATTCTCTACAACCTTTTCTCTCAAAAAGATATCAGATTGAAATATGTTTTTTCCTTGAATGCATTACCGAATTCTTTAAAATATTGATAGCACTTGTGTTATCACAGAATATAGAAATTGGTTCATCATATACCACTTTGATATCCTTCAAGGTTTTCCTCATCCACAACACTTGTGTACACCATGATTTTGCAACAATGTATTGTGCCTCTATAGTAGATAATGACATTGAATCTTTCTTTTTTCTTAGCCAAGACACCACTCTATTTCCAAGAAATAATGCACCACCACTTGTACTTTTTCTATCATCCACACAACTTTCCCAATCTACATCTATATAAGCACTCAAAAAAAAATTAGTATCCTTTGGATACCACAAGCCATATTCTGAAGTTCCCTTTAAGTATCTAAATATTCTTTTTACTGTTGCAACATGTGACTCTTTGGGATCTTCTTGAAATCTAGCCACAAGAAAAACTACATTCATGATATCTGGTCTAGTAGCATTTAGATATAGCAGTCCTCCAATCATTGATCTATACTTGCTCTAATGAGCCTTAGGAGATTCATCATTCGTACTCAACATGCAACCAATAACCATAAGGGTACATACTGGTTTAGAATCTTCCATTCCAAATTGCTTCAACATTTCCTTAACATACCTTGATTGTGAAAAGAATGTCCCTTTCTTTGTCTAATTGATTTGTAGGGAAATGGAGCTAGTTATTTTAGGTTTTTTTGGGTGTGGAAAAGAGCTAATTTTATCCATTTTCAAAGGAAATGGTGGGCGAGGAGGCAGGTGGCATGGCCCCTGACTGTGGAATCTCTGCTCCAATACAACTCACACTTATCACAGTTGCAAGCACTTTCATCGTCCTCAATTATTTCAGTCAAATCACATAATTTATTAGAAATTGACGTGAATGGACAATCGCCACTCACATGACATGTCCACGAATCTATGATCATTATCTGAGGAGTTTTTTGGCTACTCGCAATCGATAGGATATAAAAAGTGGGAGGTCATTGTCCAAATCAAATTAAATTGGACTAATTTTTTTTAATGAATAAGTTTTTATTTCATTTTTATTAAGTTAAAAAGATATTAATGTGTAATTAAAAAATGGATGTTATAAAGGTACATCTTCAAAGTCAAGGTGGGATAGAATTTGAAAGAAAGAAAATAAATAAATAATATTAAGTAGTTAAAGCAATCTCAATGGATGGAGGGTTTTTATCATCCGATTTTCTCTAGACATAATTCACTTCAATCAAAATTCTCATGCAAAATAATAGATCTTATAAAAAGCAAGAGATTCCATATGAAAATCCATATTACCTAATATGTTATTTATTGTTGTTCAAAATTTACAACTGAAATAATTTACAATTGAAATAATTAATATGATGTAATGGCTACAACTAAATTATATCAATGATTTGGACAAACTTTAAGAAAAAAAACAAAACTAATAAAATGTACTAATTTATTGCATCATCCTAATGTTAAATCATTTATTAGTGAATTTAACAATATCAATTTTTTAGTGTAATGGTGAAAATTGTTTACATTATATTTTTATCAAGTGTTAATTTATTTATATTATTTTTTATACAATAATTAATATTTAAGTGGTGCTTTTTTTCTTTCTATCAATCATGTTCTATGTTTATATATTTTTATAAATCAATTTCAAATTTCAAATTATTTTTTAATTTATTTGGATTGATTTTATGTTGTGAAATTGATCTTTATTTTTTAAATCTAAATTTTATAATTGAATCTATGTCATCCCCTTCTTACTATTAATTATATATTAAACTTGAAGTGCAAAACATTTCATATACAAGTGTACTAAGGTGTTCTATTTAAGAACATGCCATAATTCATTATTATTCATCAAAGAATGCAAAAACATTTTATATACAAGTATATTGAAGTGTTCTTCTAGACACCTAAAATTTACCATACCTTGATCACACTTGATTTTACATTATCCTAGTCATTACTTAAATAAATATTTATTAATTAATTAATTAATTTACCCATCAAATTTTCCCTCCTTATTTTAGCTAATAATTAAATAAATATCTATTATTTAATTTATTAATTTATCCATTACCTTTATATCCCATCTTAATTAAATAAATTTATATTTATTTAATTAAGTCAACCTTATCCCAAAATTTCTCAACTAAATCAATTAATTATTTTTTAATTAATTAATTGATTTAGACTAATTAATCTCCATTATCTTTTCCTCTAATATTTAATTCCACTTTAACTCTCGATCCTTATCCATTTAATCCTAGCCATTGATTCCATTCACATGGATCACGATTTAAACTTTCCACCATATGAAAAGTGTCCCTCCCACCTTTATCCTCTCACATGTGAAAGGATGCAAAAGTCAAACTTACCTTTCACAACTTTATCCCTCATGTGACACATGTCACTTGACTACAAACCCTAATCTTCAATCAATCCTAGCCATCCATCAACAATATATCTAGGCCCTTGATTTACCTCTTGAAAATTCTATAAATGAGAGGCCTCTCACCCCATTTGAAGATCTAATTTCTCATCATAACTTTATGTTGTTGAATTTTCTATCAAATCTACTTCTTCCATAACCTTATGCTACTCCATTTTCTATCTAATCCATTTTCATCATATCCTCATGTTATCCGTTTGATCTCATATCACCTTATTGAATTCCATACATCAAAGGAGCACATCAATAAAGTGTTGGGTGCAACTCTTTTTCTATTTCAATCCAAGGAGAAATGAATAAACAAGGTAAAAGGTTTCATATTGCTATGAATCTTTATGTTATTTTCCTTGTTCATTTTTGTTGTCTTTAGTTCTATTTTAGAATATGTCATAATTTATTATTATCCATCAAAGAGTATCTAGAGGCATTCATAATGCATCCATAGAGAGCATAATTAGAGTATAAAAATTAAATCATTTTCTTACATCACCTTAGGCATCAATTGTGAGGTTGTTTATTATTGTCAATCTTTATTCCAAGCTCCTAAATCAATCCAACAAGGGATTTGACCAAAAAAAATTGTCATGACTAGAAAACTCATCAAAGGTGTTTGTAAGCACCACCAATATCCATTTTATAGTTCTAAACATCAAGGAAAAGCTTTGATTGTAGGTTTAAAATTCTAAAAATATTTTAAATAGATTTCATGAATGGGGCTCAATTGCATTGTATTTTGATCTAGGTTAATTTCATGCTACAAAATTAACCCTCTTCAATTTTTTGGAATTACCTAATTCAAATTTTGTTAGTTTGTTTCCAATGCATCAATCAAGAACTAGTTATTCAAAGTTATGGTACAAAATTTAAGATAAAAACAATGAACTATTGATCAATCATAACAATTAATTAAGTAATTTCATATCCAATTTCTCAAATTTTAGAAAATACTTTGTCACAACTTTAAATTAGCTTAATTGAATTCTATTGATCATCATGGTCCTTAAACCTAATTTTAGTTAAAGAAAAATTACTATATTTTTTATATATATTTGGTAAACCTGTTAACACATATATCACTCCCTAAGGTTTGTCCTTAAGGTTTATTTCTTCTATATTAGGGTTTATATATGATTTTACCAATTTGTTTTGTTCATTTTAGATCTAATTAGGGTTTGGACCTCTCTTTTTATTGGTTTTTCATTGCTATATTTTGATTAGGTTTTGGGTGTTGGTCTATTTGATTAGCACCCACCCACCCTTGTGTGCTTTAAGAGTTATCATCTTATCATGTATTTTCCTATATAATTTCTTTTTACCTCTATTCATTCATCCATTTCTAGTTGTGATTCTTTCTTATCACTTGTGGCATATAATCCCTCCATCCTTGATGCTATCATATCCTTTTATATTATGAGTGGGGATATCTTCTCTATGAAAGTGATTTTCCATCATGCATGTGATTTTTCCTCCTTGAAAAAGTTGGTTATTTCTTCTCCTCTCTTGGATACACACACTTTGTATTTTATGAGCTTCATCTTGATCATTTCATTCCTGTGAAGTTAGTGATAATTATACACACCATGATGTTTTACCTTTTATAGCTTATCATTCATTCCATAGTGATGAGACCACATTCAATAATTATTCATGATGTTTCCCCTTATGATGCTATTATTTCTACATATCATGATAACCCTATTTTTCTTTCCTTAGACTTCTTTTTCTTTCATGATATAATGTATGAGGAATATAGGGATATAGATTCATTTGATGTTGTTATATCTAGTTAATCTATTATGTCTACATCCCATGATACCTCCATTTATATGTTTCTCTAGGTTAATCTTTCTTGAATATATCAATATATGTATTCCACCTCCAATTGAGGTTGCTATTCCTTCTTATCCATCTTTTCACTCAGTCTATTGATGATATATTTAATGAGGAGAATAGTGTTGGTTCTTTATTTTCTCATGATGTGGATGGTGACTCTTTGATTCATAATTATTTGATTTATTATGCACATTGTTTTACACCTATGATAGAGTCATTTAGAAAAAATGAATATGAAAAGATGCATGCTAAATAATTTTTTTCTTTATATTATGATTATATACATGATGATGGTATTTCAATGCATGTATTTGGTGATGCATTGATTAATAGTGCTAAATAATGGTTTGATTCATGACATATTTATTATATATCATTTTTGAACTTTGTCGTGTGATTTTATAAATCATTTTACTTATGGCTCTAGACCAAACATTTCACATGACTTTCAACATTAACATTCTAGTGGTCCTTCTTGTGAGAATCTAATGAATTTTTCATGTATCATGATTATATACCACTTTTTGATGTCCATGTGTATTCTCATTTGATTTCTTTTGTATTTTGTCCTAATATATATTTTAGTACTTATTGAGCACATTCTTATACACATCATCTTGTACATAATTTAAATAAGTATGTAAAACAAAAATGAAGTGATCTATTATAATATTTACTTGGTATATGTGAGGATCAAGCCATTTGTTGATATTTATTTTCCCACTATTATACATGGTATGTATATGTGGCATGCTAAGCATGATATTTTATGCTATTTAACTCCACCATGAGTAAATAAGACCATCTAGATAGTTCTATTGATGATTACGAGAAAAAATTTAAAAAGAAATATTATATTACTAGGATATTTCATAATCCGTTGGAACCAAACATCCTGGATTATCCTTCACTAAGTGGATTTGTGGCACATTATGTAATAAATTATGATGGTAGAGGTGATCCATTTATTCATTTTATGTCCTTCCAAACTATGTGCTTGAGAGAAATAAATAGGTTCAATACCGATTGTTGGGAAATTCAATCTCTATCCAAAAATGACTTTAATGGGTGAGATACAAGGCATGGGTCCTACAAGAACATGAAAATATGAAACTTATATGCAAATCTGAAAATTAAGTTGCCTTAATATGGAGATACCATGATTAAATCCATCTTCCTTATGATGTTGAAAAACAACCAACATAACATGCTAAAAACACTACCTTATGTGAACTTATAACTATAATGGCGTGAATTTGTACCCCTAGGAAAATTCCACATTACACTGCCTCCTACCTTAGAAAATTGAGTCTGATAATGCAATTCATATTTCTGCCACATTTCCCTATCCACTTGGCAGTTGTTTTGTGTGTCAATGGGGGATATTATGTTTGGGACTCTAGCTGCATGGCACGCTACCGTCCTAATAGGATTCTCACCTCTGAAATCTGTATAGGCATTACACTCCTCCATTGGATGTGAAGTGTCATGTTTCCTTCCCTTCAGACCAACTTCGAATGACTCTTTTTCCTCCATTTTCACCTTTCAAATGGATATCACATTCATTCTTTCATGCTTCTTGATTATCTTCATACTTTGGGGCAACTCTCTTCACTCATTTTCAGCACTTTCAAGCTCCACCACCTCCATTGAAGCTGCAAGTTAGTGCTTTTTTGGTTCACTCTCTTCATTGTTGTGGAAACATTGGTCTTTGAAGGCTTGGAAGCTTGCTCCTTCCTCTTCCTTGAGAGCACTTGGTTGAGAAGGTGATAACCTTCTATTTCCTATTCACTTTGTATTATCATATTTGGTATCATAGAATATTGTTGTTTACGTATTGCTTGGTATTTCCAATAGCTTTCTTTATCATATTTCTTCAATCATTGCTATTTGGTTGTCCATGGAGGTGGAAACACCAAAGCAGGGGACTAACTGAGGAAATCCTCTAAACACAACCACAAATTTTTCCCATCTTTTGTGTGTAGGTTCTCCTTGAGGTGAAGATCTTGAAGATATCAACTTGTGGGTAGGAAGGTGCACTTTCCTCACCCTTCTTTGTCAATTCATAGAATAAGTTAAGTTAAAGTATTCTTGTAATTTTTTCATTTTGTTACTTTCTATTTTCATTACTACAGTAAACTTCATCCGTTAGGTTGTTAGTTTGTTTTCTATGATTTTAGACTGTACCTTGCACTTTTTGTTTGTACAAATTCTAGTGTGCCACCAAGACACCAATGCACCATGTTGGAGTCTGTGTCCTGCATTGTGGTCCTTTGGAAGTAAGTTGTCTGAGTTGTCTTCCAGACTCCAAAAATCTGCTCACCTAACTTCTTGAAACATTCAAGCTTATAGAAGGACAATAGCAACTAGGTTGATCTTCCCTTTTTTTCCTCTAAACTTTGAACTTTCTTGAAATGTTCCATTAGCTTGAGGTAGATTATGGCAGCCTATTGTTCTAGACTTTCTCATGACCTAGGGTCTTAAGCAGTCAGTCGCCCTCCTCTACAATAACAACAATAATTAAATAATATAATCAGCATAAGATAGCAACAAAGAGGCACAAATTAGAAACACAAGAGCATCACATAACATAGGATTTACATGGAGAAACCCTTTGTCAGAAAAACTCCACCAAGAAGAGAGGCCAAGTATGCATTATCATCAAGTAAATGAGATTAAAATACAACCACTTCCATTCTTCACTTTTCTTCCATCGTGGCAACACCTATGTGCTTGTGAACAACCTCCTTATGTCTCCACGTGTCCTTGTTTCTATTGAGTAACACTGCATTCAACTGTTCCTCCTTAATTCTACATCCAAGAGGCTAAATTTATAGAGTTGTGAAGGCATCTAATGCACCAAACACGACGCCAAAAGATGAACCTTCATTCCAAAAATCCCCAACCATTGGATTACCTCCTGGGAATGTGAAAAGATAATGGCTTGGCTCCAATACTTTCCCTCCAACTTGGGTGCCCAAACTTGAGAAGATAAACATTACATTAAATGTTGATGGAAAACCAAGTTACACTTGTTACCTCTTTCCAAGAACCCACTTGGAGAATCCCAATAGTAACTTATTTATCATTTCCTTTATCTTTTATTATCCCATTTTAGGCATCCACATATGGGGAAAATATTAAACATTTATGTCCACAACCCACCTTTATCATTGCTAGTGGACCCCTTATCAGTATATTACAAACAATGGTGTGAATTAATATTACAAAATATTTTCCCAATACACCATAAGTGCCTAGGGACACTTTCCAAGGATGTTGGAACCATTACATATGAAATAGGATTTACAAGGTGGATGGCACCTAATCCTAACATTCTCCCACTTGAAATTAACATTGTAAATACACCCATAGGAGTCACAAACAAGGGAAAATAATCCCTTAGCCAATCATGTACCATTCGAACCTTCACCATGCTCTCATGCTCCAATAAGATACCTACAAAAACAACCATGATAACCACCATCAAGCAAGAAAATACTTCATATCCTCCAATATTCCACCTATGGAAGAAAAAGGAACATGCCAAGGTGAAACATATCAACTATCATTGAAATCTACACCAATCTTTACATGAACACAAGCATCAAATTCAAATGATAACAATGGCTCCGAGTATCTTCCTTACTCATGCCATCTATAATAGAAACCACATAAAATTGCAACTCATCCAAGCTAACCATATCTCAAACCAAGGTATACCAAACATAGATAAAGCTTCATTCCATCAAGATACCAACCCAAAATTTGCAATCAAATCTAAATGTATCCATCCTCCTATCTCAATGCAACATACCACTACAAAAATGACCACAAAAAAATCCAACTAACAAGTATGCATAAACACAAAAACAATCTTGTGGATATAGACAGTCCACATACGAGTCATCCGACTACAAGAAAATGGGTAGCTAATCCATAACTTGCATAATTCGTAGATCCAAATATAATGAAACATGAAAACTCATTATCACACTAGTAACCAACAAACCAAGGTATCATAGAGGATAACTAAAATATATCCAAAAACTCCCACTACATGAGTAATGCCAAATTTTAAAATAGATCAAGGCATATCAATTCTATCTATAGTACTTCACATAGAGGATATGCCTATTTTCTCTATTACATAGTGTTAAGGAAACATAAAATGATATGCAAATCCTTTAAACAAATATGTTGTAATACATCTCTCACCATTAGAATCCATAGCTCTCCTAAGTTCTTCACACTCAACCACATGAAACCAAACATCTAGGAAGAATACCATGACCAAAGAGAGAACCTACAAATTAAACCATATCCTTGTTCCATACTAACATCTATCAAGCTATGTAATGTAAGATCTCCTTCACCATTCCCAAACTGAAAGGATATCAACATCTAACATCCAAATAAAATGAAAACATGATAGTAATAGATGGAAACCTCTCATACCAAAGGTAGATCGAATCAATCAATCATTCCCACAACAAAAGGAATATTCCCAAATCCATAAACCATTTCTTGTACCTCTCCAAAAAAGTCCTTAGAAATAAATCCATAGATCAATACCAAAACAAGGAGAACAACGTAAATCCATAAACCATGCATCTTCATCTTAACAATTCTTCAGAATGTTTATATTCAAGAATAACTCATATGAGAAGACAAGATACAAAATAAAGAATGCATCTGATAATCAAGTGGAAAATACCTCTCAAATCATTCACCTGTCGAGTAGACCAAGAGTAGGATACATGATTGTCCTATGCACACAACACCAAGAAATGCCAATCTTCTCTTCAGGTCCATAATGGATTCATTATCCATAACTAGGTGTAGGCTCCTCAATCTTTCTACTGAAATCCTCATCAGGAGTAACCATCTCAACATATGATCCCATAAATAAGAGATCTCTTAGCCTCAACCATGTCTCCCTATTATCCATGAGCATACACCAATCAATCCATGCCAACTTCAAATGCAACCCTACAAAATCATGAAGCTCCAAGAAAATGATTAATGGGTGAGTGCGGGAAGGTGGGGACCAAAAAGGGGTCTTAATTGGCCATATTTTTCTGAAATAAGGAAATACTAACCTTGGATGAGAAATTGAGGATAGTTACACTCAAAATTTTAAGATGCAACAAAAACAATGTTCATAGTGCTTTGAGTCTACTTTCTAAACTACTAATTCTTTTTGAAAATGATAGAGATTAAGGGGTTCAAAAAAGGGAGCCACAGAAATTGGTGTTGTTTTTGTCAAAAAAACATAACATATTATCTTTTGTGGCTCCCTCAAAAGGTTAATTTTTTTTGGTATTTTAAAATCATTTCGCTGAGAAACTAGCTAACAACATGTAGTTTATGCCCGATTTTTCTGATTTTTTTTAATGAATATTTGATTTTTTTACTAATTTTCAAAGTGGACACATCCTAAAAAATAGAATTTTGGATGTGCTACCTCTATAATTTTTGAAAACTAATAAAAAATATGTGTTTTTGAATATGTGTAGAATGGATTCTAGTTTTAAAAAATGTAATTTATTTTGAAATTTCAATGAACAGTTAAAAAATAAAGTAAAAAATACCAAACACTAGTTTTTGACAAAAAAATAGATACACAAACAAAAGAAATTAAATATGAAATCCTTAACATTGTCAAAATGTAAGAAAAAATACATCATTTAATAGCTAAGAGGGCTCCTAACATTACCCAGGTGTTTGATTTACTCAACCTTGAAACAAATGCAAACTTGACAGTTAGCACGAACTAGATTATGTGAAATCTTGTAGAATATGCAAAAAAACGTCTTTGGACTTTGGGAAGAAACTCCAAGCCTTTGGGTTGGAAATCCAAAGCAAATCCAAGCCTAAGGCTTGGGGATTCCCAAAGAAATATATAACGTGGGCACATTAGTTTTGACATAACACAAGCATGTTATAAAGCGCTCACATTATGTGTTCTTTTATATTTTGCTCCCTTTTTGTCATTTTTGCTCTATGTTTCCCAAGCTTGACTTAACATGAGAACATTATAATGTGCTCACATTATGTCTCACTTGAAATTGTTTATGTGCAAGTTTGTTAAATGTATAGGGTTTGTATATATGTTTGTACAAATATTTGTATGTATGTATGTATGTATGTATGTATGTATGTATGTATGTATGCATGCATGCATGTATGTATGTATGCTTGTATGTATGTATGCTTATATGTATGTATGTATGTATGTATGCATGCATGCTTGTATGTATGTGTTTATGCCTATATGTATGACTATATGTATGTATGTATGCCTATATGTATGTATGTATGTATTTGTATATGCTTGTATGTATGTATATATGCTTGTATATATGTATGTAAGGGTTTTGGGTTTAGGGTATATAAGGGTGAGGGTATAGGTCATAGGGATGAAGGTTGAGGGATTAGGGCTTAAGTAATAGGTTGAGGGTATAGGATAGAGGATTGAGGGTTTACAGTTGATGGATAATATTCAACTTGTTGAGTGTATAAAATTAAGTGTGTAAGGTATAGGGATTAGGGTTTAGGATATTGGGTGTAAGGTTTACAATATAGATTCAGGGTATAAGGCATAGGGTGAAGGGTTGAGAGTGTATGGTTTAGGTTTTAAGCATAGGGTTGAGGGACAATATTCAAGGTTTAGGGTATAAGGGTAAGGTTATAGGGTATAGGGATGAGGGTTTTTGGGTGTAGGGTTCAAGGTTTAAGGTATAGGGTTGAGGATTGAGGGATTAGGGCTTAAGCATATGGTTAAGGGTATAGGGTTGAGGGTTGAGGGTTTTCCCATCTTAGGTTTTCCACATAAATTTGGTTTCTCTTTATGTATGGCGTTGATGTGTTTCATTTTTTGTTATTTTCTTTCATGATAAATCACTCTAACAGATTAAGGGTTAATTGAATCAATTTGGATTTGAATGTTTGTGAATGTTTTGAAGTTTTAAGGTACAAATGATTCACTCCCCCTCTCAGTTGTCTTCTGCATTCAATAGTTGGAACCATTACATATGACATAGGATTTACAAGGTGGATGGCACCTAATCCTAATAGTGTTTCATTTAATTTCATGAGGATAATTTGCTTGCTAGATTATCTATAACAAGCTTGATTGATCATGCTTTCACATGGTTTTATTCATTTTGACACGCTTTTATCGCTTAATTTGTATATTTAGCTAGTTATTTCATGGAACTTTTTCATTATAATATTAAGCCATAGATAGTGTTACTAAAATTAGACAATGCAAAAACAAAGAAAAAACACTAGTTAAGGATTATATGTTGATATTTTGGTTACTAAAATGAGTTTTCACAGCCTCACTATTTCCTCATTTATGGTTTACTTCCATGTATGAGAGGACATGAATTTTGTAAGAATCATCATTTATTTTTGGTTTATGTACTATAATGTGTAAATATGAGAGTAATTTTTTGGAATATCCTTCTTTGCATCATAGTGTTTATAATATTTCTTCTCATGTCCATGAGGTACCACAACTACCACATTTGGAAAATGGGAGGAATAAGGATGTATCTATTGTTACTCACTTTGAATATCATCATGATCATATCAATATCGAGAGATTATTTGAGTTCACTAAATTGGAGGAGAGTCCACATGTCATATTCAAATAACCATAAGAAAAAAAAAAATTACTTTACCTATAGTTAAACTAATGGATATGTCTACACTTGCACCATACAAAGTTAAATTTTATGTCATAGAATAATGAACACAAGATCCTTCATGTTGTCACACTTAACTTGACTACAATTTCCATGAAAAATATTGTCTTCCTTAGTTCACAATCCTATAGAATACTCAACTAATGTTTATAAAAAGGCTTAAAATTAGGGTCATACTCATGTGATGGTTTTAGCAATAGACAAGGCTTGACATGAGAAAGATTTCCCTCAACTTCTTTCTTGTAGGGTATTTTTCTAACCTTTTCCAATGTATGCACCATGAAACATTTGTGATTGTCTTGCCTTATTTTTCTATCACTATCCACCCTTTAAAAATCACATGACTTGTTTATACCTAGGACAAGGATTATCTTCTATGTTGGATGTAAGGCTTTTTCTCCATGCATAGAATGTCATGCTTGATACTCCTTTCATTGTAATTGTCAATTAGATCTCACTGCACTATAACTCTCACTGCATTATCATTTTCATTTGTAAACAATGAACCATTAATTTTCCTTTGCACTATAGACATAAAATATTTCTAGTTATTATATTCATTATTGATTTTCTTTGTATGATGACTATCTTCTTTCCAACTTTTAATCTTCTCTTCATTTGATGATTGCAACATTAGAGTCTTCACACTATGTATCATTATCTTGACTGTCTACTTTGTGATTGTATTGTGGACCACCCTTTAACAATATCTACCCTTTAACATCAATCATCACCCTCCATGAGTCTTCTAAGAATTTATAACTATGACTATCCCTCTTTTCTAACCATATCTTTGTGGACTATCAAGTATCATCCTATATCTTGTAATAAGATTTAAAACTCCCTTTTCATGGTATTTAGTGACACTAATTTCTTTTGTAAAGTGGCAATATTGTTATTATGTCACCATTATATGTAGAATAATCCATGTCATATGATCTATGAGATAAATGAACGTTAGTAATTTTAATTTTCTAACTAGGATACAGACTTAAAAATTATGAAAAGACACCAAAGAAAGTTGTAAGTTTTCCACATAAGATTTTGAATCCATTGTAAAAGATAGGCTCATGATAGGATGCATAAAGGAAAGAAACTTATGTAATCCAAAAAAGGGAAGATCATATTTGTTTGAGGAATTCATGGAATTCAAAGAAAATTTTAAATTATGTGATAGAAGAGCCAAGACACCACTTGCAATATTAGATTTAGGAAAGATCAATGGACCATTGGCACTAGTTGTAGGGTTTTTAAAAAGGTAATGTTGAAATGGGGTACTTATAAAGGCTTCAATAATCAATCTTAGATCACCCTCCAATACCATAAACTCTCACGTGTTGTGCTCATCACATCTCTGCCTCTCATGAACAACGTTGCCTTATCACAAAACTGCCACTTTGAACTATTTGTGAGACTTCTCTCATCAAGTGAATCATACTACCACCCATATAAAATTAACTTTCCTTATATTGACTCATGTAAATCTCCATTTATCTCTTAAAAATCCATGGGGTGTCATGGTATAATCATTTTGTTGATTGTTTCTTATAATACTCTCCCTAGATATTCTTCCATAAACTATCCCTATTATGCTTCTATGATTTGACTACCATCCTTATGTTAACCTTTATAAAACTTATGACAATATTATCAATAATAACATGACCATATAGGCTTATCACTACTACAAGTAGTAGGGGAATTATTTCATGTATTTGTAAAACCTTTTTTGATAGATCTTCACCTTTGCATACCTAAATGCATTTGTGACTATGTTGCAAGTATGAGTAGTTGGTGTTGTCATTGATATCAAAAATATTTGGTGTTGGAATTAGTGTCAACTATATGAGCAAGAGCTTATTGCAAGAGTGTGATTTGTTGGTATTGAGTTGTTGTTGTCCTTGATGATTCTCTGATTAGTTTCATTATGTTTCCATTAGTAAGCTATTGGTGTCAACCTCTAGTGTTGCTTTGATAATCTTCTGTCTATGGATGTATGGTTGAGTTGCTATGTTGCAGTTGGCTTGGTGGTGATGAAGAAGTACTGAAGATGTTGATAATATGTTTTTAGCACTTGGTTTCCAAGTTCTTTTGAGAAAAATGAATAAAAAGAGGAAACGGTGTGTTGTAGTGGTGTTCCATGTTGCAAAGTAGCATTATATTTTGGCTCCACATTTCTTCTAGGTTGAATATGTACTTGTGAGATTTAGATATGTTGATTAGAGGTGTTCAAAGGTGTTGCATTCAAAAACTCATGTGTTGGATTGTTGTGCAAAGGAAGGTGTGTTCACCAATGTGTGAATTGTGTATTGTAGAGGTGTCTAGCATAAATGTTTTGGCTCCCATTTATTCACAGAGTGGTTTCAGGTCTTGCATATTTGGAAGTATGTTGATAGTGTTTGTATCTTTCTTCAAATGAAGTTGTTTGAGGTTTGGTGCTTTGGAAGTTAGTTTCTTGAGTTGCAATGTATGCCAGAGTTATTTGAGTGTACTAGGTGTGTTCATTATTCAAGTGAAAATAATTGCAAAGGAATTTGTTTGTTTTTAGGGTGTTTGTGGAATATTATATATTGTCTTCAAGTGTTATGTCGTGTCTACAATTCATCCTTGGATTTGAGGAAGTGTGTACTTAATTGTTTAATGGTGTTAATACAAGTATAGCCGACCTTGGGTGTTTACACTAATTGCAAAGATGCTTCGGTGTTTGTGGAATCATGGTGTGGCATACATATGAGTGGATTTAGGTCCTAGCTAAGGTGTGTTGCAATGTGCCCTCATTCCTTTCCACCATGGGAATGTTTTGGTGCCAACCTAATTTGAATTTGCATGGTTGAGGTACATAGCCGACCTTGGAGAATGTTTTAAGGTTGAGGATGGTATAAATATGAGTTGAGTTGTTGAAGGATGATGAGATAGATAAGTGTGATGTGAATGATGTGAAGTGCAGAGCTGTGAGGTGTGAATTTTTGTAATGTAGTGCAAGCTTTCATGTGTTAGATTACTGGATACAATGAGTAGAAGGTGTCTACAACTCTTTAGTAAGACTATGAAGGTGTTGGTGATGTTGTGCTGGACTTTTCTATTACATTAAGATGGATTTCTCATTGTAACACTCTTCTCTATCTTCCTTTCTAAATTATGGCAGTGAGCCCTCTAACAGTGAGCCCTTTGTAATCAGTGTTGATATTAATTTATATTGTGAGTTAATCATCACCGTGGTTTTTCCCTTCTTTGGTTTTCCATGTAAATACGGTGTTTCTTTGTGCATGGTGTTGATTTGGTTTTATTTCTATTATTTTCCTTCATGACAAATCATTCTAACAGATTAAGGGTAAATTGAATTAATGTGGATTTAAATGTTTGTGAGGATTTTGAAGTTTTAAGGTACAACTGATTCACCCCGCCTCTCAATTTTCTTGTGCATTCAATAGGATATCCATGTATGGACTACCCTAGCCTTTCCATGATGTCACACTTTTACCATCTCACTATCTTCTATCGTGAAACCCCTATCATAAATTTTAGCTTGAACTATTTATCTCATTACTAGACCCATTTAATGTCTGGGGTGTTTGGATATTATTGGTAGCATAACAATATTCTTTTGTATTCATCATTTTCAACAGTTACATATTTATATGATTTAGTGATTTACAAAATCCTACTTTCCAGTTAGTAAAGTCTTCAATAGATTTTCAACAACTAATGGACTTTAAAGCCCATAACTTGAAGTATTAAAGAGGCTCGATACGATCCATAAAGTTTTAGAACTAAAAATAGCAGAAACTATGAAGACTTGGTCCATAACATATGCTCCTGAAATTTCAGCACCCACTCACTTGTCTTCAATGGTGTTGAAACCTACGTTAATTCCCTCTTGATTGGAATTGTAACCGGTGGTGGAAGTTGACATGTGGAATGCTCAAGAACTAAACCATTAAATCAGCACAAATTAGCTTATTTTTAGTAATTCCAAGAAATAAAGTTTGCACGCTTATTCATAAAAAGAGAAATTATTTATCCTAAAGGTAATTAATTGGCAGGGTAAATTGGGCTAAAAGGTATAAGTTTGAATATTGAGTCCATTATATTGATGAGGTTATTTTTACCTCATCACATGAGGTACCTAGACCATATAAATCCCTATTGGAAAAATTTGTCACTAGAGACAAGGATGGAAACATTGTCGTAGAAGAATTAGAGGCCACCACACAAGATCTTGATAATGGCCTCTTTTGTGGATGAACTTGTGGCATTGGACCGCCAACGTTACCTAGCCAAACTATTATTAGAAGGAGCCACATTACCTCATGGTTTTGACGTCAATACACTACAAGCAACACCTTCACCAAATAAACAAAACCAAGGGCACAATAAATCTACCTCTAGTGGATCCATCCCACAAGTCAACACATCCATACCACTAGGTGGATCCATACAAGACACAATGATAATCCACACCCCCTATTCAACACCCAAAACATGACACAAGGCATGCCTCAAAACATGACAACACAACCCATGGCACAATCTTTTGGTGTTTTTTCCAATCCACTTTTCATGTCAAACACCATAGGGGCCTCACCTTCCAATCAAATTAGTGCAAGCACTTCAACCAAAAGACTAAAAATTATCATCAACAATATTCCAAAAATGAATGTTATACCAAACATTGGGGCCTCACAACATGATATTCCATCAAAACAAGGACCTACTCCTCATGTACATGTGATAAACAATACCCAAGGTTCTATTCCACATAACACACAACATGGCAACCAAGGACCCTTCCCACAATATAGCAACCAAAATCCACATGGTCATATCATTATAAATTCATGGCATACAGAATCTAATCCTCCTCATAACACTCACATTCCAAACCATAACCAAAACATTCATAACCAAATACCATCTTACACACATATGTAAAACCAAAATCCGTCATATACACACATACCCAATCAAAATTCATCCCATTACATTGGATTTCAACATGCCAACATGGGCCCTCAAAATACACAAGATCCATCATTGACTCAAGTGGATGTTGTACAAACTCAAATGTTTACCCTACAACAACAATTGGAGAACATGCAAGTGTCTAACAAGAAAACTTACTCCACCAAAGACTTATGTCCCTATCCATTTGACAAGAATTTGTACATGCCACCCTTCCCACATGGTTATACCACGCCTAACTTACCTAAGTATAAAGGAAAGGGAAATCCTATCAAACACATAATGGAATTTTACATAGCGTGTATAGAAATTGCATATGAACCAACATATTTAATGAGATTTTTCCCACGAAGTCTTACGGGCATAGCACTTGAGTGGTTTGCACATCTACCAACTAGCATAAGAACATGGGAAGAATTAACAGAAAAATTTGTGGAACACTTTGCATTCAACATTGACTACAATTTAAGAATTGCCACCCTATTTCATACCACACAAGAAGATGGTGAAAACTTTGTCACTTTCTTGCAGCAGTGGAAGGGTTTGGCTAGTAGATGTCTCATTGAGATACCTGAGAAAAAAAAAGTTTTCATGTTCATTGAAAACCTTAACTTAAACTTGAGACTTGAGTTATGAATGCAATGTTGTACCTCATTTGTAGACCTAGTTGAGAAAGGCATGATCCTTGAAAAATATCTCATTGAAAATGGAGAAATCAAATTCTACAACAAAAAAACAACCAACCGAAACCCATCCAATGACAAGACCAAATATTGGTCATGCAACAAGAATGTCACCAATGATGGGGTTGTAGATGCCAAAGTTGTGAGAAAAATGGGTCCCATGCTTACCATTAAAGCTACAAACATGACACGTGTCCCAAATCAAATGGAAAATGTAGCCCAAAACAACCAAGAATGTGGTCCACCTAGACAAACAAGAAAGTAACCACCTAAATGACAATACACTCTCTTAGGGAAACCAATCAAATCTATCCTAAAACAAATCCTACAATCGAAGGCCATAACATTACCACCTATCAAACAATATGACCCAGGACATTTTAAAACATTTTGGTGGGATGACAATGCTATATGTGAATACCACCATACCAAGGGACATGCCACTTCATCATGTGAGAACTTAAGAACATATTCCAAGACCTTGTTGAGAATGACATTGTTGAAGTTGAAGGACAACAAGCCACGTCTAATAATGACCATACAATCTTCAAGAATCCCATACAAGACCATGGAAATGGAAATCCCTCTAGTTCAGGACAAAAGACCAACAATCACACCAATTACACTGAGGCCAAATATTATTATAACACCACAGTAAATCACCTTCGTACTGCTAATGAACATATTAATACCATAAACATACGAGAATTTTATGTAGCCTATTTAGAGGTGTCCTACAATGATACATATCTCATGTGCCTCTTTCACGAAGCTTAGGTGGAAAATCCATCGAATGGTTCTCACACTTACCCCAAAGAATTAAGACATTTCAAGAAATTATAGACTAATTTGTTGCTCACTTCTCCTATAATATTGATGTGGAAGTCACTTTAAATGAATTATATCTTGTCAAACAAAATCAAGGAGAAACCTTTGCTTCCTTCCTACAAAGATGGAGACATAAAGCAAGCAAATGCACATGGCCTATTCTTGAAAAATAACAAGTATATTTTTTTGTGAATAATCTAAACACATTTAAGTTGGCTTACACTTACATATCCAATGTGTAACTACATTTGAAGAATTAATAACAAAATGTCTCACTATAAAAAGGGATCTTATTGCTAAATGGTTAGTGAAGATCTACAAGGATAACAACCAACCATCAAGTTCTAATAATAAACCATGCCTATGGGCCAAAATTAAAAATGTAACCAATGATGGAGTTTTGGATACAAATTTAATACAAAACACACAAACTGAACTGAACAAATAGAAAAATGTACAAAATGTTAATGCTCTGCAAGGACTTCCGCCTACACCAAACACCATGACTAGACACAAATACACTCCCTTAGGGGAACCAATCAAAAAAAAATTGAACAAACTAATCCAAATGAACCTAATCAAACTCCCAGAGTTAAGACAAAATGAAGAACCTCAATTTAAAGCTACATGGTACAATGAAAATAACTATTGTGTTTATCATCTAACAAAAGGGCACAAAACATCAAATTGTATGAGGCTTAAAAACATCATTCGAGACCTCATAGATCATAGAGAATTAAACATCAACCAACAACCAAGAGCCTCTAGGAACAATGATCTAGGTAATTACAAGAATCCATTGTCAGATCATGGTAAGGGAAATGATGTTGGAAAGTCAAAAGTTTATAATAAAGTCAACTATACCTATGATAATAATGTAGGACATACACAATATGACAACTACAATATCTTCATTGTTACTATACATGGAAAAAATATTGAGTGTGGATTCACCACACAAAGAGGGAGAGTCGCTATCTAAGGAGCTCCCTTGTAAGAAAATGGGCTAAAAAAATAAAATCAAACTGGTTACAGTTTGATAGACCATCTTAAGAAAACCTTAGTGCAAATCTATCTTAGAACTTCTATGGATCTCCCTTGCACATAAATAAATCTGATACAAGGCTCTCTTACAGTCATTTGTACCTACTGATATAATATGGACCAATGCCAAGCTATGATAGGGCATTTCACATCCCCTCATCACCTATTATTCATAGAAAGAGATCTTCTAATAAAAACATATCATAATCATGCTTTACACCTTGAGGTTTTCATCCACAAACAAAAGATAACAAGAGTCTTGATAGGTTGTGGTGCAGGCTTGAACATCTACACTCTACAACTAGTCTAAAATTTGGGATACTCTAAGTAATTGAGAAATAAAAGGGTATAACTATTAGAGCATATGATGATGAGTAAAGGGATTCAAAGGGAACCATAAAATTACCTATACAAGCTGGTCTAACAATTGTTGAAACCACATTTCAAATTTTGGACCTTAAATTATCATACAACATCCTCCTAGGACACCCATGGATATATGTCATGTCGTTTATCACCTCCACATATCATCAGTGCATTAAATTTCTCTAAAACAATATAAAGGTTACCATTCATGGCGACCCTGAACCCTTCCACTATTACAAAAACATGGAAGAAAAATATCATAGGCTACTCCAAGTTTCAAACAATGATATGGTTAAACATTCATCTTCCTACATTGATCCATAAACTCTTGTGTCCTCTTCCACATCTCAACAAACCCCATCTGAAATAAAGATCCAAATACAAGATAATGGTTGTGGGGAATACAAACCAAAAAAATACTACTATGTAGGAAAGATACCTCTTTCTCCAAGGACATATGGAAAAACTTACCATATTGATAGAGTGACTAAGAAATCAAGTTTGAACCTACAGTCTTTGCAAAATGGGGTGAGTTGAACACATAAGTCATAGATGAAGAAGATCTCTCTAAATGGATATATCAATAACAAGAAGAATCTCCTCTTCCCATCAATCAAAATAGCAAAGGATTACAAATCATGAAGAGTATGGGATTCACAAATCATGGTGGGCTTGGTCTGAATCAATAAGGCATCTGAGAACCCATCATCTTGGAAAAGGGAAAAAATAATAAAGGCCTTGGGCATGACTTACAACAAAATGTAACCCCTAACATCGGGGTTATCTCTCATAGGGAAGTTGTAGTTTCTTCCATGGTTAATCTACCTAGAATAATGATGACATAAAAAATTCTCCCATGTGCATCACTAACTTATTAAAAAATTATTCCATATACACTATCACAACCTTATCCTTCACCCCATATATTGATATTTCAATAACTTCCCACTTGTTTATCCCTAGCTAATCAACTAGGACCAACAACAAGCACCTATTCTTGATTTGTTTGAAAATGATGAGGCTATTTCAAAATTCTTGGGACTATGAGAAGGCATTCCTCTAGGAGATCACAAAGTAGGGTTTGACGTAGAACTGGATTCTAAAGCATACAATGGTTAAGACAAATAAATTCTTTAGTCATAAGATGAAAAATTTGAAAATCAATAAAAGATCCCCTAGTGAAAACCACAAAGTGACACTTTCAGATTTAGAAAAAGTAAAAATAAAGGACATATTTGAAGGTGAAAACCTCTTTGAGGAACCTAAGGATGAAGGATTCAACCTCCTCGGTATTGCTATGGATAAATAAAAATCAACAATGCTAGTTGAAGAATCTCAACCTATTAATGTCGAAGCACCTGACAAGCCTCAAATCTCGTTCTATGCTACATCTCTAGATGAAGAAGAGCAACACAATTTTGTAGCCTTCTTGGGTGACAAAAGGAACAACTTCACTTGGTCTTATGTAGATATGCCAAGACTTGATACATCACTACTAGTCCATCATTTAATGGTGCATCCCAATGCTAAACCTGTTAAACAAAATCTAAGGAAAGTGTATCTTCAAATAGCACTACTCGTCAAAGTGGAACTATAAAAGTTGCTAGATGTGGGATTCATTACATATTGACTACCTTGAGTGGCTTTCAAACCTTATTCTAGTGGGAAATTATTTAATTAAAGGTGATGAAGAGAAAAATGATGAAATAATTAAATAATTAAAATAATTTAATAAATGGAGGGAAATAGGTTAGTTTAATCATGTTGGTGTAAATAAATTCTTGTACCTAGTTCATTCATTACTAGGGGACATATTTACACATGTTAAGTTTACTTAGGTCATATGAAGGAATCTTTCTAGAAGTTGTTAGTTGTCATTAGTTGTTATCCTATCTTTTGACTTGTAACACGTGAACCTAGGTAAGTGTGATTAGTTGTCTCATGACATATGATTAAGACACTTGTCATATTCCTATGACATCTTGCATCTCACCTTGGCTATATAACCAAGGGATATCTCTCATTGCAAATCATCTCAAATCATTGACATTGAATATAGTTTATTCTTGTCACATTCTTTCTCTCTCTTGTTATGCTTTCCATTTGGTCTCAAGATCTTGGCATCCAAAGCCCATTCTAACATGGTATCAGAGAGGGTTGGGTGCCATTAGAGAGTCTTTTTCTGAAGAGAGATACCAGATTTGGGGGTGTTCAATTTTTTACTCTTTATTGTAGGTTCAAATCAAAGCTTGTTGGTGCAAATCTGACCTCAGCAATGCATCTGAAAGATTTGAGATAGTCAATTTTTTCTTTTGTTTCATCCAAATCGGACGTTCGAGGTCAAATCTATGAAGATTTGAAGTTGAAGAGTGGTTGCCAAATCCAGAAGGTAGCTACAATTTTGGAGCAATTTGGGTCAAATTCGACCCTGCCATCACGTCCAGAAGGGCCAAAAACCCTAGGATCAACTGCCAAATCATCCAAATTAGAGCATTTGTCCAGTGAGGAAAAAAAAATTTCCCAAAGAGCCGTATGGCCCCCAGGTCGTCATTATTACTGATCGGTATGATTTTTCAAAAAATTATTTAATATCTGTTGGAAAATTTTGGAAATTTTTTTATGAAAAATTTAAAAGGTATCGATTAAATTATCTTGTAAGATTTTATTTTGAAAAATCAAAATATATATATATATATATATATATCTTTAGTCTGCAGACTCTGCAGACCTATTGTACCTTGTCTGTTGCATGGCCTCATGGTCGTGGTCCCACAACCCATCGTCGATGTCCTTTCAAGAATCCATTAGTCTGCTTCACAATTAACCGGCGGTCACTTCAAAATTTTAGCAGTCTGTGAATAAATCTGGTAGTCAAACAAGCCAAAGATTCCCTCCAGAGATTCTAGATTATGCAATATATTCCCTAACGGGTCAATCGGGACTTTGAAGGTCAAACGACCGTCAATTTTAAGCTGGAGAAGGAAAATATTCCAATAGGCCGAGTATATTCCTTTTCGACAGCCGGATACATGTCAATTTTAACCATAGTAGTTGCTGATGTTAGCAATGCTTCAGTATTTTAATAAAAAATTGCCCCCTCACCGTTGGGCTTTTTGAATTTGCAGTCTGACTTTGAAGCTCCATATCTTGCTCATTTTGAGTCCTTTTTTCAAGCAGTTTTTTTTAATATAAGCTAATTTTTCACGCTCTTCAAAATGGTGCAATAATTTTTTGGTTTTGGTGTCTGGTTTTTCCATAAATTGCATATTCTCATAGGTGTTGCTACTTCATCCTCATTTTGGGAACTTCGAGAGCTCATATCTTGCTCCTATGGTAACATTTTTGGGTACAATTGTTTTTGAAAGTGCATAATTTTTTGTGTACTTCCTAGTGGTATAATCAGATTGATCCCTTTTTGTACCAAAAATTGTACTTGATTCTGTGGCCAAATTTGTCATCTGTAAGCACTAAGATCAAGTCTAGCTTGTTGTTTTTGGTATCTAGTAACTGTAAATGCACTAAATATAAAGTACCAAATCAGATATTACTTGGGGGGTTTCTTGATTGAGTGATTTGAGGGGGGTCTCTTAGTGCATTCTTTTGATCTGTTTGCTTGTGCTCTCTTATTTTCATGGACCATTCTAAGATTCCTTTGCTCACATCATATAATTATCCAACATGGCATCAAAATGCATGGAGTATTCTAATGACAGAAGGTCACACTCTATATGTTGAAGATAAGGTACTTGAACCTATAGATGTAGATAAAAAGTTAAAATGGATGATCAAACATACCAAAGCTCTTGGGTGTCTTCATAGATTAGTTTCTCAAGATTTGTTGTTCCAAATTGAATCATGTAAGAATTATCATGAAGCTTGGGAAAAATTGAATACATTGTATGGTACTATAGATGAAGTAAGTGGCTATCAAATTGATAATGAACTAATGAGCCTTGATCCTAAGAACTTTGACAACATCCAAGACTACATCACTAAGGTTAATGATCTAAGAGAGCAATGTAAAGCATGTGTAATTGATAATAAGGACATTCAATTGGTCTACAATACAATGAAAAAACTTGGTCCTGATTATGCTTCTTTTGTTTCTAGCTTTCACACTCATAGATTGACTATGGTATCTACATATACTACACCTTCATTTGCATCAATTTTTGAGATGTTGATACATGAGCAACAAAAGCTTATCTCAATGGGTCTCATCAAGACTTCTAAATCTCAGGCATTGTTGGTTAGTCAGGTGAAATAATTAGAATCAGATAAGAAATAGAAGAAAGAAAAGAACATTCAGATCAAGCAAAGAAGAAATCCTCTTATAAAGGGGAATCATCTAAGAAGTATATTCCCTTATATGCATATTGCAAGAAGGATGGACATGAAGAACATTATTGTTATAAGAAGGATATTGATGAGTTGAAAAATATTCTCAAAAAGAATCACATTGATTTTCCTTCTAGAATGTCTAAATCATCTTCTTCTCCTCTACTTCAAAATAGTCTAAAAAGGACAAAGGTCAAGCATCTACATCAAGAAACAAAGGACAAGCTCTTTGTGCTCTTTCAGGTCTAGGATCAGGGAGATGGCTTCTAGATTTAGGAGCATCTCATCATATGGCATCTTCACAATCTATATTCTCTTCATTTCAACCTTGTACTATGTCTCCTATCTTGATGGGAAACAATACATTCATGAGTGTAATTGGGAAGGGATCTATTAGTGTATACACCTAAAAATGGTCATATCACAATAGTCTGGTAATTAATTAAATATTTTTTAATATTTAATTAAATCTCTGAATTCAATCTGTGTATAAATAAATTTAAATAATTTATTTATATTGTTCATTCTTTCATTTAGATTAAATAAATAAGTTTATTTACTCACTTTTCTTATCCATTTCTTAATTAATTAAATTAACATTACGATTTATTTATATTAATTATCATATAATCTTGGCTTGAATATTTTATTCAAATAAGGATTAAATATTCTTCTCTTCTAAAATTCCTCTAAATTCATAATTAAATATTCCAAATATTTAATTAATTCCTCTAAATCCATTCACAATCTTGATTAAATTTTCTAAAGTCTATTCGCAATTAAATATTTTAAATATTTAATTAAGTCTTCTATAGTCCTAAAATCAAAAATCAAACTCACATGAAATTAAATAAATTTATTTATTTAATATTGGATTATCTTCAACAACCGTGAAACAAACTTCCAAAACAGAAAATTAATTTCTCTGTTCCTGTGCAAGCTTGTTCCCATGGGTTGAAGACAAGCCTCCATTCTTCTCTCCAACCTCCCAACATTTTCCATCTTCCTCTCAACCTCTCCATCTCTCACCATCCAAAATTACCAGATAACCTCACAGCCATTGATCTTTGCCAGCCAGGCTCTTGCCTGTGAAAATATATAAAAGGGACTGCCAGGTCTCTAAAAAAAACATAAGCTTTCATACAGGAAAACTATAGTCAATTAGCTTTCAAGCATTCATAGGATTCCATTTTTTAGCATAGCATAGCATTCCATATCATGGCTTATCATCCCCATTTCATAGTTTTAGAAGCATTCATAATCCACAGCCCCTGTCCATAATTTACAGCCCCTATGCATATCTGTATCAACATTTTCACTCCACTAGCATATAGGATAGAGAAGCATTCTCCTTTTGCATACTCATTCTGGAGGTTTCCATTCTAAGAAGCTTTGCTTACACAATCTGGGAGCGGCAGCTTCAAAAGAATCACTGGAGATAGAGGACAATGGAACGGTTTTGAAGAAGCTTTGTTTGTTTTCTTTGAATTCAATTATCTTGCTTTCTTTAGTTTAATGTTTCATTTGTGTGTTTGTATAGGTCATTTTAATACTAACATATTCTCACACACATTTTTGGTGCCCACTATGGGGCTCTTGCCCCAATTTTAACATCTTTTTGCAGGTTTTTCTGACAAGTCAATGCTAAAACAGTGTATTAGCGCAATAAACACGCTTCAACGCAAATCACACCCAGTTTAGCGCCCTTTAACACTGTTATAGCGCCCATCAGAGGTTTCATAGCACCCATCATAAATTTCACAGCGCCCATCAGAAGTTTCATAGTGCCCATCAGAAATTTCATAGCGCCCATAAGAGGTTTCACAGCGCCCATCATAAATTTCACAGCGCCCATCAGAGGTTTCATAGCGCCCATCAGAGGTTTCACAGTGCCCATCAGAGGTTTCTCAGCACCCATCAAAACTTTCACAGTGCCCATAAGTGGTTTCATAGCGCCCATGTGTCTGTTTTAGCACAATTTTTATTTTTAGCATAGATTTTTCAAAACCTGCAATTGTAATATGTAACTTAAATACGATTTGACTAGATCCGACGTGACCACGGCCAATAGGAACTTAATTGGAATGAACCAATCCTAGGATAGGAACTTAATCAAAATGAATCAATCCTAGGATAGACATGGATTTTAAAATGAATCAATCTAGGGTAGTCACTACACAATGATCCTGCAATTAAAATTGAACAATTTGCTATTGTGAAGCAATATCTTCACTTAGAATAGATCAATTGTGATTTGGGTTTTAAAAAGAACATTTGTTTGCTTTGTCTGTGGCAATAGGTCTATGCTCTCCCCTTAACTGGGTGATCAAAATACCAAACTTGCCTTTTCAATTTCATGCAAATTTACTGTTTTGATTACATCCTTTAGAGAGCCTGCTCTTGTGGGAAAAAGTACTCACCCAAGAGGAACGACTCAAGTGGGTTCAAGCCAAAGCCAAGCTATTCCACCCCACTATAAAATTTAAAGCAAATCGGGGGAAACCCTCTTTTGACGGTAGTGTGCAAGATAACCATCCCCAAAGCCTTTGTTCTAAAGGTAGGGAGGTCTCTCAAGGGAGTATATCATTTGCCGCACTGAACGGAAACCCTTACTACGAACTTAGTGTAGTGGCTAACTTGTCAGTTTTCGAACATCATAATAATCACAGTGCAGGGGAGGGAAGAATCTACCCCCAAGATACCTCACCATATAACTACCAAGGACCGTTTGCTCAGGGATCTGGTATCCACTTTTGTCACTCTAAGCATGCACCAAAAGAAAAAAACAAAGCGCCTTTCTGGGGTGACACTGTGTGAGTCGACGTTCTAAGATGTGGGTTGTTGATTAGTATGATGACCTACTTGAGTACTAAGAGTGAGTCTGTTTGAACTATCTATCATGTGTAAAACCTGTTAAAACAATTTTTGAAAAACATTTTGATCATACACTTAATGTTTAGAATAGGACTTAAACACAACTATTCTACAACTTGCTTGATATGTTTTCAATACATTAATTCAGTAAAGATCATCCAAAACTCACAATCACATTGATTACTCTCATGTTACGAGATTGGAAATCCACAACCTTTGTTAAGAAATCCATTCTCAAACGAATCAAAAAGCCAAAGAAACCACTTAGTTACAAGAAATTATTGAAGAAAAGACGATTCTTGTATCAAAGCCGAAAGGTTTTACTTAAACATAGAACCTTTATACATCGATATCATGACTGTGTTAGGGGTTTCACTGATGATTATGTTGTAGAACCATTATACTCACAAGCTTTCTTTCAAAGAAGAGCCCTTTCTCAAAGGCACAACCATAGTCAGCGTATTCATTTTTGTTATATTCCCCAACCTGCAATTGAATATTCTACTCGTCCAAATCAATTTCTGCAATAGAAAACTCAATTACATTAGGCATTTATCGCAAATCCATCCTTTTACGAAGCTACGATCAAACTTCATAAAGTGCAAAATCATCCTTTTTCTTGATCTTTTGCTTAAGTTCCCGCCAACATGATTTTCATCCTTTCAACTAGGGAACAACACAAGCTAAAGATTAGAAATCTTTCAAGTCATAGAATCTTCATTCTATCCTGACTTTCATATCTATCACAAATTGCACTATTCCATTCTTTTGGTCAAAAGTTAGTAGAATTTGGAACAAAGCTTATGCCTGTTGTCACGAGATCTCGAAAACACTTAGAAAAAGACGAAGGAGAAAGTTCCACAAGCAAAATGGAAGATAATAATGAGAAAGAAGAGAATCCATTTCATATTGAAAAGTTAACAGAAGAAAAACTTCAAGAAGCAGAACAAGATCCTCAATTCCATACTCTTATAGAAAGGATTTTAGAACGAAACAAAGAAAGATATTTCCTTTCATTAGCCAATCAAGGAGCTAAGTTACCTTCCGATTTTGATATAGAAGGGATTAAACAAAAGACTGAAACTCCTCCTAATGATCTTAGTGCCCTTACTCAACAGATAAAAGAATTACAAGGGCAAATAAAGGAAATGCAAGGAGGTACAACAAAGAAGTATGTTTTGGATGACATATCTCCTTATCCATTTGATAGGAGTCTTCAAATGATCCCTTTTCCAAAACATTGTGAAATCCCTAAATTTGATAGGTACAATGGAAAAACTGACCCCATTGAACATGTGAGAGATTTCTGAAATATGACCTTGGAATTCGCTTATGAAGACACCTACTTAATTTGATTGTTTCCACGAAGTCTAGGTGGAAAATCCATGGAGTGGCTTTCCAAGATCACTCCTCCCATCAAAACTTTTGAGGAGTTGATAAATCAATTTATATCACAATACGCATATAATATCCAACACCAGATAACCATGCTTGATCTTTGTAAAGTGAAACAAAAAGTAGGAGAATCTTTCACTACGTTTTTGCAAAGGTGGAGAAGATTGTTTGCACGATATTCCTGTCCTATTCCTGAAAAGGAAAAGATGGATATCTTCATCAATAGCCTAGATCAAGAATTAAGCTACAGGCTTAATCTTCATTTTCCTCCAAACTTTGAAAAATTGATTGAGAACGCAATCACCATTGAAGGGGCTTTGGTTAAACGAGGAGTGATACAACTTGATAATCCAAGTACATCCAACCAAAACAACAATGATAAAACAAGGTTTTGGAACATAAATAAAAATGTTGTCAATGATGGTATAGTGGATGCAAACAATTTATGAACAAGATCATCTATCTTTAACTTATCAAGTGCTCCATGAAACAACCAACAAGGAAATACCAACCAACAAGGGAATACCAACCAACAAGGAAACAACAATCAACAAGGATTAAACTCCAACCAAGAAAACATGACCAATCAAAATACCAAGGATAATCGTGGTAATTTCAATAACAATCTTGGCAATACCCAAACATCAAATCTACCAAGACCTCCATTCTTTTCCAATCGAAGAAATTTTACCACGTTGGGTCAATCTCTTGAGTCTGCTCTCAAGGAGCTTCTTGATAATAAGGTTATCACCTTACCACCACAAAGAGATTATGAGCCACAAGTCAAACCACCATCATGGAATGATTCGTATTATTGCAATTATCATCAATGTAAAGGTCATAGAACAAATAATTGTCAAGCCTTGCGAAATCTAGTACAAGATTTAATTGACAATGGTACTATCACAATTGAAGGACACCATGCTAATGATGATCATCAAGCATTCAAAGATCCTTTACCAAACTATCAAAAGGGGGAAGCATCAGATACCAAAGCAAAAGGCATAAATAATGTTGAAGACAACATAATCTGTCACATCTATGCAGATGATCAATGGGTTAATGTTATCAAAATCAAGGAAAAACAAGAATATCAACAAGTTAATGTGACTACGAGAGGACAAGCAAAAGTTGTTTTAAAAGGGAGTTCATCTAAGGCAGATATTCCTCCTCCAAGTAATTATAATCTAGTTGATCAACTGAGAAAAACATCAGCTCAAATCTCCATTCTTGAGCTTCTCAAAATATCTCCCATACACAAGAATATTTTAGAAGAAGCTCTTGTAAACACAACCGTTGACACTGATATGGATGTAAACAAATTTCAAGCCATGGTGGGACATTTGTCTTCCCCCACTTGTCTTTCATTCTCCGAAAAAGATGATGCTTCCATGACACATCCACATAATTCATCACTTTATCTTGAAGTCATGATCCATAAACATCGAATCAAACGTGTCTTAATAGATGGAGGAGCCGGTTTAAACATTTGTACTTTAAAGCTAATACATGCCTTAGGAATATCAGAAAATTTCATTGATCCACGAAGGAAAATAACTATCAAGGCATATGATGATGAAGAGAGAGCTTCTAAAGGACTAATAATGCTACCTATCAGAGTGGGACCTATTGTGAAGAATACATTTTGTTAAGTTCTAGATCGTGATCTTTCCTATAACATACTTTTGGGTCACCCATGGATTCATAATATGCAAGCAGTACCATCAACGTATCATCAATGCATCAAGTTTTCGTATGATGGACAGGAAATAACTATACAAGCTTATTACAATAGCACCCAAACTTGTTCAAATCTTCGAGCAACTCAAGACACCTTTGTGCCACACAATAGGGAGGCTCTTACTGCCTCTTCTTCCAATCTACAAGACCAATTGCAAGAATTGACAAAGAATCTTGACACCAAGCTACATTTTAAAGACAAAGGAATAGGAAAATATTTGCTATCCCTTTCTAGTTTACCTCCTTCTTCGAGGTTACATGGTCAACCAACTCTATCAAATCAAAAGATCACAATAGCCTCTACATCCCAAGATTTTGTGCCAATCACAAAGTTTGATGGACAATTCATTAAAGCTAACACTACTGAGGAAGAAGCTGAAGATAGGGACATTCTAAGCTGGTTATACAAAGATGAAGATGAATCTCTCTTGCACATCAAGTTACCTACCGAACAATATGGAAAAGGGTATACTATCATGCAAAGAATGGGCTATGAAGGAAATGGTCCTATAGGGAAAAGAAAAGAAGGAATCATTGAGCCAATTCAACCTATTTCAATACATCCAAATGATAAAACAGGACTTGGATATGGTAAAAATATAGAGGAGTCAACTTCACAACAAACACATCAAACTCATGAAGAAGAACCAACTTCGGATAAACCCCCTGAAGATGTCACTTTACAAAAAAATTATGGATCAGTATTCCAATTACAGAACAGTTCAGACACTGATTCCAATGAATACGAATGGGATGATGTCTTTGATGATACATTTTTAACAGAGAAAAGGGTGGATGTCATACACAAATTTGTACCCATGTTCTTACAAGGAGAGGGTGCAAGGCCTCTACTTGATTATGTTTTACAAAGTGATCATGACTCAAGTGAGGATGATTCGGATTTTAACGAGATTGATAATCGTCAAGAGAATACCATCATAGATCTTGTCTATCATGAAAATGACAACCATATCATGACTTTGATAGCTCAAGACCTTACCCAACCTAATGATTACATGCCTTTAGTTTATCTGAAACTTATTGATTGGGATAACGATGCACCTATCCATATCCCTACATTCCACGATGATGAGGATATTGTAAATTTCCTTTGTTCATCTAGTCAAGAAAATGATTGTTTAATCCAAGAATCTCATAGTCAAGATTTTGATAGGGAGGGTGTCAAGTCTCTTAGCTGCAAAATAAATGAAATAAAAGATGGATCTATCGGTGAAAACCAAAAAACAGCAGTGATAGATCACAACAAGAGAAAAATAAAGAGAAAATCCAACGGTGAAAACCTTTTTAAGGCACTAAAGGATGAGAAACTTGACACTCTTCCCAAACATTATCAAGAAAGATCTTCTGTTTTGATTGAGCCTACAGAACCAATCAACATAAGTACATCAGAGCAGCCAAAAATCTTGCAACTTGCAGCATCATTAACAGTGGAAGAAGTATTGAAATTCATGGAGTTCTTAAAGGAGAATCAAATCAATTTTGATGGTCATATGTTGATATGCCAGGGTTAGATCCTAATCTGATAATGCATCATCTATCCATAAATGCAGGGGCAAAACCTTTGAAGCAAAAACTCAGAAAAATGCATCCACATGCTGCATTATTGGTTAAAGAACAATTAAAGAAGCTTTTAGATGTTGGATTCATTCAGTCTATTGACTATGCAGAATGGATCTCCAATATTATACCTGTTTCAAAACCGGATGGAAGGACTAGAATTTGTACAGATTTTAGAGATTTGAACAAAGCATGTCCCAAAGATGACTTTCCTTTGCCAAACATAGATATGATTGTTGATTTAACTGCCGGCCATGCAATGTATTCATTAATGGATGGATTTTTAGGATACAACTAGATCAAGATTGCACCAGAGGATCAAGATAAAACAACATTCACATGCCCTTGGGGTACCTATTGCTGGAACGTCATGCCATTTGGGCTTAAAAATGCAAGAGCCACATATCAAAGAGCAATGACAACAATTTTTCATGATATGATGCATACATTCATGGAAGATTATGTAGATGACTTATTGCCCAAATCTCACACAAGAGAAGGAAATCTTGAAATCTTGTCAAAAATCTTTGTCATAATGGAGAAGTTCAATGTTCGACTCAATCCAAAGAAATGTGTCTTCGGCGTTAAATCTAGAAAACTCCTGGGATACATTGTTTCAGAAAAGGGCATAGAGGTTGATCCAGAAAAAGTACAAGCTATAATGGACATGCAGTCACCTCGGAATATCAGTCAACTTCGATCTTTGCAAGGATGCCTACAATCCATCAGGAGATTTATAGCTCAACTGGCATACAAAAGCTTACCATTTACACATCTTTTGCATAAAAATGTTCCATTCAAATGGGAGGAAAAGTATGAAGCAACATTTAATCAAATCAAGCAATATCTTATGAATCCACCAGTTCTAATTCCACCAGTTCCAGGAGAGCCCCTCATACTTTATATTTCAGCAACAGAAGTATCTTTGGGAGTGCTATGACACAAGAGGATTCTACAGGCAAAGAAAGGGCTATATACTATATCAGCATAACTTTAACAAGTCATGAATTGAACTACACTTTCATTGAAAAAGCTTGCTTAGCAGTAGTGTTTGCTTCCCAAAAGTTGCGACACTATATGTTGGCTCATATAGTTAAGCTGATCACCAAAAGTGATCCACTAAAATATCTTTTAAGCAAAGCTACCTTAACAGGAAGACTTGCGAAATGGGTAATGATCTTAAGTGAGTTTGGCATTCACTATGTAGATCGAAGAGCTATAAAAGGATAGGTTATCACAGATCAGTTGGCTGAAGCACCTTTACAAGAAGAAAACCCAATGCATATTGAATTTCCTGATGCAGATGTCTTCACAACAACAATTCAAAAATCATGAACATTCTATTTTGATGGATCCTACACGCAACAAGGCTCGGGGGCAGGAATTCTTTTTTTCACACCTGAAGGATATACCATTCCAAAATCATATCGGTTGATGTTTCCTTGCACGAATAACATGGATGAATATGAAGCATTGCTCACAGGAATGAAGATAGCATTGGACTGGCGGATTACAGAATTGCAAGTATATGGTGATTCACAACTTGTCATTAATCAAATCAATGATGATTATCAGACTAAAGATGATAAGTTGTTGCCTTACAAGAACATGGTGGATGATTTTAAAAAGTATTTTGTAACAATCAAGTTTTCACAAATCCCACGGATTGATAATAAAGTTGCAGATGCAATGGCTACAATTGCTTCCATGTTACAATTATTAGAAAATAAAAAACGGTACGAATTCTTGGTGGAACAATTGTTTTCTCCCGCCTATGATAATCCTGAGACCCAAGTCATATGCCATTTAACCGGTTCTGATTCACCCTTATATGGCAAGATTTATACCTACTTGAAAGATAACATTTTACCTTTGGATTTATCCTGAAACCAAAAAAGGAATTTCATATGCCAATCATCCTGTTATACCTTGATCGCCGATATCCTTTACAGACATGGTCTTGATGGTACACTCCTTCAATGTCTTGAACGTGACGAATCTGAAAAAGCCTTACAAGAAGTTCATGATGGTATTTGTGGAACTCATTCAAGCAGTTTAACCTTAGCCAAGAAACTTCTTAGAATGGGATATTATTGGCCTACCATGGAGAGGGAATCTTTTGAGTTTGTCAAGAAGTGTTCTAAATGCCAGATCCATGGGAATCTTATTCATGCACCTGCACAGGAATTACAACCTTTCACTCTGACATGGCCTTTTTCTCAGTGGGGACTAGATCTTGTTGGCAAAATTCATCCTTCATCATCAAATGGACATAAATTTATCATCACAGCTACGGAGTATTTTACCAAATGGATCAAAGTTGTTCCTTTGATGACTGTGACTGGTAAAAAAATCTCTTCATTTATCTTGAATTACATTATTTGCCGATATGTAATTCCTAATTCTATAATCACTGATAATGGGAGGCCTTTTAAAAATCAGGATGTTGATGAACTTTGTGAAAGATTTCACATTCAACACAGGTTCTCTACACCTTACTATCCACAAGGAAATGGTCAAGCAGAAGCTTCAAACAAAACAATCTTGAAACTCTTGAAGAAAATAGTAAATGATGTCGGTCGTGATTGGCATGTCCAATTAAATCCAGTCTTGTGGGCATACAGAACCAGCATTTGTACACCAATAGGAGCTACCCCATATGCCTTGGTATATGGAGCAGAAGTGATCTTACCACTAGAGGTTGAAATACCTTCGCTTAGGGTCTCACTCAAAGGATTGATAAATGATGAAGACTACCGAGTTTCTCGTCTGCAAGAGCTAGAACTGTTAGATGAAAGACGTCAACATGCAGCTGATCATTTGAAGGGTTATCAACAAGTTATGTCCTGTAGCTACAATCACAGAGTTAAACCATGGACATTTCAAGTAGGTGACTTAGTCCTGAAAGAAAATCCCCGCACTCAGCAAGACAGAGAAAAGAAAGGAAAATTTGAACCAAATTGGCTTGGTCCATTTGTCATCATTGCAGCATACGGTTCTGGGGCATATCAGTTATCTACGTCAGAAGGGGACCTGTTTGAAGAACCAGTCAACATCATTCATTTGAAGAAGTTCTATGTCTAAAATCCATAAAAAATACAAAAAACTCATAAAAAGTCCTGAAAAAATACAAAAAAAATCATAAAAAGTCCTTAAAAAATACAAAAAAAATCATAAAAAGTCTTGAAAAAATACAAAAAAATTATAAAAAGTTTTGAAAAAAAGTCCATAAAAATCAGAAAAGTCTTGAAAAAGTGCAATAAAAACAAGTGGTGAAAACCTGGCAAACAAGCGCTATTTGTCATCAAACTGGGCTCTTTTATCTATTAGCTTATGTCTTGCATTCGCATAACGACATCATCTATCCATATCTTTCATTTGTACATATCTATCATATTAATATCATGCAATGGGAATCCTTGTGTTTCATCATGGCTTGATGAAATTTGAATATAATTCATCATATTCAAGTTGTGTATAAACTGGGGGCAAACACACAGGCTGAGACAAGAGAAGGGCAACGAGCTTTTAGAATATCACAAACAGACAAAAAAAATGACAGTTTGACAAAACACAACATACATTGACGCATCAAATCAACCACAACACCAAAACGATCACTCAATGTCAATGGCATCAAACAACATGGTTCAAACAACGTTAATCAAAACACAAATATCAATGTTGACAACCAACTTGGATGATCTTAATCTAAATAATGTTTGAAATACTTTTAGCAAGATTTGAATGGTTGTTTGATTTATCTATCATATCTCTGGAGCAATTCAATGATGTACTGAACTAGAAAAGCAAGGAAGGAGTATGATTTTTCTTTGTCTGTTGTTTGTGAGAAAATCATTAGTACTATGCAAATTGGTCGCGGGACATGCTCTACTAAGTATCATTGATGACATTTCAGAATTTGCATAGGAAACAGGTTAACTCTTGTTTGTTTATGCAAGCAATACTTAGGTCATCTCGGTTCAATTATACCTAGATGCTTGTATTAACTTGCTATATCAAAAATCATGAAAGCAATACTCAGGTCATCACTGGTGATAACATACCCTTTGATGCTTGTATTAACTTTCAACATTTCAATGCTCTATGATGACACAAAAGGCACAAATAAGCTCTCGGAATGGCAATATTGTATGAATACTCTGCATGATTAGTATAGATTACTTTCATTCTAGAATTTGCATTTTGCATTTATAGATTTTCCCCCAAAAGCTGGCAAAGTATCAAAGTTTCATATCTTTTGAATAAATGATTGAGTACATTTTGATATTCACAAAAAAAAAACATCATTACATACATTTTTCATACATATTTGCATCAAAAAATCATAAAAAAAAGCATACATCATCATCAAAACATTCATGACCTGTACTATTCATCATTTTACATTCATTCATCAAAATATTGCAATCATAACATATCATTGCACTTGCATTTTTAAAATCTAAAAATCATGCATACATATACATCATGAACATCACATCATAAATCATCACATAAAACATCATATATATAGAAAATAGATGCACTCATCATACATCATTGCTGCATATCATATATCTTGAAAATGAATGTCAAAATGTACAAAGATGTCAACTATGTATGACATAACGTCATAAAAAATGGGACCATATCAATGTATATACAAATATCTCAAATGAGTATCAATCGAATATCATACAAAAAGCACTAGACAGTGCTATCCTCTGATGGTGCTGGTCTAGGACCTGTCCCACCTACACCTGATGGACCTACTCTACCTACCCCTGATGGACCTCCTGGAGGTAATGGCTATGAAACACCCTTGTTGGTAGTCCGAGAATGACTACGTGTATACCGAGACTGTGTATAACTCATCCTCCGCTCTGGTGGCACCGCATCATGATATCTAGTCCTATAGAACTATGCCTCTCGAGTGGCTCTGGTCACCTCTCTCATCATGTCTCCAGTCGAGGTACCTGCTGCTACTCTCTGTAGACTGTCAGCTAAAGCCATGGCCTCCTCACCCTGTCGTCTAGCTGTATCTCTCTCGGTCGTCACTAAATTCAACTACCCTTGTAGCTATGAAATCAAGGACTGTGCCTATGCTAGCTGATCCTCTAAACTCTGCACCCTACCCTGTAAGGTCACTATCTGACTCGCTGATGCTGGATCTACTGAAGATGATGGATTTACATGTCTAATCCGTGGTCCACCTCTGCCACCTCTACCACCTCTATCACCACCTCTGCCACCTTTGCCACCTCTACCACCTCTACCTCTGCCCCCACTACTATCACCTTCACTCTCCTCATCATTTCTCTCAACATCATCATCTGACTCATCATCATCCTCCTCTGAATCATCACTCTCTACAGCTGCCTCTTGCTGTCGCCTATGACCAGCTATCTGTGGTCTCTCCTCTGCAATAGGAATAGGCTCATCAGGATCAAATAATCATGGCGTTAGATGATCCAATACATACTGACCATACTCTCCCATCATCCCTCCATCAAGAATGTCAGGTCTATAGTCCCACATCTGAGCTCCCAAACTGGTAAACTCTGCCACCGCTGCATCATATGAAATTTGTGGACCCCACACTATGATCTCCTACTGTCAGCGTGCATAAATAGTAGAACCCATCGGCATACCTTGAGGCCATCCAAACTGTCGACACACTCGACCAACAAGAAATCTCTCAATAATCTCAGGTGTCTGCCCAATAAGATATCTAGCGGTAAACACATAGGGCATCTCCCTAGCATCCTCTAGCCATGCCTCACAATCTACATATGGCTGCTAGCATACTATATCCAGGTCATCTAGAAGACGCTGCCAATGATCTAATTTACCCAGTCTCGGCTGAGTAATGATATCTACATATTTGAATATGTATGGCTGACTAGCTTGCCGCCGTCCTCGAGTCAATGGCCGCATGACAGCAAAATGCTCCCATGCCCATATATGTAACAGCAAACAACCAACTGCAAAACTACGACCTCTACCATATACAATGTGATGTAGCTCATCATACAAATGTGCAAGCATGCACGATCCCCAAGCATAATGTGTGCCTTGCATCACCATACTCTCGAGTACACGGCCCCATCCAACTGCAAAGCCCTTCGACCTATGGTCAGGTTACAACACACCTACAATAAAACCTGCAAGTACAAAGGGCAAGGGCACATATGAATCTACAATTTCACCCCATGGGATGAAATAACCAGCAATCTGATCATCTCTGAAAACCCTCCTCAAAGCATCAGTGCCTCCCGCCTCTCGACCATCAAACCTCACTATCTCCCCCATCACTGGGATCCTCAAGATACGGTACATGTCCTTAGGAGTCACAGTAATCTCTCCTGTTGCCAAGTGAAAGGTGTTCGTGTCACTATGCCACCTCTCTGCGAGTGCTGTCAATAGACCTCTGTTGAGGTGCACCTCAGGCATGTCAAGCAACGAGGTCAATCCACATGCCTCGATAACATCTTGATCTTCCTGCACAAGCTGTGGAATCAAACTCCATGTCCCCAGGAATGTCTCCTGTAGCTGCAAAATGCCCAATCTCTCCTATTGAATAGGATGAGAACATCAAGACAAAAAAATATCAAAATCAATTCATCATGACAAATCAATCAAATCTCAGTGCAAATTTATCACAATCTTGTTTGTTTTTTACAACTTTAGAAGCAAACTTATCAAATCAACCTATTTGTTTTTCATCTTCATGAAAACAAATTTATTAGAATCTTGTTCACTTTTAACAACTTTAGAAGCAAACTTATCAAACAAATGTTTGTTTTTAACAACTTTAAAAACAAATTTATCAGCTATTATTTGTTTTCCAACAACTTTGGGAACAAATTGATCAAACCAAACAACATCAAAATCATGGGCGCTACAGAAATCCTATTGGGCGCTACAAAATGTCTAACAGGCGCTATAAGATCATGGGTGCTACAAAAAATCAAATGGGCGCTACAAAAAGTCTAATAGGCACTGCAGAATGATAGGTGCTATGAAAAATCAAATGGGTGCTATAAAAAGCAAAAAGGGTGCTAAAAGAATGTGTAAAGCTATAAAAAGCTTGGGAAACGTGCTTTGAACGGAAAATTTTCAAATCACAAAAGTTCAACGGGGTACATACCACAGATCCATAGTGCGTCGGCCGCCGATGTCATCGGATGCGCTTGAATCGGTGCTGGTGGATAGGAAGTGCCATTTTTCTCACTCCAGAGCTCAAAAATTACAATTTTTACTAGGGTAAAATGGGAAAATGACATGGAAAATGACATTTTTAACCTATTTAAAGGCAAAATTGGGGCATTTTATCATATTTTATCACAGCATGGGCAATTTTGATCATCAATTTTCATCTCACATCTTTCCATGTCAATTTCTTCACATCATTTTCGAACGATGAATCGACATCTTAAAAATCGTAAACATAAAAAATTTCCAAAAAATTTAAAATTTCATAAAAAAATCAAAATATTATGGATTCATCATCCGAGGGGGCATATACCTATCAACATTTGACAATTAACATCTGGGGAAATTTCAAAATTCTTTGAAGCAATGCGTAAAACACATCACTTCAAAGAGGGGAAAAATGTATACACCTAAAAATGGTCATATCGCAATAGTCTGGTAATTAATTAAATATTTTTTAATATTTAATTAAATCTCTGAATTCAATATGTGTATAAATAAATTTAAATAATTTATTTATATTGTTCATTCTTCATTTAGATTAAATAAATAAGTTTATTTAATCACTTTTCTTATCCATTTCTTAATTAATTAAATAAACATTACGATTTATTTATATTAATTATTATATAATCTTGGCTTGAATATTTTATTCAAATAAGGATTAAATATTCTTCTCTTCTAAAATTCCTCTAAATTCATAATTAAATATTCCAAATATTTAATTAATTCCTCTAAATCCATTCACAATCTTGATTAAATCTTCTAAAGTCTATTCGCAATTAAATATTTTAAATATTTAATTAAGTCTTCTATTGTCCTAAAATCAAAAATCAAACTCACATGAAATTAAATAAATTTATTTATTTAATATTGGATTATCTTCAACAACCGTGAAACAAACTTCCAAAACAGAAAATTAATTTCTCTGTTCCTGTGCAAGCTTGTTCCTGTGGGTTGAAGACAAGCCTCTATTCTTCTCTCCAACCTCCCAACATCTTCCATCTTCCTCTCAACCTCTCCATCTCTCACCATCCAAAATTACCAGATAATCTCACAGCCATTGATCTTTTCCAGCCAGGCTCTTTCCTGTGAAAATCTATAAAAGGGACTGTTGGGTCTCTGAAAAACATAGAAGCTTTCATACATGAAAACTATAGTCAATTAGCTTTCAAGCATTCATAGCATTTCAGTTTTTAGCATAGCATAGCATTCCATATCATGGCTTATAATCCTCATTTCATAGTTTTAGAAGCATTCATAATTCACAGCCCCTGTCCATAATTTACAGCCCCTGTGCATATCTGTATCAACATTTTCACTCCACCAGCATATAGGATAGAGAAGAATTCTCCTTTTGCATACTCATTCTGCAAGTTGCCATTCTAAGAAGCTTTGCTTACACAATTTGAGAGCAGCAGCTTCAAAAGAATCACTGGAGATAGAGGACAATGGAATGGTTTTGAAGAAGCTTTGTTTGTTTTCATTGAATTCAATTATCTTGCTTTCTTTAGTTTAATGTTTCATTTGTGTGTTTGTATAGCTCATTTTAATACTAACATATTTACCACACAATTAGTTTTGGGGACAACACTTTTCAGGATGTCTTGTGTGTTCCTCATTTGATGAACAATCTTCTTTCCATATATCAGATTACACATGGTGGAGATGGGAGAACTGTGGAGTTCACTCTTGATTTAGTCATCATTCAAGACTTGGAGACTAGAGAGATCATTGCTACTAGGGTGGTTGATCATTCATCTTGGCTATATACCTTTGCAAAGTTTGCTTCTAATGATGACCTTGTTCCTTCAACTGTTGATCACATACACCATGATTCAGAGGAGACATTTGGCTTCTTGAACTTGGGATTTCTCACATCAGATCCAGTTCTTGAGTCATGCATTTCATCTCCTCCACCTATTGTTGTAGTTGATGATACTTGTGATTCAACAGTTTTGGCTCCTTGTGATTCAATGCAGCAAGATCGTGATTGTCTTTCAGATTTGTCTACTTGTGATGACTTCTTGATAGGTATTTTAGACTTGTTTGTGGAGTCACATCTTGCAGATTTGGGGGACATTATCAATAGTATTCATCTTCTCTTTGATTAAGATGCTCCTTCTTCAGTTGTTGTGAGGGAACACTATGACCCTCTTGTTCATTCTCTACATGATCATTCTTTGTAGTTTGATGTGAGTGTGGATACTTTTGGACAACATTTGGAGGAGGCTTCTTTGTCTTCAGAGGGGATATCCTTGTCTTTGGATCATGTTCTACATTCATCTCTACTAGATGTTGGATTGTCCTCTTCAATAGTGTGGCCTAGAATCCATGTTTGGAGTTGTCAACTTTTAGCATCAACATAGAGACACTTGAGCATGCTTCAGAGATATCATACATCATTCATCATCTTGACATCCTACATACATCCATGGTTTGTTTCTTCCTAAGGGGAGGAATGTTGTTCGGCGAGATTGGATCTTCTTCAGCTTCTACCATACATCCAATGTCGAGCTTCTACCATCATTGCAAGAGAGTCAACATTGAGGGGAGGCTGCCTTGTCTCTCGTCTTCTTCTCTCTTATGGGGGGATCTTTTTCCTCACATGGGATTTTTACCTTCTCATATTTCATTGAGAGCATTTCTATTTTTGTATTTCATCTCTCTTTTGGGGAGGAGTTTTGTCCCACTAGGTTTTCCCCTTTTCTCTATTTGTGAGAGACTTCTTTGTCATTTCATTTGCATATGTACATGGGTACCTAACATGGCCTAGTAGTCGGGACCCATCTTTGCATCTTTATGTTATTTGCATAATAATCTGCTACTCCCTAAGTTGCACTTAAGAGTTGTGTTGGTGTAAATAAAGTCTTGTACCTAGTTCATTCATTACTAGGGGACTTATTTACACTTGTTAATTTTACTTAGGTCATAGGGAGGAATCTTTCTAGAAGGTGTTAGTTGTCATTAGTTGTTATCCTATCTTTTTACTTGTAACACATGAACTTAGGTAAGTGTGATTAGTTGTCTCATGTCATATGATTAAGACACTTGTCATAATCCTATGGCATCTTGCATCTCACCTTGGCTATATAACCAAGGGATATCTCTCATTGTAAATCATCTCATATCATTGACATTGAATATAGTTTATTCTTGTCACATTCTTTCTCTCTCTTGTTGTGCTTTCCATTTGGTCTCAAGATCTTGCCATCCATAGCCAATTCTAACAAATCAAATAATTGGAAATTATTTAATTAAAAGTGATTAAAGGGTATGATGAGTGATAATGAAGAAAATGATGAATTAGAAGAATGTGTGATGCATGATGATGATGAGAATGATGAATTAGGATAATATTTTTAGACATTTTTAGGTGTCTGCAAGTTTAATGCATGCCTTGGTCTTAGTTTATGGTTATTTCAATTGTCTAACTTATACTATTATTGTTGGTCATGGTTTAATGCTTTTTGGTTATAGTTTAATGAACCTCTAAGCTGGATATATGGTGTTCACAAGGTTAAGGGCTAAGTTGGTTCATAGTTGTTATTGTTTCATAGTCTTTTTGTTCTTGGATTGAATTTTCAAACAATAGTTACTTATTGATTCATAGATGTTTGGGGGTTATTTGAAACTACAAACACAAGGGTATGCAATAACAAGAGTTGTGTGATATTTTTTATAGTTTTGATTTTTATATAAATAACCAAAGAAGTTATTACTCATGTCTATGGAATGTATTACGTTTTGAGTGGAAATAACAACATCAAGGATTTGACGACCAAGCATAAACCTTTTTGGCACCCAAAAATCATTTTTCTCAAAAAAGGTTTTAACCTATTCATAAGAATTTTAGAGAAGATCTTATACATAGTATTATAGAAGTTGATGGGTCTGAAATCAAACGTCTCTTAAAGGTCAAGCTTTTTAGGAACAAAAGAAATAAATGTATTATTTGGTTGTTTTAGTAATTTCCCCAATCTAAATAAATATTTAGCTTCCATAAAAACAACAAACCTTAAAATATAAAATTTCTAGAAAAAGGCAAGGGGAATCCATAAGGACCCATTGAGAAAGTAGTAGTCCTAACTTCCTCCTTAGAAACAAGCCTCAAAAGAAGACCATTTTCTTCACTAGATAAAGTTGAAGGGATGTTGTCCAATAATTGATCTTCCAACCCAATAGAATGGTCAATAACCTATTCCATCATAGCAACTTGAAAGTCAAAAGAAATATGTCCTACCTATTCTTCAGAAGTACCTACAATTCCATTTTCTCCAAAAAGTTCGGAAATAGTAATTCTCTTCTTGTGTTTCAAAGTAGATAAATAGAAAAAATTAGAGTTTATTTCCCCCTCTTTCAGCCACTAGATTCTAAATTTCTACTTCCAGAAGATCTCATTTTCTTAATTATTAGCCCAGTATTGATGTAAAGAATTCTCAACTTGGAAAGTTTCCCCATCTATATATCCAATGGTCATTATTATATGAATATCCTTTATTTTTAAAGTTAGAGTTTTCTTGTGTTCCAAAACATCCCTAAAGATCAACTTATTCCACCCTTTGACATTATTTTTAACATTTTTAAGTTTTTGAATCACCCTATACATATCAAAACCTTGAATAGAGATAATCCACCACTTAGAGATACAATACCAAAAAATAGGATGAGTAGCTCACATTATCTCATTTCTAAATGGGAAAGGGTTAGTAGGAAAGTTATATTTCTAGTCCACCAACAACAGGCTATGGTCTAAAATTGTTCTAGGTAAAGAAAAAGGTTTGAGGTGATGATGATGTCATCATTAGAGGAAACCAGGAATCAATCTAGCTTCACCTAGATAAGATGGTCTCCTATTCTCCTATTAGTCCATATGAATAGTTGACCTTGAAGGTAGATTTTCATGAGCCCAGCTGAGCTAAGTAGATCAACCAAATCAACCATGTTGTCGATGTAGTCTATATATTAAGCCCTAAAGTTTTTTTGAAGGAAAAAGGTGGGAATTGAAAACCCCTAACATCATCCACTATGCCTTCTTATTACCCAATATTTGAATAACCATATCACTCTAGAGATATTTTTTGGCATTTCTCACATTAGGGGCATAAATATTTATTAAATTCCATAAAAATTCCATGGAAGTGAATCTAGCTCCTAGACTACTTTTAGATTGATTGAATAGAGTACCAAAAAACTTATTAGGATCCCACATAGTGAGCAAACCTCCCAAAGCCCCAGTAGCCTCACAAATAAAGTATTCAACAGCATACCATAAATATTTAGCAATGGTTTAAAAATTATTCTTATTCATTTTAACTTATTGAAGTAAAAGGATATCTATCTTATTCTCCAAAATGTAGTTTCTCAAGGAAAAATACTTTTGAGAGCTATTAATTCCTTGTACATTCTAGGATAGAATATTCATTTACAATTATTTTTGGAGGATGTCCCCCCAACATTCATTTCTTATCAATGGAAATTTATTTTGTTGCTTCTCTTTGTCTTGTCTATCGATGGGAAGACCTTCCAACCTTAGTTTCAACACCAACATCTACTTTTTTGTTTTTAATTTCTTTTTGGGGTTGACCATCCTTCCTGGTCAAATGAGCATTGATTGTTTGGTTATGCTAGGTTATAGAGTTGTAGTTACTAAAAGAAACAACACATAGAAATGAAAAAAGAGATATGATATCAACAATTGAACATTCTTAATAATCCCTCTCTAAATGCTACAACTCTATGCACAATAAGGATAATATAATTATAAATAACAATTTGCAATTTATTAAAGTTACAACATTTATCAACTTCTTACTACATTCACACGAACACATATGATGAGAGAAAACCCTAAGCTAAGAATAATCTTACTCAATTGCTTGGAATTTTTCTTAAAGATTTAAAATGGCTAAGGTAACATTTATTTATAAAAATCTACTACACATTGCCTACCTCCTCGTGATTTTTAAAATGTGTTTCTCAATAGGAAATTGACCATGTAAGGTTTGGAACCCTAGAACCTCTTTGATGTTACAATCGCATGGAAATGAGAAAGTGGCCAACCATTTGAATTTGAAATTACCTAAAACTTATGACATTTGATTTGGTAGCTAAATCCTTATGATAATTTGGTCAACAAGAAAATATCATTAATGTTGCATGTGGAACAAGATAAAATCCCACAAATTTTTTTGAGATGGTATATTGGAGCTTTTGTAGTATTATCTATATCTAAATTTTTAAGTATTTCATTCATTACAATATGGTTTTCTTCATCATCTACCATTGATTTTTAACTTGGATTCATATCCTTTAGAAAAGCAAGGTATTCTAGGTGGGAAAGAGCAATCAGGTAGCTATAAGGGTCAAATCAGGCATTAATAGCATTCTAGGAAGCACAAGGGACTAGGTGAAGAAGGTTGGAAGAAATGTGGAAGTCTAATAAGAAAATAGAGGGGAGAATAGGACATGTGTTATTTCCATATAAAACATTATATTGGAACTATACTTTGGAATGAAGGTCTAGATGCACTTTGAAACTCTACAAAATGAGAGATAAGAGTGGATGAAATGTATAGAAAAAAATGAGGGGAAAATCGTATGAGGATGGATATAAAGACAAGATGTATGAGAGGAGGGAAGGATATCTAGAATCCAAGTTGAAATTTACACAAAAATAAATGGAAAGAAAAAGGCAATTAGAGATTTTACCAAAACTTGATGTAAAAGTGGATATTGGAACAAGATATTGCAATAGGAACCCAAATTTCTAAATCTACAAAGGAATTTTGTAAATAAGGATGTGGAGAAATAATGAAAAATAGGATGGAGGAAGCAAAAGAAGTTAAGAGGGGGGAAATATCCAAATCCACTTTGGAAGTCCACAAAGAATGGTAGAAGGAAGATTGTGGGGTGTGATAGGAGGTTCAAATGTAGGGATTGGAAAAGAAGGTCCAAAATTTCTACCATTGGGATTTTGTAAAAGGAGGAAATATCTAGGGAAATGAGAGAAATAAATGAGGTGAAAAAATTTGCAAGTATTCCATGAAGGAATAAAGATCAAAACTAGATACTAGAAATGTAGAAAAGGTTTAATAGTGTAAGGAAAGTCTATAAGTCCACAAGGATGGTAGAAAAAGATGAAAACACTCCCAATATTAGAATTTTCTTTGTATTTTACAAATTTTAACACTTTATAGGCATATGAGGTATGAAGGAGAATAACACTAATATAAGTTTGAAAAAGGAAGACCCATTCGAACATCTCTTAAATTTTTTATCTATGATGGGAAAATGAGATCTAAATGCACAAAGGAGTGAGGTCTTAAGTAAAAAAATTCAATGTTATATTGCGTCCAATAAACTTAATGGTACCTCTCAACCAAGAGATCCTCCATATTTAGTTTATATAACTTAGAGTATCATTCATTGAATTTATCAATCTCCACTCTCAAGGTGTGAGTCGTGACTACTCATTTTCAAATATAATTTGAAAACTCAAATGAATGTTCCCACTAAAATAATGAAAGAAAAGAATCCCCTCATTTGCATGACTAAGTTAAGCAAAGAGCTAATAAAAATATATTTTTTTACAATTATTATTCCACAAGAGAAACTTAAAGTAATGAAACATGTTATCTAAAACCAAAGAATGCCTTGATGAAATTTAGAACAAGAAAGAGAAAATGATACTTATAATTCCCATCCCAATGTATAAGAGTATTCAACAATCTTGAAATAGAGCGTACCTGCCTTTTAATTATCCAATTTGGCCAATCCACTTTGGACCTATTGACAATTTTTTTCATAGGTCAAATTAAGAAAAACTAAAAGGGAGTTTCATAAATTTTAATACTTGTAAAAAGAGTAATTACAAAATAAAATTTTTGCTAAGTCTTGGGTGCCAAAATGTAAAGGAAAAAGAAAATGGTTTTATTTTTATCTTCCTTCAACCTCATAGCAAGAAGAAGCCTGGTGTTTTCTAAGGTAAAATATGAGAAACAACACTCCATGTTTGGCATGAGATCATCAGATGGTCTCTCTAGACTAAGGAACCACATTGTTGAGATTCAAGATGAATTTTGGTCATGTTGCAGTTAAAGATGGAGGCTAGATATGTTGAAAAAAACTTGTTACATGAAAAGGAGAGAAGTTTCAAGAGCTTATTCATGCCTTATTCACACGTTCCAATTTTTATAATATTCGAGTTGCTATGTGGCATGCATTCTATGCCTTACCAAGTATATGTGTTTCCATTTTAAAATAAAGTTTGTTGAGTCATAAAACACCTATTAAATAATGATAGATGTTGCCATGAATAAAATGAGTTTGCCCACCACTCTTTGAATTATTGAGAAATGTGAATGGAGTCCTTTGAATGAAGTAACTTGGAGATTACTAGTGCATGTGATCTGAGATAGTTGTAGAAACATCGAAGAGATGGCCACTCGAGGGTTATAGATAGATAGATAAGTATTTTACTTTTCTTTCTGTATTTTCTTTTAGTAGATAATAATTAAAATTGGAATTTATTTTCATGTGTGTGTCATGATGTCAATGTTAATCCTGAAGGTTGTAGCTAAGTCTGTAGTCTTTGAATTCAATATCTAAAATTCTAGAGCACCTTCCTTTAGTTGTTTCAGATTGTTAAATCATTTCATGCTAAGTCATTTGGATTGTTATCTTTTGCACTAGATAAATGTTTCCTATTTTTTTTACAAGTTTTACTTCTTCAACAATTTATACACTCTTTAGATTAATAATTTCCATGCTTTCTAGCTTAGTGGTGATGCTTTTCAGATTCATAGTTTTCTGGTTTCTAGTTTTATTATTTCCAACTTTCTAAATAGATGATTTCATGCTTTCTATGTTTAGAGGCTCTCTAGTTTAGAGTTTTTATTTAGTTGTTTGGTATTTAGAAAACCTGAGAGAGAGAGAGATAGTTGAGATGTCTTCTATTGCATGTAGCCTTTGGACACTACCTAGTCGATATATTAATGTGTTTATCAACTAAAGTGTTAGGACCTAAAGACAACCTATCACTTTTTGGCACCATTATCGGGGACCCTTTATCTAGTGTTAGTAGGAGATATCTTGAATACCTCTTTTATGGATAGAAATAGTCCTTTGGCTTCTTTCCTACATGGTCAAGAAACTAGGCCCCTACAGAAGATTCATACCAAAAAATTCCCCAGTCGACGTACCAACAACAAGTAGGGAGGAAGGAAACTAAGATCAAGAACTTACTAAGAAATTGACCAAACAGGGTCAACCTGAGACCTTCCCACATACCCCGGAAAGAGAACATATAGTTGTAGAGGAGTATATTCCTTTGCAAACTCCAAAACCTTTCCCAACTGAGTGAACTTTGGATGAGAGTCATATTCTCTTCAACATCATGGGTGACTGTATAAATTCTGCCAACAAAAACAATAACCCTCCACCACCACGCGCATTCACTTATCCTATTGCTATTGATGCATATGACGATATGATAATGAAAAACATCTCACCTAACTTCTTGCCAACCTTTCGAGGTTTGTATACTGAGGACCCTAATCAGTTTCTATTTGAGTTTAAAGTCTTGTGTTAGATATATGACTACAAGAATGATAATCAGAAACTAAAGCTTTTCCCTTCCACTCTGAAAGACTCAGCTATGCGCTAGTTTATGGGATTAGCTTCTCAGTCGATAACCTCTTGGGATGAAATGAGGTTTTCCTTTTTGGAGAATTACCAAAGTTACTGCAGGGTCAGTGATAGGAAAGAAGAATTGTTCAAGATAAGTAAAAATGAGAATGAAAGTTTAGAGGATTACCTAGATAGGTTTATCTTCTTATCTAAACATTGTGGTGGAGAAGTCATGAGTTTTGATATTTTGAAGACCCTATTCCTTAAAGGTCTCGACGACAACGCTCGGAGGAGCTTGGATTTAATGGGAAAAGGAGACGTGTCCCAACTAGGACTGGATGATATTATGGAACTGTCAGAATTTCTCTCAAACTCGAGGAGGAATCAGGAAGTCCACTCTCTTTAAAGGTTCTAATGGTAGGAAAACTTCATGAAGAGCTAGCCAACTTCAAGACCGACATCTTAGTTCAGTTAAACACCACTTTAGACGGCATATAGGCTAAAACACATAATCCTGAAACTTTGTCTATTTATTGCCCCAGGTGCCAAAACAAACATTTTCTAAGGGAATGTTCTTTGGAAAAAGTTGAAAAATTTGGCGTTTGTCAAGTGTGTGACAAAAATCACTCCACCGATTAGTGTGAAATTTTGCATGCCATCAAGAATTCCAAGAAAAGGACAACCCAAGTTGAGGAAGAAGTAAACGTTGTAAATCAAAGAATTGGAGGAAATTTTTCCTATGGTTGAAACTCAAACCCTAATTGGAGACCCTAGTCCAATTGAAACAATAATCAATGCGAAACACCCTGGCCATGGGAATCACCTCCAATACCCCCTAATTGGGGAATCTATCCTTGGGGACCACCTAAATGGGAAAATCAATCTTGGGGTAACCCTCAGTGGCTTAACCAGCCTCAACAGCAATGGCACCCTTAAAATCCCATTCCTCAATGGAATCAATCTCAGCATCAGTTTTACACTAGCCCCAAAAGGATGCCTACTCACCAACAAAATATTCTACCACCTCCCTAGAACACTCAACAAAATGAACAATTTAACCAACCACCGCTTTTGGTGCAACCAGTTCCGAACCCAAAGAACAATCCCCCAAATACTCTAGTATATTCTACCAAACAAGACAATATCACTCGACTTAACACCATACACTGTGGAAATCTACAATTGAGATCTAGAAAGACACTTTCGTAGCCGACTATTGAAGAAATCCTAGATGAACCTATCAAGAAGTCTATTGAGAAAACCACAATAATGCCCACATATGTAGAACAAATCCCAAACACTACGCAACATAAGCTTGACCCACCATCTTTAGTTGGAGCTTCCAAACTACCTCAGGAGGAGGGGGGTCAATCTCCAATTGAACTTCCAAAGGATCCCGCGCCTAAAGAAAAAATCAAAGCACCTTTTCCAGAGCATCTGAAACCAATTCCTGTGAAAGATTCTGTAGAAACAATCTCACCCACTGAAACTACATTGATACAAGAAATTAAACAATTGCAGATTGAAGTCCCTTTGCTAAAAACAATTAAGGAAATTCCTAAGTTAAACCAGCTGATTAAGTAGTTGTGTATCAAAACCCCAGGGAGAAAACAAAAATGAATCAACACCGTCCAAATAAATGGGTGCCTAGCTGACTTGTTGGCTGGGACGACCACTGCTCTAAAATATGATGATCTAGGTAGTCTGCTTATAATAGTAACAATCAATGAGGTAGCAATACATAATGCTTTGGTGGACCTTGGAGCAGCCATTAACATGATGAATGTTTATGTGATGGAAAATCTGGGACTTACTAATCTACGCCCCACAACTACAACCTTACAAATGGTGAATCAATCCATAGCTATTCCCAAAGGCATCATTGAAAATGTTCTTGTTAAAGTGGATGGATGGGAATACCCAGTAGATTTTTAGATAATTGAATCCCTTACACCCAAAGACAATTATCCAATAATTATGGGACGACCATGGCTGGCTACCGTTGCAGCCAAAATTAATTGCAGAGAGGGAGGAATGACCATCTCACATGGAACTAATAGCAAACATTTGTTTTTGTATCCTCCTGCCAAACCTGCCAAACACAATAAAGTATGGGTTGATGAACCGAAATGTCCCAACGGACAGGAAAATTTGGCTTCACTAGCCATGTTAGTCATTAAACAACATGGTGAAGAATTAGAGGATGAACTGGAAAATGATGTGGAAAGTCTTACTATGGATTCAAGCAGTGAGGAAATAACATACGTAGAAGAAATTCTAGGACACCCAATCAACATAGACCACACAGAATTTGATGATGCCAATTTCATAAGATTACCTTGTCCTTTGATGAACGCAGTTCCAAAAACTCACCATTTATTTGTAGATGTTGCTTGGATTTATAAAATTGTACCTCATAGTTGTCCTCTCAACACCCTGATAAGGCCCATGTACACAGTCACATCCAACCATCTGGGAGTTAAAACTGTTATTTTGTTGCTAGGAAAAACTTTGAACATTAATAGTTGGTTGACTGAGACAGAGGAACATAGATTGTTTGACACCCTAGTGATTAGATCTAAAGTGTTCGCTTGGGACTATACAGATATGAGAGGAATACATCTCACTATGTGTACTCATCATATCTATACTAAGGATTTTTGACTTGTTTTCCAACCACAACGAAGATTGAATCCTGCTCTGAAAGACATAGTTAAAACTAAGATTTAGAAACTCCTACAAGTAAGGTTTATCTACCCGATTTCTAGCAGCAAGTGGGTGTCACCCTTGGTTGTAGTTCCAAAGAAGAATGAGAAGTGGAGAGTGTGTGTAGACTATAGGGAGCTTAACAAAGCAACATGTAGAGATTATTTCCCCCTACCATTCGTGGACCAAGTGTTGGATAACTTGGCTGGGAGGAAATATTTTTCATTTTTGGACGGATTTAGTGGATACAACCAGATACAGGTAGCAACAAAAGACCAAGATAAGTCGACCTTCACCTACCCTTGGGGGACATTTACATATCGAGTTCTCCCCTTTTGGCTATGTAACGCTCCTGCAACGTTTCAAAGGACCATCTTGGCTATATTTGTTGAGTTGGTAAATGAGTGTGTGGAAGTTTATATGGATGGATTCACTATATACAATTCAACTTTCAATGAAACCCTCATGAATCTAGACAAGGTGTTAAAACGGTGTGAGGATTATCGTTTGTCCCTAAGCCATGAGAAATGTTTGATCATGGTGGAACAAGGAATAGTGTTGGGACATCATATTTTAGCTGAAGGGATTAAAGTTGATCCCAAGAAAATCAAAGTAATACAACTCAAGATTCCAAAAACCTAGACGGATGTTAGAATTTTCTTAGGGAATGCTGCATACTATCAAAGATTCATAGAAAACTTCAGTAAAATTACATCCCCTATGTTTCCCCTCCTTCAGAAGAATGTAGAGTTCATCTGGACACCTAAGTGTCAGTCATCATTTGAAATTATCAAGGGGAAACTCATTTATGCTCATGTCCTTTGAGGGCCTAATTAGAATCTTTTGTTCCATATTTATGTCGACACGTCTTATGATGCCATTGGAGCAGTTCTAGGGAAAGAAGATGAGAATGGGGGAAAATATTCCATATACTTCATCAACAAGAATTTGATGCCAACAGAAAAGAATTATATCACAACAAAGAAATAATTCTTGATTGTAGTTCATGCAATCAAGAAATTTTGACGTTATGTCATAGGATATAAATTTAAAGTGCATATAGATCACTCAGCCATTAAGTACCTCATGAACAAACCTATGGTAAATGCAAGGATAATTAGGTGGTTACTTCTCTAGGAATTCAATGTAACAATTGTTGACAAACCATGGAAGTCCAATGTAGTCACGAATTTCTTATCCCGGATTAAACATGATGGTGACTATGCTCCAGTACAACATGAGTTTACATATGAAAATCTATTCACCATCTCCATTAAAACCCCTTGGTTTGTAGACATTGCAAATTATTTGGCCATTGCAGAAGTACCACCTCACTTCTCATCAAAACAGAAAAAATGACTTGTTAGAGAAAGTGCCCCTTTCAAATGGATTAATGGGATCTTGTTTTGATGTGGACCCAATGTGGTTTTATGACAGTGTGTTAGGGTAGACGATACCTATAGTATCCTTAGATCCTATCATGATGGCCCTTTAGGAGGGCATTATTCTGCTAAGAGGACAACTCACAAGATCTTGGGAGTGAGATACTACTATCTGTTGGAATTGTGTGCCTCAATCCCATAGGCTGAAACCTTTTGTGAACAATTTTGGTGAGACTATGGAGATGTTTGGCCGACCTACTAGTTGATCTTGACTATCACTGTGACCTCCTGAATGTCTTGGCGATCGGCATCTGAAACCTTTGGTGTACCCTTGGACAGTCGGGATGATGTCTCAGCGACGGTAGAAAGTCTTACCGATATAAGCATGACCTTTGGTCTGTCTGGCTGATGTGGTAATCGGCATGACTTACTTCTATCGGTATGAAGTCCTGGTGACTGGGAGATGTCTGGCCGATAGGTTGGTGTCTAGCGGATGTCAGGGTGACTCTTGGTGAACAGTGGTCATCGGGGTAACTTGGAAGCCTCGATAAGAAGTCTTACCGATGTGTGAATGTCTTGCTGACAGCGGGAATACACTTGGAGTCTTCAGGGTAACACGGAGGCATCGCTATGAAGTTTTGGTGACAGGCGTTTGTCTCACCGATGGTGTGGGATGTGTTCGGCATGACTCCTGGCGAAAGGTGAGCTCAGGGTAACTTGAAGACTTCAATGTGAAGTCTCGGCGACAGGGAAATGTCTCACCGATAGCTAAGTCATCGGGGTAACGAAAGGGGTCTGCTATGACCTCTTGGCGATAGTGGTATGTCTGGCCGACAAAGCAACATGTGATCAGGTGTTTTCAGTGAGACTCCTAACGAATGGAGTCATCAGAGAAACACAAGGACTTTGGTATGAAGTCTCAGCGAAAGTCAAATGTCTGGCCGATAGTATGTCTTCGATATGACTTAAAGGCATCGATATGATGTCTTGGCGAAGTGTGATTGTCTCGCTGATAAGGTAGTCTGTTGTCGGTATGACTTGAGAGCTCGGTATGATCTCTAAGCGAAAGTTCAATATGTCTTGCCGACTGGGATGTTTTGGTATAACATGAAGAGCTCAATGTGAAGTCTTGGCGAACTGCGGTTGTCTTGCCGATGGAAAAGCTAACATCATTATGACCTTTGAACTTTGGTATGATGTCTCATCGAATGGTGATTGTCTCGCCGATGAGAATGCTGAGGTTGATGTGACTTGAAGTCTTCGGTGTGAGGTCTTGGTGACATGACGAAGTCTTAGCGATAGCTCTCTGGACTCGATGTAACCTCTTGCCGATAGTGAGGACTCTTGGCGATGAATGTGCAATCAGTCTTGTGGCATTGGGGAGACACGGTTAGTGTCTCACCGACATGCAACATAGGTTGAACGCCCTTGACCGAGTGAAGACTATCCTACGTGGTGCGATTTGGACCAATTAGGGAAAGCAGGATGTGAATAGTTTGCTGAACCATTTCTGTGTGGAAGTTGGAAAACAAAAGCACGAGGAAATGGAAACATCAAAGGATGCTAGGCTAGATGATTCAGTTGATCTGATCCGACAGTTGGAAAAGAATGACTTCATAGAGCCTCTTGTGAACGAATGCAAAGAGGTATGCATTAGACGTTCTGTTAAAAAGTGAGCTGAGTTGCTGATAAGCTAAGAAGCTGAAGAGCTGACAGCCAGAGAGAGAAAGATAGAGAGAGGACTGAGTGGCTGGTCGAAAGGCCAAAGCCATGAGGTCAAAGCAGAAGAGAGAAGTAGGTTTTGTTGCTAGAATCTCTCCGACCATGAACGCCATGATTGATCTCTCATGTTGAGTTTGCTACCATTGTTTCCGAATGAACAAGATGAATCTCTGAAGAGGCTATGAGCCTGAATTTGTATTGTAACCATTCTGTTGCTGAATAATACAATGGCTCGATCTTTGGAGTGTGGGGTTTTTTATCTGAAAGGATTTTCCCCACGTAAAATCTTTGTGTTCTGTATTCTGTAGTATTTTTCATTTGTGTTGTTGATTGTTGTTGAATTTACATGTGTTTCTCTCAGAAGGATTAATGTAGGAAATAACTGTGCCTGTTTCTGCTTTAGGACATAGTTGTACGTGTCTTTGAGGCAACCTATCGAAATGAAAGTTACCGAAGGCACTACTGTATGGAGTTTTCACTAGATGCGCTCCCAAATTTCCTTATACTATCCTTCAATGCATAAGGGTCCATCAATAAATCTGTTCGTTGATGTGATGAATGCTAAAGGGTAGGAAGACCAACTGCCTCTAACGAAATGCCTCTGCAGCCTCAGGTAGTCTTTGAACCATTTTAAAATTGGGGATTGGATTTTATCGGCCCAATAACCCTCCTTCACAAGGAAAAGAGTACATTCTTGATTACTTGACTAAGTGGGAAGAGGTGCAATCCCTACATATTGCTAGGGAGGAACAGGTAGCTGATTTCCTCTACGACAAAATTTTCCTCAAATTCAGAGCTCCAAGGACAATTGTCATAGACCAGGGCCCCTAGTTTATGTCTAAAGTTCTGTTGGCATTCATAAATCATTTCCAAGTAAGTCACAAGTCCTCACCCTACCACCCTCAAGCGAACAGACAAGTCAAAGTCACTAATAGGGAATTGGAAAATATTTTAACAAAAATGGTTTTATTAGGAAGAAAAGATTGGGCTAGGAAACTATCGGAGGCTATCTGGGCCTACAAGACCACTTGAAAATCAACTACTAGCTATGGTCCCTACGAGTTAGTCTTTGGGAAGAAGCCCCTCTTACCCATTGAATTTGAACTCCAAACCCTTGTAACAGCCATGGAGTTGGGCATGGATATTAAATGAGCCCAAATTGAGAGAGGTTTACAGCTTAGCGAATTGGACGAACTCCGTTTGGACGTCGTGCATCAAACTGAACTAGTCCAACAAAAATGTAAGGTCTGGCATGATAAACATATCAAAGAGAAAGAACTCCATACTGGGGATTGGGCATTATTGTTTGATTCCAGATATAAGGATCATCAAGGGAAACTCATAACACACTAGCTTGGACCATACTAAATTTTTGAACTATTTTCCAATGGTTCGGTCCAGCTAAAATCTATTGATGGTGATAGCCAAACTCTTCTAGTTAATGGGAACTGATAACGCATTTACCATAAGCTTGTTAATAAAGAAGAGTTTGCAAAAATGGTAGAAACATAGGGAGAAATCTAGTGCATTGACTCTATTGTGGCAAGGTCAATATAATTTTTCCAAAAAATAAATAAATTTGAAAATGTTTCTTCAATTTCCTCATCAACTTTGAACCATTTGGACTTGACTAAAAATTTTCTATATTTTGCAGGACTTCATCTTTTTGGCAAACACAATTACAATGCACCCTGCTATGATGCTCTGGAACTTGTTGTTGCAATGCTCCAGAACTTGTACAATAGACTTGTCCCACTCCTCATCTTGATCCTACATTTCTAACGCATCACTCAATGATGCTTCAAGAAGCCAAGGCCAAAATGTCACATCTTTCTTCCTTTTGGTGGCATCTTTTCAGCGATACTCCAAAATTCTTTTGTTTCTTCCTTCCGGCGACATCTCTCGGTGATGCTCCAAAATTTTCTCGGGTGCTCCAGAAATTCATTCGGATGCTCCAAAAATTTTGGTTGTTGCTCTAGTTGCATCTTTGGACGATGGTCTAGGAATTTTAGTTGTTGCTCCAGTTGCATCTTTCGACGATGCTCCAAAAATTTTGGTTGCTGCTCCGGTTGCATCTTTTAACGATGCTCCAAAAATTTTGGTTGTTGTTCTGGTTGCATCTTTCGACGATGCTCCAAAAATTTTGGTTGTTGCTCCAACTGCATCTTTCGATGATGCTCCAAAAATTTTGGTTGCTGCTCTAGCTACATCTTTCGACAATGCTCCAGAAATTTTGGTTGATGCTTCGGTTGCATTTTTTGACGATTCTTCAGAAATTTTGGTTACTGATCTAGCTACATCTTTCGACAATGCTCCAGAAATTTTGGTTATTTTCCAAGCTACATCTTTCAACGATGCTCTAGAATCTTTAATCTTGTTGTTGTGTTCTAAGACATCTCTCCACGATGTTCTGGAACTTTCTTTTCCTTTATTCCGACTGCATTTTTCGCCAATGCCCCAAAAATTTTTAAGCTTTTCCTTTTCAATATTTTTATTTTTCCTAAGTTCTATGCATGCCCCTCATTTGATTTTCTACCACCTCAAGATCTGCTCCCTAATAATCATTATGTCACATCATAATAAATCTTCCCATAATAAATAAAATTATTATGACACCCCCTTTTGTCATAATAATTTTTCATTTCCATTTCAACTATTTCATCCATGTCATTATTATCTGCCACCACCTTCACTCAATCATAATAACTATCCAATTATGCTAGCACAGGTAAGTGATGTTCGATCTAGTGACAATACGTAAGGTGTGTGCGAATTTATTTATTTAAAGATTTACTTATTTTGAATAAAGGATAATTAATTAGCATGAACCATTCCCTTTTATAATTTTGAAACTTAAGCCATCGCACGATTACTGAAAGTATGGAAATGGTTACATAATTCCCCATGAAAACTCACCATAATTACTTAGTAAGGTGACAAGAAAGGTGATTAATTCCTCCTCCATTGGCTATATCGACATAGAGTTCTTTTTGTCTGTAATTCAACAAGAAATGTATTGAAGAGTTCCACAAAATTTCCTAGAGTGGCAAGAAAAGAAATGAAGAAGAATGGGAGGAGCCAAGAAAAAGTCTGAACCAACTTCTGCAACTCAATTGTTGGCATTGGGCAATATTGTGGCTTTATTTCAGAAAGCCGGGTGGTTGGAATTCATGAAACAGTTTGAAGGGTATACAGAGCAGTTCGTAAAAGAATTTATCAAAAAATTTGTAGATGGACAGACTTCGATGCATGGCAAGCGATTCTAGGTAAGTACAAAAACCATTGCTCCTCTTTTTGGTCTCGAGAATAAATGAATTGATTTGAATGAAAATGCAAATGTTACCTATCAAAGGCTGATAGAATTATTTCATAGGTAAGGGGAACCACAACCCGTAATTACCATTAGTACCAAGGGACAAAACAAAGGTTTCCATAGAATGTCTCTTCCAGAACCCTGGAGAACTGTTGTAGCCTAGATAATCAAATATTTCACCTGTGAGGGACAAATAACTATAGTAGTGGGACCTCCTTTTCGCTTGTTAATTTATTTGTGCCACAACATTGAGGACCCTTCTCTTGGAGGTTAGAGGCTACGAAGGAACGGAAAGCTCCTGCTCAACCATGGGAACATCCACTACAATCGTCTTCGGTGAAGGAATGAATTCTTGGATGGGAGCAAGAGAAGAAGGTCGAGGAATAGCGGGGGGAGTCAGCTCAAGAGCCTTGACAGCAAGCCTCTCCTACTCACTGCCTTGGGAGCAGGAGCAGTAGGAGGCCGCAGAGGTCAAGACAAAGAGGACTCTCCATAGGAGGCCTTCTTCTTGTTATACCAAACAGGTCTAGGCTCCATGGACAGAATAGGAAGTTTGAATGTAGGACGCTTAGGCTTTTGCCAAGTGGTAACCATAGGATTCTCCCGCAAGCGTAGAGAAGATTCGGATGGTACCATAGCAGAGCTAGAAGAAGTGTCAGACTGACCAGCGGAAGAGGAAGGAGGAACTTTGGACCACTTCTCTTCTTCCTTCCTCCATGCCTTAGTGGCATCCTTGTCAGCTTTTAAGCAAGCCCTGTGTGAAACAACATAAGGCAATGAGGGGTATCTCACTTTCAGCCTTAGGCACCATTTCTTATAGTTCTAATACGTTCGTTGCAAAAGGTCCATCCTAGGTGGAAGAATACCAATGGGCACAGGCCAAGAGTAGTCCAAGGAGTAGCCACCACAAGCAATTGGTGGTTTATAACTAGTATTGTGAATTACATGCACGGAACCCTCGTGGATAAATTTTAAACATTTATGCACAACCGAGGGCACCGCGTTCATAGCTGCCAACCAAGGGATATCGAAATTCACCCTAAAGAGCTTAGACCCAGGGATAATGTCAAACAGGAGTTTCATAGATTTAGGTCCAACCAAGATCGACAAGACAATATTACCCAAAGGGGGCATGAAAAGCTCATCATGTGTGCAGATGGTACTCATAGGTACATCATACCCATCTTTATGTAAGAAGTTAATCAGCATAATCTCCTCAGTTATTATGTTTACTTGTGACTTAGGATCAATGAGAACACCCGCTATGATGTTTCCATTGATCCGTGCAGGGATACAGAGAGGAGATGATTCCTTGTTAAAACCCATCAGTAGGTCCTGTGAAGTGAAGGTTATACCAGTACCACTATCCATAGGTTGTGTAGAGGGGATAGGTTGATGCAGGAAGGAGGCCATTACGCACACTAGATGATGCTTTCACAAAGTCCCTAAAGGATAAGACGATGACCCAATTAAGGTTTCTTCATGCAACACCTTCAGAACCTTCCAACTACACCTATTACCTGGGTCATAGGTTGGGTTGTAAGGCGACAACCTCACAACACTTGCACCTACAACACGCCTAGAGTACAAGGAAAGGAACTATCAGTATCACAAAATGGAACCAAAATGGTTCATGTCAGGTTCACCAAAAATGTAAGAGAGGGGGACCAACCATGTTCAAGGACCCAGGTCACGGAGGGCCAAGAGTAGACGGTTGCCCTAACTTACCTCAACTTAATGTAGAGTTAGGAAATGTGGGATGAGAATAATGAGGACTATAAGGTCCTTCAATTACTCTATAGACCTAAAATACAGAACGAGGCCAGGCGAGCCAATTTTTGGGTCAATTGGTTGAAGAGGGAATTACAAATCGACTACTAATGAGAAGTGTGATGCCTCTGTAAGTTCAGCCGCAAGAATCTGCTAGGGACGTAAGCACGCCATGTGGATGTCTACGTGTTGCACGAGTGTCCCCAACAAAAATTCCCCCATCGACGCTCAAAACAGGTGCCAAATGGAATTAAAGCAATGGGCTTAGGTGTAGTTATGCCTCTGAACTTGGTTTTCTAAAGTGGAGAAGGGAAAAAGGAGAATTTGCATAAGGGGTGCAAATTCACTCTTATACAACGTCAAATTTCAAGCATCAAGATCACATCATCAATCAAGCCACTTCATGTAAGATCAAGACCTTGGAGAGATCTACTAAATTGCAGTCCTTCAAGGGTTTCAAATCAAGGGTTTGGTGATTTGCAACATAGCATTTTCTCATTCATCATTCCTTCATGCTTCATTGTTTCAATTCAAGGTTTAATTACCAAAATGGGGTTTGACCAAGGAAAACCCCCATTCACCAAAAATAAGCAATTTTCCCTCTTGTGTGTGTTTTATAGATCTTAGGTTGAAGAAGGATTGAAGATCTATCAAAGTGAAAAATTGGAAAGGTTGTCAAAGTTGTCATCAAGCCACAAAAACTCACCTACAAGATTTATTTATAAAATTTTGATTATGAAATCTAGAGAATTCAAGAGTGCAAACATAGGAACAGAGGACCTAGAAATTGATTTCAGAAAGCCCTACAAAGACCCATTCACCCTTAGGAAAATGAGTCCCAAAGGACACTCATCAATAGTATTTTGATAATAGGTGCAAAAATATTAAACAATCTTGAATTTTTCTAGAAGTAGCAGGTTCTGTTAGATTAAGGTTTAATCTTCTGATTACATGTACATTGCATTGCATTTTTGAGTTTATTTACTATTTTTAGTTTTTTTCCTAGAAGTGTGTCTTCAACAGATCTACTCCATCCTAGATCAAAAGAAAAAAAAAGATCTCCTTCAAGGTTGACTCACCTAAGGGATGGTATTCAACCTTGGCTTAAGGGATCTCTTTTTCCTAATGAGATAGTGAGAAATAGGTGCATTATAACCCATTTTCCCTTTCTATTTATAGTAGAATTAGTGAACCCCCTTTCCATTTTCTCACACCTATTTTTCTTCATTTCAATTTGGTGTGTGATTTGACAAGCTCTTATTTGACATACAACCCTAGATCTAAAAATATAATTTATCACAAAGACGAAAATAGAAAGTTACAAAATAACTTCAAATCTAAGATTGAGGCATACAGAGGAACTTGTGATGAATATTTAAGCTTGAATTAGTTGTTCGATGGAACTCTATACCTTAGATTGGACTCCTTTTCTAGATCTAAAAGTTTTCAGATGCGGATTAAGTTCTACACTCTATTTTTTTTTCCTGATACTGTTTCTTGTTGAAATGTCTAGATCTAAATTGTACACATGAAAATAGGGGAAAGGTTATGTTGTATAAGGAATTTCCTAAGTCAAACCAAATATTAGGATTTCTACCTCCACTTATAGCAATTGATGATGATCAAGAGGGCATGTTGTAGGCTGGGTAGAGGCCAAAACAACAATAATTGATTAAAATTGATAAATAACAAATGATAATGTTATCTTGATGTGAAAACCCTTAATGAAGAGATGCCACACACAATTTTATTGATGGATTCTTTGATTAATTGATAGACTTGTAAAAGGTTAGTTCATATACACAATAGGCTGCTTAATCTAGCACGTACAGGATAACTCAATACTTCTACATAATTTCCTTCTAATTGATCTCCCTCTCTAAAAGTTCCCTTCTAATGTTCAAAATGAGAGGAAAACATGTTTATATATACATTTTAATTAATCCTTTTGGGTAGGGGTCGATCTGGGGTCATTTTCCAATCATAAAAATCTACCAATCAAAATTTCAAACATTTAAAAATATATTTTTTGGTCTAAGGCACCCTACACTAGTGATCAGTGTTTTTTGGTCTGAATTTATAGGGATGACAGGGATTTAAATGTATTTTATTAATTTGGCCCCTAAATTGATAAACTATTATTATAATTAAATATATAAATGAAATATGGTGTCAAGGTAGTGTGAAATTGTCAAGGGTGACAATTTTGACACTACAAGATAATATATAGATAATATGATAATGAAAATATATAATAATAAATCTTGAGTAGATATTATTGATGTTGTGGTCTTATGTTTAAAAATAGTTTTTTTTATAGGTTCAAAATTCAATAAATAAAGTGAATAATACTAATATTGTATTATATTGCATATCTGTGTGTAAATTTTGGGTACATAATTAATTGAAGAATATAATTATGATTATTCTATAACATTTTATATACATAGGTATATATGATTAATTATACAACGTAGTTTAACAAACATCTGTTAAAAAATATGTTATTTTAAATCAAATTAATAAACATTAATTCAAGATATTATGAAAATTTTGCAAATACAATTTTAATTATTTAATTTTGTGTTAGTTAATTGAAATATGAACAAATTGATTTTATAATTATTTTATTCTAATAAGTACTAAAAATCTACTTTTCACATATTTAAGTAAGATACAAACATTTTAGTTAAACAATCTTAAAAAAATTCAATTAAACAATCTTAAACTAGATATCATTTACAATTATTTGTCACCTAAATTTTAAGAGATTTAAAGAATATGAAGACAAAGTTTGGAATTTTGATGTCCTTTTGTTTTATCTACATGTCACATTTCAAACAAAAGAACTAAAATATTTCAATGTTCACATATTACAATATCTTATATCTTAGTAAAGGACCTAAAAATTTTAGTACATATCACATATCTTAATAAAAGAGCTAAAATATTTCAATGTTCACATATCACAATATCATGTCTTATTAAATGAGCTAAACTTTTCAATACTCGCATATCACATATCTTAGTAAAGGAGTTAGAATATTTTCATAATTAATAACAAAGTACAAGTCACAAAGTAAAGTTAAAAAATCTTTTTATTAAACCATTTAACTAATTTCTTGACATATAATTCTAGGACGCTTATGCATGGCATGTTAATTCCATCACCATTTTCTTCATTAATTTATTTGTAGTAAGCATTTATAATTTAATCTTAGATTGTTAATTAGCTAAGTTTCTATTAATCATGTAGTTTCTATATTGAACAATCTCAATTCACACAAAAATACTACTAAATATCAAATTCAAATCAGATTTAATGTCAATATCAATGATATTATGAGTACATTAAAAACGTCCGTCTAAAAACATACAAAATTGAATCCAAAAACTTTCAAACTATTATCTTCATGAATTGTGAAAAAATTATGCTGCACTGTTCATTGATTCAGCCAAGTTACGGGCTGTAAAAATCCAATAAAAAATTGAATGACATAGGTACCCAAATAAATATTCTCGAGCTATGATGAAACTACGAGAGCCTTATTCCAAAGCAAAAGAAAAAAACACACGCAGAGCAGAAGCTCCTTCTTACAAGTTTAGAAATAAACCCTACACGTCTGCCTGTGAAAGGGCCCTGGGATGAAATTGATCACCACTTTAACACACTTGACGGTCATTTTGTAATGCTTGGTCGACCACCGCCCCAACTTGAATTTCGTCTTGGCTACCATCTTGAGGTCGAACCCAATCTTCCCCGAGTCATTATCCGACTTCAGTGCCTCCGACGTCTGCGGGTCGAGGCGCAGGGAGTGAGCTTGGGCCTTTGGTTGAATCACAGTCGTAACCTTTTCGCCCTGGACAAACTTGGGTGCCGACCCAAAAGCAATCCTATCGGAGCTGTAGATCACCTCGACGCTGAAATTGCCGTAGTAAATGATCACCTTTTCGTTGGAATTCCTGAACGATACGTTGAAGTTCATGGTGGCGTCCAGGGAGTCATTGGAGACATGGAAGTATGAAATGGCGGCGTAGTCTAAAACCACGCGGGGCTTGTGAGGTCGAACGGATATCCATGCAACGAAAATCACCACAGCCACCACGAAAAGAAAGGAAATGACAAATGCGCAGAAATATCTCACAAGTCGATCGCTGCAGCGAATACGGCGCCGCGAAGGGCGTTCGATGAGGCCGCTGTTGTTGCCGCGCAAATAGATTGAGCCGCTCAGTTGCTTGCTGTCGTTCTCTGTGTCGCTGGTGGGCCGATGATGATCTGCCATTGTTAGACCTTGCTGTTCTTATCAAATCACAGAAGACAATAAGAAATGGATTCTTATCAAATCACAGTAGACAATAAGAAGTCTTTCTTGGTTGTTAACTTGTGGGTTTGTTGTTCTTGTATGTATAGAGCCCTCAGATTTGGTTCTCTGTGGATTGGATGAGAATTAGAATTGGCTGCGTAGGTGTAAAGTTATAAAGGAGTTATTATGCTTTGTTTGCCTCAAGGTTGGACGTAACGCATCCAGAAGCTCAGAGAACTTATTCAAAGTAAAAATGGAGGCCAAAAGGTAGACCCATTTGGAGGCACAATGGCTTGATGATACCAAAATTGAGGACTAAGCCATTTTGTTAATATGACGGCTTTTCTTAATGAATACTTTATTCAAAGCGTATGCAGGAGAGTATCCTTTTGTGTCCAACTTGTCTGGGGCATTCATGAGCTTCCTTTACTGGTTTACCAAAAGTTTTTCATCATAGTAAAGGAAATAGCTAGGGGCAGTAAAATCTGGGTACACCAGCCATCTGTAGAATTAGCGAATCTCAATCACCTTTTATGATGTTTAAGGAGTGCTATGTTTACTAATGAAGGAATGAAATCCAATTTGTCTTTTGTTTAGAGATGTTTCTGTTTCTATCCAGTCAGATTGCCCATCCAAAAGCACATTATTTTTTACGTACAGTGCATTTGTTTTTTTTATATGGATATGGATATGGATTTTTTATAGTCCAGCATATGGGCGATGTGTTTTTTGGTTAAGAGATGATTTATAGTAGATGGGACTATTTTATGTAGGAGACATCTGAGTGTGCATCTGAGTGTGCTACAAACAAGGCGTACATATCTTACCGCCTGCAAGATTTGAGCTTGTGATCTCTCTTTCAAGAATACAAATTCTCCACCATGAGATCAACTCAAAAGTACTATAAGATCAATTCAAAAAAACTAGACCAACTCAAAAATACTAATAATAAAAGTTAAATTTTTAAAATATTAAAATGTTCAAATTTTAAAAAAACAACTGATCCCATCGAAACAAATATCTACAAAATCACATCTACACAATGACAGACCCCAATCTAACTATCTACACACCCTTAAAACGGACATGTACTTAGAAACCTGTTAACAATAATAATAGTTTAATTTTTTCATGTTACAATAAAATTTAAACTAAAATTGTTCATAAACTATGAAATTCCAAACCTGGGCCAACCTATATATATCATAGTACTCTCGCTCAAGAGAGCATGCAAATAAGTAGGGCCACTGAAATCTGGGCACACTGGTGCTCTTATTGTCCTGTAACCACGGTATGGTTGGCCATGATTCTTTAAAAGCTTTCTTTTATTTAAGTTACTTTTATTGGGAGGGTAAAGTTTGATGGGTGTACCGGTGATTGATTTTATTTTTTACTGTTAAGGATGTAGAAGTATTTATTTATTTATTAAAGATTGTTTATTCTACTAAATTTTTTTAAGATTTTAATATATTTTTATTTTTATAATAATATGTGTGTGAAAAGAGATTTTTTAATTTAAAATTTAAAATTTTAATATTTTTGAAAAAGTATTTTGATGTTCAAGGATGGTATATTTACTAGTGAAGGAAATGTTATTTTTAATTAAAATAAATTATATATTTATTTAATCAATTGTCATTATTTTGCATAAGGTTTTTCTTAGTTAGTATATGTTAAATAGGGTCCACATCAATCTTTTCTAATATCTACATACTTTTCATTCAAGGTTAGTTAGTCTTTTCCATGTAGTTACTTTCCTATAACTTCATAGTTAATATTTTGAATATCATAATAAACAATCGACTAAAAAATCACATTTGACTATTATGTAATAAATTTTAAGTTTTATTAATTATGAATAAACCATCAATTATGTATTTAGGGATATGATATTATGATGCATATAAGTGGATAGAGTTGCCAACGTGTGGCTAGCATAGCTTAAATTAGTTATATTGGGTCATGTGAACAACTCAAATGTAATTAATTATATTACTAATGAGAAGGCTTACATTAGATTTTTTATTTACCCCTCCATTACGTTAATAGAAGGATATCTATATAAAGAAGGAAAATATAATTGATAGGACATGTGAGGGGTATGATGTTGCATTTAGCATCTCTTGGAGAGAGTGTAGAGTGCTTTCTTCCATAAGGAGTATTTTATGGTGTTATCCTACCTCAAGGATTTATTCTATTTGTATATATGTTGGATATTAATTCATTTACCCATAAACATCTCTTTTGTGGTGTGTGATCTATCTTCTATATTTTTTTATTTCTATTATTATAAGAATGGATCTTATCAAATTGTATCACAGCTACAATTCACACAAGGTGAAGATAAAACCCTTATTTTAAAGTTTTACCTATATCTTCTAAATGACAATGAAATTTTCTATAATTTTTTTATTAGAGTTGGAGGTATAAATAAGGAAGCTATAGTCCAAGATTTGGCTATTGACCATCCATATTGAGTGAGTTGTTGAAATTTTATATTTTTTTATAAATTCACTCTGTAGACTATGAATTGGAGAATTTCTCTTGTTTTCTTTGAAGTTTATGTAAAAATCCCATCAAAACTCATTAGGGATTTATTAATTTCTTGCTTAGATTTGAGGTTGACTACATCATGAATCAAATGGGTCAATTTTTTGTTAATGATATGTGGTAGAAAGTTTTTCTAATGAAAGAATTTTTTTCTTAATACATTAATTTAATGGATGTCTTTAGTGGAAGTGGTATGCATTAAATGGAAGCTCAATTTCTAAAGAATTTATGGTAAATATATTTTATGGATTTCATTTATTGGTGTATACTTGAAAGTTGAAGCTTAAATATTGTATGGTCAATCACATATGTACAATTGTTCTTTTAATAAGTTAGAACAAACATTTTTGGATAGATGGGTTCCAAAAGAAATAAGAGTGATGTAGATGGGGATGACAAGGAAAAAGAATTGGAAAGTAGGGGTGATCATAATCAAGAAGAAGAATAAGAACAAGAACATAAATGCAAACAACAATAAAAAGAAGAAGAAGAAAAAGGAGGAGAACAAGAAGGAGAATACAAAGAATGAGGAGAATGAGAAAGGAGAAGAGGAGGAAGAAGAACAATAACATGATAACAACAAGAATATGATAATCAATAAGAAGAATAAGAACAAGAAAATGAATATGAAGACCATGAAAAGGAAGAGAAACAAGAAAAAAAAGAAGAAAGACAATAAATAATAGTAAAAGGAGCAAAAGAAAGAATAGACAGAAGACAAAAACAATGATATAAATTTATACATTTTAACTTCAAAGAAAAAAAGTTTAATCCTTCAATTTATATCAAGAAAAATAAAAGATTATTATTTTTATATACTATACCAAATAAATGCAAGCAAAGCACATTAAAGAATATCCAAATTTTTTAAAGATTTAAAGCTCTCCATAGACCCAAGAAATGAACGTCAAAAGAAAGACCTATTTGAAGGCAGAATGGCTTTATGATACCAAAATTAAGAACTAAGTCATTTTCTTAATATGACACCTTTTCTTTATTGAAAACTTTATTCAAAGCGTACGCAAGAGAGTAAAGAGTATGGTATCACAGTGTTGTTTCTTTATCCTATCAAATCCAACTTGTGCGGATCATTCATGACCTCCGTTTACTGGTTTTGGGTACTAGGCAAAGGTTTTTATCACGGTAAAGGAAATAACTAGGGGCAGTAAAATCTGGGCAGACCGGCCATCTTGGGAATGAGCCAATCTCAATCACCTTTTGAGATGTTTTTAAGGATGCCATATTTATTAATGAAGAGAAATCCAAATTATCTTTTGTTTAAATTGAATATGTTTTAATTTTGAGTTAGTCATATGGTGGAAAACGTGTTTTCTTGAAAGAGAGGTCACAAGTTAAAATCCTAAAGGAGGTATGGTATTCACACTTCGTATTGTGAAGCACAAGTTAGGTGCCTCCTCTATACCGGAAGTATCCGATAGTCCCATATACTTCAAGTCATCTGTAAACCCAAAAACAGATCGTCAATATCGTAAACTATAAAAACTTTTCTTTCCTTTTTATTCAGAATCCGATAGTCCCATATACTTCAAATCATCTGTAAACCCAAAACAGATCATCAATATCGTAAACTATAAAAACTTTTCTTTCCTTTTTATTCAGTCAAATTACTGCTTGAATGACCTATTGACATTATTCCATGTAAAACCACATTCTCTGTGACGTACAGTGCATTTGAACAAATCTAAATATATATTTCTTCTCTTTAAATTGTATCGTGCTTGTTAACAATAATAATAATTTAGCTACTGCAATTTTAAAAATTTAAACTATTGCTTAAAATTGTTCATAAACTATTAAATTTCAGGCCTGGGCCATCTTGTCCAGCAGCCACTGTATGGTTTGCCATGATTCTTTAAAACCTTTCTTTTATTTTAGTTTTTTTTGCCGGTTGGTAAAGTTCGATGGGTGTACGAATGATTGATTTATTTATTTTTTTAGTGTTAAGGATTTAAGGATTTAGAATTTTATTTTATTAAAGGGTGTTAATTCTATTAAACTTATTTAAGATTTAAATATATATTTTTTTATTATAATATTTATATATGAAAAGTGATTTTTTAATTTCAATTTTCAAATTAAAACAGTTTTTCAAATAAGTATTATGATATTTAAAGATGGCATATTTATTAGTAAAGGAAATGAAGCTATGATTTTTTTGTGTTAAATTACAATTTTATTTCTATTTAACTAATTGTTATTATTATTATTTTGTATATTATTTGTTTTAAGTGGGTTATGTTAAAGTAGGGGTCCACATCAATATCTTCTAATATCTATATATTTGTCATTTGAGACTAGTTTACTTTTTATAATGGATCATTGTGTTTAAGACTACCATTAATAACATATGCAAAAAAGCCACTCATGGTTAGTGTTTTAAATATCATAATAGACAACTGACTAATTGTCACATTTCACTATTATGTAATAAACTTTAACTATATTGCCCGTTAAGGGGCTAGGTTGGGTTGATCCAATGAGAAATGAGGCTACAGAAGCAAAATGGGAAAAATTGGAAGTAGGATGGTGGAAAGTGAATTTTGATGGAGCTGCAAAAGGAAATCCGGGTCCGTCGAGGGTTGGATGCATAATCAAGCACTGGAATGGTAACGTCATAGCCTATGGAGCAATAAGGCTAAGGGATGGAATGAATAATGTGGCAGAAACATCAGCTGCCTTAATGGCAATCAAATTAGCGAGGTTGATGGGAGTTTCCAAGGCTCATCTAGAAGGTGATTCACTCTTAACAATTCAAGCAATAGTTAAAGGAAATATTAATGCATGGCATTTACAAGGGGTGGTAAGGAGGATAGAGGAGGAGTTAGAACATTTTGAAGCTTTCAAGGTGAGCCATGTACGGCGGATGGGAAATGTGGAGACGGATACGCTCTCGAAATGGGCGCTTTCTCTACAGGTTGTAGACGTTGTAAGATATGAAGACTTAAGAGCAATAAATGAGAAAGATCTGGAGGAGGAATTACAAGCGTACGAAGGTAGATTTCTGGAAGGACTAAGATGCAGAGGAAAACCAAAGCAATGAGGAATCAGGGAATTGGAGATGATGGCAGCGTTGTTGTACAAATGAAATTAATTGTTTAGGTTGGCGAAGTAAGAAAAGGTTTAATCGCACCATCTTCGAAGTTTTTTAAGGAAGGCGGTGGCTATTTTGGGAGGTCAAGTTGCGTGGTGATGTGATGAGTAGTTGGTTGGAATTACGACAATGGAGGCAAGTTTCCTACTGTCAACTCACAAAAAAAATAGACCCTTTCAAAGGGAAGGCCTCCATGAAGAGGCTATGTGGGCTCTTCCTGTTTAAGGAAAAAGAAGCAACGCAAGTTGTTAAATTAATGCTCAGGGAGGGATTTGAGAAATTGACACACAGATACCAAATGAACTTGGATATTTACTCACTGGTAGGACTAGACATACGAGAGCCAGTGAATGAAGTGAAGAGAGTAATGAAAGCTTTGGTGCCAAAGGAATTTTTGGGTGGTATGGAAATAATTCTGCAATGAGCGATACCCGGTGTTGGGCTGGTAAAGGAGGAGGGTCGGGATGGAGGTGGCTCAGAAATGATGAATTTAAACCATATGTTTATAAGATAGCAAGAGGGGCGCACAAAAGATCGTTGGAGGGAGGATGCGGCATGAGGTTGGCAAGAGTTAAAAATTTGTGCTGAGCTAGTGGAATTAGAAAAAACATTGGCAGATCTAAAGGTGATTGTGAGAGAAGAATTGCAGGAATGCAGAGGCTTATGTCCACAGAAGAAGGCCAAGCTGTTCAGTGAAATCGTGTTGTTGGATTCGGGCAAACCTTCAGAAAAAATTGTGTAATTTGTCTCCCTACAATGGGTTTTTTGCTTATTTTGGGTGGTTAGTTAGGGTAGTGGCTATCGGGTGTGGTAGTGTTCGAACAGTAGATGTTTTTTGGAGTGTTGGTTTAGGTGTAGGAGGGTAGGGTTTTGTAATTTTTTGGTTGTATGAGAATGCAAGAAAATTGGTGATAATTGTTCTGATACTTGGTGCATGGGTTTGATTTACTATTGTAAATGTAACTTTGTTTCTGATTTCAATAAAATAAAAACTTATTATCAACCAAAAAAAAAAACTTTAACTATATTAATTATGAATAAACCATCTATTGTGTACCTAGGAATATGATAATGTAATGTATATAAGTGGATAGAGATGTTCATGTGTAGCACACATCCTTTAAGTTAGTTATAGTGGTTCAGGTAGACAACTTAAGTGTAATTAATTATATTAAGTAATGAGTAGGCCTACATTGGGTGTTTGGTTTACCCCTCCATTACATTATTAGAAGGAGGTCTATATAAAGAAGTTGAATAACATTGTAAGGATGTGATGAGTATGATGTATTTTTGACCTCTTAGAGGTATAATATAGAGTGACTTCTTTCACAAGGAGTGTTATGGTGTTACCTCAAATATTTATTATATTTTATATATATTGGACATTAAGTCACCTTGGCTCACAAAAATCACATGTGTGGTGTGTGATCTATCTTATAAATTATCTTGCTACTGTTATTATATGTATGGATATTATCAAGTGGTATCAAAGAAATTATTTAGGAAAAGGTGACAATGAAACCCTAATCTTTAAAGATTTTCCTATATCTTCAAAATGACTATGATTTTTTTTGGAGGGTCAAGAAATGAATCTATAGTCCAAGTTTTATCTTTTGTTCATCAATATTGAGTGAGTTATTGCAATTTTACATTTTTCTATTATTCACTCACTACGCCACAAGTCATAGTTTTTTTTTACATTTATGTAGAGGAAGAAGGACTAGAAGTTGGAAGAAAAGAAGGAGAAGGATAATAAGGAAGAGGAGGAGGGGGGGAGCAAGAGGAGCTAGAGGAGGAGGAGTAATCACTTGTGTTTACTCAAGGATAGTTTTCATATGCATAACAAAAATAAAAAAAGCTAATCACTTGTGTCAAGGATAGTTTTTATATGCATAACAAAAATAAATAAATCTAATCACTTGTGCTACTCAAGGATAGTTTTCATATACACTCCTCTTGCACTTTTTGTGATCTTGAGAATTTTTATATGCAATCCTCTTGCACTTTATGTGATCTTGATAGTTAAAGTTACTATTCTTTTCATTTTTGCTTTTAAAGTCAAAGTTTATGTTCTAGTGAGCTATATGAATTCCTTAAAAAATATTTCATTCTAGGATAATTTTGATTCCCCATATAGGTTTACAATGAAGGACATAAAGGGTTTCCATCTCAATCCATAGAATTAGACAACACCCTTTGTTATCATGGCCATGGGTGCATGTACCTTCAACTGTATGAGGAGGAGGAGGAGGAAAAAATAAAATAAAGCTAATCGCTTGTGTTACTCAGGGATAGTTTTCATATGTATAAAAAAATAAAAATAAAGCTAATTGCTTGTGTTACTCAAGGATAGTTTTCATATGCACTCCTCTTGCACTTTCTATGATCTTGAGCATTTTTCATATGCACTCCTCTTGCACTTTATGTGATCTTGAGAATTAAATTTACTATTCTTTTCGTTTTTAATTTTAAAGTCAAAGCTTATGTTTTAGTGAGCTATATGAATTCCTTAAAAGTTATTTCATTCTAGGCTAAGTTTGATTCCCCATATAGGTTTACAATGAAGGAGATAAAGGTTTTCCATCTCAATCCATAGAATTAGACAACACCCTTTGTTATCATGTCATGGGTGCATGTACCTTCAAGTGTATCAAGTGCTTATTTGACCCTTATTTATGCCTAGATTAAGAGACTAGTAGCAATTTTTAACATGTGATGAAAAAATAAGAATTTAGCCCCAAAAATATACTCATTATGTGTCTAAAAATAAAAATTGTGGGATATGACTATAATCTTAAACCTTTATAACTTCAATGGTCTAATAAATTGGGCTAAGACCATTTATGACCAAATTCAATATATTGGTGGGCTCACAAGTCAAACACAACCAACTAAATAGTATAAAAAAAATTATTTAACTTTGTGTGAGACCAATGTAATGTAAAAATAAAGGAAAGATTAAAAAATCATTCTCCACAATTAGATTTCAAGGAAATTTTAATATAGAATACAATGAAGAGTATCCTTTTGGGAGTCCAAGAATCCTCATGTATGCAAATTCCTTATCATGTTGAGGGGTCCTCTCAAAATTTGCATGGAAGCAAAGATGATAGTGATAGAAATAGTGACATTCATTCAAATGAAAGTGAATATTCTCATGGTCATCATGATTTTCTTAATTCTAAACAAGGACACACCCTAATATACTAATGCATATAGCACAAGAAGGATGAAATACTAAAGTTCTTCATCAATGGGTAGCCAATATTTTTTTAAGTAGTAGAGGAATATGGTGAGATTGAGAGGTATAGTCTTTCTATAACTTTTGAATTCTTCTATTGGTCTATGATACCTTCTAGGTGGAATTCTCTCATATTGTCTAATTCTCTTACTTTGGGTAATTTATCAGAGTCGATATTTTGAAATATCATTGTATTATTGTTGAGTTATTTCTTTTATCTAGCATTACACACATGCATCTAATTTTTTTATCATTTCTTTCTTTTATCATAATCTTAATTGGTTGTCCATGAGTGTAGAAATATCAAAATGAAGGTTTAACTAAGACAAGCCCCTTAACACAACCACCCCAAATATTTTTCTTCTCTATTTATATGCAATTCTTTAGATTTTTCTTTTCTTTGGATTGAATTTGTGATATTTGTCCTTGCTCTAGTATTTTTTTTTAATCTTTTGGATGTAAATATGTGTTCACTACTTTTATCAAATTTGTGTGTAAAATTTATAACACATTATATTATTAAATCCCTTTGGAATATGTGTAGAAGTGATATTTTCTTTCTTCTATAGTTTTCTATTTTTGTCTATATAGGATGACAATGTGTTGCATTGTAGTCTACATGTGGTATTGGTGTCCATGATAGTGAGATCATATAAGTCACAAAAAAATATTTACAACTTTTACTTTCTATTTCTAATATCATTGATCAATTTATAATTTTTTTTTATAGAAATTGATATTCTTATCATTTTGTTATAATTGGAAAATAATATTAAAATTATTTAATTTAGTTTCATTTTCTAGATTGTAATCTAATTTTATAAAAAATACATATTGTTAAGTAACACCTAATTCATTTAAATGTAGCAAAAAATTTAGTTCTCAAAGAAAACACTTTTCTTTCATACAACTCAATTATATATCTTATATTTTGGTGAACATGATGTTCTTAGCAATTTTCTTTTAATTTTGTAAACAAAAATATATTTTAAAAAACTCAAACTCATTTACTTCCCTTTTTGTTTTTGATTAGATAAGTTGCATTTACTAGGTGCAGTACCCATTACACTACAAGCATGGTAGGCTAAAAAGTACCAAGATCAACAGTACATAATAGAGTTCAAACAAAAACTAACATAAACCAAAAAGAAAACAAACACAGCACTCAAACAGTAGAGACCCAGCAGAGACACACAGACTAGCCCACTAATTGGTGACATCATCCCATTTCTGAATGAGGAGATTTAAAACATAATCTTTGACCCAATTAGGGCCCTCACCCTCATTCTTCTTGTCCGCCTTCTCCTTGATGACATCGATAGACTCTATGGATGGTCTAAATGGTAAAATGTGTTAGCCTGGTGAACTTTCATTCAAGTTTCTCCCTCCGCTCCCCCAGCTCATTGATGTCCTCCTCCATAGCCCTAGGATCTGAAGAGTGGGTGGATTCCTCTTTAAGCACTTTTTTTAGATTTGAGAAGTGACTAGGACCATCCACGAACTCCTCAACCTCCTCGACAGTGTCCTTCTTACACTCATTTTTGCTGCCAATTCACTCCAAGTTGCTAGAAATTTTGTCCACCATTATCTCTTTATTGTTCTTTTCCAGTCTATGAGACCTCTTGATGCTTGTTTCCTTCTTTCCCATATCAATACTCATAGCCACAATAGTTTCCCATTTGGAGTCCTTATCCTTAGCACTCTTTCCCTCACTTTCCATGTTCGTCCCTCCACCTAGCCCACAATGTCATTTTTACCCTTCTTCTTTGCCAAAGGTTTGAAAAGATAGATAGGTTGAGAATTTTGATACTCATGAGTTTCACAACCTAACCCACTTCTTCTAGTGAGATATTAAGAAGGATTCATAGAAACCTAAACATGTCATATTCAAAACATCCTAGTAGTCCTCTTAGAACTAGACCAATTTTTATAGTGGATAAATCTATGAGCTTAGCCCCTAATTATTCTTTGTTGTATCTTGGTTCTAATCATTCTACATCACCTATTCATCCTCCTCCTATTGATCATGATGCTTCTCTTTGGGTTCCTTTTGAGTACATTCTAAATCTAGAGGAGAACTTAAGAGAATTTCAAACTGTATTATCAAATGATTCCTATACTCAAACGTACTTGTTGAAAATCTAAGAATTTTTTTAATTTTATATCATAAAGGCCTTGATTTTTTAGAATAGTGGTACATACATCATTGAAAGTAATGTGCCCTATTATTCTTCCATTCTAGGAAACATAGGATCTACTCATAGTCTAATATCATTAGCACATAGTTATCTATGTCTATCACAAGGTCTTCTAGTTATCATTAGCACATAGTTATCTATGTCTATCACAATGTCTCACCTGTTACAATGATTGTTCCTTTTGGTTATTTTTAATTTGATTTTCCTCTGCCACTATTATAAGTCTCTTTGGTACTTATCACCCTTTTCTAAGCATGTAACCACTTAGTACATCCCAACCTAATTTTACCTATTAGCCAAATTTCACTACATCTATAGGTACACATACATCAACTATTCAAGCTTCTAAAGTGAAAACCTTAGTTGTTTCAATCAACTATGTTCTTAACATTCTTTTGCAAAACATGGGACAAATACAAAATTAGCTTGTCAACTTAATTAGTTCCTCTTTGCAACCATTAGTACAACCATATTATCATCACAACTATTTAGCTTTTCACATTCTTAATACACCTTTACCACAAAGGTTTGAAGCACCAAGGTTTGAAAATTATAGTGGAAAAGGATACCCACAATCTCATTTTTTTTCTTTCACTGTGTTGTGTAGTGATTTTATCTTCCAAGATCCATTGCTAGCGAAACTATTCACACAATCATTAAAATGCATTGCATTAGACTAGTTATTTTCTCTCCCAAATAATTTCATATGCATTTGATCAACTGATAAAACATTTCCTACAACACTTCTAGGTGAGTATTGGTCGATGGGTCACTTTCACTAACCTCATCCAAGTAGGGACCTACCAAAAAAGTAGTGTATTTTATCTTTCAATATTAATCACTCTTTTTACAAATTCCCCATGCACTCCTTGATTCTAATGTATAGTAGGTATTCATTGAAAACTTACATCTAGCATTTAGGGGAAAAATATATTTCTTACATATGAAATATAATTATTTTGCACATATATGTGTATTGTATTGCCTAATTATCAACAAAATGTGACTCTATATGGAGCCTCTTTTTCATTGCTTCACTCTAATAATTAGGATGGTGCATCTTCTTCTAGAATTTACAAGAAAAATAAATCTTTTAATCAAGATAGCATAATCACCATACCTAAATCTCTTGAGGTCTTAGCAGTAGCACCTTAGAGGCAAAGACATTTTCTAAACTATCCAATATCTATTATAGTATAATGCAAAAGATCTTAAAAGATAAACTAATGACTCTTCCAAAAATAATCTGACCTCTTCCCTCAAATAAGTCATACTTGGTTTGGTATGATTAAAAGTGTTCTATCAATATCACTATTTCCCTAGACATGATACTGAGATATGTACACATCTTCAACATATTTTCCAAGACCACATTGATAATGGTGTCATCCATATTGGTAACAAAAAATAGAATGCAAATAAATATATTGCTAAACTTAACCAATAATTGTAGATTTACACTTATCCCTTTCCTTCTCATTCAACAAATTTAGTAACAACCACAACTTCAACTCCTACATATTTTCAATACATACACATGGTTGATGTTGCACCTATTTATTTGAAAGGCTATGACATTAAATTTCCTAACATATCATTTACTTCAAATGATCTTACATATAATGGAGAGTATACTCCTCTTGATATCCCTACTTGTTTGAATCAGAAGACCATCAATGGTTTTCTTATTGATCTTACTTACAAGGTAAATATTATCATAGAATATATTTTTATCAGTGAATTTAATAAAGAAAAGTATGAAAAATATCATGTGATCATTTTTACTTACAATGATATTTCTTTATCTCCTATGGGTTCTATTACTTTGTTGGTCTAGGTTGGACCTGCGTCAATAGACACCACATTTTTGTGATTTTTAAATCTAATCTCTTCAAAGTGAAACTAGTAATTCCATGTAGATAGTTTCTATGAATGTGGTTACTTCGATAGTCCAAAAATTCTTGAAATTCCCTCATAATAATTTTGTGCACACTATCCAAGATAGTAGATACAAGCCACTAGTATTTCATGTGGGCTTATCTTTAGACCACTTCTAGCCTACTCCACTTGGACCCTTGCAACCTCATGGAAATTTAATTTTTAAAGCTTATTCAAAGTTCAAAGTAGGTTTTTCAATGTCCTCATCTATAGCTCCATCTTCTTCTACTTATGTGGTTGCTCCTAGCACATCTATTCCATTACAACATTATGCTTCATCCTTTATGCCTTCCTCTTCGAGAGCTAGAGATAAGCGTTCTCCCTTCAGTAGACCTCCCATACTTAAAAATTCTTCACTACACTTAGTGGTGTCTTTAGATCCTTTGATTATCCAAGTAACAAAAATAAAAAAAGATGCCTGTGTTGTCAAAATGTTCTCCTCGGGTATTTTATCTACCATTAATTTAGATTACAATATGTCAACCTATCTCATCAAGGAAAGGGAGGAAAAATACTCAGGTTGAATCCTCTCATGGATCATCTAATTTGTGTCCCCCAAGAGTACATCTCATTCCTCCTCTTGTAAATAAGATTGAGGAAAGGCACCTATGATGCAGGATAGATCACTTGCATCCTTGACATCTCTTGCTCCATCTATAGAGCTTGTTATTCAACTAGTCTCAGAGGTAAAGACAACTCCACCTATGGAAATGTATGCAATTCTTCCGAGTCATCTCAAACATCTATTATAGGTTTATATAATTGTTAAAACTAGGTTGTGAATGAGTGTAAGTTTTGTAAGAGTGCTTTAGCTCATGAACAAGTTGCTTTGAAGATAATTGAATATGAACATCCTCCTCCCATGAGACCACCTCCTAACTTGGTTATTCCCAAATATTCTTCTTTATCTTCCCAACCATTATTTAAAGTATCTTTTACTCCACCTTTGGTCCCTCTTAGTGACCTTGATGAGCCTCATCCTAAAAGGGTGCAAGTGTTCATCACTCCTTTAATGGACCCACCTCTAATTCCAACACTCTTAATATTAAACCTTTTGTTGATCCTATAGATATATGTAACACCAAGGCCATATCCAATGTTTCTCTTATTGTACATCCTTCTCTACAACACACTCACCATCAAAGCCGTCTCAACATCCTCAAACTTTTCACAATTGATGTTAACATTCATCATCAAATACCTAAGCACAAGTTTGAGCAAGGTCCCATCCCACCATTCTATAATAAAAATCCTAATCCACCTTCTCTGCATTGCTAAGACCTTTCTTCATTCGTTCTCCTCACAGAAGAAGATTTAGCTTCCTTTATCCTTACCACTACTCCTCCTCAAGAGGTTATCAGTAGCATTCCTTTTGTACCTGATCCTACAATACATTCAACACACTCTCCTCTTGAAGGATGTATGTTTGAACCATTGGATTATATTCTATTATTGTCCACAATCTTTACAAGATCATTGACAATGAATTCACAATATTTCCAAGATGATATTATCCTAGTAGCTACATCCTTGGCTCTTATTGTAGGTGAGACACTTGGCACTACTTTAGTGGTACTTCTTTTTTAATCTCAACCTCCCTCTCCATATGACCAATATTGGGTTGATTATTTATTCATGGAAATCCCCTAGTGTAGTACCTTCCTTATCTTTAGGAGATAATGTTTGGTTTGGTTGTTTGCATTTCCTTGTGCTTGCATGTATATTTCTATTAATTCTTACCTCGAGGACCCATGATACCCTTTTCAATACATGGTTATGTAAGGAAGATATTTTTTGTCAATTATTCTATGTGTATCATCATTCTTCTATATGTCATAGATTAACTTTCTTTTACTTTTAGGTATGATGCAAAGTTTTGAGATATTTAGGTCTCTTCCATGTTGACCAGAAAATTTTATTCATTTTCATGTGAATATTATTTAGTTGTACTTGTTGTTCCAGCATATATGGGGAATGATGTCAATTCATATATCATATGCATACACACGCACACACACACACACATATATTATGAAAACATATACTTTAGTGTCAAAAATTGTATACCCCCTTGCAATTTCACATTACATGAAAATTCCCTTTTATCTTGATAAATGAAATATCTTAAAATTTTAATATGATGATACTAAAATATTTTTATACAAGAGAAATTATCATGTCTATGAATTTTCAGGTCTAATTTTTCTAGATAATTGTATTATTTATGTGATACATTGGAATCCTACAAAAATTCATGATTCAAATGATTTTTCAAACTTTATGTTCACAATAATTTGGCAATGTAACACACTTGTTGCCAGTCACGACTTATAGACAATTCCATTAAAAGAAAGTCTTTTCCTTAGCAAGAAAAACAAAAAAAAGAACTCGAATTCATAGACTAATCCATATACACATTTTGGATTTTAGTTCTACAACTCTTGAAGTTCTTGAAGCTTTTATCCCAATACAACATTCTCTTAGCTATTGGATGTCATTTTCTTCATGTGAAACCAAATTGTGTAATCTTGCTATAAATTTTGAATCCTTCGGGAGGTCTATGGTAACTTCTAGGTGGACTTATCTCAAATTGTCTTCCTCTCTCACTATGGGTATTTTATCAAAGCTAGTATTTTGAAATATCATTGATATCATTGTATTATTGTTGAGTTGCTTCTTTTACCTAGCATTACACATGAATTTATAAATCTTTTTTCATAATCCTATCTAGTTGTCCATAGAGGTATAAATACCAATATGATGGTTTGATTGAGATAATTCCCTTAACACAACCACCCCAAACATTTGTCTTCTCTCTTTGTATGCAGGTTTTTGGAGTTTCCTTTTCTTTGGATTGAATTGGTGATATATATCCTTTCTCTATTATTTTATTTGAATACCTTGGACATAATTATATGTGTTTATTTATTCTATCAAATTTACATATATTCTATCACATGCATTATATTTTAAAATCTTATTGAAATCTATGTAGAAGTGATATTTACTTTATTTTTGGAATTTTTTGTTTTTGTCTATATAGGGTGATAATGCGTTGCATTGTAGTCCATGTGTGGCACTAGTGTCCATGAGAGAGAGCTCATACAAGTCATATAAGAATAATTACAACCTATATTTACAAACTATACCTTTTATTTATGATATTATCAAGTTGTAATTATTTATATAGAAACAAATATTATTATAATTTTTTATAATTCAAAAATATTATTGAAAATGTCTAAGTTAGTTTCATTTTCTAGATTCTAAGTGTTTTATAAAAAATAATAAATCAAATTGTTAAGTAACACCTAATACATTTGAATGTAGTAGAAATTTGAGTTCTTGCAGTAACAGAAAAAGTATCATTTTTTCTTGTAAGGAAGCTAAGGTAGCGAAACAACTTCAGGTACACTAATCTTGAGAGGAGAATAATGCAAAAAAATTATAGATCTTTAACAGTTATAGAAACTTAAATAGAAATAAACATAAATATCATGCATACCATGACACAATGATTTATGTGGGGAAAACCCTTTTGGGAGAAAAATCCCACACTCCAAAAGTTTCCCAATATATTAATTAGTAAATCACAAAGATTAAAATATACTTGCAAAGCAAGTTTCTCACAGGAGTATCACCACTTAGAGATCAAGATACAACATGACTTCTATCAAAATATCATAATACATCACCATCTCTCTCTACCATAGTTGTAATGTAGCGCCCTCATAAAATAGGATTACATTCTAGCACAAGATAGGCCAACAAAATATCCACCATTAGATCTAAAACCTAACAATTAATGGTCTGTATTTACAATGTACCATTTATATAATGTGTGTTGGCCATTCTAGAAGTTTCCTGAAAAAGTTAACAAAAAATTGTTTGAACACATCCCATTCCCCCCCCTTATACCATTGTATACACCTATCGGTGTAACTAGGAAATATATATATAAATATATATACATCCTATCAACAATAAATTTTTATATAATTACAAGGTTGAGACACATTTTCCCAACAAATCTGCCACTTGTTGAACACCTTGCAAGAGCAATGATAGGGAGTAAACATTTTCTCTTAATTGCTAGGGGCCAAAAGGCCCATAGTCTCTGAACACCATCTGAACTTCTCTGTGCTCACAAGCTTAGTTAAAGAATCAACAACATTCATCAAATTCTCTACCTTAACTAACTTCACCATTCCATCTTCGACCATATCTTTAACAAAATGATATTGTACATGTCAATGTACTTGGTCCTGGCATGAAATGTTGGGTTCTTGGCTAGACATATCACACTCTAACTATCACAATAAATTGTCATTGCAACTTGTTTTATTCCAATATCTGAACACAATCTCTTAAACCAAATGGCTTCTTTACAAGCATGACTAGTTCCCATATACTCTACTTTAGTAGTGGACAAATCAACCACAACTTGCCGCTTACTCATCTAACTGATTACACCACCAAATAAAGTAAACACATAAGCAATGGTGGATCATCTACTATTAATATCACCTATCTAGTCGGAATCCACATAACCATAAATATTAAGGGAAATATCATCTTCAATCACATTACTATGATAACACAAAGAATAATCTAAAGTACCATGCAAATGTTTGAAGACCCTTTTAACTACATCTCAATGAACTCTACCAGGATTAGACATATATCTAGAAAGAAGTCCAACTACTTGGGAAATGTTTGGTCTAGTACAAACCATATCGTACATCAAACTTCCAACTGCATTCTAGTAAGGAACTCTATTCATGTCTTCCATCTCTAATGGAGATGGTGGATAATCTAAAATAGATAACTTTATTCCAACTGAAACAGGAACATACAATGGTCTACAATCTTGCATGTTGAATCTCTTTAAAATTGAATTGACATAGTTACTTTGGCCAAGCCATAGCTTTCTGTTCACTCTATCTCTTTTAATTTATATCCCAAGAATGTGTCAAGCTACACCAAGGTCTTTCATTTCAAATTTAGCAGCAAGTTGAGATTTCAATTTTGAAATCATACCTTTCCCTTTGCCAATAAATAACATATCATCAACATATAATGCAATAAATAGGAAATGATCACCATCATTTTTATTATAAACATAATGATCTAATTTAGAATGCTCAAATCCCAAACTCAACACATATGTATCAAATTTCTAGTACCACATCCTAAGACTTTTTTTTAAGCCATACAAAAATTTCTTCAATTTGCAAACCATTTACTTTTACCTTTAACCATGTAGTGCTCTGACTGTGTCATATAGATATCCTCCTCCAAGTCACCATGAAGGAGAGAAATTTTCACATCCATTTGCTCAACCTCTAAGTCATAAGCAGTAGCAATAGAGAGAAAAAATCTAATGGATGTCATTTTTGCAACAGGAGAGAATATCTCAACATAATCAACACCCTCAATGTGACACTAACCCTTCACAACCAACGTTTCTTTTTACTTCTCAATACCTCCATCTGGACCAATCTTTTTCTTGAATGCCCATTTGCAACCAACAAGTTTTCGTCCTTCAGGAAATGGTACAAGATCCCATGTATTATTCTTTTTCAAAGATGTCATTTCTTCATCCACAACAATCTTCCAAGATTTTGCATCATTTATACCTAATGCCTCTTCTATAGATCTGGGTTCATCCATGTTAGTATTCAAAGAAAAAATACATCTCCAATCATTAGGTGTATACCTTTCAAGTGGTTGTCTATTCCTTGTAGATCTACAAACAGGTTGAGTTGGAGGTTCTTCCTCCTCTTCAAAAGATCCACAACTAGATGAGCTCTCCTCAACTTCTTTTCTATCCTTGGGTCTCAATTCAACTTTCTCAGGTGTAGAAGGAAATTGAATCACATCTGCCTGTTTACTTTGTTATGGCTGCAATGTAATAGAAGAAGGCTTAGTTTCTCTAAAAATAACACTTCTACTATATATTACCTTTTGTACAACAAGTTCCCAAAGCTTGTATCCTTTCACACCATAATTGTATCTGATGAAGATACATTTCATAGCCTTGTTCTCCAACTTTGTTTGCTTCTCCTTTGGCACATGTTCATATGCCTCACAACCAAAAACTCTAATATGTCTTAATGAAGGCTTGCAACCCGACCATGCCTTTATAGTCATCTCATCAATAAGAGTTGATGTAAGAGACCTGTTAATCAGGTAATAGGTAGTGGCAATAGCTTCAACCCAAAACCTTTGTTCTAGGCCAGCACCACTCAACATATTTCTATTCCTAGCCTTCTCCATCAGCATCTTGTTCATTCTTTCTACAACTCCATTTTGTTGTTGAGAATATAGAGTTGTCTTTTGTTTATGAACACCACAATCTTTACAAAATCTATCAAAATCATTAGAGAAAAATTCACCACCATTATCAGACCTCAAACATTTTTTTTTCTTTCCATTATGCAACTCAACCATTGCTTTAAATTCTTTAAATCAACTGAAAACTTCAAATTTACTCTTTAGAAAATATACCCATGTCCTACTATAATCATCAATAAATGAAACATAATGTGTGGATTTACCAATCGAAGGAACATCTACAAGACCAAACACATCATAATGAATAAGATCCAATACACCACAAGATTTACGAGAACTTGAGTAAAACTAAACATGGTTTTGTTTTCCATAAATGAAATGCTCACATAAATCAAATTCAAGATTACAATCAGACAAACCTTCAACAAGGTTTTTATTTTTCAAGGTCCTTAGACCCTTTTCTCCAATGTGGCCAAGTCTTTGGTGCCATAATATATTTTTCTCTACAAGTAACTTTGTTTTAAAAGAAAGAGCACCCTTGGGTACCCAAAATCCATGACCATCTGTTGAAGGTGAAACCATCACTTCTTCCACAGAATTTTTTTTCATAGAAGTACTATTTCACTCAATAGTGCATGCATTTAGCTTATACAATGTGTCATATCTGAAACCTCTAGCAATCACCATAGCACCTCTAACCATCTTGCATCTTGCATCAAAAAATACTATCTGCACACCCACATCTATTAGCTTGCTTATAGATAATAGATTTTTTGTTAATCCAAGGATATGCAACACACCATTAATTATTTTTATTCTACCATTAGGAAATTTGATTTTAATTTTTCCACAGTCAACAATGTCTAAATGAGAACCATCACCCAAGTACACCTTACCTCCATCAAATTCTTCATATTCAAAAAACCAATCTCTATTAAAGGTCGTATGGAAAGATGCACTCGATTCAATTAACCTTGCATCATTACCTGTGTGAATTACCAAAGTTGTGATCAATGCATCGCCATCTTCCTTCTCTGAGTTAGAATCAGAATCAAATTTCTTCTTTGCATTCCTTACGAACATGTCTAGGCTTACCGTAGTTCTAGCAAATAACTTTGGACTTTCGAGGAGATTTAGATCTCCCCCTAGACTTGGATTTGTCACCCTTCTCATTCTTCTTTCCTTTTTCCTTAGGTCTTCCATGAGCATTTAGGGCCTCCTTGGAAGTGATGGATACCTTCCTTCTCATCTCTTCAAAAAGAAAAGAACCCACCACATCTTTAGTCTTCAAAATAATAGAAGTAATCCCAAGAGCCATAACAAGAGAATCCCATGAATCAAGCAAAGAATAAAGCAAGATCTAACATTTCTCATCCTCGTCCATTTTTACACCAACGTATTCCAATTGAGCCACTAGCATATTGAATTCTTCCAAGAGGTATGCGATTCTTCCACCCTCTTCCATTCTCAAGGAATACAATTTCTTCCTCAAGAAAATATTGTTCACTAAAGATTTAGTCTGATATATCTCACCAAGCTTCTTCCATAGTTTTTGTGCAAAGGTCTCCTCATGGACATTAATTAAAAAAAAGTATGCCAAACACAATCTAATTAGACCCTTGGCTTTATAGTCCATAACATCATATTGAGCATCCTAAGTAGGATTGTAGGCCTTGAAAAATTCTCATCAATAGCATCCCATAGATCTTGATCTATCAACAAATCCTCCATCTTCAACTTCCATATTTCAAAATTATTTCCAAAAAATTTATCCACCTTTGTTCTCCCTAGTGAACTTTCCATTTGAAAATCCCTGCAACAAGATCACAAAGTATCTTCTACACAAGCTCCCACTCAAACCTAGATTAGTCCAAAAAACCCAACAACCCACAACTAAAACGAAAGGTGATATGGCTCTGATACCACTTGTAAGGAAGCTAAGGTAGCAGAATAACTTCCTACACTAATCTTGAGAGGATAATAATGCAAAAAAATTATAGATCTTTAACAGTTACAAAAATTTAAACAAAAATAAACACAAATATCATGTATACCACAACACAGTGATTTACATGGGGAAAACCCTTTCAGGAGAAAAAAACCCACACTCTAAAATCCACCCAATATATTATTTATTAAATCACAAAGATTGCAATATACTTGCAGAGCAAGCTTCTCATAGGAGCATCACCACTCAGAGATCAAGAGACAACACGACTACTATCAAACTCTCAGAATACATCACCATCTCTCTCTACTACAGTCGTAATGTAGCACCCACATAAAATAGGAATACATTCTAGGGAAAGACATGCCAACAAAATATCCACCATTAGATCTAAAACCTAGCAATTAACGGTCTATATTTACAATGTATCATTTATATAATGTATGTCGGTCATTCTAGAAGTTTCCTGAAAAATTTAACAAAAAATTGTTTACACACATACCACTTTCCCCCCCCCCCCGCTTATTCCATTGTATACACCTATCGATGTAACTATGAAATATACATACATCCTATCAATAATAAATCATTATATAATTGCAAGGTTGAGACACATTTTCCCAACATTCCTTACTTGATTTGGGAATAATTATCATTGAATTAACTTAATTGTGTCTTGGATTAGTGTTTTAATATGTTGTACACATTCACATCATTCTAAGGCCCTTATTTGTTTAAAACATACCTTAAATTTTCCTTTGCAAAAGTGTTGTAATACACTTTCACACTTTTCAAAGGTTTATTCAATTAATTAAGCCTAATGGGCCCCTTTTTAATGAAATGTACCTAATGTGTACCCTATTTATGTTGTTGTAAAGTGTTGTAACACACTTTCACACCTATCTAGGGTCCTCTTAATTAATTGTGGTTAATTGGAGTTAACTAGCCCCTTTAATTTAAATTTAAGCCTTATTTGTGACACCTCCCTAAGATATATCCCAACACCCATAATTTAAATTTCATAACATTTAATTGGGAAAAATCAAGGTTCTAGAAATTGGTGCTAGGACCGATTTTCTCTAGGTGGTGAATGGGTCCTCCCTCTACAAGACCCCCCTTTTTTAGCATATTTCACATGGGTTTTTAGTGATCTTTCATTCCCTAAAGGAATGGTCCTAGAAAATAGTGTGAGGACCCATTCGTGCTAGGTGGTGAATGGGTCCTCCCTTAATAAGGACCCCCTTTTTGAATTTCATTGTGGCAAGAATTTAATAATGTTTATCTCTTGATCTGGTGTTGGCTTGAATTTTTTGAATTTCGGAGTTAATCTCTTGAATTAGTATAAATAAGGGGTTAATTCACATTGTTTCACCTAGCAATTTTATGAAGCATCCTAGCAACTTTACAAGAGCATTATAGGGCACTTCAAGATCATTTTCAAAGGCATTTCAAGGTAGATTATCAAGATTTTATTGCAGAAATTCAAGATCATTCCATCATGTCTAGGGTTTAATTGCATTCATGCATGTTGTTGAGCTAAGATTGTGAGTGTAGCATTGAAGATCTAATTGCAAGCATTGTTTACATCTTATTAAAGGATCAAGATCTACATTCTTCATGGCCACTACATGTTAGTTTGTATATTTACAAGACAACATCCAAGGTATCAATATTGCATCAATTCATGTTCATGCTTCAATTTCATTGTCTCATCATTTGGTTTAATTACCTACAAGGGGTTTGACTTAGGAAAACCCCTATTCACTAAAAATCAACATGTTTTTCTCTCCTTGAATGTTTGTTTGTAGAATTACAAGTTGAAGATCAAGTGGAAAAAAGTTTGGTGAAAATTTTTCAAAGTCATGAAGTTACAAGATTGACCTTCAAAGTGTAAGACCAAAGAATTGAAGCTATAGAATTAAGTACAGGTTTTCAAGAGCTAACAACTAGGAATTTGAGAGTGCATAAATCAAGGAAAATACCCTAGATATTGGTTTCAGAAACCCTAATAGGGACCCATTCACCACTAAAGGCGAATGAGTCATTTGTGCCCTAAAAACAGGCTTCTTGCAACAAGGTACACACCTCTTTGAGCTCTAAAAACTCCCCTCATAGTTTCTATAACAGTTAGGGTCAATTTCTTATAGTTATTTATATCCCTTATCCATCATTATTACATCAAATCAGAGTGATTTTGGTGGAGATATTCTAGAGGTTTATCATGATCTTGGTAAGCCCTAATTTTTTTCCACATCATCATTAATGGTGAACTCGATTTATTGAACATTGTAATTTTTCCAATTTTTGAAGTATTCGCATCCTAGGTTAGATCTTGCATTCATTTGCATCCCATTTGCATTGAATTAAGATCTCATTTAGGGTTTCTTGTATTGCATTCACAATTGCATCTCATTTAGGGTTTAGATTTGCACTATTTTGCATCTCTCTAAATCTGAAAAATAGAAAAAAAAATTGATCATTGTGCATATCATTTAGATCTCACTTATTTGCATTTGAAAATCAAAACAAAATTGCATTTCAACATAGGTCCTTGCATTCATCTTTTCATTGCATTTTTTGGAAAATTTGAAACTAAAACTCACTACCTCAAACCTGGAACTGAAAGCTTGCAAATCATTCAAAAACAATTTAAAAATACCTAACCAAGACCCATTCACCCTTATTGGAGAATGAGTCCCTGATGAGGTCTAAGCTAAACCTTTTGGCATCTAAAAAAGCATTAAAAATCACCCTGAAATCTACAAAACATCTCAAAAAAACTTAACCAAGACCCATTTGCCCTTACTGGAAAATGAGTCTTTGTTAGCTACTAATCTACATTTTTTGGAAATTAAAATCTCAGTTTTAGGCTTTTTTTTGTTGTTGTTACTTTCCTATTTTATTTTCCTAATTTGTCGTTTCATCAAATTCATTGCATTTAGCTTAAATTGCTTCATTTTAGTGCATTGTTAAAATTCAAAATTGCATCTACAACACTTCATTTTCAATTTATTACATTGTGTAATCAGTAAATTGGATTTCACTCTAGGTTGTTGCATTGTCTCTTTCTATTTAGGGTTTGCACACTAGGGTTGTAAAACTTGCATGAGCTTTAAAACTTGGTGTCCTATTCGCAATACTATTATAAGACGCAATTAAAGGCTCATGATATCCCACAATATCTCACTTGTCATGGATCTTGGGTTTTCTGACTCTCTTTTTGATAGTGTTGAAAATCAACCCTCCATGGCTCATAGTTTTTATACTTCATTACCAATTACTTCACTTCCTACAACCAATACACTTAATATTACCAATACTATCCCTACCATCCCTAGTTCCACTCAAGCTTCGATGTCTACCCTAAGTCAAGGTGGAATTCCAATTCCATCCTCCAGGATACTAATGTCCATTCCTACATACACTAGTACACAACCCACAACAACCCTTCAACCCACAACAACCTTTCAACCTACTAAAACCATCCAACCAACCACAATAGTTATACCCACTAACACTATGTACACTTCCATAGGTATTCCTGTAGGAAATACTTCTAGTCGTGTCTATTTGAACACAATAACCCCTCAACAATCTACCTTCACCAACCTACAATTCACTAGTTCTCCACATACATACACTACACCACCTTATTCCCATCAAACTTACAACCAAAATTACCTTCTCATTAACTCACTTTTGCAAAATCTAACATCCCTTTAACAACAAGTTGCAACATTACAACAAAACAACAATATTCAACCTTTGCAATATATCAAGACTAGCCCATTTTCCTTCGGCATATTAAGAGCACAAATTCCAAAAGGTATAGAAGTACCTCAATTTTAGAAATATGGTGAGAAAGGAGATCCTGCCAGCCATGTTTTTTCCTTCACAACCTTGTGTAGTGATTTCATCTTTGAAGATAAACTCTTTTCTAAGCTCTTTCATAGGTCCTTGAAGGATACCACTTTAGAATGGTTCTCTTCTTTATTGAACAATTCAATTGGTTCATTCAATGAACTCATTGATTCTTTTTACAACCACTTCCATATTCACATGGGTCCCAAGATGACTCTTGTTGATTTAATGACATGCAAACAAAAAGAGGATGAGAAAGTGACTAGCTTCATAGCAAGATACCAAACACTTTATTCACAAGTGAACATTAAGATCCTTGGCGCTAACCTTCAACAAATCTTCGTTTCCAAGTTACAAGATAAACTCCAAAGAAAGCTTGAAATTTTGACCTTTCCATCCTTCACACAGTTATGTATAGCCCTTTGTGGTTATCAAAATTTGACTTGTGATCACGATGTGAATAATCCCCCTAATCATATTGAAAAATATAAATTTACAACTCAAAATAGTTATCAACCTTTCAAGAAGCAGAATAAGGGATTTTTACAACTGAATTCCCCTCAAAAAATTCAATGAACTAATAATCAAGTGGCTGCTATCAAGACAAAAAATCTATTCGGGGAACAGGAGAGAGAGTTCACTCATTTACCCGATACCCTTCATAATATCATGTTGCAGCTCATTGACAAGAACATGCTTACATTACCTCATGTTAGAGAGCATGATCCTAATATACCATTACCTAAAGGCTTTTGAAAAAATTATTATTGTCATTACCATCAACAAAATGGACATGGTATAGAGTATTGTAGGCATCTTAAACATCTTGTGCAAGACCTTATCGATTCTAATCATTTACAAATTGGACGTGTGAATGATCAAGTTAATAAGTCTGTAACCCCTCCTAATCAAATTTTTTAAATCTTTACAAATCTCATGCCTAAGCACAATATTTCATTTGTGAAAGCTAGTGAAACTAAGAATGATGTGATGAATGTAGACACAGATGATGAACATACAAAAGATATCAATGAGAAACAATCGATTAAAATGGTAGGATTTATCGAGGATAGACCTCGTAAGGGCTCAACTAAAAATCCTCTTGACATTGCTTTCTCACAAAATGACATTCTTAAACGTGCACCTGATGGTCCTCTTTACATAGTCGTTTGAATCAATGACAAGCCCACTAATGGGATATTGATTGATCTCGTCTGTGGAGAGAATGTGATCACTAAATAATTCTTATATGTGCATGAACTATATCAAGATACATATGAAAAACCAAAACAATGGATCAAGGTGCATAATGGGTTTTCTTTCCTTATGATAGGCTCGAGAGATATCCCTTTAAAGGTTGAACTGAAAAAACTAAATGTATCATTCTCCATCATTCCACAATTGGACCAATTTCATGTGAACCTAGGCTATCCATGGCTTCACTCCATGAATGTCATCCCTTCGGTTCTACATAAATGTCTAAAGTCTCCATTTGGAAATGATATCTTTATTGTGCATCATAGTGTATTTAATCCTATGTTGGCCCAAGGGAATTTTTCATTAGATTTCTTTTGGCCCGAGCCTATGGAACCTATCAAGCCTTATGAGGATTTCTTTTTCAAATCATATAAAAAGTTCAAGGAAAAGAAAATAGCAGAATTATCCCTTTGAAATATGCCTCAACCTATGACTGAAATGCCTATCCTTGACGAAGCAATGATTGAACCAAAAGCACTCCTGAACATACAAGAACAACCTATGGAAAAACCTCCTACAATTTCCTAAAAGAGACCACAAGATAACACAAACAATCCATTGTCCCTCCTAGAGTCAAACAAGTTTATAAAGTCAAAGAGAAAATGGTTGAACAACCTACTATTGTTTCTTCTATTCCTCCCAAATAAGAGAAGGAACCTATGATTCACAAACCCGCTCTTACACAAACACAAATTGACAATAGAATGAAAAGGAATCAAAGAGATAGAGAGCATAGGCATAGGTGACATGTTATTTCTCGTAGATTACAAACTCAAGAAGACAAGAACAACATAGAAAATCATAATCCAAACCTACCTAAAGCAATGAACGATGACTCTATACCCTCACTGCAACATAAATAAGAACATTGCATGGACATTGTTATTCAACCTCCCATTGTGATAAATTTAGATGATAACATTGACATTGCAAAGATTGATGAAGAAGTGCATGATGAGTTGAATACATTGTTTTCTTCTTCTTTGAGCTTAAATGAAAAATATCCTAAAAAGAGTGTTGAACCTGGTGCTTCTTCTAATTCGGCACTTGCTATTGTCCCTTTGGCTAGTTGTCTTCCTTCAATTTATAATGACCAAGATTGGGATGCGGATGACCTACTTTAGGTTGAATCGCATGTGCCTTACTAGTATTTTTTTTTTCATGTTTTCTTTTTGCATGTGCATAATGTGATCCCCCATGTTGTTTCATTTGATGTACCTCTCTCCTTTTGTGCATTCCTCTATATGTACCTTATTATTCTTCTATATTTCATAATCATTTTTCATTTGTCTTGTGTTTTCCTTTTGGGGATGACACAAGGCGTCAAGAAATTTAGGTCTCTCCCATGTTGACCCAAAAGCTTTTCTTTTATCTTTTTCATGTGTCTTTTGTTTTCCTTTTGGGGATGATGCAAGATATTGAGATTTTCATATCTCTTCCATGTTGATCCGAAAGGCTTTTTCTTTATTTTCGATCTCTTTGTGTCATTCTTCCAATTCTATGAGTATTTGGGGAATGATGATAGTTTTGTGCTCTATGAAAACAATGTACCAAAAACATACTAACCCTGAATCCATAGTCCCTTATGTATTTGTGGAGGCAACCCTTCCTTCCTATTTCATGACACAACTTATTTCGAAAAAAAATGACTTGGCATAGGGTTTTTTGAAGAAATCTCTCATTTCTTAGGAAAAACATATGGCTACTTTAAAGCAATTGCTCATAGTAATGGTGTATTAACTGCTTTAAAGTGGGGGAATACATCGATGACATCTTTCAACAATATTTCAAGGCTATTTTTTCTTTTTTCTTGTGATGTGTCCCCCTTCTTGGTAGTGTCATTCGGTTTGATGTTGTCCAAGAGTGTACGATTTACCATCATGGCATGATGCGAATGAGGCATCCCATGAGTGACGATCTAACACCCTTGACTTGTCCTCTCTTGGAGACATTAGGCACAATGCTCCCTAAGAAAAATACCTCACACGAATGAAGCAAAATCCCCTTTACAAAAACTTACATATATGACATACAAAAGAATTACATTGTGGTTCCTTATCAAAGTTGTCAGGAGGATAACTTTGGTATGGTATGAGAGACTAATATGATTCTCTCATTTGCCACATCATTGGGACAAATCACCTAGTGGATAGACTAAGGTTCCACTACCCCAGAGTGAGCAGTATATGTTATGGACAAACAACCCCATTCCACATCGCTTTGGAACGGTTGTGCTTGATCCTTTTATTTTCTTTACTGGCCTTTGATAGGGTACAGTTATGTATCTTTATTATTTTTGCATACTTAAGTGTCTTGAATGTATACTTTAGTGTGATTTTGACATGGTGTCATCCTCTCACTAAAGTGGGGGAAAAATGTAGTAATAGAAAAAGTATCATTTTTCCTTACTTGATTTGGGAATAATTACCATTGAATTAACTTAATTGTGTCTTGGAATAGTGTTGTAATGTTTTGTACACATCCACATCATTCTAGGGCCCTTATTTTTTTAAAACCTACCTTAAATTGTCCTTTGAAAAAGTTTTGTAAAGTGTTGTAATACACTTTCACACTTTTCTAAGGTTTATTCAATTAATTAAGCCTGATGGGCCCCTTTTTAATGAAATGTACCTAATGTGTACTCGATTTATGGTGTTGTAAAGTGTTGTAACACACTTTCACACCTATCTAGGGTCATCTTAATTAATTGTGGTTAATTGGAGTTAATTAGCCCCTTTAATTCAATTTAAACCTTATTTATGACACCTCTTGAAGATCTATCCTAACACCCATAAATTAAATTTCATAACATTTAATTGTGAAAAAATAAAGGTCCTAGAAATTGGTGCTAAGACCCATTCGTGGTCCTCCCTCTATAAGACCCCCCCTTTTTAGCATATTTCACATGGTTTTTTAGTGATCTTTCATTCCCTGAAGGAATGGTCCTGGAAAACAGTGCCAAGACCCATTCGCCCTAGTTACCGAATGGGTCCTCCTTTAATGAAGACCCCCTTTTTGAATTTCATTGTGGCAGGAATTTAATAATGTTTATCTCTCGATCTGGTGTTGGATTCAATTGTTTGAATTTTGGGGTTAATCTCTTGATTTAGTATAAATAAGGTGTTAATTCACATTGTTTCACCTAGAAATTTTATGAAGCATCCTAGCAACTTTACAAGAGCATTATAGAGCACTTCAAGAACATTTTCAAAGGAACTTCAAGGTAGATTATCAAGATTTTATTATAGCAATTCAAGATCATTCCATTATGTCTAGGGTTTAATTGCATTCATGCATGTTGTTGAGTTGTGAGTGTAGCATTGAAGATCTACTTGCAAGCATTGTTTACATCTTATTCAAGGATCAATATCTACATTCTTCATGGCCACTACATGTTAGTTTGCAAATTTACATGAAAACATCCAAGGTATCAACATTGCATCATTTCATTTTCATGCTTCAATTTCATTATCTCATCATTTGGTTTAATTACCTACAAGGGGTTTGACTTAGGAAAACTCATATTCACTAACAATCAATAATATTCTTCTCTCCTTAAATGTGTGTTTGCAGACTTACAGGTTGAAGATCAAGTGGAGAAGAAGTTTGGAGAAAACTTGTCAAAGTTGTGAAGTTATAAGATTGACCTTCAAAGTGCAAGAACAAAGAATTGAAGCTACAAAATTAAGTACAAGTTTTCAAGAGATGAAAATTGGGAATTTGAGAGTGTGAACATCAAGGAAAATAACCCAAATCTCAGTTTTAGAAACCCTAACAGGGACCCATTCACCATTAAAGTCAAATGATTCCTTTGTGCCCTAAAAATAGGCTTCTTGCAACAAGGTACACACATCTTTGAGCTCAAAAACTCGCCTCATACTTGCTATAATAGTTAGGGTCAATTTTTTATTGTTATTTATATCTCTTGGCCCTCATAATTACATCAAATCAAAGTGATTTTTGTGGAGATATTCTAGTGGTTTATCTCGATCTTGGTACAAGCCCTAAAATTTTTCCACATCATCAATTCTCAAAGAAATAACTTTTCTTTTTTAGATCTCAATTTTTTGTCTTGCACCATCCTATTATGTGCATGGAGCATCAAAGTTGAAATCCTTATTGAAGGACTATGTTTCTATTTTTGGAAAATAGATTAAATATGCCAATATTTCTTTGTACTTTCTACCACCCCAAAATTCTTACAAACTCAAATTTCTTGTATTCTTGGGTACATTTTTTCTCCTTTGTTAACCTCATGTTTGGGCCCCCTATTTTTGCAAAGAAACTTAATCCCCAATACTAGAACATTATTGTGGAGAGAATACCAAAAAAATTACTAGTTGGAAAGGGGAAATTCTTAATAAATAAAAACATTATAGCTCCTCAAGGCCTCCCTTCAAAGTATCTTTGTGTGCTAACTCTCTCTTTTTAAGATTCCAAAATATATGGAAAAATTTATGATAAAATTCAAGATCCTTTGGATGGGTATTGAAGAGAAGAAACTCTTGGATATACTTAACTAGATATAATGTGTAAACCTAAAGTAAATGGGGGATTTGACATTAAGAATGTTTAAAATATTACTGGTAAAAAATAGTTGAACCTATATGAAGGACAAAAATTTAATTGGTTCAGATATTTTGAAAGCCATATTTTAAGAAATTAGATTCCAAGGTTCTAATTAACTTTTAGGTGGTTTCTATTGGTGTCCATGCAAATACCATTACTAAACTTAAAAACCTTCTCAACTTTTCTATAATACCATACTTTCAACAAAATGATGCCTACTTTTGGGGCTCTTCCCATTTAGCTATTTATTCATTTACTACTATATATTACTTGTACCATGACTTTATTTTTCCTATATAAAAATGAACAAGAATTCATAACCAAAATATTATCCCTAAGGAAAAAAAAATTAGTGGACTATTGTGCATGAAACTTGATCCTAACACAAGATAATTTTTAGCAAAGAGGTTTTTCTTTCCCTAATATGTGTGTGTTGTGCCTTACTAGTGAAGAAATTATTGATCACACTCTCCTTCATTTTAAATTCAAAAGTATGTTGTGGGGGGATTTTTCCAGAATTTAGAGCTTAATTAGGTCTTCCCATAATCTTTAGAGGCATTTAGGAGGATTTGATATCCTCCATTTATCCACCTTATCATTAATTAAATTTGGAGAGTCACCTAGGCTTTGTGTGTTTCTTTGGGAATTTAGAAAGAGGAATAACAATTTCTTTAAAGACAAATCTCATAGTGAAGATCTAGCATATTTTAGTTGGTTAGTAGTGCTATTACAAAAATATAGAGATTGTTGTATTCAAAAACCCACTAGCCTCCCTTCTTGGTAGGAATCCAAAATCATTAGGGGATAGGAAGTTAAGAGAGAGATTCATAATATTGACTTTAGTAAGAAAAGGATGTAGAGGAACATGCAATGATAGCCTCCCCTAACCAAATGAAAAAAAAAATAACTTTCAAGGGACTTCCAAGTGATATGTTTGGGATGCTAGCATAGAAGGGTTTATTAGAAATTACAAAGGATAGTTAATTTCTACCTTTGCTAGAACTATAGGGGTTAGAACCAATAATGAATTTGAGGCTACAATGGATTTCTAGGGTCCTAATATTGCCTCTTCAAATTGGATTAATCAACAACATTCCTCAAGGTGACTCCAAATTAATCATTGATTGAATTAATGGCACCTCTAAGCCTATCTGAAAATTATGAAATTTCATTTTTGACACTACAATGTTGATTAATAACTTCTCTCACTTATCTATTGGGCATATCTTTATAGAAGGCAACAAGGCGGTGGATGGTCTCACTAATCAAGGCTTAAGACTTGAGTGTTAGTAGTGTTATAAGTCAATGGGTTAAATCAATGGGTCTCATCAAGGCTTAGTCATGTTGAATGTAATGAAGCTTAGGTAGCAAAACGACTTCCTACAATGATATTGAGAGGAGAATAATGCAAAACTTTTACAAATCATTAACAGTTATAAAAACTTAAACAAAAATAAACACAACTATCACGCATAGCACAAAACAATGATTTATGTGGGGAAAACCCTTTCGAGAGAAAACCCAACAATCCAAAATCCTCCCAAGATATTATTCATCAATAACAAATATTACAATATACTTGCAGAGAAAGCTTCTCACTGGAGTATCACCACTCAAAGATTCAAAGGCAACACAACCGCTATCGGACTTGTTGGAACTGTAAATTTCTACAATATTTCACATGTTTTCCGTAACCCTATGATTTCTACATGAGTCCTCATCATTAACTTTTCACCTTTTTCTTGCCATGTTATCTCATTGTTTTCATCGGGTCTTGCATAATTCACATCGTGGTCTATGTCTCACCGATCCATTTTGTGTGTTTCTGCTTGCATGAGTCTGTATTGCCTATCGGCAAGACTCATTTGATGTCATAACAAATAGATTTTATCTACAGGTGATTTTCGGCATGAGCTTGGGTCATCGATATAATGTCACGATGAGATGGTTTGTGTCTTGCCGACCGGTAAATGAGGGTGCCTATCGGTGTGAGTCTTTGCTTCCGAGTATAGTCTTGGCGAGCCCATCGGGTCTTGCTGACAATGTTTAATGAATGGCTTTCGGCGTGAGATCTGTGTCATCTTGGCGAACAGGTGTGAGCTTGGGTGGCTTTCGATGTGATATAATATTGTCTACTTGAGGTCTCCCCGACAGTTGCAAGTTACAGCGACAAACATGGGATAGATGGTTTATGTCGGTGTGAGATTGGCATTCTCTTGGAGATCTAAAGTAAACTCAGGACTTTCGGTGAAACAAAGGATAGTCTATATAACCTCTCCCCAATTTTGTATTGTCTTGGCGAAGGTGAATGATGGGCACTCATCGGTAAGAGAAACCTAATGTCACAACGACATGCAAGATGGATAATGATTTTCGGTGAAGCAAAATGAAATCTGCGAGATGTCTTCTCGATACCATAAGGTTATAGTGACTGGTAAACACATTAAGGAAATGCATATCGATATAACATTTGGTAATTTGTAGGATGTCTCACCGACATCACTGAGTCAGGGCGAAACTCAAAGGGCACAGGATGATAACGCTATAATTGCCTTTGGCATACTTATGGTGGTGTCTTGGCGACTGCCCCGGCGAATGATTAACAGAGACTAATGCTATTGGCCAACATATGATTGTCTGATTGTAACAGTTGGTCAGCGAGGGTTTTGGCCGACATGTGAGCTCGAAGTGAAGTGATTCCTAGTGTTGGTGTATAAATAGGCATCATTTGATTGTAAATGAATCATCAGATTTTAGATCACATACAGTAGACTAGGAATGGATACAGTAAAATAATTTTCTCATGTCAGAGACTATGGTGCATGTTTTCAAATGGCGATTTCAATGAAATTCAGCTGGTGTGACAGTTTATTTATGGTGTCAATTGTATGTTGATTTTATTGAAAAGTACTGCTGAGTTGTCTCCAAGTTGATTCTTTATGGTTATTTAAATTGAAGTAACAAGCTTATTTTCAGTTTATCAGTGCACATTTGTTGTATCTGTGTGATTAATTAATTGGTTCTCTCAAGCAGAGATTAAATCCTTTTTGTTGATCACAGTAATCAGGGGGAATTCATCTGGATTATTAAAGTAGAACTTAGTAGTCATAATCCTACATTGTTTATACAAGTTATGAACAGATCATATGCCTGCAATTTGATTTTCTACCAGAATAAGTTGCCCACTTCTGTTCCATTTGACTCCGCATACCCAACAAGGCACTGGTCTCTGTATTTCATCATTTGATTCATTCAGTTTCTTTACATTTGTTTATTAAGCACTTTAGGATTTAGATCAGACGGTTGTTTTTGTTATTGCTATCAAGTTTGGTTTGATTTGTTCACTCTGATCTGCCATTGTGGACAAAGCATTTCAGAAGGATAATCATAAGTCAAGTCTACTTCATTCAGAAAGGTACACCCACCTAGGTCTGGCAGCACCTGAAGAGTAGAAGGTTGAATTCTTTTTGACCTTGTCTGTTACCCTAAAGCGTATCAAGAGATTGGCAGCCTCTTAAGGCATTCAGCCTCCATTTTTGAGAGCTAACAGGAATCTCAGAATGCATCACAATACACAATCATAATACAACACCCTCATAAAATAGGGTTTCCTTCTAAGGAAATTCAAGCTAATAAAATATCGGTCATTGAATATGAGACATATTAATGAACGGTCCATATTTATAATAATAAAATATAAATAAAACTTTCCTTTCGAGAGTGATACCCTCGAGCCCCCATTAGGGCGCACTACCCCTGGGCCCCAATAGGGAGGGGTGATCCCTCTGGACCTCTTGTGGGAGGGGGGAGGATTCCCCTCACGCCCCCCCCACTCGCCATCATCATTGGTTGAACAGTATCTGATGTGTCAACAATACCTTATGTAATTGCAAGGTTGAGACACATTTTCTCAAAAAATCTCCCACTTGTCAAACACCTTGTAAGGACAATGGAAGGGTGTCATCATCATCTCTTAATTTCTAGGGGTCGAAAGACCCATAGTCTCTAAACACCATCTAAACTTCTCTATGCTCACACGCTTAGTTAAAGAATCAACAACATTAATCAAAGTCTCTACCTTAACTAGTTTCACCCTGCCATCTTCGACCATATCTCTAAAAAAATGATATTTTACATCAATGTGCTTGGTCCTGGCATGAAATGTTGGGTTCTTGGCTAGACATATCACACTCTCAATTTCGCAATAAATTATCACTACACCTTGTTTTATTCCAATATCTAAATACAATCTCTTAAGCCAAATGGCTTCTATACAAGCATGAGTAGCTGCCATACACTCTACTTCTATAGTAGACAAAGAAACCATACCATGTCACTTACTCATCCAACTAATTGCACCGCCAAATAAATTAAACACATAAGCACTGGTGGATCTTCTGTTATCAACATCCCCTACCCAGTTTCAATCCACATAACCATGAATATCAAGGGAAATCTCATCTTCAGTCATATTATTGTGATAACATAAGGAATAATTTGAGGTACCATGCAAATATCTAAAGACTCTTTTAACTGCATCCCAATGAACTCTACCAGGATTAGACATATATCTGGAAAGAAATCCCACTACTTGGGAAATATCTGGTCTAGTACAAACCATAGCATACATCAAACTTCCAATTGCACTCTAGTAAGGCACTATGCTCATGTCTTCTATCTCTGAAGGGGATGTTAGACAATCTAAAATAGATAACTTTGTTCCAAATGAAATAGGAACACACAATGGTCTACATTCCTACATATCAAATCTCTGTAAAATTGAATTGGCATACTTACTTTGGCCAAGCCATAGCTTTTTGTTCACTCTATCTCTTCTAATTTCCATCCCAAGAATGTGTTTAGTTGCACCAAGATCTTTCATTTCAAACTTAGCAACAATTTGAGATTTCAGTTATGATATCGTACCTTTCCCTTTACCAATGAATAACATATCATCAACATATAATACAATAAATAGGAAATTATCACCATCAGTTTTATAATAAACATAATGATCTGATTTGGAACGCTCAAATCCAAAACTTAACACATATGTATCAAATTTCTAGTACCACATCCTAGGACTCTATTTTAAACCATACAAAGATTTCTTCAATTTGCAAAACAATTTACTTTTACCTTTCACCACGTAGTGCTCTAGTTGTGTCATATAAATATCCTCCTCCAAGTCACCATGAAGGAAAGCAGTTTTCAAATCCATTTGCTCAACCTCTAATTCATAAGTAGAAACAATAGAAAGAAAAAATCTAATGGATGTCATTTTTGCAATAGGAGAAAATGTCTCACCATATCAACACCCTCAATTTGAGAGTAACCTTTTGCAACCAACCTTGCTTTTATTTCTCAATACTTCGATCTGAACCAATTTTTTTGTTGAACACCCATTTGCAACCGACATGTTTTCTTCCTTCAGGAAATGGTGCAAGATCCCATGTATCATTCTTTTTCAAAGCTAACATTTCTTCATCCATAGAAAACTTCCAAGATTTTGCATCATTCATACCTAATGCCTCTTCTACTAGTCTGGGTTCATCCATGTTAGTATTCAAATTAAGCAAAAATACATCTCCAATCATTAGGTGAATACCTTTCAAGTGGTTGTCTATGCCTTGTAGACCTACGAACAAGCTGAGTTGGAGGTTCTTCCTCCTCTTATGAAGATTCAGAGCCGGATGGGCTCTCCTCAACTTCTTGTCTATCCATGGGCCTTAATTCAACTTTCTCAGGTGTAGAAGGAAATTGAATCACATCTTCTTGTTTACTTTGTTTTGGCTGCAATTTAACAGAAGAAGGCTTAGTTTCTCTTAAAATAACAAGTCTACTATGCATTACCTTTTGTGTAATAGGATCCCAAAGTTTGTATCCTTTCACACCATAACATATCTAATGAAGATACATTTCACAGCCTTGTTCTCCAACTTTGTTCATTTCTCTTTTAGCACATGTGCATATTCCTCACAACCAAAATCTCTAAGATGTCTTAATGAAGATTTGTGGCCCGACCATGCCTCTATAGGTGTCTTATCAACAAGAGCTGATGTAGGAGATTTTTTAATCAGGTAATAAGTAGTGGCAATAGCTTCAATGCAAAACCTTTGTTCTAGACTAGCACCACTCAACATGCTCCTAGCCTTCTCCATCAATGTCCTATTCATTCTTTCTACAACTCCATTCTATTGTGGAGAATATGGAGTTTTATTTTGTCTATGAATACCACAATCTTTACATAATCTATCAAAATCATTAGAGAAAAATTCACTGCCATTATCAGTCATCAAACATTTTATTTTCTTTCCATTTTGTAACTCGACCATTGCTTTAAATTCTCCAAATCGACTAAAAACTTTAGATTTACTCTTTAAAAACTATACCCATGTCCTTCTACTATAGTCATCAATAAATGAAACATAATATGTGAATTTACCAATTGAAGGAACATCTACAAGACCAAACACATCAGAATGAATAAGATCCAATACACCACAAGATTTATGAGAAGTTGAGTAAAATTGAACACGCTTTTGTTTTCCATAAATGCATTGCTCACACAAATCAAATTCAAGATTACAATTAGACAAACCTTCAACAAGGCTTTTATTTTTCAAGGTCCTTAGACCCTTTTCTCCAATGTGACCAAGTCTCTGGTGACATAATAATTTTTTTTTCTATAGGTAACTTTCTTTCAAAATAAAGAGCACCCTTGGGTACCAAAAATCCATGACCATCTACTAAAGGTGAAACCATCACTTCTTCCACAAAATTTCTTTTCACAGAAGTAATATTGCACTCAACAATGCATGCACCAAGCTTATACAATGTGTCATATCTGACACCTCTAGCAATCACCATAGCACCTCTGACCATCTTGCATCTTGCATCAAAGAATACTACCTACACATGTGCATCTATTAGTTTGTTCACAGATAACAAATTTTGTGCTAAACTAAGGATATGCAACAAACCATTAATCCTTCTTATTCTACCATCAAGAAACCTGATTTTAACTTTACCATGGCCAACAATTTCTAAATGAGAATCATTACCCAAGTACACCTTACCACCATCAAATTCTTCATATTCAAAAAATCAATCTCTATTAAAAGTCATATGGAAAGATGCACCTAAGACAATTAACCATGCATCATTACCTGCACGAGTTTCCAAAAGTGCAATGAATGCATCACCATCTTCCTTCTCTGACTCAGAATCATAATTAAATTTCTTCTTTTCTTCATTGCAATCCTTACAAACATGTCTAGGCTTACCGCAGTTCCAACAAATAACTTTGGACTTTCCAGGAGACTTAGATCTCCCCTTGGACTTAGATTTTTCATGCTTCTCATTCTTCTTGCCATTTTCCTTAGGTCTTCCATGAACATTTAGGGCCTCCTTGGAATTTATGGATATCTTCCTCCTCATCTCTTTAGAAATAAAATAATCCATCACATCTTCATTCTTCAATATAATAGAAGTACTCCCAATAGCCATAACAAGAGAATCCCACAAATCTGGAAAAGAACAAAGCAAGATCTAATATTTCTCTTCATCATCCATTTTGACACCAACTAATGCCAACTGAGCCACTTGTTGGAAGCGGATTCACTCTGAGAGGGGGGGTGAATCAGAGTGATAAAATTTAAAACTTTTATGACATAAAATGCAAATTTGAATTCTTTTTCAACTTGAACAAGATGCGACTTTAACTATGCAATGTTATAACTAAGCTTTGAATGATTAGCACAATAATTCAATCAAATGAAACATGAATATCAAACAACTTAAGCTGAATTTTTCAAATGGAATCTGTAGACATGTAAAATATACTGATTGACATCGTGCATCTGATCCTGAATTACTAACATCATTTCTTCTGGAATCATCCCTCAGTCTAACCATTTAATCAAATTCCCCTATCTGATTAAATTCATCAATATTTGTCTCTTAATTAAATAAATCATTTTATCTAATCAAGTCAATCTCTTTTGTTAATTAAAATCAATCCATGTGATCTAATTATCCTAGTTTAATTAAATAATCAATTTATTTAATTAGATCTCTAAAGTCTATCCATTAAATTAAATAAATTAAAACCTTATTTGATTTAATCTAACACCATCCCTTTTAATTAAATAAATAAAAATCATTATTTAATTAGCCTCTTATCATATTCCTCTCTTATTTGATTTAAATAAACCCATAAATCTAAGTCAAATAGGTCACATCATTTAATCTCTTGTTAAATTAATTAATCCTTGATTAATTTAACCTCATCTCATGTCACATCCTCTAGATAATGCAAATTGCACATGAAAATAGATTTAATTCATTTATTAAATCTTTATTTTCCTCACAAGGCATCTTTTGGAATATTCTCTCAATTTGAATTCAAAAATTCCAAGTCAACATGTACATCCAACAAGGCATTTAAGATCTCTTACATGTCCTTTGCCTTGAGCCAAGTGGAATTTATTACATTTTCTCTTCCCTCTTGCATGTCATTTCAACAAATTTGAATTCCAAATATTGGCATTTATTGGCACAAACCCCAAATCTTACACAACCACCATCCATTCATAGCTTGACAAGTGGCACATATCATTGGATGAATGTTAGTCCCACATTGCTCAAATTTGGACTTTCATCCATCTTGAAATCCTATAAATGAAGAGCTCCTCTCCTCATTTGATCATCCAAAAACATTGCAAAGTTACCATGCTAAAATACTTAGCCATTTCCATCCATCATTGAGTTCTTAGTTAGGATTTTTACAGATTTGGCTTGGAGCTCTTATCTTTCATCAAAGTAGATCAATATCATCTTTAACATTCGAAGCTTTCATCTTAGGAATTGGGAAAGGGCCAATTTTCACATCAAATTGGCACCAATTCCCCCATGCAATCATGTGTTTGCTTTTCTAATTAGGATTTAATCTTTCTTTTCTCATTTTCATTGTGTTCTTTAATATTTCCATTCCTAGTTTGATATTGTAAATGGATTTCATGGGGAATCCTTGTTTTAGCTTGCATTTCCTTGTCTAACTTGTTTATTCATGTTGTTTTGCAGGTACTAGGAAAAGGGTTCGCACATTTGGCGCTAGAAGGAGGGCTGGATATTATTAATTCTAACATTTTTGTGAAAATTTTGCATTTTTTCTTCACACACAGGAAATTCCAACATAGGCTCATCAGCATCGTTGTTTTGGCACCGCGAGCTCATCAGCGTCACTGTTTTAGCACCGCGGGCTCGCCAACGTCACCGCTTGAAATAAAAACTGCACTATTGGACTCATCCCGCCAAAAAAATTAAACTTTTAACTCCACCACTGGACTCGTTAACTTGCAGGACTTTTTGAAATTTTTGAAAATAACGACGCTGGGCATAAACTGCGACGCTGGGAAAAATTGTGACGCAATTGAGCTCTTTGTCCCAACACAGAGCGCCACTGACTGGTAAGCGGCGCTATGAGAGCGACGCTGGGAGAACAAACAGCGACGCCTTCACGAGTTGCAACGCTGGGAGATAGTAAAAGGGGGAATTTAATTTTTTAGCACGTGCTTTTGATTTATGATTTATTTACCTTCTGTTTTCTGGTTTTTAACTTTTGTGTTTTTCCATAATCTGACTTTTTTTCCTTCTTTGTAGGTTGGAAATCGAAAACAAAGGAAGGAGGAGTATGGTGATGATATTTTGTCCAATCAAAGTGTTTCTAAACACTTAAGTGTTTGTTTAACACTTCCTTAAGAATTTGTTATCTTTTCATTCTTAGAACACTAGTTTTCATATGGGCTTAAAAAGAACCTTTCAATTTCTTTTTGCAAAGGTTAAAATGAACAATAGGATCAACAACTTACTAGATTTTTTTTATGGGATTAACAAATTGAACAAATGTCTTTCACTTGTGATTTGGTGCTCTAAAATGAACTCACATATTGCTTTGAGGATTTAAAAAGAACAAGTGTAGCTTTATTTTTTGTGAGGGCTTACTTAGGCTAAAGCCATTGAAAAAGGACGTATGCACTTCTCTCGCGCTTTATAGCGATCTTGAGAATGAAAAGGCCTTTTTCATGACTTTAGGTTAAGACAAAGCAATCACCTCCACACTTTGATTTGGGCTTAAAATTGAACAAAATATTGTGTGAGTGTGAGTGGGGGCATTATCGCATATATTCTCTCTCTTTGTTGCTATCAAAGATTGATCGAGTTACAGATTTTGTCTTTACTTGCTTTTGTTTATCCTAGAGGGCCTGCCTTGGGGAAAAAATACTCACCCAAGGGAACGACTCAACCGGTAACACTCTAAAGCCAAGAGTATTTCCAGCCGGGATATAAATGTGGGTATTGGAAGAAACACCAGTATCACGCGGTTGATTCCGACAAGATGGATCCGAAAGGGGCCTCTTGTCGTATGGGTCAATCTCCACGAACGGAAAGTCCTTACTAGAACCCATGTGCTAGAATTTTCCAAAATCCTTGATCTATTTGTTGGTGCAAGAACGGTCGTTCAAGCTGCCCCACACTTTTACGGTCTTTTAGAAGAAATGGAAAACATGCCATGGGAGTTTCATGGGTGTTGATGCTTGGCTGCCCCGTATAAGTGAGTGTCATGGAGGGGAGCCAATGGGGTCAAGCATCTAACCATTCGCTAAAGATAAGTGTAGTTGGACTTGTCCAAGTGGGTATCTGACAAATATTGTCTTTCACATCCATAGGGTTGTACTTGTTCTTATTTTAAAACACAATGTGTGATCGAAAACATCGAAACCAACATTCAACAAATCATCAAAATTGCAAACCCTTTAGGAGAGGCAAATATCCTTGAACAAATTCACATGTTATTGCTTGCCCTTGGGATTCGTATTCTTAGAAGCATCTAAACATTTGGATTTCATCTCAATTTGTTTCTACTAAAGTCAACTTTAGGTAACCTTTGCCTTGATTTCCTCGACTTCCGCATAATGCACTTTGTGGGATGAAAGAGAATTAGGACATTGGACATTCAGTTGAAAACCTAATCAAGAGCGTGTTTGTGGTAAAAAGAATCCATTAAGCAAAGATTAAATCAATTGGACCCCACATGTGTGCTTGGCATCTTTTTGTCATATGGTTTTCATGCAAACATTAATCTTTTGACTTTGAATTACTCTTAGAGAAAGGCATGTTCTTCACTATCTTGGCCTAGTAAACAAGTCCATCCTAGGTTCATTTAGGAGAAAATCAAACACTTCATCCCACAAAAAACTTTAGAGCTTTGGAAACATCATTCTAGACTTAGGAAAATCATCAAAATCAAAATCACCTTGTTTAGTTAGGAGTATGAGAATGCATCCTTTTTCATACCTCTAGTTAAATTAGCACATCTTTGAACAAATTCATCCTAAGATAACATCTTACATCTTAGGGTTTACAAGTTCATTATCCAAATCAAACCAACATCAAACCCTAAGTCTAGCATTGATCCAAAGTCCCTAAACATTCAACACTCATATCATTTACACCTTTCATCCTTCATCTCGTCATTTGTCCTAAGAACCTTAAAGGTCACTTTTGCAACAAGGTCAAAACACAAGAGGAACATGGAATACAAACTTGATCCATACATCATGAGTAATCCAAATCAATTGAACTTTCAAAGCCTTACAATGCCGATTGATTATCAAAACTCATACTTATACAATCCATACATGGGATCATTACCTTCTACAAATGTCAATGGCACAACAAGTGTGAGTATGCCCAAATCAAAGATTGGAACACATTTCCTGATGGTAGATCTAAATCCAAACCTACAAGTCTATCAATCAAACAATCAAAGCATAAGCCTTCAAACAAACAACGTCATCCCACCAAATCCCTACAAGCCAAATGAGAATATACCAAATACAAATTTTCGAAACATGAATCCGGAAAACTTTGGGATAAATATGGTTGCAAATCATACGAATATTGTTCAAAATCCAAAGAAGATGTTAACGACTCCAAGTCAAGGTAACACCATGCAAAATCAAAGTTACCTAAATCAAGGCAATATGATTCCCAATCACAACAATGTTCAAATTCAACCTATCATTCCAAATCTGAGTGTCATCCCAAATCAAAACATTGTCCAAAATCAAACACAAGTACACACTCCAAATCTGCTTAAACACAAGCCAAACCAACTATATCAAGGGAGTCAAGATCGAAATCAAGAAAAAAATTGGCTAGATCAAATTTCTACACTTACCAAAATAGTTGAGTCATTACACCAAGAGACATCTCCACCACCATTACCCATATCAACATCATTCCTTGGTTTGGGGCTTCCCCCTTTACCTAGCACCAATCACTCCATCCAAATCAATCCCCCTAACACCAATCAAGCCATCACATCAAATTTTTTGAATATTCCATCAACATCGCACCAACAGATGGTATCTAATCCAATGACAACATCAATCATGACAAATCAAAACATGGTCTCCCAAGGACCTATCACTTCAGTCATTCCAACCATTCCTACCACCCCTATCACACCCATCATATCTCAACCCCTCACTACCATGATTGCTCTGAGCATATCTCAAACACTTGTCACTACATCCAACACGATTCCAAATACACCACCACTACCACCAAAACCAAGTGCAATAAGTCAATATCGTAACATCGCACTAAAAGCACATCAAGCCTACCAACAAGTGCTTCAACAATATCAGGTGGCTCCACAAGCCACTCAAGCTACCCACACCGCTCAAGCTACCCAAGTTGCTCAAGCTACCCAAGCTTCCCAAGCCTGTCAAGCTACCCAACAAACACAAGCACAAACACGAAAAATGATAATTATTGGGGATATTGATGAACATTCAACCACTGGTGATAGCATTGACAATATCCCCACCATAATTGCTGAAAGCAATGATCAAAATATGTCCATCAAATAGCACATTGAAGATGTTTCTATCTCGTTCGAAGATCAAATCAACATATGTCAAGAGTCACTTTTCAATCATGATCAAAATCTACCAACCAACAATGATCTAATTCAAGAAATGTCAACATCATTGGATTCTATGGTTGAAGACATTCACAATCTCTCCACCACAATTGTTGAAAACAATGTTCAAGATCTCTCAATTAAGGAGCACATTGAAGATGTTTCCACCCCATCCGATGATCAACTCACCATACATCAAGAGCCACTTTTTAGTGATCTCTTTCGAGGAGTGTTAGGATTATTTGATCCTATTCATATAATGCACGATCCATTGACCTATGATCATATTGAAAATTTCTCTACATCATCTTATGAGTTAGAAGACACATCTCAAGAATTTATTCCAAAGCAAGATCAACATCTTCCACTAAGGTCTAGCAATGGTCCTTTCCAAGACATGTTGACCCCCTTCGACCTCATGGTTACAGATACAGAAGGAACCCTGAACTCGACACTTGAGGATATTGAACCACTTACCATGTCTAATAATGACATCCAAGAACCCTTTGTAAGCGATCCATCCTTTGAAACTGATCCATGTCAAGGACTTGATCCAAAGCATGTCGAAAGCAACTCCGAAATCATTCAAGATCAAGAATTTGTATCTTCAAGATACTACAATAATCTAATGGACACTCTCCTATCTATGCAATATGATCATATCCATGTAGCTCATAGTCCTCCATCTACCCATGAGATGCTTTCTATGGATGGACACGTAGATGATCTTCATCTAGAACAAGATTTTGTTACACAAAAAGAGAAAATTATTAACTCCTACAGTCAAACAGAGTTATCAACATCAAGATCGGATATATCCCAAACTCAGATTGAGGAAATCATTAAAAAAAAGATATCGAACATTATCCACTCAATGAAGAAAATCAGATAGAACAGTATAATCCAGAGTTAGTAGAGCAGCAAATTGAAACAATGCCATCTATAGTGGTCATTTGTCCGAGCATGTTTATTGAACAAGACATCTCAAAACAAGAAGAATCAAAGCATAAAGGTACTACCACCACCATACTGGGGGCAACTTCGTCTCAAGCAAGCATCAACATAGGGAGCACAAAGAATCCTTGTGAAGAAATCGATGCCAATACTACAACCAGCCATGTCATGGATCTGCATCCACCCATCACCCCATCCACGAATTGGGACCAACATCAAAATAAAGATTTGAATCAAAGCACAAAGGAAGTTATCAAATAAAAAGAAGCTAAGAAGCATATCAAACAAATCAAATACACATGGATACCAAAGAATACAAGGAAATATTATCCCTATCAAACTCCATCAGTCAAAGAAACTATGGGATAGAATCAAAAAGGGAAATGTATCCATCAAAGATGTCTACAAAAGCAAAA
>VDFB02058242.1:23572424-23737031 GCA_007258455.2 Sequoia sempervirens
TTCTAATGAAGGGTAATGATTCTCACTAGAATTGAAAATGCATGAAAAATTAGAGCGAGTGGTCTCACGAAGGCAGTCGGCTTTCCACCCGCGCTCCTTCTCCAGAATTAGTAATGGTATGCAGAGAATGTTATCATAGTAGTAGAAAAATCATTGATCATGACAGTAGAGTGTTAGCAGATTTTTCTGCCAAATCCATAGGCTAGACATTCCATATCCCTACATTTAATGTAATGGAGGAAATTGAAAAGGGATATGTTGAAAATATGTGGAAAGTAGACCCTCTAGCATGCAAGAAATTGATTAACCAACATTGGTTGAAGGAAAAGAGGGGAAATGTTACTAAAGTTCCACAAGAATTGTTCAAAAGTGACTTCCACGAGGAATATCATGACTTAGTTACCCTACTGAGCAGGGTAATGGGCCTCCCTATTGTCGCCTTCTTTGAATAATGGATGTTCTACTTCATCGAGGATATCATATGAGGCGAGAAAAATTTCCACTGGGTGAAGATCATCAGTGACAACATACATAACCAATTTATGGTTGTGAATAAAACATCCAAGTTCTACATGACCTTCTAACTAGTGTACCTCCTAGCAGAGCGATTCCCGTACAAGGGCCTCTTTGTTGCAAATAACCTAGAACCAAGGAGAGGAGACCTCAAAGTATATGAATGCTACCTCAGTTGCAATACAAAAACTTCAAGAGAGAATATTGGAGGGTAAATGATGCCTTCATTGGGAATATCATCAAACTCCTTGGGGGAGACTTTGAAAGAAGAGTCTCACACAACACTAGAGCCTTCATCCAATGATTTGGGTATCTATTCATACAATTCCCAAAATTTACATACATAAGAATAAAGGGGTTCTCCAAGAGGCCCTATAAGTTGTCGCGCTATCCCAACGACCAAATGATCATGTTGGAGGTCTCTCAAAAGTTGCAGAATGTCCATGCCCTACTAAGTGACAAACACAAAGAAGGGATCCCATATCCCTTGAACTTTGGGCAAGGAATATATGCCTTTCCTATGGCCCAATGCATGGAGTATTCGAAGGAGTTGGTAGAATACAATTTGGACCTCCACATAGCCCGAGGAAGAATGGACCCATATGGAAAATTGAAGAAATGGGTCGGGAGATAGTATGCTCATTTGCCTCATGTCAAATATTTCTAGGCCAATTGTCAAGATGATAAGGAGGTGTGAATGAGGCACTACATACAGATGATAGCTCAATTTGTAAGGTTGATGAATTTGTTTCTGGTGCCTGACCAAGTAGTAGAAAAATATGATAGCATCATTGATGAAAGGTTCAATGTCGTGGCCAACTTGCCACTACCATTGATAGACTGGGACAAAGAATAGGTCACTAACCTCGATATAGTGACATGGCCAGTCAAAAACCGAACAAGACAGTGGGTAGACACCCAAATTGCTTAGCTTAAAGTGCAAGGTGTTGTACTAACTTATGGTGAGCTTGAGAGTGAAACTGATAGTGGAGCAGTTGTTGCCCTAGCAGAAGAAGCCCCTAAATCCCCTCTAGCAACAAGATCAAAGAAAAGGAAGGATGCACCCAAGCGCAATCCCAAGCACAAAGTGTATACACAGAAGGCTGTGGAGGGGGAATCTTCAAAGAAATCCAAGAAAATAGGGGGATTTGTAAGTGAAATGCCCACAATTAAGGAGGATCCCCAACACAAGGGAGAAGAAGAAACTGAGCAGCCGCATTCACCACCTGCCACCTCTAATCTCGTTGTCGCTGCTACCATAATCACTCCTCCACCTCCTACATCTTAGGTACTGCCTGTTTCATCTCCACCTACCATGGACATCTCAATCCACCTTGCTTCCACCTCACCAACGACCTCAGTAATGGTATTGGACTCCTCCTTGGCCATGAAATCCCCACTATCATCCTCCTCACTACCTCCTCCACTACCCACTCTCTCTACCCCAATGCTCGCAATAGCCACTACCACTATGCCACCTCTCACCTTGCTAGATGCCTTTGCAAAATACATGCAAGGAAAACCCGCTGAGATTTTTGGGGTGATTACAAATCCTACGGTTCAGACCTTGATGGCTCAGATTATCGTTGGCCTACCCCTTCCTCCACCACCTATAGAGCCACCGAATATGGAGGCTACCATGCAAATTTCTGAAGAAATGGAGAAATTCCAAAGGGAGGCTACTAAAGGTATTGTTGAAGAGCCTGAGGACCCTTTCAAATATGATTATTTTGAACACCCAGAGGGCAGGCTAAACATAAAATTGGATAAGGTCGTTTCTGATGAAGAAAAGTCACAATCTTCAAAGGAGGATATAGAGGCCCTTAACAAAAAGTATATAATTTAGAAACCTCAAATCAAGAGTTGGAAGAGGAGATGTCTTAGTAGCTCAAAGATGTAGGTGAAAAGGTTGATTTGGAAGGGAAACTCTCTGAAGAAAAGGATGATACTAATGTCAACTTGGAGATACTCGAAGAGCCTCCGCTAACTAGCCAAGGCAAGGGCCCCATCCAAGAAGAAGAGGTTCCTCCCGAAAAGGAGGAAGAGAAAGAAGAAGATGCACTGAGGAAGAGCCTCAAGCTTGAGCATCATGCTGAACTTGAGCATACATAAGGGGAAGTACCTCAGAAAGAAGATATCATTGAAGAAAACATAGCCTCTATTGAGTTAGACAAAGAAAAGGCTATGCAGATCAAGGACTCAGATGAAGAAGAGAGAATAGATCGAGAGGCCTCGAGCCATGAAGAGGAGAAGCCTCAACATGAACAAAGAGAGGAAGGTGATCATGAATCACCTAAAGAGGAAACCAAGGTTCCTGATTGGTTGGAGAGGCAACTGTAAAAGAAGACTCCAGTGGTTGTTGATCCAGAGGCTCAACTCGAAGCAATACTAGCTAGAGCGCAAACAAAGACAAGGAGAAAAAGCCTAAAGTCTTCTCTCATATCACGGTCGATGCCTCCGGATCAAGAACAATACAAATTGCTACCCTTGTGATGGATAAGGATTCAGGAACTAGATACAATATCTCGGCCATCAACTTGGGCTTGACAACCAGAGAGCAGAAGATTGATCAATTCCAAGGGTCGGTAGCAACAATTATGCAACAAATGAACAAGGATTAGTCTTCTAAGGAGGAACTAAAGGCACAAAGGATGGATATCACCACCTACATCCAATAATGGACATCCTTAGAAGAAGAGGCTCTGGCAACATCATCTGCACCCCCTCTTCTTTCATAGGAAGAGTTCAACAGAATGGAGAAAATAAAAATTGGACCAATGTCACAGTAGACTGATTCCAATGGGTGATCTACAATGGTGACATGGGCATTCATCATGTTGCTTGAATTTTCAACAAATTCTAGGATTTGCAAAATTAGCTGGAAGCCACAGAGAAAATGTGCCACAAATTCACCAAGCTATATAGGATCACATATCCTAAGCTCAAAGCCATTCTTAAGATTCTTGAAAAGACATGGGAAAAGGAATTAGGGCTCATGAAAGATGATCACTAGCTAGTAGAGACCTAGAAAATGGGCTTGGATCACATAAGGGAAGTCACGGAAAGGGTATTGCATGAAGTTAAGCTCGACCTTGAATGGGTTATGGAGCATAGGACAGACAGTGAGGATTACCTCAAGACGATTACTGATTATGACATGCCCACCCTAGAGTTGGATCTGGATAAGCTCAAGCCATTCTTCCATAAGAAGATGGAGCAAGAGGTTGCAGATGTACTGACGTCAGATTTCATGCACTTTGTTGCAAGAGCATTTACACAGTCTGAGAAGGTAATCAAGGCCACACCTAGATGCACCAAGCATTGGGAGCAGATCACTGGGAGATTCAAAAGGTTGACCTTTCATATCCTTCAATCCAACATCATGGAGTGGGATAAGCTCTAGGATTTGATTAGGAAATTTTTGGAATATGCCACCCTTCAAAAGAATGCAGGGAAGCCAATCATTATGATGAGTTTCTGACTATATAGCTAGAAAAGGAAGACAGACACTAGAAGACAAAATGACTACAATGTTAGAGCCACTAGAGGACAAAATAGGAATGGGACAAAATTTATTTTTATTTAATGTTATATTTTGGGGGTGGGTGAAACCCTAATGTAAAATGAATCTTGGCCACAAAATGAAAGTAAATCATGTCCATTCATTTCACTTTTGGAAAACTATAAATAGGGGTCTCCTCTCATTTTCAAAAGAGAGTTGAGTTGTGTAAATACATGTTGAAGAAATTTTAATGAGAATTACATTATTTTAGTGGATTCTTGTGTTTCTCCACATGCTGCATGATTCACCTCCTCAAAATTAGAATTTAGTTTTTTTGTTATAAGTATTTCAAGTTGCTCTTAGTAGTTAATTCATGCTCCGTGAATTGATGGTGAAGAATGTTATAGTGTTGATTCCTTTCATGTTCATACTTTTTGTTGTTTGTTGATGATGAATAGTAGTGTAAAGCTAGTCTAAACATTAATTTATTGTTGCACTTAAAATTTATCTATTATTCATGCTTCATGGTGAATGGATAGATGAAAATTTGCAGGCCTTAGAAGATAGCACTAGTTTCATGAGACTGTTAACTATTTTGGTTAAGTGGAACTTAGTTTTGGGAAGGTTGTCCATTGTAGCATCCTCCATTATTATTGTTCAACATTAGTTGCAAGTCTAGGAACACTTCTATCCATTTTCCCTTTTGACTTTTCTTTGAAACTGAAGCCAAAGCAAAGTTCAAGCATCATTGTAAAGCCAAATTTGATGTTAAACATGGATTTTTTGACTGTTGTTTTGAACTTGCAACAATTGCACCTCATTTCAAAATCTCACAAAACTCCATTTAAAGATCCAATTCCTTCCAAAATTAGTGAACCATAAATTCCCTTTGTGATTACCAGCAAATCGCATCAATCAACTGAGTTGTTTTTGTGAGTCATGACCTGACACCCGAGAGACCTTGGGATAATTTTCTACAACTTGTTTTTAGGAAGTTATCTTTCAAGAGAGGTAGTGCATTTGTGTGTTGCCTGTGTTGAGAAGTACAAAAACACCCATCAACATGGTTGTTCTTTCACATTGTATATATTTTTACTTGTTGGTACGGAATAGAAGTTGATTGGAAAAGTTTATGGGGTTCATCACCTTTCCAATGCTTTTTGTTTGACTCAAATCCTTTGAGTTTTGAGGGAGATATAAGCATTTTTGTAAAAACTGCCATAAACACTGCCTAGGGTTTCCAACCTTTGAAATAATGCCATAACTCAAAATTCCACTGTGGGAAAATGTTACAAATTGGTGGAAAATTTTATCTTGGCACCATCTACATCCCTACAAGATTGGAGACCATTATTTGAACATGTGTAAGAGATATTCTTGATAGTTTGTTTCATTTCCTCATTTTGACAGTCCTAAAACCCTCCATGGTGACAGTTTGATAAGTTCCTCGCATTATCTCATGAAGTCTGATATGATAGTTGTTGTGTCATGTTATTGAAATTTAGTGCAAGCCAAGGATGCAAATGAACAATTAGTCCCTTGTGTTGATTGAGTGACGAGGTTTTTGTGTGCCTTGTGACAAGAAACCATAAGTTGGGAACATATTACACAAGTTTGAGTCCTGAAAGTTTGAAAACATTTATGTTATGTTGAAACAAGTCTAAAAAAATCAAGAGAAGTATGTGCAGGATCATGATGAGCCAAAAAGTGGCAATATGATGGGTATGTGTACGGTATGTGGCTTACAACTTTTTTTTTACCCAAAATTGATGAAATGAAAAGGTTTTCTAAAGGAGATTCTCAACTTTCCACCAATATAAATTATGCTTTACTTTGAATTTAATAAATAATTATTATCCATTTTCTATTTGAATTACGAATAAAGTCCTGACTGATAGGTTGATTGAAAAACATCTATAGCTTTCAAATGGTATCACATTTTTTGATTTACTGAAACATGCGTCACATTCTATGCTTCACATACTATAGGATTAAAAAAAAAGAATTGAAATTCATAAATTTTTAATCAAGTTAAGGTAGTCAGACACACAAGTTTTTATATTTTTAAAAGTTGTAATAAAAAATTCATAATTAATTATTTACTTGGTAAAAAATTACAAAAAAATATGCATCACATCCGGACATGAGTTCTCTACTTATATCTAAAATATTATTAAAAAATAATATCATTTTATTGTGGTTAGGGTGGTTAGACAGACACCTACTTCTTATTTTTTCCCTGAAATTTAAGTACTAATGCATTGAAATTTCATTTTTTTACCAAATAGATTTAAAAAATAAAAAATAAACCTAGTAGTTTAGAAACTGCATTCAATTTGCTACAGATTCTATTCTTACATATTTTTGAAATAATATAGGTAACTTATTCAAATTTTTACGTCAAGTTGCCTAACTCTAATTTTTCTGAATTTTTTGCCACTTAAGGGCCTATTTTTTCCATGATGATCCTGCACATACCCAGGTTCCTACTCCTTCTCTTTATGTTTACACTGATTTCTTCCTTGCTTGTGATGTTGTCCATTTGCATTGTTAACTACAAGCCATTGTTGTGTGGTGCATTGATGGAAACAAGTGTGTGGGTCAAGAAGTGTTTGTAAACCATGAAAAGTGTTGGAACGGGCCTATGCTAATCAATACCAACTGATTCCATGGCAATCTCTTCATTTATTTCCTATCAAGCCATGTTAACAATGTTGTCAAGAAGCACCAAAATACCTAAGTGACTATTTGGAGAGATTGGTTGGTTCAAGAATGCTTGAAAGTCTTCAAATGTATTAGAAAGGATTGAACATTGTTGCCCCATTGTTCCATGCTTCCTTACTATTGTGTTGGTGTGTTTTCCTTCCATGAATTCCCTATAGGCTAAGTCACCAATGGTGACAAGGTGTACTACGATACCTTATACATTGTTGCCCATGAAACCCTTAAGAAAGTGTATTGGAATAGTCATGGTTTGTCAAGGTCTTCCCCTACTCTACATCATTGATCCATACTAGATGGAAAAACAATCAAGGCTTGATCCACCCCTCTTTCTCTTCTCTAAATTTGGCATTGTATGCTTGTGTATCTTGTCTGGTTGCTACATATTTAACATAGGCATGTGTCTCTTTGTGCCTTTGTTGGTTTTCCATGATATCTTAGATCTTGGGGGCTTTATCATGTCCTCCTTGACCTTTTTTGTCTTACCTTTCCAACAATTGTATAGTTAGACCTCTCTTTCAACACTTGTTTTACTACTTTATTTTGAGTTTGAGCATAGGGCTCATCCTCTCACTAAAGTGGGGGCTAAATGTAGTGTCAAAAAATGTACTCCTTTACATTTTCACACTATTTTTGGGTCCCTTAATTAATTGAGCTTAATTAAGCCTCTAATTGCCTAAGTTTTTCATTTACAAGCCTAATTAATTGCAATTTTTGAAAGGGGAGTTATGATTGAATTAATGCATTTATCATTATTAACACCAAGAAATGAATAGGTCCTGATTATTTAAAGGTCAACACACATTCGCCCTTGGGTGAATGGGCCCCCTTTAAGATCACAATTTCAAACTTTAAGCATTTTTTTGGCAGCATCTTAAGGTCCTAAATTCAAGATTTAAGTGTCATCTTGTAATGTTTGATTTTCAAGAAATTAGAAAATTACCTATAAAAGAAAGGCCTTTTTATCAATTCAAATCCTAGAAGCAAGAGGTGAACTTCACAAGAATTAAAAATATTGTCAAAGGTGTTCAAGATTAGATTTCTCAAGCATTTGTTGCAACATTCAAGATCTCAAGCATCATGCACGTTTTTGGAGGTAACATTATGATGTAGGTTTCAAGCATTCATGTCAAATTTTAAGCATCAAGATCACATCATCAATCAAGCCACTTCATGCAAGATCAATAACTTGGATAAATCTACTAAGTTGAGTCTTTCAATGGTTTCAAATCAAGGGTTTGGTGATTTACAACATAGCATTTTTTCATTCATCATTCCTTCATGTTTCATTGTTTCAATTCAAGGTTGAATTACCAAAATGGGGTTTGACGGAATTTTATAAAACAGGAAGAACAGACAGGATTTTGAGATACTCGGAGGTAGATGGAAGAGATTTGTAGAGGCACATGAAGCTCTACCTATAAGGTTATTGCAGACACTCGACTGAAATCTAGAGATTGGAATTACCAAACAGGACCGGGACCGAGAAATTGATTTCTGCAGAAAAGCCCTACAAAGACCCATTCACCCTTGGGAAAATGGAGTCCATAGGACACTCATCAACAGTATTTTGATTATAGGTGCAAAAATATTAAACTATCTCAATTTTTCTGAAAGTTGTAGGTTTTGTTAGATTAAGGTTTAATCTTCTGATTATATGTGTTGCATTGCATTTTTGGTTTTATTTACTATTTTCAGTCTTTCTCCCAAAAGTGTTTCTTTAGCAAATCTACCCTATCCTAGATCATAAGGGAAATAGCAAGATCTCCTTCAAGGTTGACTCACCTGAGGGTTGATAGTCAACCTTGGCTTAAGGGATCTCTTTCTCCTAATGAGATAGTGAGAAATAGGTCCATTATGCCCCATTTTCTCTTTCTATTTATAGTAAAATGGTGAACCCCCATTCCATTTTCTCACACCTATTTTTCTTCATTTCAATTTGATGTGTGATTTGACAAGCCTATTTGACATACAACCCTAGATCTAAAAATATAAGTTATTGCAAAGACAAAAATAGAAATTTACAAAATATCTTCAAATCTAAGACTGAGCCATACAGAGGAACTTGTGATGAAAATTTAAGCTTGAATTAGTTGTTCGATGGCACTTTATGCCTTAGATTGGACTCCTTTTCTAGATCTAAAAATTTTGAGATGTGGATTAAGGTCTACACTCTATTTTTCTTGATACTGTAACTTGTTGAATCGTCTAGATCTAACTTGTACACATGAAAATAGAGGAAAGGTTGTTTTGTATAAGGGTTTTCCTAAGTCAAAATGCATGTTATTATTTCTACCTCCACTTGTAGTGATTGATGATGATCAAGAGGGTATGCTCTAGGCTGGGTAGAGGCCAAAACAACAATAATTGATTGAAATCGATAAATAACAAATGATAGTGTTATCTTGATGTGAAAACCCTTAATGAAGAGATGCCACACACAATTTGATTGATAGATTCCTTGATTAATTTATAGACTTGTAAAAGGTTATTCACATACACAATAGGTTGCTTAAGCTAGCATGTAGAGGATAACTCAATACTTTTCCATAATTTCCTTTTGATTGATCTCTCACTCTAAAAGTGCCCTTCTAATGTTCAAAATGAGAGGAAAACATGTTTATATACGCATTTTAATAAATCCTTTTGGGTAGGGGCCAATCTGGGGTTATGTTCAAATCATAAAAGTCTTCCAAACAAAATTTCAAACATTTAAAAATATGTTTTTTGGTCTAGGGCACCCTACACCCATGATTGGTGCTTTTTGGCCTGAATTTATAGGGATCATGGGGATTTAAATGTATTTTATTTTAATTTGGCCCCAAAATTGATAAATTATTATTATAATTAAAGATATAGACAAAATAGGGTGCGAAGGTAGTGTGAAATTGTCAAGGCTGACAATTTTTAACACTACAAGATAATATATAGGTAATATGATAATGCAAATATATAATAATAAATATTGAGTAGATATTATTGATGTTGTTGTCTTATGTTTAAAAATAGTTTTTTTATAGGTTCAAAATGCAATAAATAGAGTGAATAATACTAATATTGTATTATATTGCATTTCTATGTGTAATTTTTGGCTATATAATTAATTGAAGTAGATAATTATGATTATTCTATAACATTTTATATACATAGGTATATATGATTAATTATACAACATAGTTTAACAAACATCTGTTAAAAAATATGTTATTTTAAATCAAATTAATAAACATTAATTCAAGATATTATGAAAATTTTGCAAATACAATTTTAATTATTTAATTTTGTGTTAGTTAATTGAAAGATGAACAAATTGATTTTATAATTATTTTATTCTAACAAGTACTAAAAATTTACTTTTCACATATTTATGTAAGATACAAACATTTTAGTTAAACAATCTTAAAACATTTCAATTAAACAATCTTAAACTAAATATCATTTACAATTATTTGTCACCTAAATTTTAAGAGATTTAAAGAATATGAAGACAAAGTTTGGAATTTTGATGTCCTTTTGTTTTATCTACATGTCACATTTCAAACAAAAGAACTAAAATATTTCAATGTTCACATATTACAATATCTTATATCTTAGTAAAGGAGCTAAAAATTTTAATACATATCACATATCTTAATAAAAGAGCTAGAATATTTCAATGTTCACATATCACAATATCATATGTCTTATTAAATGAGCTAAATTTTTCAATGCTCACATATCACATATCTTAGTAAATGAGTTAGAATATTTTCATAATTAATAACAAAGTACAAGTCACAAAGTAAAGTCAAAAAATCTTTTTATTAAACCATTTAACTAATTTCTTGACATATAATTCTAGGACGCTTATGCATGGCATGTTAATTCCATCACCATTTTCTTCATTAATTTATTTGTAGTAAGCATTTATAATTTAATCTTAGCTTGTTAATTAGCTAAGTTTCTATTAATCATGTAGTTTCTATATTGAACAATCTCAATTCACACAAAAATACTACTAAATATCAAATTCAAATCAGATTTAATGTCAATATCAATGACATTATGAGTACATTAAAAACGCCGACCTAAAAACATACAAAATTGAATCCAAAAACTTTCAAATTATTATCTTCATGAATTGTGAAAAAATTATGCCTACTAATACATTACTGTTCATTGATTCAGCCAAGTTACAAGCTGTAAAAATCAAATAAAAATTGAATGATATAGGTACCCAAATAAATATTCTCGAGCTACGAGAGCCTTATTCCAAATCAAAAGAAAAAAGAAAAGAAAAAAACACACGCAGAGCAGAGTTCATTGATTCAGCCAAGTTACGGGCTGTAAAAATCCAATAAAAAATTGAATGACATAAATACCCAAATAAATATTCTCGAGCTATGATGAAACTACGAGAGCCTTATTCCAAAGCAAAAGAAAAAAACAGACGCAGAGCAGAAGCTCCTTCTTACAAGTTTAGAAATAAACCCTACACTTCTGCCTGTGAAAGGGCCCTGGGATGAAATTGATCACCACTTTAACACACTTGACGGTCATTTTGTAATGCTTGGTCGACCACCGCCCCAACTTGAATTTCGTCTTGGCTACCATCTTGAGGTCGAACCCAATCTTCCCCGAGTCATTATCCGACTTCAGTGCCTCCGACGTCTGCGGGTCGAGGCGCAGGGAGTGAGCTTGGGCCTTTGGTTGAATCACAGTCGTAACCTTTTCGCCCTGGACAAACTTGGGTGCCGACCCAAAAGCAATCCTATCGGAGCTGTAGATCACCTCGACGCTGAAATTGCCGTAGTAAATGATCACCTTTTCGTTGGAATTCCTGAACGATACGTTGAAGTTCATGGTGGCGTCCAGGGAGTCATTGGAGACATGGAAGTATGAAATGGCGGCGTAGTCTAAAACCACGCGGGGCTTGTGAGGTCGAACGGATATCCATGCAACGAAAATCACCACAGCCACCACGAAAAGAAAGGAAATGACAAATGCGCAGAAATATCTCACAAGTCGATCGCTGCAGCGAATACGGCGCCGCGAAGGGCGTTCGATGAGGCCGCTGTTGTTGCCGCGCAAATAGATTGAGCCGCTCAGTTGCTTGCTGTCGTTCTCTGTGTCGCTGGTGGGCCGATGATGATCTGCCATTGTTAGACCTTGCTGTTCTTATCAAATCACAGAAGACAATAAGAAATGGATTCTTATCAAATCACAGTAGACAATAAGAAGTCTTTCTTGGTTGTTAACTTGTGGGTTTGTTGTTCTTGTATGTATAGAGCCCTCAGATTTGGTTCTCTGTGGATTGGATGAGAATTAGAATTGGCTGCGTGCGTGTAAAGTTATAAAGGAGTTATTATGCTTTGTTTGCCTCAAGGTTGGACGTAACGCATCCAGAAGCTCAGAGAACTTATTCAAAGGAAAAATGGAGGCCAAAAGGTAGACCCATCTGGGGGCACCATGGGTTGATGATACCAAAATTGAGGACTAAGCCATTTTGTTAATTTGACGGCTTTTCTTAATGAATACTTTATTCAAAGCGTATGCAGGAGAGTATCCTTTTGTGTCCAACTTGTCTGGGTCATCCATGAGCTTCCTTTACTGGTCTGCCAAAAGTTTTTATCATAGTAAAGGAAGTAGCTAGGGGCAGTAAAATCTTCACCAGCCATCTGTACAATGAGCGAATCTCAATCACCTTTTATGATGTTTAAGGAGTACCATGTTTATTAACGAAGGAATGAGACCCAATTTGTCTTTTGTTTAGAGATGATTCTGTTTCCATCCAGTCAAATTGTCCATCCAAATTGTCCATCCAAAAGGACATTTCTTTTTATAGTTGGGGATGTGAGCAATTTGTTTTTGGATCTACAGAAGATTTATAATATATGTGAATATCTTATATTTCATGTAGGAGACATCTAACTGTATTACAAACTAGGCGTACATATCCCATCCCCTGCAAGATTTGAACTTGTGATCTCTTTCAAGAATACAAATTCTCCACCATGAGATCAACTCGAGAATATTATAAGATTAACTCAAGAGTACTAGACCAACTCAAAAATATTAATAATAAAAAAATAAATTTTTAAAAATGTTCAAATTTTTTTAAAAACAATAAATTACTATACCAAAAAAAGGCAAATTATTCAACAAAGAAACAGCTGATCCCAACCAAAACAACTATCTACAAAATAACATCTACACAATGCATACCCCAATCTAACTATCTACACACCCTTAAAATGGACATGTACTTAGAAACCTGTTAACAATAATAATAGTTTAACTTTTTCATGTTACAATAAAATTTAAACTAAAATTGTTCATAAACTATGAAATTCCAAGCCTGGGCCAAGCTACATATATCATAGTACTCTCGCTCAAGAGAGCATGCAAATAAGTAGGGCCACTGAAATCTGGGCACACTGGTGCTCTTATTGTCCTGTAACCACGGTATGGTTGGCCATGATTCTTTAAAAGCTTTCTTTTATTTAAGTTTTTTGTTGGGAGGGTAAAGTTTGATGGGTGTACCGGTGATTGATTTTATTTTTTACTGTTAAGGATGTAGAAGTATTTATTTATTTTATTAAAGATTGTTTATTCTACTAAATTTTTTTAAGATTTTAATATATTTTTATTTTTATAATAATATGTGTGTGAAAAGAGATTTTTTAATTTAAAATTTAAAATTTTAATATTTTTGAAAAAGTATTTTGATGTTCAAGGATGGTATATTTACTAGTGAAGGAAATGTTATTTTTAATTAAAATAAATTATATATTTATTTAATCAATTGTCATTATTTTGCATAAGGTTTTTCTTAGTTAGTATATGTTAAATAGGGTCCACATCAATCTTTTCTAATATCTACATACTTTTCATTCAAGGTTAGTTAGTCTTTTCCATGTAGTTACTTTCCTATAACTTCATAGTTAATATTTTGAATATCATAATAAACAATCGACTAAAAAATCACATTTGACTATTATGTAATAAATTTTAAGTTTTATTAATTATGAATAAACCATCAATTATGTATTTAGGGATATGATATTATGATGCATATAAGTGGATAGAGTTGCCAACGTGTGGCTAGCATAGCTTAAATTAGTTATATTGGGTCATGTGAACAACTCAAATGTAATTAATTATATTACTAATGAGAAGGCTTACATTAGATTTTTTATTTACCCCTCCATTACGTTAATAGAAGGATATCTATATAAAGAAGGAAAATATAATTGATAGGACATGTGAGGGGTATGATGTTGCATTTAGCATCTCTTGGAGAGAGTGTAGAGTGCTTTCTTCCATAAGGAGTATTTTATGGTGTTATCCTACCTCAAGGATTTATTCTATTTGTATATATGTTGGATATTAATTCATTTACCCATAAACATCTCTTTTGTGGTGTGTGATCTATCTTCTATATTTTTTTATTTCTATTATTATAAGAATGGATCTTATCAAATTGTATCACAGCTACAATTCACACAAGGTGAAGATAAAACCCTTATTTTAAAGTTTTACCTATATCTTCTAAATGACAATGAAATTTTCTATAATTTTTTTATTAGAGTTGGAGGTATAAATAAGGAAGCTATAGTCCAAGATTTGGCTATTGACCATCCATATTGAGTGAGTTGTTGAAATTTTATATTTTTTTATAAATTCACTCTGTAGACTATGAATTGGAGAATTTCTCTTGTTTTCTTTGAAGTTTATGTAAAAATCCCATCAAAACTCATTAGGGATTTATTAATTTCTTGCTTAGATTTGAGGTTGACTACATCATGAATCAAATGGGTCAATTTTTTGTTAATGATATGTGGTAGAAAGTTTTTCTAATGAAAGAATTTTTTTCTTAATACATTAATTTAATGGATGTCTTTAGTGGAAGTGGTATGCATTAAATGGAAGCTCAATTTCTAAAGAATTTATGGTAAATATATTTTATGGATTTCATTTATTGGTGTATACTTGAAAGTTGAAGCTTAAATATTGTATGGTCAATCACATATGTACAATTGTTCTTTTAATAAGTTAGAACAAACATTTTTGGATAGATGGGTTCCAAAAGAAATAAGAGTGATGTAGATGGGGATGACAAGGAAAAAGAATTGGAAAGTAGGGGTGATCATAATCAAGAAGAAGAATAAGAACAAGAACATAAATGCAAACAACAATAAAAAGAAGAAGAAGAAAAAGGAGGAGAACAAGAAGGAGAATACAAAGAATGAGGAGAATGAGAAAGGAGAAGAGGAGGAAGAAGAACAATAACATGATAACAACAAGAATATGATAATCAATAAGAAGAATAAGAACAAGAAAATGAATATGAAGACCATGAAAAGGAAGAGAAACAAGAAAAAAAAGAAGAAAGACAATAAATAATAGTAAAAGGAGCAAAAGAAAGAATAGACAGAAGACAAAAACAATGATATAAATTTATACATTTTAACTTCAAAGAAAAAAAGTTTAATCCTTCAATTTATATCAAGAAAAATAAAAGATTATTATTTTTATATACTATACCAAATAAATGCAAGCAAAGCACATTAAAGAATATCCAAATTTTTTAAAGATTTAAAGCTCTCCATAGACCCAAGAAATGAACGTCAAAAGAAAGACCTATTTGAAGGCAGAATGGCTTTATGATACCAAAATTAAGAACTAAGTCATTTTCTTAATATGACACCTTTTCTTTATTGAAAACTTTATTCAAAGCGTACGCAAGAGAGTAAAGAGTATGGTATCACAGTGTTGTTTCTTTATCCTATCAAATCCAACTTGTGCGGATCATTCATGACCTCCGTTTACTGGTTTTGGGTACTAGGCAAAGGTTTTTATCACGGTAAAGGAAATAACTAGGGGCAGTAAAATCTGGGCAGACCGGCCATCTTGGGAATGAGCCAATCTCAATCACCTTTTGAGATGTTTTTAAGGATGCCATATTTATTAATGAAGAGAAATCCAAATTATCTTTTGTTTAAATTGAATATGTTTTAATTTTGAGTTAGTCATATGGTGGAAAACGTGTTTTCTTGAAAGAGAGGTCACAAGTTAAAATCCTAAAGGAGGTATGGTATTCACACTTCGTATTGTGAAGCACAAGTTAGGTGCCTCCTCTATACCGGAAGTATCCGATAGTCCCATATACTTCAAGTCATCTGTAAACCCAAAAACAGATCGTCAATATCGTAAACTATAAAAACTTTTCTTTCCTTTTTATTCAGAATCCGATAGTCCCATATACTTCAAATCATCTGTAAACCCAAAACAGATCATCAATATCGTAAACTATAAAAACTTTTCTTTCCTTTTTATTCAGTCAAATTACTGCTTGAATGACCTATTGACATTATTCCATGTAAAACCACATTCTCTGTGACGTACAGTGCATTTGAACAAATCTAAATATATATTTCTTCTCTTTAAATTGTATCGTGCTTGTTAACAATAATAATAATTTAGCTACTGCAATTTTAAAAATTTAAACTATTGCTTAAAATTGTTCATAAACTATTAAATTTCAGGCCTGGGCCATCTTGTCCAGCAGCCACTGTATGGTTTGCCATGATTCTTTAAAACCTTTCTTTTATTTTAGTTTTTTTTGCCGGTTGGTAAAGTTCGATGGGTGTACGAATGATTGATTTATTTATTTTTTTAGTGTTAAGGATTTAAGGATTTAGAATTTTATTTTATTAAAGGGTGTTAATTCTATTAAACTTATTTAAGATTTAAATATATATTTTTTTATTATAATATTTATATATGAAAAGTGATTTTTTAATTTCAATTTTCAAATTAAAACAGTTTTTCAAATAAGTATTATGATATTTAAAGATGGCATATTTATTAGTAAAGGAAATGAAGCTATGATTTTTTTGTGTTAAATTACAATTTTATTTCTATTTAACTAATTGTTATTATTATTATTTTGTATATTATTTGTTTTAAGTGGGTTATGTTAAAGTAGGGGTCCACATCAATATCTTCTAATATCTATATATTTGTCATTTGAGACTAGTTTACTTTTTATAATGGATCATTGTGTTTAAGACTACCATTAATAACATATGCAAAAAAGCCACTCATGGTTAGTGTTTTAAATATCATAATAGACAACTGACTAATTGTCACATTTCACTATTATGTAATAAACTTTAACTATATTGCCCGTTAAGGGGCTAGGTTGGGTTGATCCAATGAGAAATGAGGCTACAGAAGCAAAATGGGAAAAATTGGAAGTAGGATGGTGGAAAGTGAATTTTGATGGAGCTGCAAAAGGAAATCCGGGTCCGTCGAGGGTTGGATGCATAATCAAGCACTGGAATGGTAACGTCATAGCCTATGGAGCAATAAGGCTAAGGGATGGAATGAATAATGTGGCAGAAACATCAGCTGCCTTAATGGCAATCAAATTAGCGAGGTTGATGGGAGTTTCCAAGGCTCATCTAGAAGGTGATTCACTCTTAACAATTCAAGCAATAGTTAAAGGAAATATTAATGCATGGCATTTACAAGGGGTGGTAAGGAGGATAGAGGAGGAGTTAGAACATTTTGAAGCTTTCAAGGTGAGCCATGTACGGCGGATGGGAAATGTGGAGACGGATACGCTCTCGAAATGGGCGCTTTCTCTACAGGTTGTAGACGTTGTAAGATATGAAGACTTAAGAGCAATAAATGAGAAAGATCTGGAGGAGGAATTACAAGCGTACGAAGGTAGATTTCTGGAAGGACTAAGATGCAGAGGAAAACCAAAGCAATGAGGAATCAGGGAATTGGAGATGATGGCAGCGTTGTTGTACAAATGAAATTAATTGTTTAGGTTGGCGAAGTAAGAAAAGGTTTAATCGCACCATCTTCGAAGTTTTTTAAGGAAGGCGGTGGCTATTTTGGGAGGTCAAGTTGCGTGGTGATGTGATGAGTAGTTGGTTGGAATTACGACAATGGAGGCAAGTTTCCTACTGTCAACTCACAAAAAAAATAGACCCTTTCAAAGGGAAGGCCTCCATGAAGAGGCTATGTGGGCTCTTCCTGTTTAAGGAAAAAGAAGCAACGCAAGTTGTTAAATTAATGCTCAGGGAGGGATTTGAGAAATTGACACACAGATACCAAATGAACTTGGATATTTACTCACTGGTAGGACTAGACATACGAGAGCCAGTGAATGAAGTGAAGAGAGTAATGAAAGCTTTGGTGCCAAAGGAATTTTTGGGTGGTATGGAAATAATTCTGCAATGAGCGATACCCGGTGTTGGGCTGGTAAAGGAGGAGGGTCGGGATGGAGGTGGCTCAGAAATGATGAATTTAAACCATATGTTTATAAGATAGCAAGAGGGGCGCACAAAAGATCGTTGGAGGGAGGATGCGGCATGAGGTTGGCAAGAGTTAAAAATTTGTGCTGAGCTAGTGGAATTAGAAAAAACATTGGCAGATCTAAAGGTGATTGTGAGAGAAGAATTGCAGGAATGCAGAGGCTTATGTCCACAGAAGAAGGCCAAGCTGTTCAGTGAAATCGTGTTGTTGGATTCGGGCAAACCTTCAGAAAAAATTGTGTAATTTGTCTCCCTACAATGGGTTTTTTGCTTATTTTGGGTGGTTAGTTAGGGTAGTGGCTATCGGGTGTGGTAGTGTTCGAACAGTAGATGTTTTTTGGAGTGTTGGTTTAGGTGTAGGAGGGTAGGGTTTTGTAATTTTTTGGTTGTATGAGAATGCAAGAAAATTGGTGATAATTGTTCTGATACTTGGTGCATGGGTTTGATTTACTATTGTAAATGTAACTTTGTTTCTGATTTCAATAAAATAAAAACTTATTATCAACCAAAAAAAAAAACTTTAACTATATTAATTATGAATAAACCATCTATTGTGTACCTAGGAATATGATAATGTAATGTATATAAGTGGATAGAGATGTTCATGTGTAGCACACATCCTTTAAGTTAGTTATAGTGGTTCAGGTAGACAACTTAAGTGTAATTAATTATATTAAGTAATGAGTAGGCCTACATTGGGTGTTTGGTTTACCCCTCCATTACATTATTAGAAGGAGGTCTATATAAAGAAGTTGAATAACATTGTAAGGATGTGATGAGTATGATGTATTTTTGACCTCTTAGAGGTATAATATAGAGTGACTTCTTTCACAAGGAGTGTTATGGTGTTACCTCAAATATTTATTATATTTTATATATATTGGACATTAAGTCACCTTGGCTCACAAAAATCACATGTGTGGTGTGTGATCTATCTTATAAATTATCTTGCTACTGTTATTATATGTATGGATATTATCAAGTGGTATCAAAGAAATTATTTAGGAAAAGGTGACGATGAAACCCTAATCTTTAAAGATTTTCCTATATCTTCAAAATGACTATGATTTTTTTGGAGGGTCAAGAAATGAATCTATAGTCCAAGTTTTATCTTTTGTTCATCAATATTGAGTGAGTTATTGAAATTTTACAATTTTCTATTATTCACTCACTACGCCACAAGTCATAGTTTTTTTAAACATTTTTGTAGAGGAAAGACTAGAAGTTGGAGGAAAAGAAGGAGAAGGATAATAAGGAAGAGGAGGAGGGGGGGAGCAGGAGGAGAGGGAGGAGGAGGGAGGGTGGAGGAGGAGGAGGAGGAGGATTAATCACTTGTGTTTACTCAAGGATAGTTTTCATATGCATAACAAAAATAAAAAAAGCTAATCACTTGTGTCAAGGATAGTTTTTATATGCATAACAAAAATAAATAAATCTAATCACTTGTGCTACTCAAGGATAGTTTCCATATGCACTCCTCTTGCACTTTTTGTGATCTTGAGCATTTTTATATGCACTCCTCTTGCACTTTATGTGATCTTGATAGTTAAAGTTGCTAGCATTCTTTTCATTTTTACTTTTAAAGTCAAAGTTTATGTTCTAGTGAGCTATATGAATTCCTTAAAAAATATTTCATTCCAGGATAATTTTGATTCCCCATATAGGTTTACAATGAAGGAGATAAAGGGTTTCCATCTCAATCCATAGAATTAGACAACACCCTTTGTTATCATGGCCATGGGTGCATGTACCTTCAAGTGTATGAGGAGGAGGAGGAAAAAATAAAATAAAGCTAATCACTTGTGTTACTCAGGGATAGTTTTCATATTTATATAATAATAAAAAAAGCTAATCGCTTGTGTTACTCAAGGATAGTTTTCATATGCACTCATCTTGCACTTTTTGTGATCTTGAGCATTTTTCATATGCACTCCTCTTGCACTTTATGTGATCTTGAGAATTAAATTTACTATTCTTTTCATTTTTACTTTTAAAGTCAAAGCTTATGTTCTAGTGAGTTATATAAATTCCTTAAAAATCATTTCATTCTAGGCTAAGTTTGATTCCCCATATAGGTTTACAATGAAGGAGATAAAGGGTTTCCATCTCAATCCATAGAATTAGACAACACCCTTTGTTATCATGTCATGGGTGCATGTACGTTCAAGTGTATCAAGTACTTATTTGACCCTTATTTATGCCTAGATTAAGAGACTAGTAGCAATTTTTAACATGTGATGAAAAAATAATAATTTAGCCCCAAAAATATACTCATTATGTGTCTAAAAATAAAAATTGTGGGATATGAGTATAATCTTAAACCTTTATAACTTCAATGGTCTAATAAATTGGGCTAAGACCATTTATGACCAAAATCAATATATTGGTGGGCTCACAAGTCAAACACAACCAACTAAATAGTATAAACTTTTTTATTGAACTTTGTGTGAGACCAATGTAATGTAAAAATAAAGCAAAGATAAAAAAATTATTCTCCACAATTAGATTTAAAGGAAATTTTAATATAGAATACAATGAAGAGTATCCTTTTGGGATTCCAAGAATCCTCATGTATGCAAATTCCTTATCATGTTGAGGGGTCCTCTCAAAATTTGCATGGAAGCAAAGATGATAGTGATAGAAATAGTGACATTCATTCAAATGAAAGTGAATATTCTCATGGTCATCATGATTTTCTTAATTCTAAACAAGGACACACCCTAATATACTAATGCATACACCACAACAAGGATGAAATACTAAATTTCTTCATCAATGGGTAGCCAATATTTTCTTAAGTAGTAGAGGAATATGGAAAGGGTACCCTATCTCTCCTTATCATTTTCATAATCCTTGTTGAGGCTCTTGGTTGAAGTATTTCCATGCTAGTGGGTGTATGTTCAATCATTGGGTTCAAACATACCTTCGCTGTGTCTCCCTCCTCTCATCAACAATTCATGGATGATGTCATTTGTAATGTTGAAAATTGCATAACCCCTTGCAATTTCACATTGCATGATAACTCTCCTTTAGCATGATAAATGAAATATCTTAATTTTAATATGATGATATTGAAATATTTTTCTACTAGAAAAATTATCATGTCTATGACTTTTTGGGTTTGATTTTCCTAGGTAACAGCATGGACATATGTGCAACATGTTGCATCTCATAAAATTTTGAAATTTAAAGGACCATTGGAATGTTACGTTCCAAGAAATATAGTGTTGTAACACTCTTTTTGTCAATTGAGACCTGTATATGCTTTTGAGGCATTCAATTTTAGAAAAATAAAGTATTTTCCTTGGAAAGAATGATAAAATAACTCTAAGTCACATATTGGTCCATACGCACACACACATTTTGTCTTTCATCGAGCTAAAACTCTTGAATTTCTTGAAGCCTTCATCCCAATACAATATTCTCTTAGCTAGATTGCATGTCATTTATTCATGGTGAGATTGAAAGGTATAGTCTTTCTATAACTTTTTAATCCTTCTAGAGGTCTATGATACCTTTTAGGTGGAATTCTCTCATATTGTCTAATTGTCTTACTTTGGGTAATTTATCAAAGTTGATATTTTGAAATATCATTGTATTATTGTTGAGTTATTTTTTTTATCTAGCATTACAAATGCATCTAATTTTTTTATCATTTCTTTCTTTTATCATAATCTTAATTGGTTGTCCATGAATGTAGAAATATCGAAATGAGGGTTTAACTAAGGCAAGCCCCTTAACACAATCACCCCAAATATTTTTCTTCTCTATTTATATGCAATTTTTTAGATTTTCCTTTGCTTTGGATTGAATTTGTGATATTTGTCCTTGCTCTAGTATTTTATTTGAATCTTTTGGATATAAATATGTGTTTACTACTTCTATCAAATTTGTGTGTAAAATTTATACCACATTATATTATTAAATCCCTTTGGAATATGTGTAGAAGTGATATTTACTTTCTTCTATAGTTTTCTATTTTTGTCTATATAGGATGGCAATGTGTTGCATTGTAGTCTACATGTGGTATTGGTGTCCATGATAGTGAGATCATAGAAGTCACAAAATAATATTTACAACTTTTACTTTCTATTTTTGATATCAACAATTTCTAATTCTTTTTTATAGAAATTGATATTCTTATCATTTTGTTATAATTGTAAAATAATATTAAAATTATTTAATTTAGTTTCATTCTCTAGATTGTAATCTAGTTTTATAAAAAAGCCATATTGTTAAGTAGCACCTAATTCATTTAAATGTAGTAAAAAAATTAGTTCTCAAAGAAAACACTTTTCTTTCATACAACACAATTATATATCTTATATTTTGGTGAACATGATGTTCTTAGCAATTTTCTTTTAATTTTGTAAACAAAAATATATTTCAAAAAACTCAAACTCATTTACTTCCCTTTTTTTTTTATTATATAAGATGCATTTATTGGGTGCAGTACCCATTACACTACAAGCATGGTAGGCTAAAAAGTACCAAGATCAACAGTACATAATATAGTTCAAGCTAAAACTAACATAAACCAAAAAGAAAAAAAACACAACACTCAAACAATAGAGACTCTGTTGGGTCTCTACTAATTGGTGACATCATCCCATTTCTGAATGAGGAGATTTAAAACATAATATTTGACCTAATAAGGGCCCTCACCCTCGTTCTTCTTGCCCACCTCCTCCTTGATGACATCGGTAGACTCTGTGGATGGTCTTAATGGTAAAACGTGTTAGCCTAGTGAACTTTCATTCATGTTTCTCCATTTGCTCCTGTAGCTCGTTGATGTCCTCCTCCTTATCGCTCTTCCTCTAAGTTGTCTCTTCATCCATAGCCCTAGGATCCAAAGAGTGGGTGGAGTCCTCTTTAAGAATTTTTTTCGGTTCGAGAAGTGACTAGGACCATCCACGAACTCCTCAACCTCCTCCATGGTGTCCTTACACTCATTTTTTCCACCAATTCACTCCAAGTTGCTAGAAATTTTTTCCACCGTTAAATCTCTTGTTCTTTGCTAGTCTATGAGACCTCCTGATGCTTGTTTGCTTCTTCCCATATCAATACTCGTATCCACAACAGTTTCCCATTTGGATTCCTTATCCTCAGCACTCTTTCCCTCACTTTCCATGCCCATCCCTCCACCTAGCCCAAAATGTCATTTTTACCCTTCTTCTTTGCCAAAGATTTGAAAAGATAGATAGGTTGAGAATTGTGATACTCATGAGTTTCACAACCTAACCCACTTCTTCTAGTGAGATATTAAGAAGGATTCATAGAAACCTAAACATGTCATATTCAAAACATCCTAGTAGTCCTCTTAGAACTAGACCTATTTTTATAGTGGAGCAATCTATGGGCTTAGCCCCTAATTATTCTTTGTTGTATCTTGGTTCTAATCATTCTACATCACCTATTCATCCTCCTCCCATTGATCATGATGCTTCTCTTTGGGTTCCTTTTGAGTACATTCTGAATCTAGAGGAAAACTTAAGAGAATTTCAAACTGTATTATCAAATGATTCCTATACTCAAACGTACTTGTTGAAAATATAAGAAACTTTTTAATTTTATATCATAAAGGCCTTGATTTTTTAGAATAGTGGTATACATCATTGAAAGTAATGTGCCCTATTATTCATCCATTCTAGGAAACATAGGATCTACTCATAGTCTAATATCATTAGCACATAGTTATCTATGTCTATCACAAGGTTTTCTATTTATATGGTGAATGTCTCACCTATTACAATGACTGTTCCTTCTAGTTATTTTTAATTCGATTTTCCTCTTCTACCACTATAAGTCTCTTTGGTACTTATCACCCTTTTCTTAGCATGTAACCACTTAGTACATCCCAACCCAATTTTACCTATTAGCCAAATTTCACTACAACATCTATAGGTACACATACATCAACTATTCAAGCTTCTAAAGTGAAAACCTTAGTTGTTTCAATCAAATGTGTGCTTAACATTATTTTGCAAAACATGGGACAAATACAAAATCAACTTGTCAACTTAATTAGTTCCTCTTTGCAACCATTAGTACAACCATATTATCATCGCAACTATTTAGCTCTTCACATTCTTAATACGCCTTTACCACAAGGTTTTAAGCACCAAGGTTTGAAAATTATAGTGGAAAAGGATACCACAATCTCATTCCTTTGCTTTCACTGTGTGGTGTAGTGATTTTATCTTCCAAGATCCATTGCTAGCGAAACTATTCACACAATCACTAAAATGCATTGCATTAGACTAGTTATTTTCTCTCCCAGATAATTTCATATGCATTTGATCAACTGATAAATCATTTCTTACAACACTTCTAGGTGATTATTGGTTCATGGGTCACTTTCACTAACCTCATCCAAGTAGGGACTTACCAAAAAAGTAGTGTATTTTATCTTTCAATATCAATCACTCTTTTTACAAATTCCCCATGTGCTCCTTGATTCTAATGTATAGTAGGTATTCATTGAAAACTTACAAGTAGCACTTAGGGAAAAAATATATTTCTTACATATGAAATATAATTATTTTTTACATATATGTGTATTGTATTGCCTAATTATCAACAAAATGTGACTCTATATGGAGCCTCTTTTTCATTGCTTCACTCTAATAATTAGGATGGTGCATCTTCTTCTAGAATTTACAGGAAAAATAAATCTTTTAATCAAGATAGCATAATCACCATACCTAAATCTCTTGAGGTCTTAGCAGTAGCACCTTAGAGGAAAATAAATTTTTCTAAACTATCCAATATCTATTATAGTATAATGCAAAAGATCTTAAAATATAAACTAATGACTCTTCCAGAAATAATCTAACCTCTCCCCTCAAATAAGTCATACTTGGTTTGGTATGATGAAAAGTGTTCTATCAATATCACTATGTCCCTAGACATGATACTGAGATATGTACACATCTTCAACATATTGTCCAAGACCACATTGATAATGGTGTCATCTAGATTGGTAACAAAAAATAGAATGCAAATAAATATATTGCTAAACTTAACCAATAATTGTAGATTTACATTGATCCCTTTCCTTCTCATTCAAAAAATTTAGTAACAAGCACAACTTCAACTCCTACATATTTTCAATACATACACATGGTTGATGTTGCACCTATTTATTTGAAAGGTCATGACATTAAATTTCCTAACATATCATTTACTTCAAATGATCTTACATATAATGGAGAGTATACTCCTCTTGATATCCCTGCTTGTTTCAATCAGAAGACCATCAATGGTTTTCTTATTGATCTTGCTTACAAGGTAAATATTATCATAGAAGATATTTTTATCAGTGAATTTAATAAAGAAAAGTATGAAAAATATCATGTGATCATTTTTACTTACAATTATATTTCTTTATCTCCTGTGGTTCTATTACTTTGTTGGTCTAGGTTGGACCCATGTCAATAGACACCACATTTTTGTGATTTCTAAATCTAATCTCTTCAAAGTGAAACTAGTAATTCCATGTAGATAGTTTCTATGAATTTGGTTACTTCAATAGTCCAAAAATTTTTGAAATTCCCTCATAATAATTTTTTGCACACTATGCAAGACACTAGATATAAGCCACTAGTATTTCATGTGGGCTTATCTTTAGACCACTTCTAGCCTACTCCACTTGGACCCTTGAAATCTCATGGCCATTTAATTTTTAAATATTATTCAAAGTTCAAAGTAGGTTTCTCAATGTCCTCATCTATAGCACCATCTTCTTCTACTCATGTGGTTGCTCCTAGCACATCATTCTATTACAACATTATTCTTCATCCTTTATGCCTTCCTCTTCAAGAGCTAGAGATAAGTGTTCTCCCTTGAGTAGGCCTCCCATACTTCCAAAGTCTTCACTACACTTAGTGGAATCTTTAGATCCTTTGATTTTTCAAGTAACAAAAATAGAAAAAGACACCTATGCTATCAAAATGTTCTCCTCGAGTATTTTATCTACCATTAATTCTTACAATATGTCAACCTATCTCATCAAGGAAAGGGAGGAAAAATACTAAGGTTGAATCCTCTCATGCATCATCTAAGTCTCATCCCCCAAGAGTACCTCCCATTCCTCCTCTTGTAAAGAAGATTGAGGGAAGACACCTATAATGCAGGATAGATCATGTGCATCCATGACATCTCTTGCTCCATCTATAGAGCTTGTTATTCAACTAGTTTCAGAGGTGAAGACAAATCCACCTATGGAAATGTATGCAATTATTCTGAGTCATCTCAAACATCTATTCTAGGTTTATATAATTGTTGAAACTAGGTTGTGCACGAGTGTAAGTGTCGTAAGAGTGCTTTAGCTCATGAACAAGTTGCTTTGAAGATAACTGAATATGAACATCCTCCTCCCATGAGATCACCTAGTAACTTGGTTATTCCCAAATCTTCTTCTTTATCTTCCCAACCATTATTTAAAGTATCTTTTACTCCACCTTTGGTCCCTCTTAGTGACCTTTATGAGCCTCATCCTAAAAGGGTGCAAGTGTTCATCACTCCTTTAATGGACCCACCTCTAATTCCAACACTTCTTAATATTAAACCTTTTGTTGATCCTATAGATATATGTAACACCAAGGCCATATCCAATGTTTCTCTTATTGTACATCCTTCTCTACAACACACTCACCATCAAAGTCATCTCAACATCCTTAAACTTGTCACAGTTGATGTTAACATTCATCATCAAATACCTAAGCACAAGTTTGAGCAAGGTCCCATCTCACCATTCTATAATAAAAATCCTAATCCACCTTCTCTGCATTGCTAAGACCTTTCTTCATTGGTTCTCCTCACAGAAGAATATTTAGATTCCTTTGTCCTTACCACTACTCCTCCTCAAGAGGTTATCAGTAGCATTCCTTTTGTACCCGATCCTACAATACATTCAACACACTCTCCTCTTGAAGGATGTATGTTTGAACCATTGGATTATGTTCTATTATTGTCCATGATGATCTTTACAAGATCATTGACAATGAATTCACAATATTTCCAAGATGATTATCCTAGTAGCTACATCCTTGGCTCTTATTTTAGGTGAGACACTTGGCACTACTTTAGTGGTACTTCTTTTTTAATCTCAACCTCCCTCTCCATATGAACAATATTCGGAGGTTGATTATTTATTCATGGAAATCCCCTAGTGTAGTACCTTCCTTATCTTTAGGAGATAATGTTTGGTTTGTTTGTTTGCATTTCCTCATGCTTGCATGTATATTTCTATAATTCTTACTTGGAGGACCCATGATACACTTGTCAATATATGGATATGTAAGGAAGATAATTTTTGTCAATTATTCTATGTGTATCATCATTCTTCTATATGTCATATACTAACTTTATTTTACTTTCAAGTATGATGCAAAGTTTTGAGATATTTAGGTCTCTTCCATGTTGACCAGAAAATTTTATTCATTTTCATGTGAATATTATTTAGTTGTACTTATTGTTCCAGCATATCTCAGGAATGATGTCAATTCATATATATCACACACACACACACACACACACACACACACACACACACACACACACACACACACACACACACACACACATATTATGAAAACATATACTTTAGTGTCAAAAATTGTATAGCCCTTGAAATTTCACATTACATGAAAATTCCCTTTTATCTTGATAAATGAAATATCTTAAAATTTTAATATGATGATACTAAAATATTTTTATACAAGAGAAATTATCATGTCTATGGATTTTCAGGTCTAATTTTTCTAGATAATTGTATTATTTATGGGATACACTGGAATCCTACAAAAAATCATGATTCAAATGATTTTTGAAACTTTATGTTCACAATAATTTGGCAATGTAACACACTTGTTCCTAGGCACGATCCTTGTAGACAATTCCAGTAAAAGAAAGTCTTTTCCTTAGCAAGAAAAACAAAAAAATAACTCTAATTCATAGACTAATCCATATACACATTTTGGCTTCATTTCTACAACTCTTGAAGTTTTTGAAGCTTTTATCCCAATACAACATTCTCTTAGCTATTGGATGTCATTTTCTTCATGTGAAACTAAAATGTGTAATCTTGCTATAAATTTTGAATCCTTCCGGAGGTCTATGGTAACTTCTAGGTGTACTTATCTCAAATTGTCTTCCTCTCTCACTATGGGTATTTTATCAAAGCTAGTATTTTGAAATATAATTGTTATCATTGTATTATTTTTTAGTTGTTTCTTTTACCTAGCATTAAACATGAATTTATATATCTTTTTTCATAATCCTATCTAGTTTTCCATAGAGGTATAAATACCAATATGATGTTTAGATTGAGATAATTCCCTTAACACAACCATCCCAAACATTTTTCTTCTCTCTTTGTATGCAGTTTTTTGGAGTTTCCTTTTCTTTGGATTGAATTGGTGATGTATATGATCCTTTCTCTAGTATTTTATTTGAATCCCTTGGACATAATTATATGTGTTTATTTATTCTATCAAATTTACATATATTCTATCACATGCATTATATTTTAAAATCTTATTGAAATCTATGTAGAAGTGATATTTACTTTGTTTTTGGAATTTTTTGTTTTTGTCTATACAGGGTGACAATGTGTTGCATTGTAGTCCATGTGTGGCACTAGTGTACATGAGAGAGAGCTCATACAAGTCATATAAGAATAATTACAACCTATATTTACAACCTATACTTTTTATTTATGATATTATCAAGTTGCAATTATTTATATAGAAACAAATATTATTATAATTTTTTTATAATTGAAAAATATTATTGAAAATGTCTAAGTTAGTTTCATTTTCTAGATTGTAAGAGTTTTATAAAAAGAATAAATCAATTGTTAAGTAACACCTAATACATTTGAATGTAGTAGAAATTTGAGTTCTTGTAGTAACAAAAAAAGTATCCTTTTTCCTTGTAAGGAAGCTAAGGTAGTGAAACAACTTCCTACACTAATCTTGAGAGGAGAATAATGCAAAACTTTTATAGATCTTTAATAGTTATAGAATTTAAATATAAATAAACACAAATATCATGCATACCATGACACAATGATTTATGTGGGGAAAACCCTTTTGGGAGAAAAACCCCACACTCCAAAAGTTGCCCAATATATTAATTAGTAAATCACAAATATTAAAATATACTTGCAAAGCAAGTTTCTCACAGGAGTATCACCACTTAGAGATCAAGATACAACATAACTGCTATCAAACTCTCATAATACATCACCATCTCTCTCTACCATAGTCATAATGTAGCACCCTCATAAAATAGGATTACATTCTAGTGCAAGATAGGCCAACAAAATATCCACCATTAGATCTAAAACCTAACAATTAACGGTATATGTTTACAATGTATCATTTATATAATGTGTGTTGGCCATTCTAGAAGTTTCCTAAAATAGTTGACAAAAAATTGTTTGAATGCATCCCACTCCCCCACCTTATACCATTGTATACACCTATCAGTGTAACTAGGAAATATATATACATCAAATCAATAATAAATTGTTATATAATTGCAAGGTTGAGACACATTTTCCCAACAAATCTCCCACTTGTTGAACATCTTGCAAGAGCAATGGGAGGGAGTAAACATTTTTTCTTAATTGCTAGGGGCCAAAAGGCCCATAGTCTCTGAACACCATCTGAACTTCTTTGTGCTCACAGGCTTAGTTAAAGAATCAGTAACATTCATCAAAGTCTCTACCTTAACTAACTTCACCATGCCATATTTGACCATATCTTTAACAAAATGATATTTTACATCAATGTACTTGGTCCTGGCATGAAATGTTGGGTTCTTGGCTAGACATATCACACTCTGATTGTCGCAATAAATTGTCACTGCATCTTGTTTTATTCCAATATCTGAACACGGTCTCTTAATCCAAATGGCTTCTTTACAAGCATGACTAGTTTCCATATACTCTACTTCAGTAGTGGAAAAATCAACCATAGCTTGTCACTTACTCATCTAGCCGACAGACCACAAAATAAAGTAAACACATGAGCACTAGTGGATCATCTGCTATCAATATCACTTGCGCAGTCTGAATCCACATTGCCATGAATATCAAGGGAAATCTCATCTTTAGTTATATTACTATGATAACAAAAGGAATAATCTGAGGTACCATGTAAATATCTAAAGACCCTTTTAACTACATCCCAATGAACTCTACCAGGATTAGACATATATCTAGAAAGAAGTCCAACTACTTGGGAAATGTTTGGTCTAGTACAAACCATATCGTACATCAAACTTCCAACTGCATTCTAGTAAGGAACTCTATTCATGTCTTCCATCTCTAATGGAGATGGTGGATAATCTAAAATAGATAACTTTATTCCAACTGAAACAGGAACATACAATGGTCTACAATCTTGCATGTTGAATCTCTTTAAAATTGAATTGACATAGTTACTTTGGCCAAGCCATAGCTTTCTGTTCACTCTATCTCTTTTAATTTATATCCCAAGAATGTGTCAAGCTACACCAAGGTCTTTCATTTCAAATTTAGCAGCAAGTTGAGATTTCAATTTTGAAATCATACCTTTCCCTTTGCCAATAAATAACATATCATCAACATATAATGCAATAAATAGGAAATGATCACCATCATTTTTATTATAAACATAATGATCTAATTTAGAATGCTCAAATCCCAAACTCAACACATATGTATCAAATTTCTAGTACCACATCCTAAGACTTTTTTTTAAGCCATACAAAAATTTCTTCAATTTGCAAACCATTTACTTTTACCTTTAACCATGTAGTGCTCTGACTGTGTCATATAGATATCCTCCTCCAAGTCACCATGAAGGAGAGAAATTTTCACATCCATTTGCTCAACCTCTAAGTCATAAGCAGTAGCAATAGAGAGAAAAAATCTAATGGATGTCATTTTTGCAACAGGAGAGAATATCTCAACATAATCAACACCCTCAATGTGACACTAACCCTTCACAACCAACGTTTCTTTTTACTTCTCAATACCTCCATCTGGACCAATCTTTTTCTTGAATGCCCATTTGCAACCAACAAGTTTTCGTCCTTCAGGAAATGGTACAAGATCCCATGTATTATTCTTTTTCAAAGATGTCATTTCTTCATCCACAACAATCTTCCAAGATTTTGCATCATTTATACCTAATGCCTCTTCTATAGATTTTGGTTCATCCATGTTAGTATTCAAAGAAAAACACATCTCCAATCATCAAGTGTATAATACCTTTCGTGGTTGTCTATTCCTCAGATCTACACAAACAAAGTTGGAGTTTTGAGGTTTTTCCTCCTCTTTTAAAGATTCAGAGCTAGATGAGCTCTCAACTTCTTGTTTATCCAAGGGTCTCGATTCAACTTTCTCGGGTGTAGAAGGAAGTTGAATCGCATCTTCCTATTTACTTTGTTATGGCTGCAATGTAACAGAAGAAGACTTAGTTTCTCTAAAGATAACACTTATACTATTTATTACCCTCTATGCAACAAGATCCCAAAGCTTGTATCCTTTCACACCATAACTGTATCCAATGAAGATACATTTCACAGCCTTGTTCTCCAACTTTGTTTGCTTCTCCTTTGGCACATATTCATATGCCTCACAACCAAAAACTCTAATATGTCTTAATGAAGGCTTGCAACCCGACCATGCCTTTATAGTCATCTCATCAATAAGAGTTGATGTAAGAAACTTTTTAATTAGGTAATAGGCAATGGAAATAGCTTCAACCCAAAACCTTGTTCTAGGTTAGAGCCACTCAACATATTCCTATCCTTCTCCATCAGCATCCTATTCATTCTTTCTACAACTCTATTTTTTTGTGGAGAATACAGAGTTGTCTTATGTTTATGAATACCACAACCTTTACAAAATCTATCAAAATAATTAGAGAAAAAATCACCACCATTATCAGACCTCAAACATTTTGTTTTCTTTCCATTATGCAACTCAACCATTACTTTATATTCTTTAAATCAACTGAAAACTTCAAATTTACTCTTTAGAAAATATACCCATGTCCTACTATAATCATCAATAAATGAAACATAATGTGTGGATTTACCAATCAAAGGAACATCTATAGGACCAAGCACATTAGAATGAATAAGATCCAATACACCACAAGATTTACGAGAACTTGAGTAAAACTAAACATGGTTTTTTTTTCCATAAATGCAATGCTCACATAAATCGAATTCAAGATTACAATCAAACAAACCTTCAACAAAGTTTTTATTTTTCACGGTCCTTAGACCCTTTTCTCCAATGTGGCCAAGTCTTTGGTGCCATAATATAGTTTTCTCTACAGGTAACTTTTTTTTAGAAGAAAGAGCACCCTTGGGTACCCAAAATCCATGACCATTTGTTGAAGGTGAAACCCTCACTTCTTCCACAGACTTGCTTTTCATAGAAGTACTATTGCACTCAACAGTGCATGCATCTAGCTTATACAATGTGTCATATATGAAACCTCTAGCAATCACCATAGCACCTCTGACCATCTTGCATCTTGCATCAAAAAATACTACCTGCACACCCACATCTATTAGTTTTCTTACAAATTTGTGTTAATCCAAGGATATGCAACACACCATTAATTCTTTTTATTCTACCATCAAGAAATCTGATTTTAATTTTGCCACGATCAACAATGTCTAAATGAGAATCATCACCCAAGTACACCTTACCTCCATAAAATTCTTCATATTCAAAAAAACAATCTCTATTAAAGGTCGTATGGAAAGATGCACTCGATTCAATTAACCTTGCATCATTACTTGCACGAATTTCCAAAGTTGTAATCAATGCATCGCCATCTTCCTTCTCTAACTCAGAATCATAATCAAATTTATTCTTTTTCTTTTTCAGCTTTGCATTCCTTACTTAACATGTCCAGCTATCAGAAGTTCTTATCAAATAACTTTGATCCTTCCAGAGATTTAGGATCTCCCCTAGACTTTGATTTGTCACCTTCATTCTTCTTCTTTTCCTTAGGTCTTCCATGACCATTTAGCTCCTCCCCGGCGCTGATGGATACCTTCCTCCTCATCTCTTCAGAAAGAAAAGAACCCACCACCCACCACATTTTCAATCTTCAAAATAATAGAAGTACTCCCAATAGCCATAACAAGAGAATCCCATGAATCAGGTAAAGAAAAGAGCAAGCTATGACATTTCTCCTCCTCATCCATTCAAACACTAATGGATACCAATTGAGCCACTAGCATATTGAATGCTTCCCAAGAGGTATGTGGATTCATCCACCCTTCCATTCTCAAGGAATACAATTTCTTCCTCAAGAAAATCTTTTTCACTAAAGACTTGTCTTGATATATCTAACCAAGCTTCTTCCATAGTTTCTGTGGAGAGGTCTCTTCATGGACATTGATCAAAATAGTCTACCAAGCAAAATCTAATTAGACCCTTGGATTTATCGGGTATAACATCATATTAAGCATCTTGAGTAGGATATGTAGGCCTTGAAACATTCTCATCAACAACATTCGACAAATCTCGATCTATCAACAAATCCTCCATCTTTAGCTTCCACAGCTCAAAATTATTTCCAAAAAAATTCTCCACCTCTATTCTCCCCGATGAACTTGCCATATAAAGTACCTCGCAATACATCACAAAGTATCTTCTACACAAGTCTCCCACTCTCAAACCTACTAGTCCAAAACCCAACAACCCACAACTAAAACAAAAGGTGATATGGCTTTGATACCACTTGTAAGGAAGCTAAGGTAGCAGAACAACTTCCTACACTAATCTTGAGAGGAGAATAATGCAAAACTTTTATAGATCTTTAACAGTTACAAAAATTTAAACACAAATATCATGCATACCACAACACAGTGATTTACATGGGGAAAACCCTTTCAGGAGAAAAAACCCACACTCTAAAATCCACCCAAAATATTATTCAGTAAATCACAAAGATTGCAATATACTTGCAAAGCAAGCTTCTCACAAGAGCATCACCACTTGGAGATCAAGAGACAAAATAACTACTATCAAACTCTCAGAATACATCACCATCTCTCTCTACTACAGTCATAATGTAGCACCCTCATAAAATAGGATTACAATCTAGGGCAAGACAGGTGAACAAAATATCCACCATTAGATCTAAAACCTAACAATTAACAATCTATATTTGCAATGTATCATTTATACAATGTATGTTGGTCATTCTAGAAGTTTCTTGAAAAAGTTAACAAAAAATTGTTTACACACATTCCACTTTCCCCCCCGCTTATTCCATTGTATACACCTATCAATGTAGCTAGGAAATATACATACATCCTATCAATAATAAATCATTATATAATTGCAAGGTTGAAACACATTTTCCCAACATTCCTTACTTGATTTGGGAATAATTATCATTGAATTAACTTAATTGTGTCTTGGAGTAGTTTTTTAATATGTTGTACACATTCACATCATTCTAAGGCCCTTATTTGTTTAAAACATACCTTAAATTTTCCTTTGCAAAAGTGTTGTAATACACTTTCACACTTTTCAAAGGTTTATTCAATTAATTAAGCCTAATGGGCCCCTTTTTAATGAAATGTACCTAATGTGTATCCTATTTATGTTGTTGTAAAGTGTTGTAACACACTTTCACACCTATCTAGGGTCCTCTTAATTAATTGTGGTTAATTGGAGTTAACTAGACCCTTTAATTCAAATTTAAGCCTTATTTGTGACACCTCCCTAAGATATATCCCAACACCCATAATTTAAATTTCATAACATTTAATTGGGAAAAATCAAGGTCCTAGAAATTGGTGCTAGGACCCATTTTCCTTGGGTGGTGAATGGGTCCTCCCTCTATAGGACCCCCCTTTTTTAGCATATTTCACATGGGTTTTTAGTGATCTTTCATTCCCCAAAGGAATTGTCCTAGAAAACAGTGTGAGGACCCATTCGCCCTAGGTGACGAATGGGTCCTCCCTTAATGAGGACCCCCTTTTTGAATTTCATTGCGGAAATAATTTAATAATGTTTATCTCTTGATCTAGTGTCGACTTGAATTTTTTGAATTTCAGAGTTAATCTCTTGATTTAGTATAAATAAGGGGTTAATTCACATTGTTTCACCTAGCAATTTTATGAAGCATCCTAGCAACTTTACAAGAGAATTATAGAGAACTTCAAGATCATTTTCAAAAGAATTTCAAGGTAGATTATCAAGAGTTTATTGCAGAAATTCAAGATCATTCCATCATGTCTAGGGTTTAATTGCATTCATGCATGTTGTTGAGCTAAGATTGTGAGTGTAGCATTGAAGATCTACTTGCAAGAATTGTTTACGTATTATTCAAGGATCAAGATCTACATTCTTCATGGCCACTACATGTTAGTTTGTAGATTTACAAGACAACATCCAAGGTATCAATATTGCATCAATTCATTTCCATGCTTCGATTTCATTATCTCATCATTTGGTTTAAGTACCTACAAGGGGTTTGACTTAGGAAAATCCCTATTCACTAACAATCAACAATTTTTTCTCTCCTTGAATGTGTGTTTGTATAATTATAGGTTGAAAATCAAGTGTAAAAAAGTTTGGTGAAAATTTGTCAAAGTTGTGAAGTTACAAGATTGACCTTCAAAGTGCAAGAACAAAGAACTAAACCTATAGAATTAAGTACAGATTTTCAAGAGCTGACAATTGGGAATTTGAGAGTGCATACATCAAGGAAAATACCCCAGATCTCATTTTTAGAAACCCTAATAGGGACCCATTCACCACTAAAGGCGAAGGAGTCCTTTGTGCCCTAAAAATAGGCTTCTTGCAGCAAGGTACACACCTCTTTGAGCTCTAAAAACTCCCCTCATAGTTTCTATAACAGTTAGGGTCAATTTTTTATTGTTATTTATATCCCTTAGCCATCATTATTACATCAAATTAGAGTGATTTTGGCAAAGAGATTCTAGTGTTTTATTTTGATCTTGGTAAGCCCTAATTTTTTTCCACATCATCATTAATGGTGAACCCGATTTATTGAACATTGTAATTTTTCTAGTTTTTGAAGTCTTTGCATCCTAGGTTAGATCTTGCATTCATTTTCATCTCATTTAGGGTTTCTTGCATTGTGTTCACAATTGCATCTCATTTAGGGTTTAGATTTGCATTGTTTTGCATCTCTCTAAATCTAAAAAAAATATATATATATTGATCATTGTGCATATCATTTAGATCTCACTTATTTGCATTTGAAAATCAAAACAAAATTGCATTTCAACATAGGTCCTTGCATTCATCTTTTCATTGCATTTTTTGGAAAATCTAAAACTAAAACTCACCGCCTCAGACCTAGAACTGAAAGACATTACTGAAAGCTTGAAAATCATTCAAAAATAGTTTAAAAATACCTAACCAAGACCCATTCACCCTTACTGATGAATGAGTCCTTGATCAAGTCAAAGCTAAACCTTTTGGCATCTGAAAAAGCATTAAAAATCACCCTGAAATCTATAGAAACATCTCAAAAAAACTTAACCAGGACCCATTTTCCCTTACTAGCGAATGAGTCTCTGTTAGCTTCTGATCTACATTTTTTGGAAATTAAAATATCAGTTTTAGGCTTCTTTTTGTTGCTGTTACTTTCTTGTTTTATTTTCTTGATTTTTTGTTTCATCAAATTCATTGCATTTAGCTTAAATTGCTTCATTTTAGTGCATTATTAAAATTTAAAATTGCATCTACAACACTTCATTTTCAATTTATTACATTGTGTAATTAGTAAATTACATTTCATAGAATCTAAAAAATTGGATTTCATTCTAGGTTGTTGCATTGTCTCTTTCTATTTAGGGTTTGCACACTAGGGTTGTAAAACTTGCATGAGCTTTACAACTTGGTGTCCTATTCACAATACTATTATAAGATGCAATTCAAGGCTCATGATATCCCACAATATCTCACTCATCATGGATCTTGGGTTTTCTGACTCTCTTTTTGATAATGTTGAAAATCAACCCTCCAAGGGTCAGTTTTCATACTTCATTACCAATGACTTCACTTCCTACAACCAATACACTTAATATTACCAATACCATCCCTACCATCCCTAGTTCCACTCGAGCTTTGATGTCTACCCTAATTCAAGGTGGAATTCCAATTCCATCCTCCAAGATACCAATATCCATTCCTACATACACTAGTACACAACCCACAACAACCCTTCAGCCCACAACAACCTTTCAACCTACTACAACAATCCAACCAACCACGATAGTTATACCCACTAACACTGTGTACACTTCCATAGGTATTCCCGTAGGAAATACTTCTATTCATGTCTATTCGAACACAATAACCCCTCAACAATCTACCTTCACCAACCTGCAATTCACTAGTTCTCCACATACATACACTACACCACCTTATTCCCATCAACCTTACAACCAAAATGAACCTCTCATTAACTCATTTTTGCAAACTATGAAATCCCTTCAACAACAAGTTGCAACATTACAAAAGAACAACAATAGTCAACCTTTGCAATATATCAAGTCTAGCCCATTTTCCTTCGGCATATTAAGAGCACAAATTCCACAAGGTATAGAAGTACCTTGATTTGAGAAATATGGTGAGAAAGGAGATCCTGTCAGCCATGTTTCTGCCTTCACAACCTTGTGCAGTGATTTCATCTTTGAAGATAAACTCTTGGCTAATCTCTTTCCTAGGTCCTTGAAGGATACCACTTTAGAATGGTTCTCTTCTTTACCGAACAATTCAATTGGTTCATTCAATGAACTCATTGATGCTTTTTACAACCACTTCCATATTCACATGGGTCCCAAGATGACCCTTGTTGATTTAATGATATGCAAACAAAAAGAGGATGAGAAAGTGACTAACTTCATAGCAAGATACCAAACACTTTATTCACAAGTGAACATTAAGATCCTTGACGCTGACCTTCAACAAATTTTCATTGCCAAGTTACAAGATAAACTCCAAAGAAAACTTGAAATTTTTACCTTTCCATCCTTCACACAGTTATGTATAGCCCTTTTTGGTTATCAAAATTTGACTTGTGATCACGATGTGAATAATCCCCCTAATCATATTGAAAAATATGAATCTACAACTCAAAATAGTTATAAAATTTCAAGAAGCAAAAAAAGGAATTTTTACAATTGAATTCCCCTCAAAAAAGTCAATGAACTAATAATCAAGTGGCTGCTATCAAGATGACAACTCCTTTCAGGGAACAAGAGAGAGTTCACTCATTTACTCGATACCCTTCATAATATCATGTTGCAGCTCATTGACAGAACATGCTTACATTACCTCATGTTAGAGAGCATGATCCTAATATACCATACCTAAAGGCTTTTTGAAAAAGCTATTATTGTCATTACCATCAACAAAATGGACATGGTATAGAGTATTGTAGGCATCTTAAACATCTTGTGCAAGACCTTATCGATTCTAATCATTTACAAATTGGAGGTGTGAATGATCCAAGTTAATAAGTTTGTAGCCCCTCCCAATCAAAATTTTTTTTAAATCTTTACAAATCCCATGCCTAAAGCACAATATTTCATTTGTGAAAGCTAGTGAAACTAAGAATGATGTGATGAATGTGGCAATGATGACTTTGAACATAGATGATGAACATACAAAGATATCAATGAGAAACAACCAATTAAAATGGTAGAAGTTTATCGAGGATGAGCCACCGTAAGGGCTCAACTAAAGCCTCTTGACATTGCTCTCACAAAATGACATACTTAAATATTGCACCTGATGGTCCTCTTTACATAGCCACTAATGGGATATTGATTGATCTTGTCTGTGGAGAGAATCTTGATCACTAAAGAAGTCTTATATGTGGAATCAATGACAAGCCCACTAATGGGATATTGATTGATCTCGTCTGTGGAGAGAATTTGATCACTAAAGAATTCTTATATGTGCATGAACTATCTCAAGATACATATGAAAAACCAAAACAATTGATCAAGGTGCATAATGGGTTTTCTTTCCTTATGATAGGCTCAAGAGATATCCCTTTAAAGGTTGAATTTAAAACACTAAATGTATCATTCTCCATCATTCCACAATTGGACCAATTTCGTGTGAACTTAGGCTATGCATGGCTTCGCTCCATGAATGTCATCCCTTTGGTTCTGCATAAATGTCTAAAGTTTCCATTTGGAAATGATATATTTATTGTGCATCATAGTGGATTTAATCCTATGTTGGCCCAAGGGAATTTTTCATTAGATTTATTTTGGCCTGAGCCTATGGAACCTATCAATCCTCGTGAGGATTTCTTTTTCAAATCATATCAAAAGTTCAAGGAAAAGAAAATAGTAGAATTATCCCTTTGAAACATGCCTCAACCTATGACTAAAACACCTATTCTTGACAAAGCAATGATTGAATCGAAAGCACTCCTGAACATACAAGAACAACCTATAGACAAACCTCCTACAATTTCCTAAAAGAGACCACAAGATAACACAAACAATCTTGTTGTCCCTCCTACAGTCAAACAAGTTTACAAAGTCAAAGAGAAAATGGTTGAACAACCTACTATTGTTTCTTATATTCCTCCCCAATAAGAGAAGGAACCTACGATTCACAAACCTGCTCTTACACAAACACAAATTGACAATAGAATGAAAAGGAATCAAAGAGATAGAGAGTGTAGGCATAGGTGACGTGCTATTGCTCGTAGATTACAAACTCAAGAAGACAAGAAAAACATAGAAAATCATAATCCAAACCTACCTAAAGCAATGAATGATGACTCTATACCCTCACCACAACATAAATAAGAACATTGCATGGAAATTGTTATTTGACCTCCCATTGTGATAAATTTAGATGATAACATTGACATTGCAAAGATTGATGAAGTGCATGATGAGTTGAATACATTTTTTTCTTCTTCTTTGAGCTTAAATGAAAAATATCCTAAAAAGAGTTCTGAACCTGGTGCTTCTTCTAGTTCGGAACTTGCTATTGTCCCTTTGGCTAGTTTTCTGCCTTATATTTATACTGACCAAGATTGGGATGTGGATGACCTACTTTAGGTTGACTCGCATGTGCCTTACTAGTATTTTTTTTCTCATGTTTTCTTTTTGCATGTGCATAATGTGATCCCCCATGTTGTTTCATTTCATGTACCTCTCTCTTTTTGTGCATTCCTCTATATGTACCTTTTATTCTTCTATATTACGTAATAATTTTTCATTTGTCATGTGTTTCCCTTTTGGGGATGACACAAGGCATCGAGAAATTTAGGTCTCTTCCATGTTGACCCAAAAGCTTTTCTTTTATCTTTTTCATTTTTCTTGTGTTTTCCTTTTAGGGATGATGCAAGGCATTGAGATTTTCATATCTCTTCCATGTTGACCCGAAAGGATTTTTCTTTGTTTTTGCTCTCTTTGTTTCATTCTTCCAATTCTATGAGTATTTGGGGAATGATGATAGTTTTGTGCTCTATGAAAACAATGTACCAAAAACATACTAACCCCAAATCTATAGATCCCTTATGTATTTTTGGGGGTAACCCTTCCTTCTTATTTCATGACATAGCTTATTTTGAAAAAAAATTACTTTGCATAGGGTTTTCTGAAGAAATCTCTCATTTCTTAGGCAAAACATATGGCTACTTTAAAGAAATTGCTCATAGTAATGGTGTAGTAACCACTTTAAAGTGGGGGAATATATTGATGACATCTTTCAACAGTATTTCAAGGCTATTTTTTCTTTTTTCTTGTGATATGTCCCCTTCTTGGTGGTTTCATTGGGTTTGATGTCATCCAAGAGTGTAAGATCTACCATAATGGCATGATGTGAATGAGGAATCCCATGAGTGAAAATCTGACACCCTTGACTTGTCCTCTCTTGGAGACATTAGGCACAATTCTCCCTAAGAAGAATACCTCACACGAATGAAGCAAAATCCTCTTTACAAAAACTTACATTTATGACGTACAAAAGCATTACATTGTGGTGCCTTATCAAAGTTTTCAGGAGGATAACTTTTGTATGGTATGAGAGGCTAATATGATTCTCTCATTTACCACCTCGTTGGGACAACTCACCTAGTGGATAGAATGAGGTTCCACTACCCCAAAGTGAGCATTATATGTTATGGAAAAATAGCCTCGTTCCACATCGCTTTGGAATGATTGTGCTTGATCCTTTTGTTTTCTTTACTAGCCTTTGATAGGGTACGGTTATGTATCTTTATTATTGCTGCATACTTAAGTGTTTTGAGTGTCTACTTTAGTGTGAGTTTGACATGGTGTCATCCTCTCACTAAAGTGGGGGCAAAATGTAGTAACATAAAAAGTATCATTTTTCCTTACTTGATTTGGGAATAATTATCTTTGAATTAACTTAATTGTCTCTTGGAATAGTGTTCTAATGTTTTGTACACATTCACATCATTCTAGGGCCTTTATTTTTTTAAAACCTACCTTATTTTCATTTGCAAAAGTTTTGTAAAGTGTTGTAACACACTTTCACACTTTTCTAAGTTTTATTCAATTAATTAAGCCTAATGGGACCCTTTTTAATGAAATGTACCTAATGTGTACCCAATTTATGGTGTTGTAAAGTGTTGTAACACACTTTCACACCTATCTAGGGTCCTCTTAATTAATTGTGGTTAATTGGAGTTAATTGGCCCCTTTAATTCAATTTAATCCTTATTTATGACACCTCATGAAGATCTATCCTAACACCCATAAATTAAATTTCATAACATTTAATTGCAAAAAATCAAGGTCCTAGAAAGTGGTGCTAAGACCCATTTGTGGTCCTCCCTCTATAATACCCCCCTTTTTTAGCATATTTCACATGGGTTTTTAGTGATCTTTCATTCCTTGAAGGAATGGTCCTGGAAAACAGTGTCAGGACCCATTTTCCCTAGTTAGCGAATGGGTCCTCCCTTAATGAAGGCCCCATTTTTGAATTTCATTGTGGTGGGAATTTAATAATGTTTATCTCCAGATCTAGTGTTCACTTGAATTGTTTGAATTTTGGGGTTAATCTCTTGATTTAGTATAAATAAGGCGTTAATTCACATTGTTTCACCTAGAAATTTTATGATGCATCCTAGCAACTTTACAAGAGAATTATAGAACACTTCAAGAGAATTTTCAAAGGCACTTCAAGGTAGATTATCAAGATTTTATTATAGCAATTCAAGATCATTCCATTATGTCTAGGGTTTAATTGCATTCATGCATGTTGTTGAGTTGTGAGTGTAGCATTGAAGATCTACTTGCAAGCATTGTTTACATCTTATTCAAGGATCAATATCTACATTCTTCATGGCCACTACATGTTAGTTTGCAAATTTACATGAAAACATCCAAGGTATCATAATCGCATCATTTCATGTTCATTCTTCAATTTCATTATCTCATCATTTGGTTTAATTACCTACAAGGAGTTTGACTTAGGAAAACTCATATTCACTAACAATCAATAATTTTTTCTCTCCTTGAATGTGTGTTTGTAGACTTACAAGTTGAAGATCAAGTGGAGAAGAAGTTTGGAGAAAATTGTCAAAGTTGTGAAGTTACAAGATTGACCTTCAAAGTGCAAGAACAAAGAATTAAAGCTACAAAATTAAGTACAAGTTTTCAGGAGATGAAATTGGGAATCTGAGAGTGTGGACATCAAGGAAAATAACCCAAATCTCAGTTTCAGAAACCCTAACAGGGACCCATTCACCATTAAAGGAGAATTATTCCTTTGTGCCTTAAAAATAGGCTTCTTGCAGCAAGGTACACACATCTTTGAGCTCAAAAACTCCCCTCATACTTGCTATAATAGTTAGGGTCAATTTCTTATTGTTATTTATATCTCTTCGCCCTCATAATTACATCAAATCAAAGTGATTTTGGTGGAGATATTCTAGTGTTTTATCTCGATCTTGGTACAAGCCCTAATTTTTTTCCACGTCATCAATTCTCAAAGAAAGAAATTTTCTTTTTTAGATCTCAATTTTTTGTCTTGCACCATCCTATTTGGAAAGTATTATGTGCATGAAGCATCAAAGTTGAAATCCTTGTTGAAGGACTGTGTTTCTATTTTTGGAAAATAGATTAAATATGCCAATATTTCTTTGTACTTTCTACCACCCCAAAATTCTTACAAACTCAAATTTCTTGTATTCTTGGGTACAATTTTTCTCCTTTGTTAACCTCATGTTTGGGCCCCTATTTTTGTAAAGAAACTTAATCCCCTATACTAGAATATTATTGTGGAGAGAATACAAAAAAATTACTAGTTGGAAAGGGGAAATTCTTAATAAAGAAAAAAATTATAGCTCCTCAAGGCCTCCCTTCAAAGTATCTTTGTGTGCTAACTCTCTTTTTAAGATTCCAAAATATATGGAAAAATTTATGAGAAAATTCAAGAAAACATCCTTTGGATGGGTATTGAAGAGAAGAAACTCTTGGATATACTTAACTAGATATAATGTGTAAACCTAAAGTAAATGGGGGATTTGACATTAAGAATGTTTAAAATATTACTGGTAAAAAATAGTTGAACCTATATGAAGGACAAAAATTTAATTGGTTCAGATATTTTGAAAGCCATATTTTAAGAAATTAGATTCCAAGGTTCTAATTAACTTTTAGGTGGTTTCTATTGGTGTCCATGCAAATACCATTACTAAACTTAAAAACCTTCTCAACTTTTCTATAATACCATACTTTCAACAAAATGATGCCTACTTTTGGGGCTCTTCCCATTTAGCTATTTATTCATTTACTACTATATATTACTTGTACCATGACTTTATTTTTCCTATATAAAAATGAACAAGAATTCATAACCAAAATATTATCCCTAAGGAAAAAAAAATTAGTGGACTATTGTGCATGAAACTTGATCCTAACACAAGATAATTTTTAGCAAAGAGGTTTTTCTTTCCCTAATATGTGTGTGTTGTGCCTTACTAGTGAAGAAATTATTGATCACACTCTCCTTCATTTTAAATTCAAAAGTATGTTGTGGGGGGATTTTTCCAGAATTTAGAGCTTAATTAGGTCTTCCCATAATCTTTAGAGGCATTTAGGAGGATTTGATATCCTCCATTTATCCACCTTATCATTAATTAAATTTGGAGAGTCACCTAGGCTTTGTGTGTTTCTTTGGGAATTTAGAAAGAGGAATAACAATTTCTTTAAAGACAAATCTCATAGTGAAGATCTAGCATATTTTAGTTGGTTAGTAGTGCTATTACAAAAATATAGAGATTGTTGTATTCAAAAACCCACTAGCCTCCCTTCTTGGTAGGAATCCAAAATCATTAGGGGATAGGAAGTTAAGAGAGAGATTCATAATATTGACTTTAGTAAGAAAAGGATGTAGAGGAACATGCAATGATAGCCTCCCCTAACCAAATGAAAAAAAAAATAACTTTCAAGGGACTTCCAAGTGATATGTTTGGGATGCTAGCATAGAAGGGTTTATTAGAAATTACAAAGGATAGTTAATTTCTACCTTTGCTAGAACTATAGGGGTTAGAACCAATAATGAATTTGAGGCTACAATGGATTTCTAGGGTCCTAATATTGCCTCTTCAAATTGGATTAATCAACAACATTCCTCAAGGTGACTCCAAATTAATCATTGATTGAATTAATGGCACCTCTAAGCCTATCTGAAAATTATGAAATTTCATTTTTGACACTACAATGTTGATTAATAACTTCTCTCACTTATCTATTGGGCATATCTTTATAGAAGGCAACAAGGCGGTGGATGGTCTCACTAATCAAGGCTTAAGACTTGAGTGTTAGTAGTGTTATAAGTCAATGGGTTAAATCAATGGGTCTCATCAAGGCTTAGTCATGTTGAATGTAATGAAGCTTAGGTAGCAAAACGACTTCCTACAATGATATTGAGAGGAGAATAATGCAAAACTTTTACAAATCATTAACAGTTATAAAAACTTAAACAAAAATAAACACAACTATCACGCATAGCACAAAACAATGATTTATGTGGGGAAAACCCTTTCGAGAGAAAACCCAACAATCCAAAATCCTCCCAAGATATTATTCATCAATAACAAATATTACAATATACTTGCAGAGAAAGCTTCTCACTGGAGTATCACCACTCAAAGGCAACACAACCGCTATCGGACTTGTTGGAACTGTAAATTTCTACAATATTTCACATGTTTTCCGTAACCCTATGATTTCTACATGAGTCCTCATCATTAACTTTTCACCTTTTTCTTGCCATGTTATCTCATTGTTTTCATCGGGTCTTGCATAATTCACATCGTGGTCTATGTCTCACCGATCCATTTTGTGTGTTTCTGCTTGCATGAGTCTGTATTGCCTATCGGCAAGACTCATTTGATGTCATAACAAATAGATTTTATCTACAGGTGATTTTCGGCATGAGCTTGGGTCATCGATATAATGTCACGATGAGATGGTTTGTGTCTTGCCGACCGGTAAATGAGGGTGCCTATCGGTGTGAGTCTTTGCTTCCGAGTATAGTCTTGGCGAGCCCATCGGGTCTTGCTGACAATGTTTAATGAATGGCTTTCGGCGTGAGATCTGTGTCATCTTGGCGAACAGGTGTGAGCTTGGGTGGCTTTCGATGTGATATAATATTGTCTACTTGAGGTCTCCCCGACAGTTGCAAGTTACAGCGACAAACATGGGATAGATGGTTTATGTCGGTGTGAGATTGGCATTCTCTTGGAGATCTAAAGTAAACTCAGGACTTTCGGTGAAACAAAGGATAGTCTATATAACCTCTCCCCAATTTTGTATTGTCTTGGCGAAGGTGAATGATGGGCACTCATCGGTAAGAGAAACCTAATGTCACAACGACATGCAAGATGGATAATGATTTTCGGTGAAGCAAAATGAAATCTGCGAGATGTCTTCTCGATACCATAAGGTTATAGTGACTGGTAAACACATTAAGGAAATGCATATCGATATAACATTTGGTAATTTGTAGGATGTCTCACCGACATCACTGAGTCAGGGCGAAACTCAAAGGGCACAGGATGATAACGCTATAATTGCCTTTGGCATACTTATGGTGGTGTCTTGGCGACTGCCCCGGCGAATGATTAACAGAGACTAATGCTATTGGCCAACATATGATTGTCTGATTGTAACAGTTGGTCAGCGAGGGTTTTGGCCGACATGTGAGCTCGAAGTGAAGTGATTCCTAGTGTTGGTGTATAAATAGGCATCATTTGATTGTAAATGAATCATCAGATTTTAGATCACATACAGTAGACTAGGAATGGATACAGTAAAATAATTTTCTCATGTCAGAGACTATGGTGCATGTTTTCAAATGGCGATTTCAATGAAATTCAGCTGGTGTGACAGTTTATTTATGGTGTCAATTGTATGTTGATTTTATTGAAAAGTACTGCTGAGTTGTCTCCAAGTTGATTCTTTATGGTTATTTAAATTGAAGTAACAAGCTTATTTTCAGTTTATCAGTGCACATTTGTTGTATCTGTGTGATTAATTAATTGGTTCTCTCAAGCAGAGATTAAATCCTTTTTGTTGATCACAGTAATCAGGGGGAATTCATCTGGATTATTAAAGTAGAACTTAGTAGTCATAATCCTACATTGTTTATACAAGTTATGAACAGATCATATGCCTGCAATTTGATTTTCTACCAGAATAAGTTGCCCACTTCTGTTCCATTTGACTCCGCATACCCAACAAGGCACTGGTCTCTGTATTTCATCATTTGATTCATTCAGTTTCTTTACATTTGTTTATTAAGCACTTTAGGATTTAGATCAGACGGTTGTTTTTGTTATTGCTATCAAGTTTGGTTTGATTTGTTCACTCTGATCTGCCATTGTGGACAAAGCATTTCAGAAGGATAATCATAAGTCAAGTCTACTTCATTCAGAAAGGTACACCCACCTAGGTCTGGCAGCACCTGAAGAGTAGAAGGTTGAATTCTTTTTGACCTTGTCTGTTACCCTAAAGCGTATCAAGAGATTGGCAGCCTCTTAAGGCATTCAGCCTCCATTTTTGAGAGCTAACAGGAATCTCAGAATGCATCACAATACACAATCATAATACAACACCCTCATAAAATAGGGTTTCCTTCTAAGGAAATTCAAGCTAATAAAATATCGGTCATTGAATATGAGACATATTAATGAACGGTCCATATTTATAATAATAAAATATAAATAAAACTTTCCTTTCGAGAGTGATACCCTCGAGCCCCCATTAGGGCGCACTACCCCTGGGCCCCAATAGGGAGGGGTGATCCCTCTGGACCTCTTGTGGGAGGGGGGAGGATTCCCCTCACGCCCCCCCCACTCGCCATCATCATTGGTTGAACAGTATCTGATGTGTCAACAATACCTTATGTAATTGCAAGGTTGAGACACATTTTCTCAAAAAATCTCCCACTTGTCAAACACCTTGTAAGGACAATGGAAGGGTGTCATCATCATCTCTTAATTTCTAGGGGTCGAAAGACCCATAGTCTCTAAACACCATCTAAACTTCTCTATGCTCACACGCTTAGTTAAAGAATCAACAACATTAATCAAAGTCTCTACCTTAACTAGTTTCACCCTGCCATCTTCGACCATATCTCTAAAAAAATGATATTTTACATCAATGTGCTTGGTCCTGGCATGAAATGTTGGGTTCTTGGCTAGACATATCACACTCTCAATTTCGCAATAAATTATCACTACACCTTGTTTTATTCCAATATCTAAATACAATCTCTTAAGCCAAATGGCTTCTATACAAGCATGAGTAGCTGCCATACACTCTACTTCTATAGTAGACAAAGAAACCATACCATGTCACTTACTCATCCAACTAATTGCACCGCCAAATAAATTAAACACATAAGCACTGGTGGATCTTCTGTTATCAACATCCCCTACCCAGTTTCAATCCACATAACCATGAATATCAAGGGAAATCTCATCTTCAGTCATATTATTGTGATAACATAAGGAATAATTTGAGGTACCATGCAAATATCTAAAGACTCTTTTAACTGCATCCCAATGAACTCTACCAGGATTAGACATATATCTGGAAAGAAATCCCACTACTTGGGAAATATCTGGTCTAGTACAAACCATAGCATACATCAAACTTCCAATTGCACTCTAGTAAGGCACTATGCTCATGTCTTCTATCTCTGAAGGGGATGTTAGACAATCTAAAATAGATAACTTTGTTCCAAATGAAATAGGAACACACAATGGTCTACATTCCTACATATCAAATCTCTGTAAAATTGAATTGGCATACTTACTTTGGCCAAGCCATAGCTTTTTGTTCACTCTATCTCTTCTAATTTCCATCCCAAGAATGTGTTTAGTTGCACCAAGATCTTTCATTTCAAACTTAGCAACAATTTGAGATTTCAGTTATGATATCGTACCTTTCCCTTTACCAATGAATAACATATCATCAACATATAATACAATAAATAGGAAATTATCACCATCAGTTTTATAATAAACATAATGATCTGATTTGGAACGCTCAAATCCAAAACTTAACACATATGTATCAAATTTCTAGTACCACATCCTAGGACTCTATTTTAAACCATACAAAGATTTCTTCAATTTGCAAAACAATTTACTTTTACCTTTCACCACGTAGTGCTCTAGTTGTGTCATATAAATATCCTCCTCCAAGTCACCATGAAGGAAAGCAGTTTTCAAATCCATTTGCTCAACCTCTAATTCATAAGTAGAAACAATAGAAAGAAAAAATCTAATGGATGTCATTTTTGCAATAGGAGAAAATGTCTCACCATATCAACACCCTCAATTTGAGAGTAACCTTTTGCAACCAACCTTGCTTTTATTTCTCAATACTTCGATCTGAACCAATTTTTTTGTTGAACACCCATTTGCAACCGACATGTTTTCTTCCTTCAGGAAATGGTGCAAGATCCCATGTATCATTCTTTTTCAAAGCTAACATTTCTTCATCCATAGAAAACTTCCAAGATTTTGCATCATTCATACCTAATGCCTCTTCTACTAGTCTGGGTTCATCCATGTTAGTATTCAAATTAAGCAAAAATACATCTCCAATCATTAGGTGAATACCTTTCAAGTGGTTGTCTATGCCTTGTAGACCTACGAACAAGCTGAGTTGGAGGTTCTTCCTCCTCTTATGAAGATTCAGAGCCGGATGGGCTCTCCTCAACTTCTTGTCTATCCATGGGCCTTAATTCAACTTTCTCAGGTGTAGAAGGAAATTGAATCACATCTTCTTGTTTACTTTGTTTTGGCTGCAATTTAACAGAAGAAGGCTTAGTTTCTCTTAAAATAACAAGTCTACTATGCATTACCTTTTGTGTAATAGGATCCCAAAGTTTGTATCCTTTCACACCATAACATATCTAATGAAGATACATTTCACAGCCTTGTTCTCCAACTTTGTTCATTTCTCTTTTAGCACATGTGCATATTCCTCACAACCAAAATCTCTAAGATGTCTTAATGAAGATTTGTGGCCCGACCATGCCTCTATAGGTGTCTTATCAACAAGAGCTGATGTAGGAGATTTTTTAATCAGGTAATAAGTAGTGGCAATAGCTTCAATGCAAAACCTTTGTTCTAGACTAGCACCACTCAACATGCTCCTAGCCTTCTCCATCAATGTCCTATTCATTCTTTCTACAACTCCATTCTATTGTGGAGAATATGGAGTTTTATTTTGTCTATGAATACCACAATCTTTACATAATCTATCAAAATCATTAGAGAAAAATTCACTGCCATTATCAGTCATCAAACATTTTATTTTCTTTCCATTTTGTAACTCGACCATTGCTTTAAATTCTCCAAATCGACTAAAAACTTTAGATTTACTCTTTAAAAACTATACCCATGTCCTTCTACTATAGTCATCAATAAATGAAACATAATATGTGAATTTACCAATTGAAGGAACATCTACAAGACCAAACACATCAGAATGAATAAGATCCAATACACCACAAGATTTATGAGAAGTTGAGTAAAATTGAACACGCTTTTGTTTTCCATAAATGCATTGCTCACACAAATCAAATTCAAGATTACAATTAGACAAACCTTCAACAAGGCTTTTATTTTTCAAGGTCCTTAGACCCTTTTCTCCAATGTGACCAAGTCTCTGGTGACATAATAATTTTTTTTTCTATAGGTAACTTTCTTTCAAAATAAAGAGCACCCTTGGGTACCAAAAATCCATGACCATCTACTAAAGGTGAAACCATCACTTCTTCCACAAAATTTCTTTTCACAGAAGTAATATTGCACTCAACAATGCATGCACCAAGCTTATACAATGTGTCATATCTGACACCTCTAGCAATCACCATAGCACCTCTGACCATCTTGCATCTTGCATCAAAGAATACTACCTACACATGTGCATCTATTAGTTTGTTCACAGATAACAAATTTTGTGCTAAACTAAGGATATGCAACAAACCATTAATCCTTCTTATTCTACCATCAAGAAACCTGATTTTAACTTTACCATGGCCAACAATTTCTAAATGAGAATCATTACCCAAGTACACCTTACCACCATCAAATTCTTCATATTCAAAAAATCAATCTCTATTAAAAGTCATATGGAAAGATGCACCTAAGACAATTAACCATGCATCATTACCTGCACGAGTTTCCAAAAGTGCAATGAATGCATCACCATCTTCCTTCTCTGACTCAGAATCATAATTAAATTTCTTCTTTTCTTCATTGCAATCCTTACAAACATGTCTAGGCTTACCGCAGTTCCAACAAATAACTTTGGACTTTCCAGGAGACTTAGATCTCCCCTTGGACTTAGATTTTTCATGCTTCTCATTCTTCTTGCCATTTTCCTTAGGTCTTCCATGAACATTTAGGGCCTCCTTGGAATTTATGGATATCTTCCTCCTCATCTCTTTAGAAATAAAATAATCCATCACATCTTCATTCTTCAATATAATAGAAGTACTCCCAATAGCCATAACAAGAGAATCCCACAAATCTGGAAAAGAACAAAGCAAGATCTAATATTTCTCTTCATCATCCATTTTGACACCAACTAATGCCAACTGAGCCACTTGTTGGAAGCGGATTCACTCTGAGAGGGGGGGTGAATCAGAGTGATAAAATTTAAAACTTTTATGACATAAAATGCAAATTTGAATTCTTTTTCAACTTGAACAAGATGCGACTTTAACTATGCAATGTTATAACTAAGCTTTGAATGATTAGCACAATAATTCAATCAAATGAAACATGAATATCAAACAACTTAAGCTGAATTTTTCAAATGGAATCTGTAGACATGTAAAATATACTGATTGACATCGTGCATCTGATCCTGAATTACTAACATCATTTCTTCTGGAATCATCCCTCAGTCTAACCATTTAATCAAATTCCCCTATCTGATTAAATTCATCAATATTTGTCTCTTAATTAAATAAATCATTTTATCTAATCAAGTCAATCTCTTTTGTTAATTAAAATCAATCCATGTGATCTAATTATCCTAGTTTAATTAAATAATCAATTTATTTAATTAGATCTCTAAAGTCTATCCATTAAATTAAATAAATTAAAACCTTATTTGATTTAATCTAACACCATCCCTTTTAATTAAATAAATAAAAATCATTATTTAATTAGCCTCTTATCATATTCCTCTCTTATTTGATTTAAATAAACCCATAAATCTAAGTCAAATAGGTCACATCATTTCTTGTTAAATTAATTAATCCTTGATTAATTTAACCTCATCTCATCACATCCTCTAGATAATGCAAATTGCACATGAAAATAGATTTAATTCATTTATTAAATCTTTATTTTCCTCACAAGGCATCTTTTGGAATATTCTCTCAATTTGAATTCAAAAATTCCAAGTCAACATGTACATCCAACAAGGCATTTAAGATCTCTTACATGTCCTTTGCCTTGAGCCAAGTGGAATTTATTACATTTTCTCTTCCCTCTTGCATGTCATTTCAACAAATTTGAATTCCAAATATTGGCATTTATTGGCACAAACCCCAAATCTTACACAACCACCATCCATTCATAGCTTGACAAGTGGCACATATCATTGGATGAATGTTAGTCCCACATTGCTCAAATTTGGACTTTCATCCATCTTGAAATCCTATAAATGAAGAGCTCCTCTCCTCATTTGATCATCCAAAAACATTGCAAAGTTACCATGCTAAAATACTTAGCCATTTCCATCCATCATTGAGTTCTTAGTTAGGATTTTTACAGATTTGGCTTGGAGCTCTTATCTTTCATCAAAGTAGATCAATATCATCTTTAACATTCGAAGCTTTCATCTTAGGAATTGGGAAAGGGCCAATTTTCACATCAAATTGGCACCAATTCCCCCATGCAATCATGTGTTTGCTTTTCTAATTAGGATTTAATCTTTCTTTTCTCATTTTCATTGTGTTCTTTAATATTTCCATTCCTAGTTTGATATTGTAAATGGATTTCATGGGGAATCCTTGTTTTAGCTTGCATTTCCTTGTCTAACTTGTTTATTCATGTTGTTTTGCAGGTACTAGGAAAAGGGTTCGCACATTTGGCGCTAGAAGGAGGGCTGGATATTATTAATTCTAACATTTTTGTGAAAATTTTGCATTTTTTCTTCACACACAGGAAATTCCAACATAGGCTCATCAGCATCGTTGTTTTGGCACCGCGAGCTCATCAGCGTCACTGTTTTAGCACCGCGGGCTCGCCAACGTCACCGCTTGAAATAAAAACTGCACTATTGGACTCATCCCGCCAAAAAAATTAAACTTTTAACTCCACCACTGGACTCGTTAACTTGCAGGACTTTTTGAAATTTTTGAAAATAACGACGCTGGGCATAAACTGCGACGCTGGGAAAAATTGTGACGCAATTGAGCTCTTTGTCCCAACACAGAGCGCCACTGACTGGTAAGCGGCGCTATGAGAGCGACGCTGGGAGAACAAACAGCGACGCCTTCACGAGTTGCAACGCTGGGAGATAGTAAAAGGGGGAATTTAATTTTTTAGCACGTGCTTTTGATTTATGATTTATTTACCTTCTGTTTTCTGGTTTTTAACTTTTGTGTTTTTCCATAATCTGACTTTTTTTCCTTCTTTGTAGGTTGGAAATCGAAAACAAAGGAAGGAGGAGTATGGTGATGATATTTTGTCCAATCAAAGTGTTTCTAAACACTTAAGTGTTTGTTTAACACTTCCTTAAGAATTTGTTATCTTTTCATTCTTAGAACACTAGTTTTCATATGGGCTTAAAAAGAACCTTTCAATTTCTTTTTGCAAAGGTTAAAATGAACAATAGGATCAACAACTTACTAGATTTTTTTTATGGGATTAACAAATTGAACAAATGTCTTTCACTTGTGATTTGGTGCTCTAAAATGAACTCACATATTGCTTTGAGGATTTAAAAAGAACAAGTGTAGCTTTATTTTTTGTGAGGGCTTACTTAGGCTAAAGCCATTGAAAAAGGACGTATGCACTTCTCTCGCGCTTTATAGCGATCTTGAGAATGAAAAGGCCTTTTTCATGACTTTAGGTTAAGACAAAGCAATCACCTCCACACTTTGATTTGGGCTTAAAATTGAACAAAATATTGTGTGAGTGTGAGTGGGGGCATTATCGCATATATTCTCTCTCTTTGTTGCTATCAAAGATTGATCGAGTTACAGATTTTGTCTTTACTTGCTTTTGTTTATCCTAGAGGGCCTGCCTTGGGGAAAAAATACTCACCCAAGGGAACGACTCAACCGGTAACACTCTAAAGCCAAGAGTATTTCCAGCCGGGATATAAATGTGGGTATTGGAAGAAACACCAGTATCACGCGGTTGATTCCGACAAGATGGATCCGAAAGGGGCCTCTTGTCGTATGGGTCAATCTCCACGAACGGAAAGTCCTTACTAGAACCCATGTGCTAGAATTTTCCAAAATCCTTGATCTATTTGTTGGTGCAAGAACGGTCGTTCTGAAGCTGCCCCACACTTTTACGGTCTTTTAGAAGAAATGGAAAACATGCCATGGGAGTTTCATGGGTGTTGATGCTTGGCTGCCCCGTATAAGTGAGTGTCATGGAGGGGAGCCAATGGGGTCAAGCATCTAACCATTCGCTAAAGATAAGTGTAGTTGGACTTGTCCAAGTGGGTATCTGACAAATATTGTCTTTCACATCCATAGGGTTGTACTTGTTCTTATTTTAAAACACAATGTGTGATCGAAAACATCGAAACCAACATTCAACAAATCATCAAAATTGCAAACCCTTTAGGAGAGGCAAATATCCTTGAACAAATTCACATGTTATTGCTTGCCCTTGGGATTCGTATTCTTAGAAGCATCTAAACATTTGGATTTCATCTCAATTTGTTTCTACTAAAGTCAACTTTAGGTAACCTTTGCCTTGATTTCCTCGACTTCCGCATAATGCACTTTGTGGGATGAAAGAGAATTAGGACATTGGACATTCAGTTGAAAACCTAATCAAGAGCGTGTTTGTGGTAAAAAGAATCCATTAAGCAAAGATTAAATCAATTGGACCCCACATGTGTGCTTGGCATCTTTTTGTCATATGGTTTTCATGCAAACATTAATCTTTTGACTTTGAATTACTCTTAGAGAAAGGCATGTTCTTCACTATCTTGGCCTAGTAAACAAGTCCATCCTAGGTTCATTTAGGAGAAAATCAAACACTTCATCCCACAAAAAACTTTAGAGCTTTGGAAACATCATTCTAGACTTAGGAAAATCATCAAAATCAAAATCACCTTGTTTAGTTAGGAGTATGAGAATGCATCCTTTTTCATACCTCTAGTTAAATTAGCACATCTTTGAACAAATTCATCCTAAGATAACATCTTACATCTTAGGGTTTACAAGTTCATTATCCAAATCAAACCAACATCAAACCCTAAGTCTAGCATTGATCCAAAGTCCCTAAACATTCAACACTCATATCATTTACACCTTTCATCCTTCATCTCGTCATTTGTCCTAAGAACCTTAAAGGTCACTTTTGCAACAAGGTCAAAACACAAGAGGAACATGGAATACAAACTTGATCCATACATCATGAGTAATCCAAATCAATTGAACTTTCAAAGCCTTACAATGCCGATTGATTATCAAAACTCATACTTATACAATCCATACATGGGATCATTACCTTCTACAAATGTCAATGGCACAACAAGTGTGAGTATGCCCAAATCAAAGATTGGAACACATTTCCTGATGGTAGATCTAAATCCAAACCTACAAGTCTATCAATCAAACAATCAAAGCATAAGCCTTCAAACAAACAACGTCATCCCACCAAATCCCTACAAGCCAAATGAGAATATACCAAATACAAATTTTCGAAACATGAATCCGGAAAACTTTGGGATAAATATGGTTGCAAATCATACGAATATTGTTCAAAATCCAAAGAAGATGTTAACGACTCCAAGTCAAGGTAACACCATGCAAAATCAAAGTTACCTAAATCAAGGCAATATGATTCCCAATCACAACAATGTTCAAATTCAACCTATCATTCCAAATCTGAGTGTCATCCCAAATCAAAACATTGTCCAAAATCAAACACAAGTACACACTCCAAATCTGCTTAAACACAAGCCAAACCAACTATATCAAGGGAGTCAAGATCGAAATCAAGAAAAAAATTGGCTAGATCAAATTTCTACACTTACCAAAATAGTTGAGTCATTACACCAAGAGACATCTCCACCACCATTACCCATATCAACATCATTCCTTGGTTTGGGGCTTCCCCCTTTACCTAGCACCAATCACTCCATCCAAATCAATCCCCCTAACACCAATCAAGCCATCACATCAAATTTTTTGAATATTCCATCAACATCGCACCAACAGATGGTATCTAATCCAATGACAACATCAATCATGACAAATCAAAACATGGTCTCCCAAGGACCTATCACTTCAGTCATTCCAACCATTCCTACCACCCCTATCACACCCATCATATCTCAACCCCTCACTACCATGATTGCTCTGAGCATATCTCAAACACTTGTCACTACATCCAACACGATTCCAAATACACCACCACTACCACCAAAACCAAGTGCAATAAGTCAATATCGTAACATCGCACTAAAAGCACATCAAGCCTACCAACAAGTGCTTCAACAATATCAGGTGGCTCCACAAGCCACTCAAGCTACCCACACCGCTCAAGCTACCCAAGTTGCTCAAGCTACCCAAGCTTCCCAAGCCTGTCAAGCTACCCAACAAACACAAGCACAAACACGAAAAATGATAATTATTGGGGATATTGATGAACATTCAACCACTGGTGATAGCATTGACAATATCCCCACCATAATTGCTGAAAGCAATGATCAAAATATGTCCATCAAATAGCACATTGAAGATGTTTCTATCTCGTTCGAAGATCAAATCAACATATGTCAAGAGTCACTTTTCAATCATGATCAAAATCTACCAACCAACAATGATCTAATTCAAGAAATGTCAACATCATTGGATTCTATGGTTGAAGACATTCACAATCTCTCCACCACAATTGTTGAAAACAATGTTCAAGATCTCTCAATTAAGGAGCACATTGAAGATGTTTCCACCCCATCCGATGATCAACTCACCATACATCAAGAGCCACTTTTTAGTGATCTCTTTCGAGGAGTGTTAGGATTATTTGATCCTATTCATATAATGCACGATCCATTGACCTATGATCATATTGAAAATTTCTCTACATCATCTTATGAGTTAGAAGACACATCTCAAGAATTTATTCCAAAGCAAGATCAACATCTTCCACTAAGGTCTAGCAATGGTCCTTTCCAAGACATGTTGACCCCCTTCGACCTCATGGTTACAGATACAGAAGGAACCCTGAACTCGACACTTGAGGATATTGAACCACTTACCATGTCTAATAATGACATCCAAGAACCCTTTGTAAGCGATCCATCCTTTGAAACTGATCCATGTCAAGGACTTGATCCAAAGCATGTCGAAAGCAACTCCGAAATCATTCAAGATCAAGAATTTGTATCTTCAAGATACTACAATAATCTAATGGACACTCTCCTATCTATGCAATATGATCATATCCATGTAGCTCATAGTCCTCCATCTACCCATGAGATGCTTTCTATGGATGGACACGTAGATGATCTTCATCTAGAACAAGATTTTGTTACACAAAAAGAGAAAATTATTAACTCCTACAGTCAAACAGAGTTATCAACATCAAGATCGGATATATCCCAAACTCAGATTGAGGAAATCATTAAAAAAAAGATATCGAACATTATCCACTCAATGAAGAAAATCAGATAGAACAGTATAATCCAGAGTTAGTAGAGCAGCAAATTGAAACAATGCCATCTATAGTGGTCATTTGTCCGAGCATGTTTATTGAACAAGACATCTCAAAACAAGAAGAATCAAAGCATAAAGGTACTACCACCACCATACTGGGGGCAACTTCGTCTCAAGCAAGCATCAACATAGGGAGCACAAAGAATCCTTGTGAAGAAATCGATGCCAATACTACAACCAGCCATGTCATGGATCTGCATCCACCCATCACCCCATCCACGAATTGGGACCAACATCAAAATAAAGATTTGAATCAAAGCACAAAGGAAGTTATCAAATAAAAAGAAGCTAAGAAGCATATCAAACAAATCAAATACACATGGATACCAAAGAATACAAGGAAATATTATCCCTATCAAACTCCATCAGTCAAAGAAACTATGGGATAGAATCAAAAAGGGAAATGTATCCATCAAAGATGTCTACAAAAGCAAAAGCAGGCTTTTCAAGCGATGTATAAAGTGTATCAAGTAGTTGGTCCTAATTCCACACACACTTTCATATCCACCCATCATTGCTCATCTTCCCAAGTTTGGAGAGTCAAAGGTTCCAAACTGTCAACCAATCCATCTCTTATCCCTAAACACACTCCATCCATGCCTCCATGCATGATATCCAATTCTCACATTGACCATGTATTGGCAATGACCCTTCATCATAAGGATTCAAAAGGCACTTTATCGCGATGTATGCACAGAGACAGAGTTAACCCTGGTATCAATGAAGCAGATCAAGAATCCCAAAAGTTGCATTCAAGTGCACATATCTTAGCAAAGCAACTCCTTCAGGAAGGATACCGATGGAACATTATGACAGAAGCATCTACATCAACACCACTAGGTGGTTCAACATAAATCTTTCAGAAAAATACAAAAAAATCAAAAAATATGAAAATCCAAAAAAAAATAAAAAAAAGGATTGAAAACAGTAAAGAGAAAAAATCATCCTCTAGTGAAAACCACTACGGTGGCGCTTTGGGCAAGACCATGATGAAAACCTAGCAAACAAGTGTCATGTGTGGAATCGAGCATCTACGTGCGCCACTTCAGTTGAAAGAATCTCATCCCATCCATAATAAAGCCAAAATTCCATCCATCTTATCCATAATAAATCCATTCATCCATGAACCCTACATCCAATCCATTTTCATCCATCTGCATCCATATCTTGATCTTGATGAAAGTTTCAGGCACATTTTATGCCTGCCTATGGTAAAAATCTTGACATGGGTCATTTTCATTGATCCTATCCTATGCAGCATTATCTGAGCCATGAAGCATTATCCAAATGAGCATTCCTTATCTGAACATTGTATCTTCTCACAAGATAACCCTTGGCATCCTTGGCATGCTTTCCATATCCATCCGTCCATACACCTCTCTGAGCATCCATCCATAACATTTCGTACATTGCTAGGCATTGGGGGCAGATATTTACATCTTGCTTCGAGAATAAATCTTGATCTATATCCTCCAACTTATGTGGCGATCTAAACATTGGCAAACGTGAAATCAAATTGGTTAAAGCATTTGTGATCCAGAATCCAAATCACTAGCCCATGGCATATTTTTACAAGAAGATGTTCCTTATCAGGCTTTAGCTTTCACTGAACATCAATCCAAGCAATCACTATCAGTTGCATCTAAGTTGCACATCAAACATCACATCAAATAATTCAAACATATTTTGTTTCAAACCAAGCTTCATCAATCATGATCAATCAAATCCAATCAAGAAATCATCAGGATATCATTGTGTTTCTTAACACTATCCTTACATTGTTGTGTATCCTCAACAATGTTATCATCATCAATCCCAATCAATCAATCTTTGCATTGTTGTGCATCCTCAACAATGTTATCATCATCAATCCTGATCAATCAATCCTTGCATTGTTGTGCATCCTCAACAATGTTATCATTATCAATCCTGATCAATCAATCCTCGCATTGTTGTGCATCCTCAACAATGTTATCATTATCAATCCTGATCAATCAATCCTCGCATTGTTGTGCATCCTCAACAATGTTATCATTATCAATCATGATCAATCAAATCCTTGCATTATTGTGTATCCTCAACAATGCTATCATCATCATCATCAATCCATCGATCTGATCAATCAACCTTAGCTTGATTTTTAGAAAAATCCCCAAATAGAGCACTAGTATCACCACACATATCCATATCCAAATTGTCAAAATCATAAAAATCCAAAACATCAAAAAACTGTAGGAAAATCCAAAACATCCAAATCATATCAAAATCCAAAACATTCATAAAAAGTTAGAAAATATCAAAAAACATGGAATTTGAACTACGCCATTCTGCTTAACGTAGGGAAAGGCTAATCTCCTCGATCAGCCCTCGTGACATCAAAATCCAAAAACATTCAAAAACACAAAATCCAAAACATCAAAAATCCAAAACATTAAAAACACAAAATCCAAAAAAACATTCAAAAATCAAAAATCAAAACATTTGTAAAAAATCTCAAACACCAAAACAGCCTCAAAACATTTCAAAACATCAAAACATCCAAATATTTGAAAAATCCATCCTATTCCCATTTCTCTCACTTTCACTAAAAATAATCAATCATCCATAACAAATTTATCATCACCTTCTTCCTTTGGCAACACAAATAGAAAAAACCACAACAATTGGAAAAAGAAAAATTCAAATGCAAAATCAAAATCAAAACAACAAACCTTTTAAATTAAAAATCAATCTCTTGATTATTTCCAAACATGTTAGTCCACCTTATATCAATAGCCTATCAATCAACTTATCAAACCATCATCATCCTATACAATGCATGTCCCAGGGATATAACGTTCACAATGGCATCATTTTGATATCACTTTGATCTTATCCTATCAAAACAACTCCTTTGGCTAGAGATATGAAGAACATTGACTTGTTTGCATTAATTGGTCTTTCTTTGATTTTATCTTATTGGCGCTTCATTCCAAGGACCTCTTGATGATATCCCGAACGAAGGATTTTAGGAGATAGGAATGGGGCAACGATCATTATCTTTTCTGGTTGTGCTTGTTGGATGTTCTTGTAAAATAACTTGGCGAATACTTGCTTTGTTAGGTATGTCCTAGCAAGGTTTATGTATGTCAAGTGTGAACAAGAATACTCCTATCTGCTTGTTGAGTCAAAGTCCATCGCACTAGGTACAATGCCATCCTAGTTCTTTATACCTTGATGCATCATAGCTACGTGTGTAATCAAACATAAGGTAAGTAGCCCTTTTAAAATCCCAATCCTTGATAAGAAAATCATCATCTATCATCATCATTTCTCATCATCATCATCTCTAATAAAGTCTCGTCAGATCATGGACTTGTGGGATCCTCTTGTAATCATCTCATTTCTGCACTAACATCATCATCACCAATGCATCCATCATGCATCCATCGTGCATTCATCTTGCATCCACAAACCATCAGTATTATGCATAATCACATCATATCATCATCATAATATAGATATGTTAGTCTAAGCATCTCATAAATCACCCATTGCATAATCGTAGCATATCACATCATCAATCTCATCCATTTCACATCATATCATCATTTTAGTTGTTTAGGATAACATAGATTGGTTATTCTAAGCATCTTAAAACCATATCATTTGCATCATCATCCATAACCATCCATTTTGAACCTCTTTATCGCGAGATCGACCTTCAAATTGAATCTTTTCGCTCGATCTCTCAAAGGGGCAATGTACCAGTGTACTTCTTTCCGTTGGGGCATCCGAAAAATCATAATTTTTTTGAATTTTGATTGCGGAAAGTTTATTCTTTGAACCAACGCAACGAGTGCAATGATTTAAACAGGGGAAAAATGTAGACACGTAAAATATACTGATTGACATCGTGCATCTGATCCTGAATTACAAATATCATTTCTTCCGGAATCATCCCTCGGTCTAACCATTTAATCAAATTCCCCGATCTGATTAAATTCATCAATATTCGTCTCTTAATTAAATAAATCATTTTATCTAATCAAGTCAATCTCTTTTGTTAATTAAAATCAATCCATGTGATCTAATTATCCTAGTTTAATTAAATAATCAATTTATTTAATTAGATCTCTAAAGTCTATCCATTAAATTAAACAAAAAACCTTATTTGATTTAATCTAACACCATCCCTTTTAATTAAATAAATAAAATCATTATTTAATTAGCCTCTTATCATATTCCTCTCTTATTTGATTTAAATGAATCCATAAATCTAAGTCAAATAAGTCACATCATTTAATCTCTCTGTTAAATTAATTAAACCCTTGATTAATTTAACCTCATCTCATGTCCCATCCTCTAGATAATGCAATTGCACATGAAAATAGATTTAATTCATTTATTAAATCTTTATTTTCCTCACAAGGCATCTTTTGGAATATTCTCTCAATTTGAATTCAAAAATTCCAAGTCAACATGTACATCCAACAAGGCATTTAAGATCTCTTACATGTCATTTGCCTTGAGCCAAGTGGCATTTATTGCATTTTCTCTTCCCTCTTGCATGTCATTTCAACAAATTTGAATTCCAAATATTGGCATTTATTGGCACAAACCCCAAATCTTACACAACCACCATCCATTCATAGCTTGACAAGTGGCACCATATCATTGGATGAATTTTAGTCCCATATTGCTCAAATTTGGACTTTCATCCATCTTGAAATCCTATAAATGAAGAGCTCCTCTCCTCATTTGATAATCCAAAAACATTGCAAAGTTACCATGCTAAAATACTTAGCCATTTCCATCCATCATTGAGTTCTTAGTTAGGATTTTTGCAGATTTGGCTTGGAGCTCTTATCTTTCATCAAAGTGGATCAATATCATCTTCAACATTTGAAGCTTGCATCTTAGGAATTGGGAAAGGTCCAATTTTCACATCAAATTGGCACCAATTCCCCCATGGGATCATGTGTTTGCTTTTCTAATTAAGATTTAATCTTTCTTTTCTCATTTTCATTGTGTTCTTTAATATTTTCATTCCTAGTTTGATATTGTAAATGGATTTCATGGGGAATCCTTGTTTTAGCTTGAATTTCCTTGTCTAACTTGTTTATTCATGTTGTTTTGCAGGTACTAGGAAAAGGATTCGCACAGAATCCATTAACTTTCAAATTTTGCACATTTACAACTGAACCATGAACATCTAGATAATCTTGAACAATGATAAAGTATCAAAGCACTACATGAAACTCAACATAAATAACTAAAAATATATGCAAGATAGACTCAAACCACAAAAGAGAAACCCTTTCAAGGAAGAAAAACCACTCCAAAATTCCTTATAGGCTTAAATCAAATCTGCTTTACAATGAATTTTTAGAGCACCAACTCTGTCATAATGGTGGAGCAACAACTCAACACTGATTTTTGAAGCACCAACTTCATAGGAGCATCATCTCCTATGTTTTATAGCTTTAGTGTAATGCTCGATAGATGATGTTCTTAAAACCACATAATTTTCCAAACTTATTATATTCCAAGTAAAATAAAAGTAAAGGATGCATAGATCAAGATCTTTCCATAAATGCTAAAAAGGAAAATTTAGTAATAAATTTTCATTCCGTGTATACAAAAGAAGTAAATTGTACTATCAACAAAGATCTTTGCAATGATACATATATGAATGCCATTTGCATATCAATGAGTTTCCATAAATTCATTCAAGTTTCAATTACATCATTAACTTTCAATCAATACATCTATTTCAATGTTACATCAAGACTTTCTTTCTAATACATATATTTCAATGTTACAATACTGAATTTCAAATAAAGTTACATTTACAAGTGGGTTTTACAAGCCATTCAAAATAATACATGAATACATTTATAGTATGTGAACCTCTGAACCTCAAGCACCGTGACACCATTGGTCTTCTTGCAAGCTGGGGCCAAGAGTGTGATTAAGGTGCCTTTTCCACTCAACCACGAAGTACAAGACTTCCCCAAGTTTCTCCCTAACTCGAAGAAATCCCTGGCCCTGCATGAGGAGCCTAGAAACCTGAAACAATAATGTAGGAGGGAACTCTCGATGCAAGCCTGATGCCTATATGCATTCCTAACATGAGAATCACATATTTCTTGCAAACAGGTGGTGGCAGAGACCTATATTCATTTAGTTCTAGGCTTTTAATTCCATCTATTTCAATGGTGCATGTGCTTGGCCAAGAATAAATAAAACAAATGATAGTTTTAGAAAAGGTAAAACTACCGTCTCTGTGGGTCCACCTTCAACATCCTATCCCGGAAGTTTCCAAAATGAAAAATAAATAAAATGCTTTCCATTTAAGGTTTCCATTCAATTCTAGACACCTCAACTTCAAAAGAATACCAATAACTACAAAGTACCCACAAGGTTCACAATAACTTTACTTTAGCATTCTAACTTAATTGAAAAATTGATCACAAGCTAGATTTTTTGTAATTCACTTTCTTTGATCTCAAAACAATCTAAATTTGGTCTTTTGGAAAGAGTATATCTATAAACTCATAAGTTCTCATTTCTAATTAAATAATTTGATCAAAGTAAGTAAATCATATAAGTTTAGAAAAAGAAAACCTACTTTAATCAGCCTAATAACTATGGGTAAGAACTTGGTTTATAGTTTACTTTCCTATTATTAAGAGTATGTCAACACCTTTATGAAAAGGATTAATAAATTAAATTTAAAGAATAGAGAATAATTTCACTCACTATCGTTCACAATTGCATATGTTCAAGAAATATCATCTAGTCTAAAATGCCATAAAGTGAATGTATTTAAATATTTATGTGTTTTATATTCCTAAAATTCACTAGTTTAAAGAAAATACAGTTTTCCTCATTTTGTAGCATTTAGAATACACCTAACATACTAAGTTCTTCATGACGATAATAATTTCAATGCAATTAGCTAGTTCTATGTTTACCCATTTCTATTTTTGTTGAGCTTGTTTATTTTAAAATATAAGAAAGATACATATATATATTTATATATGGATATATATATAATCATTTGGTTACATTTACCTATAAAATTTTAGAGTAAATATAAAGAACAAGAAGAACAGAGGAAACTATACCACAGTGATTTCAATTAAACTCAGCTATGTATTCTATTTCAGAGAGATCAATAATCTAAGTCTATGTTTCATAGATATGTATAAATATGTATATGTATATATACATTATATATATTTAGTTCAGGGATCTTTAATACAAAACAATATTCTCAGAAAAGAAAAGATTTTCGCGGCTCAGTATTCCTATATGTTTGAGTATATGTGTATATATATATAATATATATATAGCATATATACATATATATATATACATACATATTTAGAGCATATGTATATACAGCAAAATCTATGCATGGTTTTATTTACCAAAAGATTTCTACAGGCATTGAAAACCCGTTTTTAAGATTTAAAGCTGAATTTTTAAACAACATACATTTTATATGGGGCTCGCCCCCCCCATATGGGGAAGTGTTGCCTGTGGAAGGCAGTGCTTCCTCCACATGTCGCGGCCTATGGAGGGAGCGTTGTCTCCCACAGCACCGCCCTTCTCTTATGGGGAGGGCACGACTGGGGAGAAACTCTAGCCCCCCTTCACTATATACAAAAATTTACTAAACAAAAAGTTTGATTTCAATACAACTTGAATACTGTCCTTTAGAAATTCTTTTTTTTTTGTAATGTCAAAATAATTTAGATTCATAAATATATGTGCATATATGTTTGTGTAAAAACACTCACACTAATTATATATATATAAATAAATAATAATCAACAATTTGGCACAATCTTTATTCAAGAATTTACCAGAAAGAATGTTGGTTTTTGAATAAGATACAGAGAAATGAAATTGTCTTTTAAATTTAGAAAGAATTTTTTTAAAGAATGTATAGATTTCACCGTAATATTTTGCACAGCAAACAGAGGGTTTTCCACAGTCAATTCTTTGCACACACAGCAAATTTCTTTCCTTTTATTTGGAAACTTAAAACAATAAAAGAGAATTATGAAGAAGAACCTAGATAATTCGTTGACAGTTGAAGGAGCCTCCTTGCCACTTCCTCTTCTTGTTTTCTCAGAGATTTCCTTCCTGCGAGGCCTTCCTCCTCTCCTTTCTTTTTTATTGTTCTTCTATTTTCTCATCTATTGGAATCAAAACAAGATACTATTCGGAAGCCATGAAAAGTAAAGTTGCAGAGCAATTCTCGAATACTTCAAAAAAGGTTGGTTTTTCTATTACCCCTCTTTTATTTTTTAAATTTTTCTTTTTCTTTATTCTCCAAACCTAATCTTGAAAATAGAAGATTTTAAAATCTGATAAATTTTTAATTTCATTGCATGCAAATCCCCTTTTTGAAAATATTTACCAATAATAAAATAAATGTCTTCTAACCAATAGTTAACTTGTTAACTCAAAGATTAACACAAATTAAAAGAAGAGTAGAATGCATAAGCATTTAAATCAAAATCTATAATTAACTATTATTAAAATTTAATTCCCTTACTTTATTATGCTGATATTTTAATTTAACTAATCATTAATTATTTGCAAATAATCAAACAGTCATACAAAAATTATCATTCCTAAATGCATTTTATATGAATGTAAGCGCCTTTGTGTGATCGAGAGAACATCCTACTTTGTCTTGTCAAGAAGCTAACCTCCTCTCCTTAATCACACCCTTGGTCTTCAACCTCCTGCAACTCAAGTGCACTTTGGAACATAACAATAATTGAATTAGTATCACATAAAGATATAAATCAAGTGATATATTGCATAAGTTAAAGTGTTTCTACTCTATTTTGCTTCATTTTCAAAGTAAAACACATTCAATACTATTCATCTTTTCATAATTTAAATAAACACTTTCATTTATCTCCACACCAAAACACCATCATATTAATTATTATTCTACCACACACATCAAATCATGTAACAAACCCACACAAAACCAAAAGCAACATGCATCAGGGCTGAGATGTGACATCCTTCCCCACTCGGAAGAGACATCATCTCGATGTCTATTACAAATCCACAAAAAAAAATCTAAAACATCAGTGTATCATAAGTCTCTAAATGTAAGAAAAGAAAAACATGCTAAGATCTCAAGTGAGGAAAAGCTCTATCAATGTCCTCAACATTCTCCTAGGTGGAATTATTCACCTAATATTGGTCCCACTAGACCCTATACTGCATAATGTCCCTGTTTCACAACTTAACATTGTGCTCTTCCAGTATCCTAATGGGCTCCACCTGCATGACTCATGGGTCCTATACCTTCAATGCACACCAGTCAAGAATATGAGCTACATCAGGATGATAGGGCTTAAGCAATGAGACATGAAAAACATTATGGATCCGGGATAGAGTTGGTGGCAGAGCAAGCCTGTAAGCAACCGGATTAATCACCTACAAGACATCAAAAGGCCCAACAAACCTAGGGGCAAGCTTAGAGTTCTTGCCTAAAGAAATTAAACTCTTATGCAGCCAAACTCTCAAAAAGATCTTGTCTCCTGTAGAGAATTGTCTGAAAGTTCTATTCTTATCTGCAAGACTCTTCTGTCAATTTGAAGCTTTCTTTAGCTTTTCTTTTATAAGCTTCATCTGGTCTTCCATTTCCCTCAACATTTCAGGACCAATCACAATCCTATCCTCTACCCTATCCCAACTAATGGGTGTTCAGCATTTACGTCCATATAGACCCTCGAATGGTGCCATACGCAAACAGGCATGGTAGGAGTTGTTGTAAGCAAACTCTACCAAAGGCAAATACTCCTCCCATTTGTGTTGTTGCTCCATGCAATACATTCGGAGGAGATCCTCCACAATCTGGTTCACCCTCTTAGACTGACCATCAGTTTGAGGATGATATGCTGAACTAAAATTTAATTTGGTTCCCAGGGAAGAATTCAAAGTAGTCCAAAATTTGGAAGTCATTCGAGTGTCACGATCTAAAATTATCACTTCTGGCACTCCATGCAGCCGAAATATTTCCTGTACAAATTTCCTCGCCAAAACCATTGAACCATCCTTGAGGTTCCCATGAATGAAATGGGCTACCTTAGTCAATTTATCCACCACAACTAGGATGGTATCATGTCAATTCCCAGACATCAAAAATCCCTGAATAAAGTCCATAATCACTTGCCACTTATATTCTGGCACCCTATGAGGATATAAAAGTCATGTTGGATGTACATGCTTAGCCTTAACTCGCTGGCATTCCAAACATCGGGCTATAAATGCAGTAACATCTCTTTTGAGTCCTGGCTAGAAATATAGAGGCTTGAGTCCCTCAACCATTTTAGTCACACCAGGGTGTCCTGAGTAAGGTGAATTATGGAATTCCTCTAGCACCAACTCTCTCAACCCTATAGAGTTAGGAATATACAAAATGACCCTGGAACCTCAAGAGTCCATCAAACTCAAGTACATACCCAGAAAATCTGTGATCTAAAGGATCTTTCTCTAGGGCTTGTTTTACCCTTTCATACTGCTCATCCCCAGGCAAAGCCCGAACCACCTGCTCCCTGAAATTAGATTTTATTGTAACCATGGCTACAAGATGTCTTCTCCTACTCAAGGCATCTACTACCATGTTTTCCTTCCCTTTAATGTATTGTATGCCAAAGTCATATTCACTCAAAAATTTCAACCATCACCTTTGACGAGCATTTAGGTTGGGTTGAGTAAAGATTATTGTAATCCAGCATGATCTATTTTTAATTCAAAGGGCTTACCCAAGAGATAGTGTCTCCACATCTGAAGGGCATGAACTATGGTTGCCAACTCTAAATCATTTGGCTCATAATTTAACTCATGTTGTTTCAACTTTCTTGATTCATATGCCACCACTTGTCCTTCCTGCATGAGAACAACTCCTACCCCTTCTTTTGATGCATTGGTAATCACTGTAAAATGAGCATTCAGATCAAGAACAACTAAAATAGGTGCAGAATTGAGCTTCTCTTTTAGCAACTGAAAATATTTTTCACACCTATCACTCCACTCAAATTTCTTTCCCTTCTTCTAGAGTGTGGTAATGGGCGCTGCTATTGACGAGAACCCTTGTACAAATCTCCAATAATATCCTACAAGTCCCATAAAGCTTCAAAATTCTAAAACATTCTACGATGTCGGCCAATCTAGGATTGCCTTAATCTTATCTGGGTCCACGACTATCCCTTCTGTTGAAATAACGTGTCCCAAGTAATGCACCTCAGATCAGAAAAAGGTACATTTGGACATTTTCCCATATAACTTATGTTCCCTCAACCGATGCAGTACTATCCTCAAATGCTTCTCATGCTCTTCCTCTGACTTAGAATATATCAAGATATTGTCAAGGAAGATTAAAACAAAGTTATCTAACCAATCCCAAAAAACATTGTTCATCAGATTCATGAAGGTTGCAAGGTCATTAGTTAGCCCGAACAGTAGCACTGTAAATTCATAGTGCCCGTACCTTGTCCTGAATGCAGTCTTGTGAATATCTTCATCCTTTCTCCTCAACTGATGGTACCCCGATCTCAAATCTATTTTTGAGAATACCTTGGCATCTTTTAATTGGTCAAACAAATCATCAATACGGGGAAGCATGTATTTATTCTTGATAGTAACCTTGTTAAGCATCATGTAATCAATGCATAACCTCAAGGTCCCATCCTTCTTCATAAATATAACAGGAGCTCCCCAGGGTGACACACTTGGTCTAATGAAACCCTGTTTCAACAATTCCTCTAGTTGGGCTTTTAGCTCATATAACTCTGTTGTGTTCATCCTGTATGGGGCTTTGGATTGAGGTTTCGCACCCGGTATCACATCAATTGAAAAATTGAATACACGCTTAGGTAGTAGCTCAATTAGCTCTTCAGGGAAAACATCCTCAAATTCTTTTAGAATCGAATGATCATTAACTGATGATTATGTCTCATCAAGGTCCTTGACCTTTATGGCATAAATAGTGTATCCCTTTCAGGTTGCATTCTTTAATTGCATGGCAGAGACTTTCCTAAGTTCCAGAGGCATTTTTTCACCACAAATCTCCACATGATTTCCCTGGTCATCAAGACACCTTATTTATTTCTCTTTGCAATCCACAAGGTCCTTATGTTCATAAAGCCAATTTATCCCTAAAATCACATCATAAGATCCCAGTGGTGCTACATACAAATTAACTTGCATTTTGACACTAGGGAGTTCAAGTTCACTACAAAATAGGCATTTCTCTACCTTCCTCTCTACCTGGTTCCCATACTGAACTTTCCATGAATTTTCCATATAGCCTGGTCTAACTGATAATTTAGATACAACATGAGGATCTACAAAACTATCAGTGGCACCAGTATCAATCAAAATAGAACAGGACATCCAAAAAAATTACTCGATAGTTGGATAGGAGTGGATTGATAATCTGCTTGGTGATTGTCAACCGCCACATGGATATGATGTTGATTCTTGTTGTTCTGTCATTTAACCCTCTGAGGGCACACATTGGCGTAATTCTCACCACCACAAGTATAACAACCCCCATGAGGTGCTTTAGGCCTGTCAAAAAAATCCCTCCTATTATTGTCGTTCTTCTTATTGAAATTATCCCTCTTATTGTTATTTTGATTTCCATCATTACGGTTCTGAGGACTACCACCCCTTTTTAAATTGTTGATATGCTTGTTATTGTTGATGATGTTTTCTGCATAGCAACAACTCAAACAAGATACAAGTATCATATCTTTCTTGAAAGGTAAATCTCTATCAGCAAGCCTCAAGAAATAACCCCAAGGTCTCTAATGTCAAGTCTTGAAAATGCATAAACAACTCATTGATAATGTGAAAATGTTGGTAATCACAATGGGACCTTACTACAAGCAAAGTACTGAATCTCAATTTATTAGATCTAACAATATGATGATACTTCAATCCTATATTTAACCCAATAATCAAAGAAATAGCAAAAGATAAGGGTTTCAAGGAGATTTCTAACTTAATACTAAACCTAAGATTAACAATGCAGATGACCAACACTCAAAATGGACCAATCCCTCGAAACTGATCTCTACTTGACCCAGATAAATATGCAATCTTATAGAAATAGTGCAATCTATTAAGATTTTCAAAACATGAACATTCATTCAAAAAACCCTATTGCAATTGAAATGAATAAACCTCCACAATCAAACTTAAGCACAATGAATATAAAAGTCTAGGCTAACTTTGCAAAGCAACTAATAATCAGTTGGTTGCGAAAAGTATGGACCAGGGATTGCTGCAACACTTCAAATATCAAACCATAAACATCATTGAATCAAATCTAATCTAACTATCAACTTCCTCAAAGCAATTCTAAAGATAGAATTACAAGAACCATGCAAGATAAGAAGAAACACAAGTATGGCACCAAATCACAATGTCATTACTTGCATCAAATTATCCACTGTAGCAACAATTCCAGCTTTTTGTTACAATATTTGCTTGAGATCAACTATTTACTAACACTTACTCTACTTAATTTGCTCTAACTAGCTCTCTATGTCTATGTCTAAAACTTTTTCTTAACCCTTACAAATGAGGAAAAATGCCATATTTATAGAACCCCCAAAACATGTCGGCCAAGATAGGATTTTACAATAATAACAAGGCCCAACAAGTCAGCCAAGAGAAATTCAAAATAATAAAATAGGCATTAAATGCACAAACTTCATCCAGGTCGGCCTGGGATCTCCAATGTAGCTCAGACCAATGCATGGAAAAATAATAGGGAAGCACAAATCTCGATGTAGCCAATCATTAACTTCCTTCCCCTTTGTCCTTATTTCGATCCAACATTTCATGAACCTTCAAAAGCACACTATCCAAGTCGGCCACAGGTGGTAAAGGAAAAAACCTAAGTCGCCTTTCAATTGATGCGATTTCTTCCCTTGACTGTTTTACCGACCTATCCCAATCAACCCTATAGGTTAGGTATTTATCCATGACAACAATGTAAGTGGCCGCATCATCCAGCTGATGCTCAGAAACGGAATCATCATTAATTGGGGCATAAACATCATGCCACCACTTCCTCAACTATTCCAAACTCAAATACTTAGGAGCGATCTTTCTCCTTCCTGTCATAATCTCAAAGAAAGCAACGGAGCCATTGTACACACCAGCTAGGGTATCATCAATCTGCCTCCTTTGTTTGTAGATCTTCTTCAAAACCTTCTACCTAATCTGCAATGCTTCAAACCACTCCCAAGGCTCAGCAGCTCTGGAGGAAGGAAGAATCTTATCATTCACTAGCTTATCCCTGGTGTACTCCATGATAGTCCTAGTTTTCTGCAGCAGGAGATCTGTATCTTCCCTATCCTGGGCCAACACTACCTTCAACCAATCAGTTTCCCTTATAGCATCCTTCCCAGTCGACAAAATATATTTGATAGCCTCATTACCCTTAGTTTGTACCCCTTACAACCAACTTGTAGTGGCAAGAGTGGAAGCTTTCATCTTTTCCAACTCGGTAATGGTCTCTTGGGGCAACGGATTTGCAGCAGAAACTGAAGGATTAATAGATTGCAGGGGTTTCATCAAATCTTCCAAGCATTTCCTGAGATTTTCATTTTCTTTCTTTAACTCCTGCTTGGTCTTTATCTCCTTCCTCAACCTGCCCAAGATGACTACACTCGAACCCTCATAATCCTCAATATCCTGCTCAACGGATGTAGGCCCTAGATTGAAATTCTGAACATTGTAATCCTTTCCAACCACATCATCTCTGTTTTTATCCGAAGCAGGGGTGGCAATGTGAACAACCCTGTTATGAGCTTCATCTCTTTCAACCCTTGAGATTACCCTAGCCTTCTTCTTACCTTTATCTTTTCCAATCTTGGCTAGCAGCTCATCCCAATTGGGTGGACTATCTTCCACAATAACTTGCTTTCTTTTTATCTCCATGTCCAACCAACCAGGGACAGTGGATTCCAACTACACTTCAGCCTACTTCTCCTCCTGCTTATCTTTAGGTGCCTCTTCACTCAAATTCTATTTTTTAGGAGTCTCATCCGCTCTGCTTTCCTTTTCTTCAACATTTTCTTCTTCTTGTACAGGTGATGGAACCTTCCCTGTCTCTTCTTCAACTGGCAGTGATCTAACCTCCTCGGCCCCAACAGGTGACTCTGCATAAGCTACCAAAGGAGACTGCATTACCTTTTCAATTTCTGCCTCTGCACTATGAAGATCACCCTCATGAAATTCTTCTCCTTCAGTATCTGGATGATCCTCAACATTTTCTTACTCACTTGGTTTACTTTGGGCCTCATGAGCGAAAGGAACATCATCATGTTGCACATCATGAGAAACAACCGGAGGGAGATCAACCTTAGGCATACCATCTTTGGGAGAAGGAGTCCTTGACCTCCTTGTATACACCTTGGCCTTCTCCTCCGAGCTTTCAACATTTACTATGGGTGGGGAAACCTTTTCTCCTGCCTTAGAGCTTTCCTTTTCTGATAATTTTATGACTCTTCTCCTTTTAGGCATTGGAACATCAATCTCAGAACCCGGTTTCTCCATTTCCTTTTGCTCAGACCTCTTAGTTCTTGTCCTTTTCTTAGCCTTCGACTTTCTTTTCTTTTTGGTCTCTTGGACTTCCTCCTCCTGAACACCTTTAATTTTGATCTTGAATGGGGAGTCCAGCTTGCCTTTTCCCTTAGGATCCTCCTGCTTAGTTGATTCCTCAGAGGTGAAGTGAGGGTCTAAATCTCCCATCAGACTATAAGTACATTTCACTCCCTCATTCTCCAATTCCCACAGCTTGTGCCTCAGCCACATCCTGGTAAACTTGATAATTGGATCCATTAGTTGCTTCAGTTCTATTTTTTCTTCTTCTAGCCAATCTACATCACCAATTGGCTTATCCTTCACTGCCTCATAGGCATGACCCTGAATTAGGTCCCATTATCCTCCAATTGATCAATAACTTCCTTTACATTGTACAATTGAATTGACTCAACTGGAAGCTGAGAGAACTTATTTTTTCTTACATCATATTCATCATTGCAATAGGCCCAGTAGTCTTCTAGATCAACATTATGGCTATATTCCCTACTGGCCTTCTTTTGGGCTTCTCCTGTGATGTCAAACCTTGATCTCTTAGAATGAAAAGACAAACCAAGGGTACTCATTTCCTCTTTTGAAGCCTGGGTAGAAATGATGGAAGGACATGCCTCTCCAGTGCCAATCCTTAAGGGGAAGTCCCCACCAAAACCAGTCTTATGCTTGTCTCTCTTGACAATGGCATCAAAGTCACAAATCTGCCTAGTTACTTCCAACAGTATGATATGATCATTGGGATACCTTGGAAGTCTGTATGGGGCCCTCTGGCAGCCATCAATCCAAATGTAGGAGAAAGTTGAGAACTGAATAAACCATGCCCCATATTTCTTGATTAGCTCTTTTGCTTGGTCTGAAATCCTTGTGTGCTCTGCTCCTTGAAGCATTCTAGTGATGTGCATGGTGAATGCATCATTCACCCTTCTATAACTCGAGCTTCCTAGGTGCAATTGAGGAAAAACCTCATAAATAACATCCTGTCTGAAGATTCCCCTCGTGCTCAATCCTTTGTAGGGGTGGAATCTTGCAAGTGCATAGACCAAATATGAAGTCATTGTGAAGGTCTTGGTCTGCAACACATTAGACAGTTGTTCATGAATCACTCTACTAATTACACCAGCCCAATGATAATCAATCTTCTCCTGCTCCATCCTCACAATCACATGGCACATCCAATTCTCAAATACACCTGCATTCCTTAATCCAACCACCCTGCTGAGCAAGGTGATGGCATCATAGTAGTCCTTCTTGAACTTTGCTCTGAATAACTGTTTGGGCAACTTGGAGTAGTGAGACTTGGGCTTCTCCAGCCAGGAATTGATAAGTTGTTGTGACTTCACAGTTTGTTCATCATAGAACTCCTGAGCTGCCTTCATGTTGAATGCCACCACATGAGATCTGTCTAGCATATCAAAGGTTTTTGCGATGGAAACAGGGTTGAGATTCGCCACAACTCTCCCTTGAGGACCAATAATTCTTTGTGTATCCTTATCATAGTGCCTGGCGCACTCGAGGACAAGCTCATAGCACTGCACCGTAGAAGGGAAACTAGCCACATGTGACAAGCCTGATTCCTTCATTCTTCTAGCCACCACAAGAAGATCCTCTGTTGCCATTCTTCCTTTAAACTCTTCATAATCCCACAGCCCAACATTGGTATCAGTTACCTCGGACCAGATAGAAGTGATTTTACTCTCAGGGATCTTACTCTTAATGTCCATCTTAATCTTTTCTGCATCAGACATTGAAGACCCAGCTGCTGCCATGCTAGGTTCAACTTGCACTCAACACGAAAATCATAGTAAAAACCACTGGAAAGAAATGTTAATCCATCAAAACACCGTTAGAATAAGCCTCATATAATCAAGGTGTTATTAAATCACATATAAAATGATCTTGATAAACTTCAGGTTTCAGGACCACCCGCGAAATCTGAGCCAAAGAGGAATTTCAAGAAATTTCGGGCCAAACAGATTCCAACGGAATAATCATGAACACACCTACTCATAATTAAATCCAATCATTATCAATCATAAAACACATTGGAGATCACAAGATAGCATGAATTAACCTTAAAAGGAATTAAAAAATCACTAGCACATCATGTTATTCCATATTTCTTCATACTCCATCAAATTTCAGGAAAATCCGCCAGGGATGGATTTCCGCGAAGGGGAAGATACTTCATAAACTTCAAAAAATCTAGGCAACACAGGACTTCGGGAAAATCCAGGTGAGGCGGAAATCCACGGATAAGGTAAAACTCTGAAAGCATGCAAATTCTGGGAACTCAAAGGAAATCGGGAAAATTCGGGGTCAACGAGAATCTGCGGAATACATGAAACTTCGAAAGCGATAGCGGATTTCAGAAAAGCAAAGGAAACAGGGAAAATCTAGTGGAGACAGATTATCCCACAGGAACAAAGAATCCTGGATTGACGACGAAACCCGAATTGCGACATAAAACCATGAATTTCACCAATAACATCAAATTGATCATGAATCTCAAATATTTAAGCCTAGGGCAAGTCAAGCATGGACCTTCTATGGATTTTCTTTGCATTCTAGGCCTGTTTTACAGCGAAATAAGGTGGAATGGTATTGCCCTAGGTTTCAAATCCTATACATCCACCATTAACACATAGGAAAACCTATGACTCAGGTATTTCAACTACCGATACCACACTAGGGGAAAATCACGATTCTCAAGCAAGTTCACCAAAATGAAAATAAACAAACCAACTCAGTCATTACTTGGGAGACCATAAATTAATCAATGCTACGTAACCCTAGTCATGAAGCAATCAAATATTTAGGAATTCAAGCCTCAAAAGCTTTATAACATAAAAACACTATTCATAATCCTCAATTCAAAGTAAAGCAATCAGAAACATACCATTGTGAAACAGAAATCGATCTCAAAATTACCAAACGCAAAATTCAATGGCGTCCACAAAGAACAAGGGCAGGAACGCGCAAGAAATGGCCACTCGAATCCTCAATTCACCAACCCAATGCTTCAAATTCAACCAAGCACCCACAAGAATGCACTCCTTAGCTCAAATAATGACAAGCAATAAACATAATGGCATAAAAGACCTCGAAAATCAATTAAATACATCACTTTCCAAAGGTACAGATGACATTAAATGCAATCGACAAGACAGTCAGAAAACTCAGGAACCCAACAAGAAGACAGAACCCAGAAAAATCCGGCCCATGCGGAAATCCGTGAAGACCGAAAATCTCTGAACGACAGCTCATAGCCGGAGTCCGAGCAGGATCCGGGAAAATTTGGCCGGGGTGGAAAGTCCCGAACCAGGGTGAAAACTTGAACTCAACTCAAAATTAAAGATCTTCAAAGAACTTGTTAAGGGGATCACTTAGGCAATCAAAGTAAACATTTAAGCACATGCCAAAGTAAGACGAAACCTAAAAATGAAAGGGCCAAGACACCAAAACCAAAGCGAAAGAGGGTCCCTGCCTTCAGTAAGGTGTGTGTGCGAAAACTGCACAACAGTTATTATTTCCTTGGTTACCCTGATTGCTCTAATTTCCCTAGTTATTGTTACCTTAGCGATTTCCTTGAAACTTCTTATTGCCATACTTGTCTTCCCTGCTTTTCTTGTAGTTTGCAGCCTGCTGCATTTTATGTTCCTATAAAAATGCTAATACAAAGGCTTCATCCATGGTAGCCGATCTATGCATATCCACCTCATTTCCAATTTGAGGCCTAAGCCCCATAATGAATTTTTGAATTTGAAACCTCTCATCATGTTGGTACTGAGGTACATACTTAAGCAAATAAGAAAATTTCTCCCAATACTGTGTCACTGTCATTCCTCCTTGAATGAGCACCTGGAATTCTGTCATTTTCTTATCGAAATTAGATCGTGGAAGCCACCTATTCCTAAAAGTCTACAAAAATTGCACCCATGTCACCTTGCCAGGTAAAAAAAAATTATTAGCCCTTTCATTCTCCCACCATGTAGCAGCTTCACCTGTAAGCTGGTAGGATCCCCATTCCACCTTAGTTTCCTCAGATAGGTTACGAAGGGAAAAGTACCTTTCCATTTCAATAATCCAGGCTTCTGCCCCATCACCAAAGGATTTACCATCAAACTTGGGTGGCACCACCTTCTTGAGGTCCTTACCCAATTCCTCGACTACCTTCATTAGCTTGCTTTGATTCTTTTTAGTTTCAGGGTTTTCTCCATTTGGTTCATTTCTTATGTTTTCACTTTCTCTAGGTTCGGACCTTGTTGGCCCAGTTTGTATTTCCTGCTCAAGGTTATCAATCCTGGCCTCTTGCCTACTTAAAATGGCCAAAATCTAATCCAACTTATCATTGGGATCACCACGGGATCCTCTTCCCCATTCCCACTAATAATAACTACCCTCCATTAGGGTTACCCTGGCAAAACTTAAAATCAAGCGTAATTATGCATAGGTCCTAGAGTTGAACCTGGCTCTAATACCAAAATGTAATGCTCGATAGATGATATTCTTAAAACCACATAATTTTCCAAACTTATTACATTCCAATTAAAATAAAATTAAAGGATGCATAGATCAAGATCTTTCCATAAATGCTAAAAAGGAAAATTCAGTAATAAATTTTCATTCCATGTATACAAAAGAAGTAAATTGCACTATCAACAAAGATCTTTGCAATGATACATATATGAATGCCATTTGCATATCAATGAGTTTCCATAAATTCATTCAAGTTTCAATTACATCATTAACTTTCAATCAATACATCTATTTCAATGTTACATCAACACTTTCTTTCCAATACATCTATTTCAATGTTACAATACTGAATTTCAAATAAAGATACATTTACAAGTGGGCTTTACAAGCCATTCAAAATAATACATGAATACATTTATAGTATGTGAACCTTTGAACCTCAACCGCTGTGACACCATTGGTCTTCTTGCAAGCTGGGGCCAAGAGTGTGATTAAGGTGCCTTTTCCGCCCAACCACAAAGTACAAGACTTCCCCAGGTTTCTCCCTAACTTGAAGAAATCCCCGACCCTGCATGAGGAGCCTAGAAACCTGAAACAACAATGCAAGAGGGAACTATCGATGCAAGCCTAATGCCTATATGCATTCCTAACATGAGAATCACATATTTCTTGCAAACAAGAGGTGGCAGAGACCTATATTCATTTAGTTCTAGGCTTTTAATTCCATCTATTTCAATGGTGCATGTGCTTGGCCAAGCAAAAATAAAACAAATGATAGTTTTAGAAAAGGTAAAACTATCATCTCTATGGGTCCACCTTCGGCATCTTGTCCCAGAAGTTTCCAAAATGAACAATAAATAAAATGCTTTCCATTTAAGGTTTCCATTCAATTCTAGACACCTCAACTTCAAAAGAATACCAATCACTACAAAGTACCCACAAGGTTCACAATAACTTTACTTTAGCATTCTAACTTAAGTGAAAATTTGATCACGAGCTAGTTTTTTTGTAATTCACTTTCTATGATCTCAAAACAATATAAATTTGGTCCTTTGGAAAGAGTATATCTATAAACTCATAAGTTCTCATTTCTAATTAAATAATTTGATCAAAGTAAGTAAATCATATAAGTTCAGAAAAAGAAAACCTACTTTAATCAACCTAATAAGTATGGGTAAGAACCTGGTTTATAGTTTACTTTCCTATTATTAAGAGTATGTCAACATCTTTATGAAAAGGATTAATAAATTAAATTTAAAGAATAGAGAATAATTTCACTCACTATCGTTCACAATTGCATATGTTCAAGAAATATTATCTAGTCTAAAATTCCATAAAGTGAATGTATTTAAATATTTACGTGTTTTATATTCCTAAAATTCACTAGTTTAAAGAAAATACAGTTTTCCCCATTTTTTAGCATGTAGAATACACCTAACATACTAAGTTCTTCATGACGATAATAATTTCAATGCAATCAGCTAGTTCTATGTTTACCCATTTCTATTTTTGTTGAACTTGTTTATTTTCAAATATAAGAATGATACATATATATATAATCATTTGGTTACATTTACCTATAAAATTTTAGAGTAAATATAAAGAACAAGAAGAACAGAGGAATCTATACCACAGTGATTTCAATTAAACTCAACTATGTATTCTATTTCAGAGATATAAATAATCTAAGTCTATGTTTCACAGATATGTATAAATATGTATTTGTATATATACATTATATATATTTATATATATATTTAGTTCAGGAATATTTTAAACAAAACAATATTCTCATAAAAGAAAAAAAAATTCACGGCTCAGTATTCCTATATGTTTGAGTACATATACATATATATATATATATATAATGTATATATATAAAAAATAGCATATATACATATATATATATATAAATAGCATATATACATATGTGTATATATATACATACATATATAGAGCATATGTATATACAACAAAATCTGTGCAAGGTTTTTATTTACCAAAAGATTTCTACAGGCGTTGAAAACCCGTTTTTAAGATTTAAAGCTCAGTTTTTAAACAGCATACATTTTATATAGGGCTTGCGGCCCCCCATATGGGGAGGCGCTGCTTGTGGAAGGCAGTGCTTCCTCCACAGGCCACGGCCTATGGAGGGAGCACTGTCTCCCACAGCGCTGCCCTTCCCTTATGGGGAGGGCACGGCTGGGGAGAAACCTCAACCCCCCTTCACTATATACAAAAATTTACTAAACAAAAAATTTGATTTCAATACAACTTGAATACTGTCCTTTAGAAATTCTTTTTTTTTTTGTAATGTCAAAATAATTTAGATTCATAAATATATGTGCATATATGTTTGTGTAAAAAGACTCACACTGATTATATATATATATATATATAATAATCAACAATCTGGCACAAGCTTTATTCAAGAATTTACCAGAAAGAATGTTGTTTTCTGAATAAGATACGGAGAAATGAAAGTGTCTTTTAAATTTAGAAAGAATTTTTGAAAAGAATGTATAGATTTCACCATAATATTTTGCACAGCAAACAGAGCGTTTTGCACAGTCAATTCTTTGCACACACAACAAATTTCTTTCCTTTTATTTGGAAACTTAAAACAATAAAAGAGAATTATGAAGAAGAACCTGGATAATTCGTTGACAGTTGAAGGAGCCTCCTTGCCACTTCCTCTTCTTGTTTTCTCAAAGATCCTTCCTGTGAGGCCTTCCTCCTCTCCTTTCGTTTTTATTGTTCTTCTATTTTCTCATCTATTGGAATCAAAACAAGATACTATTCGCAACCATGAAAATTAAAGTTGTAGAGCAATTCTCGAATACTTCAAGAAAGGTTGGTTTTTCTATTACCCCTCTTTTCTTTTTTAAACTTTTTTTTTTCTTTATTCTCCGAACCTAATCTTGAAAATAGAAGATTTTAAAATCCGATAAATTTTTAATTTCATTGCATGCAAATCCCCTTTTTGAAAATATTTTCCAATAATAAAATAAATGTCTTCTAACTAATAGTTAACTTCTTAACTCAAATATTAACACAAATTAAAAGAAGAGTAGAATGCATAAGCATTTAAACCAAAATCTATAATTAACTATTATTAAAATTTACTTCCCTTACTTTATTATGCTTATATTTTAATTTAACTAATCATTAATTATTTGCAAATAATCAAACAGTCATACAAAATTATCATCCCTAAATGCATTCTATATGAATCTAAGTGCATGTGTGTGATCGAGAGAACATCCTGCTTTGTCCTGTCAAGAAGCTAACCTCCTCTCCTTAATCACACCCTTGGTCTTCGACCTCCTGCAACTCAAGTGCACTCTAGAACACAACAATAATTGAATTAGTATCACATAAAGATATAAATCAAGCGATATATTACATAAGTTAAAGTGTTTCTACTCTATTTTGCTTCATTTTCAAAGAAAAACACATTCAATACTATTCAACTTTTCATAATTTAAATAAACACTTTCATTTATCTCCACACCAAAACACCATCATATTAATTATTATTCTACCACGCAAATCAAATCATGTAACAAATCCACACAAAACCAAAAGCAACCTGCATCAAGGCTGAGATGTGACATTTAGGTAATAATATATGATTTTCAACAATTCCCACTAAATGTGTACTGAATGAAACAGTACAAAATAATTTCATGAAATCTTTTTGATCAAATCAAAGATACAAAATTTTCAAACCCTCTTTTCACTCTTTTTATTTTCAAAAATATCACATTGATAGCAACAAAAACCTTTGTTCTCAGCCAATATTTCCACCACCGAGAAATGGATTTCAACCATACATTTATACAATACAATACAATTAACAATGGATTCCAAAAAGGAATAACTGAAGGATCTTTGTTGAACAATGAAACTTTATTCGTTAATCAACCAACTTTCTCAAACTGAATCTCAAAGCAACGAATGTAGTTAGGGTTACAAACATCAAATTCCATTTTAATCTCAAAATAATTCTCAAATCTTGATTATGAAATAACACATTTCAATTCTGTGCAGTTTATAAAAAAACAAACTAACCAAATCTATTCACATTTGAGCTCGATAACAAATCATTCTTACTTGAAAAAATCATAAAAAGGCTCAATAATACCTATTAACAAATGCATAAACCATAAATGAAATACCTGACTTTGAGCTCTTCCAAACTATTGATCAAATCTCTCTTCCATGTCGACTCCAGGCGGCTAGGGTTTTTCCTTCAGCAAAATGATAGTTACAAAACTTATTTTTCCCTATTCCTTCACTCCATCGAATACAAGACTCAAGTGTATAATGAAATCAAATCCGAATGCAATCATATTCCATATCATTTGAAGTCCAAAAAACATCATAATGAATTTTGAATTCTGCCAACAAACACTATAATCACTGCCAAGTCAACCCATAATGATGATGTCGCTACCAAATCAACCACAATGATGATGTGTCTTCAACATTGTCAATGATAATAAAACATGATAAGGTCGACAGTCAAATAAGTCTGATGATAAGGCCGATAGTCATGTGTTACATGACTTTAAAATGATACAAAGGCCGATACATAATAAAAGTAATATGAACTATATATCATATGGTAAGCCCAATATCATGTGATTTCCCTTTAAAAAATAAACACTTTCCATTAGAAACAATAGAGGCTCAATAACTATCAAGGGAAAATAAAGTATATCCCCTTGTGTATATTTTAACACCAAAGTGAAACCAAAATCATTCCATGTAAAATGCAAGTGTCCACTTTTAAATCATAAAATGTTACTTTGAGGAACCCAAATACTAACAATGCCAAGTATTGAATATCATATGCCAAGATCAACCTAAATAATGAAATCAAGACCAGACTGAAGCAATACCTTTATGAAGTTGATATTCACAACTATAATGTTCTTCTAAACCTTGCAACTAATAAGATTTATGATTCCATGAATGAAATGATATCTCACTGAAATGAATCTGCCAGTATGAGTATGCCACAAATACTTGTAAGCATGTTGAAAATACATGTGGTTGTCAAACTAAAACAAGATATACCTTCCCACTGCAATGTCATCACCTGTATGTGCCAAGTCAAAACTAAATTCACCATAGAACCAAGTGAAACTGTTGTCTACACATGAAGCTCCAAACATCAATACCATAAGATATCAAATCTGAATGTAAACAAACATCACAGAGCTGCAAATTTGAGTGTGAAACTGAATGCCAAAACCAAGAATTCCAAACAATAATTCCAATTTCATATATCAATATCAATCACCAAGATTCCAAACCAAAACACAGTGTTGACATCAAGGACAAACAAAAGAGAAGTTCAACACCACCAACATATTGAACGCTTCCAGGTGGTCTATAATTTGTCCACCCTCTTCCATTCTTAAGGAATACAATTTCTTCCTCAAGAAAAAATTGTTCACCAAAGATTTGGATTGATACATATCACCAAGCTTCTTCCATAGTTTATGTGCAAAGGTCTCTTCATGGACATTGATTAAAACAGAGTTTGACAAGCACAATCTAATTAGACCCTTGGCTTTATGGTCCATAACATCATATTGAGCAACCTCAGTAGGATGTATAGACCTTGAAACATTCTCATCAACAACATCCCACAGATCTCGATCTATCAACAAATCCTCCATCTTCAACTTCCACATTTCAAAATCATTTCCAAAAAATTTATCCACCTCTATTCTCCATGATGAACTTGCCATTTGAAAATTCCTGCAACAAGATCACAAAGTGTCTTGTGCACAAGCTCCCACTCAAATCTGGATTAGTTCAAAAAACCCAACAACCCACAATTGAAACCAAAGGTGATTAGGCTCTAATACCACTTGTAAGGAAGCTAAGGTAGTGGAACAACTTCCTACACTAATCTTGAGAGGAGAATAATGCAAAAAAATTACAAATATTTAGTAGTTACAAAAAATTAAACATAAATAATCAAAAATATCATGCATACCACAACACAATGATTTACGTGGGGAAAACCCTTTCGAGATAAAAACCCCACACTCCAAAAGCCGCCCAATATATTATTCAATAATCACAAAGATTACAATATACTTGCAAAGCAAGCTTCTCACAAGAGTATCACAACTCAGAGATTTAGATGCAACACAGCCGCTATCAGACTCTCAGAATACATTGCAATACACAATTGTAATACAACACCCTCATAAATAGGGTTGCCTTCTAGGACAATTCAAGCTAATAAAATATCGGTCGTCGAATATGAGACATACTGATGAACGGTCCAGAGTTATAATAATAAAATATAAATAAAATTTTCCTTTCGGGGGCGCTACCCTCAAGCCCCCACTAGGGCGTGCTTCCCATGGACCCCATTTAGGGGGATGATCCCCCTGGATCCCTCGGAGGGGGGAATTCCCCCCACGCCCCCCCTCCCCCATCGTTGTCAATTGAATAGTACCTTAAATAATTGCATGGTTGAGACACATTTTCTCTTGAAGACCCCATGGGTTCTTGATGAGACTTTTTGATCATCATGTATCTTGAAATTTATGATTTATTTATTTTCACAACCCCATGGATTTGGGTTTATTGGATAATCATTTCCTCCTATGTCCAAACCATCAAAATATAAAAGTATTATTTTGGTACTTTCCTTATAATTAAAAAAAAGAAAAATATCACATGACAACATTCATATTGCTTTTAATCTATGGTGTTTGTTCTTTGGTGTAAATGGCATGATGGTTCGTGGTGGTGGAAATATTATAACAACTATTTTCCTTCCTATTGAATTGATAATTGGCCTCATTTTTTTCCCTTCTAGGTTCCACATTTTCTAATTTAATGCATGATCAACATGTATGTATCAAAAATTGTACTCCTTTAAGGTGAAAGTACAATTTCATGTTTTATTTGGAACTCACTTCAGTGTCCACTCCATTAATTCATTTTAGAGACACTCTTTAGCCTTGAGCTTTCCTAACAACCTAGGAGAATGTATTAATGCTACCCTAAAAAGTGCCTTCTCGATCATATTTTATCAAATTAACCCAACAAGTGCTCATTTTCTAAATGAATATTGTTTAAGCAGACCCTAAACTTATAAATCAAATTTGAGTGTGTAAAAAGGGGCTAGAAAAGGGTGATAGAACCCTATTCTATGTGTTTTTCTTGACAATTTTGTTATTTTTATATCAGTCTCTAACTTTGGTGATGTGAATTCAAATTTAAGAATTGGTGAGAAATTAATCCTAAAATTAAATTTAAATGATTCAGTCTACACTTTAATTTACTCCTATGTTCCACTATAAATATACAAATTATTATTTGAAATAAGAAAGAATCAATCATATTTTACAGCAAAGCTTTGCCAAAGTACATCCATTTTTATAGATTTACAAAGTGAATTTCAAAATTAATCAAGCTAGTAAAATGATTGGAGTTTGATGTCAATGGAAGGACATGATGGAATCTAGGTTTTGTAAATAGATTTTGCTTCCTTCAAGCAGCTAATAACTTTTTTTAGCATTTCCTCATCTTCAAAATTTGAACTTTGTGTTACCCTAAGTAAGGTATTTATGTATTTGAATTTTCCCTAAGGTATTTGACTTTCCCTTGCATTGATCTTGATTGTGTCATTTAGGAATCATTCTCTAACACACTTGAGTAGGTTTTTTATTATTTTAGCTCATTATAACCTTAGACGCACTTAATTTTAAGTGAACACACATTTTTATCTATCAATCAATCATTTATTCATGGAGGTAGAAATACCAAAATGGGGGTTTGACCAAGGAAAACTCCTATATATCCACCCCTATCCCTCCATTTGTTGTGATTTTGCACAATTAAATTTGAATACAGAAAAATGTAGAGTGGAAGAACATAATGTAGACCTATATGTTACATGCTAGAAATTTATAGATCTGGATTCACACTTCTCAAACAAGGGAACCAACGCCCTTATCCTCCTAGTTTGGCTTCAAATTTATAAGACAGGTGCACAAAAGTCTACCTTTCTTAGATCTATCTTCAGTTTGTTGATTTTCAATTTCATATATGTGAATAAATTGTGTTTTCAAATTAGGTTTGATAGTTATATTAAGTCAATGAATTTTAATAAAAATACAATCAATTTTCAAGGCAACAAAAGAACTAAGTCCAGGGAATATTGGCTCTCCTTTTATGTTGTTAGCCAATCTTATCACCTTGTCAACTTGGCTTCTAATGTTGATGCAAAGAAAGATTGATCCAAGTAATCTACTTAGTAGGTCTAAGATCTATTTTTCCACATCACACAAACTTGCTCTTCAAATTTACTTTTGCAACTACTTCTAACATGGGAAGAGATAGAGTGAGGTTTGATCCCTCTTCCTCTAAGGATATAAAAAACAATCAAGAGATTTAAGGAATTTTTAGCAAAGGGATTATTTCAACTTATTTTTATTATATGCAAGGCTTTGAACCTTCCCTCTCCATTATATTTCCTTATAATCAAATCACAAGAAATGATATAACTAGAAGTGTGAGTTTGAATTCACTAAAAGTATGATTGGATATGTTGTATCGTTGGGCACTAATAGCTTGAAAGTGAGAGGAATGGGTAAGAGAAAGGTGAAGGACTATGCCAATTCCTTTGATGTGAGTGATGAAAATGTTACTAAACATAATGGTTTTAAAAGAGAGGATCTCCCCACTAGAAGGAAGTCATGAGCCTATAATTAATCAAGTATTATACTCTTGAAGGTAATTTTTGTAAGGAAGTTAAGGTAGTGGAACAACTTCCTACACTAACCTTGAGAAGAGGATGGTGCAAAAAATTTCAAAACTTTACAATAATTACAAAAATTAAATAAAAATAAACATAAATATCATGCATACCACAACACAATGTTTTATGTGGGGAAAACCCTTTTGGGAGAAAAACCCACACTCCAAATCTGCCTAATATATGATTCAAAAATCATGAAGATTATAATATACTTATAGAGCAAGCTTCTCATAGGAGTATCACCAACCAGAGATATGTAGGCAATACAACTATCAAAATCTTAAAATACATCACAATGCATAGACATAATACAATGCCCTCATAAAATAGAGTCGTCTTCTAGGACAAGATAAGACAAAAAAATATATTTTCAAATATGAGACCTAATGATCAATGTTTTAGATTTATAATAATAAAATATACATAAAATGTGGCTTTTGAAGGCATTGCCCCCAAACCCTAGTTGGGGAATTTGGCCCTTGAACCCCCTAATGAGGGGTTCATCCCCCCAGGCCCCACAAAGTGGGTGCCCCCCCTTGTAATCCCCCAGACTCAATATATCATGTTGTAATTGCAAGGTTGAGATACCATTTTTACTAACAGTTTGAACACAAATCATTTTCCTTTTTTATACTACTCTATCATAATTTATAAGTAAAATTTTCATTTTATCTATTTTCTCGTATTGAAAATTATATCAACAATATTAGGTACAATAAAGTAATTTTTCCTCTGCACTAAGGTCTTATTTTTCATGTTTATCTCTATTTCCTAAATAACTATGTAGCTCCTAGTTTCAATCACTAGCCCAAGTTGAATACCTTAGCCTCATAGGGAAGGGAAAAAATAATATCCCAAATTTTTTCCCCTCACTTATCTCCCCTCCTTGTCAAACCCCTAAAATTTAGCCAAGGAATAAAAAAATGTAAGATTAAACCTCCAAATTCCCATGAGAATAATCCTTTGGCTTAAAAGGAAACTAATCTTTCTACTGCATTTGAGAGCCTTTAGATTATTTTTTATTTAAGTCCTAACCCCCTTTCTCACTCCACTTTGGTGGGGAATAATTGTGCTAACAGAAATAGAAAAATAAAATTAATTTGGCTATTAGCAATCCCAAAAACCACAACCTTGAAAAGGGAGTTGGTGAAAATTTTACTATAATTTGATCCCTTATCAATTAGGTCAGCCTTATGTATTCTAGTGATAACTTGAGAAATTTAAAATGTTCCCTCTGATATTGAAAGGGAAGTTTTAGATTTTGATGATAGTTTGTATAGCAAGAGACACTCCCTTGACACTCCCTTGCACATACAGGGAAGGATATGAAGAACAAATCCTCTACCATTTTTGAAGAGAGAAAGAGAGGAGGATTAAACAAAAAAAAATACAATGTCAATGTAAATAATCCCTTATTGAAGCATAATAAGGAGGAGAAAAAGGCCTCAAAGAAGAGAGATGAAAACCAAACCAATGATGTATGTAAAGATAAAAGGAACAATGTGTTAGGTGAAATTAATAAAAAACATTTTTCCTACACCACATGTTATTTCAACCACAAAATGATAAATTTTATACAAAAAAATTAGTTTTTCTAAAAACAAAACTCAATGTGATGGAGGTTTCAATGACTAATATCCATAATTTAAGAAAACAATGACTAGATTGCATCATCTCAATCATGAACCCTTGAAGATGATTTTCCAAAAGAAAAAAGAGAAAAATAACATTGTTATTTATGAGTCTAGTAGTGATATTGAATCTCTTAAGGATTTTTTGTACAAACTCAATAATATCATGTCAAGATTGAAAAAAAGACCATGTCACAGCTAACAACAATGTTTAAAAAATCATTGATGATAAAAAGGTTAAAAAGAAAAAAAAACATCAAAATTTGAATCTCAAACTCAAAACAAAACCAGACCTTCATCACCTAACCTTCCACAGAAAAATTATCAACAACATCAAACTAATATAAATAATTAAACATATCAATCACATCAACCAAATTTCACTTTTATGACTAATGTGACCTCCTAGCACTCCATTAACCAAGAATTGCAAGCTATGGAGGAAAATATATAGTGTGTATAAAAAATAACCTAAATTCAAAGGAGATACAAGTTTGAATAGTTGTGTACCTATCCATTTAGTAGAGAAATACCACAAATATATATCCCCCATATTTGGAAATACCCAAATTTGACAAGTATGAGGAGAGGGGAATCCATTACACCATGTGAAATAATTATATATGGAATGTCAAGAGGTTTCCTATAGTAACGTACATCTAGTTAGGCTCTTTCAAAGAAGAATAGGAGAATAATCTCCTAAATAGTTCTTAAACTTACCCAAAGGCTCTATCACAACATTTCACAATTTAGTGAAGAGTTTTATTAATAATTTTTACACAATTTGAAGAATTAATTAATCATGATGGATATATTGAATAAAAAATTTAAAAAAGGACAATTTCTCTTCTTTTTTCAATTATGAAGAATCCTTGCAAGTATATTTCCATAACCCATTTTTGAAAAATAACTAGTCAAAATATTCATTAGTAATCTAGAGAAAGAGATAAAATTTAATTTGTGAGTTCATCATATTATTAAATTTGATGAGATTTTTGAGAAAGGAGTGTAAATTGAAAGAGCTCTAATAGTGAAAGGGTTGGTGAATATTTTTCTAGACTATTACTAACTAGATAAACTTAAATTCTTTAATAAAAATAAAAATGTGGTTAGCAATAGAGTCAAAATATTAATAAAACGCATCTAAGCCTTTTAAAATTCACCAAATATAACTATTCTAGTTGGATAACCAAAGAAAGAAAGAAAATGAATACAATAAAAATCACTAAGAGAACCATTAGAAATAATTATTCACAAATTGGTTAATGCAAACATGATAGTATTTCCACATAGTAAGTGTTTTGATTAAATCAACCTTAATCTAGTATTGTATAAATAATATGAATATATTTATACAACAAGATCAACGGAAAATCCACTAATAGGAGCATGGATCAAAAAAATATGTACAAAATTTAATTGATAATTGAAATATTGAGATAGAATGAGGTAGATCATCATCATTAAATAAGAAATTAGGGATATATTAAGACCCTTTTCCAATGAACAATGAATCATGATGATCATCCAAAAAAAAAAAATCGACACAATCATACCAACAATGTGTGTTTTTGGCAACATGAGCATGATGATAGATGGTGTTTTCATTGATGGAAACCCATTGTATAAATGCAAAAGTGTTCACCTAAAGAAGACCAAGTGTATTGGAAAATTGGCTAAGTTCCTATGTGCATTTTCAATGTTATAGAGCAACAATTTTATGGTCTGCATTGCTTTGCAGTGCATCATATTTTCATATGGTTTTGAAGTGTTGATGGTATGTGTTTAAGGATTCTATATCCAAAGTTTCAAGGTTGTATGTCTTCCACAACTCAAGATGTTGATGATAGAGTATTGGGCTTAGTATTGGTAGAATTGCAATTATAGAGTGAATGTTGGAATGCTCCAACATTCCACCATGGATAATTATCATGACATGAAATTTTGACAAAGTGTTTGAAGATGTTAGAAGTGTATACACTCCAAGTGGCGAGTGGTTTGGTGGTCCACATGTCAAGTTGTGAATGAACAGTTGGTTCATTTAGTTATTGCTTCACCACTTTTGCTATGCAATGCCAACCTAAGTATTTCAGGGTTGTACGGAGTTAAGCTATGTAAGGAGTGGAATCATGGGAGTGATTATAGGTCATTTCGACCTCTTTTGATGAACACATTTTTTTTTCTTTCACAAGGCATGTGTGATGGAGTTTTAAGCTGACAAGTTCTGGTGTTGCATGTTTCATCTAATTAGGTTGACCTAATTGATGATATGTTTATTTACAGTCGATGTATGTATATATACAAGGTTAACTCATTGTGTGAAGGTGGAATTGGATGTGTTTAGTGTAATGTGAAGTGCAAAAGGAGATAGTGGTGAAGTTTGAAGTGTGTAAAGTCATTTTTTTGAGCCTAATTGGAATTGTGTCTTTAGCATGTTGTAGATGCATTATTAGTAGCTCATCCTTGGTAATGATTCACCCTTTTCTTCCTCTCTTCTCTATTTTGGATATTGAGTCCTTTGGGCAATGATCCCTTGGAAGTGATCCATTCTTTTTGGATAGTGATTCCTTGGATAGTGAGTCCTCCATTTTGTAATCCATTATAACTGATTATAATATATTGTGGGTAATCCTCATCATGGTTTTCCCTTTCAATGGTTTTGCATGTAAATCTAATGTTCTTGTGTTTATTTATGTGATGCATGCTTTAATTGTTCCTTTCCATTTCTGCAAGTTTGATGAGATGCTCTAAATTAATGTTTAAGTTGATGAAGTTAATGAATTTATGTGAATACTAATTCACCCCCTTCTCAGTATTTTGGGTGTTCAACAATTGGTATCAGAGCTTGGTTCATTCAATTTCCTTAACCTCTGAGGTAAATCTTGGAGATTAAACTCATGACAAGTAGGAAGTATCATATTCCTTTGAAAGAGATTATCATGGAAGGGTTTACTAAAGAAGATTGTGAAGTTGATATGGAAGGAGAACTTAAATCTACCCTTGATGATTTAGATAAAGTAGGATGTGAGAATAGAGATTTGAAAGAGAAATTAAGGAAGTAGATGAGTGTATTAGGAAGTTAAGGGAACAACTCAAGAAAGTTAAAGAAATATTTGAGGAGGAAAATGAACAACTTAAGCAATCAAATGAAACAATCACTAATTTGAAAGTGAAAGTTGAAGAAGTAAAAAGGGTTGAAGACTACTTGAATGCCAAATTGAAAGAAAAATCTACAAAATTTTAAAGACTTGAAGAAGAAATTGTGACTTTGAGGATAAATATAGAGAAAGTAAAGAGTCAAGAAGAGCTCCACCTTTCTTGATGAGATGATTTCTAGTCAGAAGGCTTCTAAATACAAGGAATGATTAGGGTTTGAAAAGGGAGAAATCTCAAAGGATAATTAGACTCCAAACAATACTGAAAAGAAGAATAATGAACAAAAGAAGACTAGAAATAAGAAGAGAAATGTCAAATAGGTCTAGAACTAGAAAAAACATTTCAAGATATCTTTTACCAAATAGCCAATTGCACAAAGGTATTCATCTTTTAATGGTTACTATTATTCTTGCATTAAATTTGGTCATAGAGCTATAGAATGTAGAAGTACAATGAATCAAAATTATCAATCTTTTTCCAATCAGTGTTATACATGCAATAGATTTGGTCATAAGTCTAGTGAGTGTAGAAGTCAAATGATGAATAATTATAATAATGGTATGATGTTTCAATCATTCAATGGTTACTATTATACATGCAATGGATTTGGGAATAAGGATTTTGAATGTAAATATAAAATGGAAAGAAGTAAGTTTGTTCAACAAAAAGATGTCATATGTCATAAATGCAATAAACTAGGACACAGCTAAGTTTTGAAAAAGTAAGAATGTGAAACCGTCTATTTCACAAAAGAAGATTGATCTAGTTGAGATGAAGAAGGAGATTGACAATATTTGGAAGAAAAATTAAGATAATGAGGTGAAGATTAAATCTGTGTCAAATGCTAGTGCAAATGTTTCCTCTAGAAACTAGATAAAGAGCTTTGTCTTAGGGGGAGCTATAGCAAAAAAAAATCTAGCCCCCTGCCAAAGATGTGATGTTGATGTCTTCAACATACTAGTGTATGAATTGGTTATTATGCTTGATTTGCTGGTGAAATCTATAGTGTGAAATCTCTTGTTGTGGAGATCTACAAAATGTTTTGAGGTGCTTGTGATGACACAGTGAGGCTTGACAACTTTTTTGACCTAACTTTATCTACTGCAATTAATACACATTAGGTCACTAGAAATGAGTTTATATTTCATTGTGCATATTCAAAAGTTATTTGTGATCAACTATTTGAAGTGAAGAGTAGATAAAATGAGTGTTGAAGCAATTTTGGTGCATTGTGCTAAACCCTACTAGTTAATTCTAAATGTATTTATCAATTTCCTATGAAACCTTAGTTAGAAGAAGTTCAAGATGTTTACTCGTCAAGCTATTGCTCTGCTTGAGAGGCCAAGACCTAAGTTCAACAAGAACCCATATAAATCTATGGAGATGGATCTTGAAGGTGTATTTTTTAGGGTTATAAGTGGTTTAATGCAAATACAGGATGTGGAGATATACATTCATACGAAGATGGATGAGTATGTCCATTTGAAGTTGGCATAATTTAGGGAGAAGGTACTTACTAGAGATGATTTTGATTTAAAGCTAGAGTATAAGAGTTTAATGGAGAATAATTTGGATGTGTGGAATGAGATCCCCAATTTTTATTATGAAGATGAGTGGGTGAAATATGTGCTTAGTGGAATACATGATGAATTCATGTGGCTGGACATGTTGCACATGATAAACAAGGATGTAATTAGGGATCATTGGTTTGTGCTCCTCTAGACTAGTTCCTGCATTAAAATTCGTGAAGCATGAGGTAGTAATGAAGCTTACTAGAGTGAAGTTCGATAAGTGTTCCCTAATGGTGAATGCCATTGATGATCCAACAGTGAAATATGCTTCAATGATGATTAGCTATAAGATCTTCTATACAAACAAATAAAATTATGTATTTTCCACCACAATACACACAACACACCATATGGAGAAGGAAGGTGAAGACATTGATTTGTGTGAGCTTCTGAGACTACAGTTAATGGATAACTTACAAAAGACAAAAGAGTCAAGGTACCCATTCCAGTATGGTACTCTTGTTATTTGTCTATTTTTTTTACTTTCTTAGATATTTTCTATGTGCTAGGGATATTATATGGGATGATATTATTCTAATAGTTGTACAAATTAGAGATCACTTAAGGAGACTTGGAGATTTTAAGTCTTGGAAGTCAACCTTGTGGGGATTTCTCAAAAAAATTCAAGATAATATGAAAGACAGATGTTGGATTCTAGAAAGTGTTGTTGAGAAGTACAAGAATGATATAATTTTTATTGTCAAAAGAGACCATTGCTACATCGAAGCAGTTGAACCCATAATTGTTTGGGTTCTAGAGTTTGGATATAAGGTAACATAAGCTGGAATTACTAGCCTTGCAAAGGTTGTGTTGAGAAATCCAAGAGATCCAATAGTGGATAGGTTTGGTACCTATGAAGAAAAATATAGCAAAGAGAACCTAGAAAAGAAGAAAAAGGATATTGCAAAGAAGGTTGAGAAGATGAAGACTAATCTAGAAAGGTATTTTGGTGCCCCTAAAGCCCCTATGAAGAGATCAAAAAGCACATATGCTCATTCAAAGACTTCCCCAAGAACAAGAAGGTCAATTAGGACATATGTCTCCTTTCTTGATTACTCAAAGTCCTCCAGAACAAAGCCTATAGGGAGTTCCAAGAAGAAATATACATCTAACACCATTGTGCAATAGAAAGCTCCAAAGAGAAGGAAGAAGGAAAAGGTAACCAAAGAAAGTATATCAGCTATGAAGAAGAAGAAGAAGAAGAAGAAGAAGAGGAAGGGCCTCAATTGGTCTAGAAAAAGAAGTCTTAAATCTCTCAAGAAGAGACAAGTATAAAAAGAAAGAAAATTAATATACTAGATACAAAAAGTGAAGAGGAAGTAGAAAAGGAAAATAAAGCTTTCATTTTTCAAAGAAGAGAAAAGAGTTCTAGTTCAGGAGAAGGATTATATAAAGATAAGGGAAAAGAGAAAGAGGTAAGTCCTCTGGTTCGGATGCATAATCCCATGAAGCTTTGATTCATTGTTCAATGGTATTGTAGAGTTTGGTATGCTAAAGGAAATTGCTGCAATGTATCTGAATGCAAATGATGAAGACAAGGCAACAATAGAAGAGGCTATTGTTAAATATATGCTAATATTGAATAGTGACCTAAGTGAGATTTAGGATCAATTGCTAGATGACATAAAAGGTGTGTTGAATGCAAGCATATGAGAGGCTATTGAAGATGATGCAAAGATGAAGATATTTTCCTTAGAGAAGATTGGTTCCTCATAGGATCATGATGATAGACTCAAGTTGTCTCAGTTGTATAGCAAAAGATTTAGGACAAAGCAAAGAGTAATTACTCTTATGAGTAGAGATAAGGAAGATATTGAGTGGCTATGGAATGAGACACTGCAAAAATTTGAAGAACTTTCTAAAGAGTTGGGAGTTCCTCTGGGTGATGAAAATCAAATGCAACAAGATACACCCCTCCCAAAAAGAAATGATCATGTCAATTAACAACATGAGCATGAGCATGAGATCAAGAAGAAACAATGATAGATAACACTCCATATGTGGAGATAGATGTTGAGCAAAGGAAAGAATATAAGAAAGATGTCCTAGAGAAGAACGAAGCTCAAGATGAACATAATTTTCTCCCTCTAGAAGTGGAAAATTCTACATAATGCTTTGCAGTGGTGATAAGAATAATATTGATAAGAATGAAGAAGAAAGCACTAAAAATGGTGCTGAATCCTTCAAATGCTATGGAGATTCATTAAAAATTATTTTGGAAATGCAATTACAGTTTCAATTGGTGGTGTATACACAACTGTTGTAGATTCCTATGCAACAAGGTCAAGTGGACCTAAATAAGATTTCCCCTCTACATAAGTTACAAATTGGTGAAGTATTTCATTCCTTTGTAAGGAAGGATACTCTTCAAACTCATCAAAAGAGTATTGAGTTGGTGGATGAAGCTATGAGAGTGTTGCAAGAAGGACTTCTCAGAGTGTCTATTGACAATTCTTTATCCAATGTGCAACAATTGAAATTATTGCTTGATTCCTTTAAAGAATATTCTTCTAGTTTGGGAGAAAAGATAGAGAAGGAAATGGCAAAGAAATTCAATGATAAGAGGTTAGCTGAAGTTTTTTTATAAGTGTGGTACTACACATGGCAAGTTGCAAGGCAACTTGAAGGAAGTTCAAAAGTGTTTGGAAGAAGTCAAACAATTATTTCAATTCTGCTTGAAGTGGCCTATTTCTACAATGAGCATTAAGGATCATATGGACTTAATTCAATCTCAAATTTCCCAGGCCTCAGGTGTTTATGCTCCGACAAGTGATGCAGATGGAGCTACAAGAGCAATCATTGAAAACCTACACAATAAATTCTTTCTATTGCAGGAACAAAAAGATAAAATCATAATTTTCAATACAGTTAGCTCCAATATATGGTAAGTGTGAGGCTTACATCTTTAACTAGATTTTTAGCTAATGATGAGAGGGTGGTGCAAAAGAATCCGGTGCCTAGTTCTCCAAAAGAAGGAGAAGATCTCCATATTCAATTTGAAAACCAATTCCATATGCTTTCCTTCACCAAGAAGGATTAGGAGGTTGCAAATAAATTTTGGGAGGCACACCTTGCAAAATTGAAGGTGTCATATAAAGGTATTCTACCATCATCTAGTTAAGATGTACATTTATTTGTTTTGTATAGACAATTTTCTAATTTCAATGTATATATGTGGAGTTATTGGATGGTTTTGTGGTACATTTTTCTCCTTTTGGTGATGGATACTATAGATAGGGGTAGATATTATCATGTAAATATATTAGTAAGGGGGAGTGCAAAAGAAAAGTATATATTTGGTGTCATTTTCTCTTGATGTCAAAGGGGGGGTATTTTTGGAGAAGTATGTTGCCATCAATGAAAAAGGGGGATATTGTTGACAACATGAACATGATGATAGATGGTGTTTTCATTGATGCAAACCCATTGTAGAAATGTAGAAGTGTTGGTCTAGAGAAGAACAAGTGTAATGGAAAATTGGCTAAGTCCTGGTGTGTATTTTCAATGTTACAGAGCAACAGTTTTGTGGTCTGCATTGCTCCAAAGTGCATCATCTTGTCATGCAGTTTTGAAGTGTTGATAACAGGTGTTGAAGGATTCTATATCCAAATTCACAAGGTTGTATGTCTTACACAACTAAAGATGTTGATGGAAAAGTATCAAGCTTAGTATTGGTAGAGTTGTAGTTGCAAAGTGCATGTTGGAATGCTCCACATTCCACCGTGGATAATTATCATGTTGTATAGTTTTGAGGAAGTGTTTGAAGATGTCATAAATGTATTCATTCCAAGTGGAAAGTGGTTTAGTGGTCCATGTATTGAGTTGTGAATGAATAGTTGGTTCATTTAGTTGTTGCTTCACCAATTTTGTTATGTGGTGCTGACCTAAGGGCTTTGGGGTCGTGCATAGTTAAGTTGTGTAAGGATCAGAATCATGGGAGTGATTATAGGTCATTCCAACCTATTTTGGTGAACACATTTTTTGGTTTCTTCTGCAAGGCATGTGTGATGGAGTTTTGAGCTGACAGGTTATGGTGTTACATGTTTCATCTAATTAGGTTGACCTAATTAATGATATTTTTATTTGTGGTAGGTAGATGTAATTATATATACAAGTTTAATTCACTATAGGAAGGTGGAATTGGATGTGTGAAGTGTGAAAGGTGATAGTGGTGAAGTATGAAGTGTGTAAAGTGATGCAAGAGCACCATGATTCTAACATTTTTCCATCATGCAATTTTTGGAGTTTGCTTTAATTTTGTGGTCCTCATAGTTTAATGAGATCATTTAATTCATTTTCCTTGTATTGAATTTGTTAGGAGGTCATTTGATTTTATTATGTCATAATTTGCAAATATGTAAAAAGGTTGTCAACACAAATTTGTAAAGTTGCAAAAATGGCAAAAAGAGGTAAACTTTGGAAGATGAAGGGTCATCTTAGTTGTTAGGTGTTAGAGGGTAGTTAGAAGTTATAGATTCAGTTTGATATGCCTTTAAAAAGGACATTTTTACATTTGGATACTCATGGGTGATTTAAAATTTGAGATGGAATAATGAAAAGCATTGTATTTCTATTATTTTCTCTAGATTTCTATAGTTTTCTTGTAGGGTACGGCCCAGTACGGGCAAGAGTACATTTATTTTTTATTTCAAGTTAAAGTACCTTCAATAACCTTCCATTTCATTCTTGTTCCATGTAGATTGGTGTAAATTTGAACAAGTTACAACAAATTTGGTCAAAACTGTTAAAACCCTAATTAGGGTAAACAACATGTAAATTTTGTGTTACTCTCGTTTCATCTAGTGAAATTTGTGAATATTTGGTGTAAACAATCTTGGTAGAATTTTCTTTCATATTCTTGGATTTTTAGATCAAATTATTAAGATTGTTGTGTGAAAAAATTGAAGTTCCAGACTATAAAACTGTGTCTCAATCTGCTAAAAACAAAGTTTAAGAAGCCTAAGACCTAGGGCTTATAAAAATGGTTATGGGAATGGAAATTTGATGATTTATTAAGCTTTAACAAATATAATTTGACATGTTCCAAGTGGTGGTTGGAATAAATCAATTCTATAGATGGTTTATTCAATAAGCCCTATTAACCATTGACCTAATTAGGCCTAAATGATAACGTGGATAGTCTTGTTTGAACATGTTTCTCTAAGGAAACATCTATTGTTTTTTAGTTTTGTTTTATAAACCCTTAAAAGGTATCCAAAAATTCCATTACAGTCATAAGAAGAGGTTTGTATCATAAGATATGCTTGACAGTATATGGTTGGAGTACTACTAGCATTGAATTTAGTCTATGAAGGAAGCATGCTCCAAATGAATGGTCTATTTTTTTGGGGTTTGAGAAGAGTTTGATTATGTTGTTCCAACCTAAATGAAGATTCCACAGGTCTTGTGTTGGTTTTTAGGACCTCAAAATACAAAGTTTGTGTTTGTGAACAAAAAGTGTCATTATTATCAATTGGAAGACAATTGAAGGAAAGTGACCATTAGTTAGTGGTTTATTTGGCTTAATCTGATAACATTATGATTTCCAAGGTGGTTGAGGTTTGATACAAGATTGGGACTCTAATTGTTGTGTTGATGTTTGATGGCTTATGTGCCTTGAGGAATGAATAAGTGAGTAAAAGAAAAGTAACCAACAAAGAAGGTTTTGAGATTTGTCAAATGAGATTGGGTGAGGTTGTTTCTTCCTTTGTACTTGCATCATAAAGTTAGTTTTTAAAGCCTAATTGGAACAGTTTATTTAGCATGTCGTAGATGCATTATTAACAATTCATCCTTGGTAGTGAGCCACCCTTTTTTTACTCTTTTCTCTATTCTGAATTGTGAGTCCTCTGGGTAGTGATCCCTTGGCAATGAGCCATTCTTTCTGGACAGTGAGTTCTTGGACAATGAGTCCTCCATTTTGTAATCCATTGTAACTAGTTATAATATATATTGTGAGCTAATCCTCACCAGGGTTTTTCCATTTTAAGGGTTTTCCATGTAAATTTGGTGTTCTTGTGTTTATTGATGTGATGCATGCTTTAATTGTTCCTTTCCATTTCAAGTTTTTGAGATACTTTGAATGAATGTTTAAGTTGATAAGTTAATGATTTTTTGTGAATAGTGATTCAACCCACCTCTCACTATTCCAGGTGTTCAACATGTATTTCATTTAAACCTCTCACATATATGATGTCATAGTTGGTCATATTTAGCACCCTAACAACCAAATATATATCAATCACAAAATAATTTGATTCAACATCTCTCAATGATTTTCTAAATAAAGTTATTGGCTATTCATAACCATCTCCATTTTTATGTAGTAGAACTGTAATAATAGTATAAAAAGATGCAAAAGAAAATACTGGAAAGGTCTAGAATAGTTTGGACTTTCCATCATGTGTGCCTTCTTAAGTGCATATTTTATTTTTAAGAAGGAATCTATTGATTCCTTATACCAATTTGAAGATTTCCCTTTCTTCAATACTTTAGAGATAAACTTTGTCTTCTTAGCGAAGTTGGGAATAAACCTTTGAACAAAGTTTATCTAACCAAAAAAATATTGGTCTGACTTAACTATTTTTGGTTGCAAGATAAGGTCAACAACTTTGACACATTTTGGAACAATGCTTACCCTTTCCTTAGACACAATGTACCCAAGGATTTTACCCTCTTCCACACTAAAGATGCACTTCTTGGGATTCAAAGATATCCCATATTTTAAGCATCCTTAGAAGACTAATTCCAAGTGTTTGTAGTGATCATTTAAACCCTTGGAGTGGACAGTCAAATAATATTAGTAGACAATAATTATCTCCTAAATATAAGGTTTGTAAAAGTTGCATCCATGACCTTATCAAACATGGCTCCAACATTCTTCAACCTAAATATAATTCAAACATACACAAAATTTCTCCATGGTGTAGTGAAAGCTATCTTGTGCTACTCAAAATCATTGGCCATGACCTAATTATAACCTAGGAAGCCACCCGTCATAGATATGAACTCTAACCCTATCACCCACTACAACAAATGATCCATATTAGGCAATGGATAATTGTCCTTGAGGGACTTGATATTCAAATTTTTGAATTCCAAACATAATCTAATGTATCAATTCTTTTTATCTAATGAGAACAAGGTTAGACACCCATTCTAAATGTCTGAATGATTTAATAATACTAACTTTCAATTTCATCAATCTCTTCTACATTTGAGGGGAAAGAGTAGGGTTGATAGGATGTTGCTTTTTCCCAAATGGTTTTGCACCAGGCTCCAATGGAATTGTATGTTGAAATAGGTCTCTTTGTAAGCCTTTAATCCATCATAACACCAATCAAAGCATTTTTTATAAGTTCTTAATAATTCAATCAACATTTGCATCTCTGATAGTCTTAATTTTTTATCGATATAAACCATTTTAGTAGTTGATTCATTTCCTAAATTTATGCCTTCTATGTCTTCTTATTTGACATGCTTACTTCTTATCTTATAACAATCAAAATTTTCAAGAATTCTCTTTAAAGCAACAAGACCCCTAGGAATGGTATTGGTTTTGAAGTTGGATGATTTCATTCCCAAAATGAGTTTTCTTACCTTCCTCATCTTTTTCCACCATGGGTTGATAGTCAATTTGTTGGTTCTCAAAATGATTAATGCAATTCAAGAACTCATAAATATATTGGTCATCATTGAAAACCTATCAGTTGTATATGTTATCTAGAATACTAGGCCTGGTAAGGATCTCATCGTCATAGTTGCAATGATGGGGAATGAAAGAAGCATCAAATTTTGAAGCTAACATAGTAAGAACATTAGCAACCACATTACTTTATTTTTCAAACCAAATGATGTTGAATGCATCAAAAGCTTCAATAGTATCTGAGACAACATTTTTATGCATTCTTATTCTTCTTTCTTGTGCAACATACATGCTCTAACATGAGGCACCACAAGTTTTGAACTACCATGCACTTTGATACATTTTATTCCATATTTTGAAGCCACATTTAAACCAAGTAGTAGAGCCTCATACTCTGCCACATTGTTGGAACATTCAAAGTTCAATTTGAAAGTGAAATTATAATCTTTACCCTCAAGGGACACTAATATAATTCCTGCACCATTACCTTCTTTTCAACATGCACCGTCAAAATGCATATTCCAAAGTACATCATTTTTTGGATGAATATATGGGGGCACCAAATTAGAATCAATTAGCTCATCAAATTCATCATCACGTAGCCTACTAAATAATCAAGCTCTACATCAAGGTAACAAACCTCATTCTTTAGTTCATTAGGATTCTCGACAATGATCATCATTTTCTTTTCCCTATGCAATCAGACATATATTTCCACATAGCGGAATGGTAGCATAGGATAAATGTATTTGAAGACTACCACCCATTAAAGTTGTCCATTCCCTTGACAGTAGCATACCCCACTTAGCTATACAATCAACTATGATAATATAAATTGAAAAGGTTTTACCTGGGTATGCAACAAGTTGTATTGGAACACTATTTACTATCCCAATTACATTCACCTCATGAGAATCTATGGCATAGCATTTACCATAGGACTTCAAAATTTGTAGTTCTAAATGTTTCGTAACTTCCAATGACATCACATTGTTGGATGCTCCCAAGTGTAACATACAAATATGAACCAACCAACCATTTATTAACAAAGATGTATAAAATGGATCAATGGTTTGTTTGTTACCTGTGGAAATAGCATGCCCAGATAAATTTTAGGGGTCTCTTTTATGTTTAGGGATCCTCAATAGCTCTCTGATTGACACTTGAAATTTTAATTGACTAAATTCTTAAGTCATATCAATCAGTTGGTATGCAAGCAAAGGAATAAAAGATGTGACTACCACAACATTGGTATTAGGTATGAAAGGAATTTCCTAATCATTAACAAGTTTTTTTGCATTTATTGCTTTCACAACCTCCTCTATCACCTTTTGTTTGTCATCATCCCCAATAATCTATTGATTTACCACATTTTTCATTGATATATCAACACCTTTCATTTTTGGGACATATACTTTCTGCAGGGGTACATTTGGTAAATGTGTCTTCTTTCTTAGTGGAGACTTTTCTATAGACCTATTTGTTGTTATTCCTACATTTTATTTTTTCTTTCCTTTATTGAAATGTGCAATTGATATATTTGGAGTAGTTTCACCTTTAGATTTGTCTTTGACACCTACTTGTGTATTTCTTAGTTGGTAATCACTTTGCACTTGAATGACAACAACTTCTATGAGAGTTTTAATATCCTCATTAGAAGGCTTTTCTTTTTTGTACCTCTACCTCATCTATTATTTGATTTGTTTGGAATATCAAAGGAAACACAATAGTTGTCATAATTTTTTTGAAATAATTCCTTGCCATCATAGGCATCCAACTGGTCTATGTTGGAATCATCATAACATTCAGGTGTACCCTCATGCTCTTAGAATTCTTTCTCTTCATCAAGTGCAACTACAACAATACACTTGAAATGATCATGAGGCAAGTAACATATATCACACAAAATTGAATCTTGTTGAAGATTCACATGATCCTTCCTCAAGGGATCAAGGGTGTGTCTATCATGGTATCTTTGGTTTGAGTTCCTTGGTGATATTTGTTTGTCATTACCTCCCAATCTCTTGAACCAATCATGATTGTAGGGTTTTTTATGTAACCTCTAACCCTCATAAAATGTGTAGGAGATACATTAGAGGGCATAAATTTTTCATTCTTTGCAACCTTGTATGAATGATCCTTCATAGCTCCCATCATCTTGTCTATTTTTTCTTTAGAAGTGAGAGGCTTGTTGGAAGTTGTTGAATTTGGTTTCAGGATTTTTATATCAACTCTTTTGTTGTCTTTCTTAGACTCTTTCAAATTTCTCTCTTTTATGATTGCCAGTCCATATGCTTCCATCAAGGCTTGGGGGTTATTATCTCTCAAAAGATAGCCTAAATTTGAATCAAAGGATCCATAATACAAAACAAAGAACATAGGATCATTTGGCCTTACCTAGTGAGGTACTTTCCTTAATGTCATAATGAATCTATTGTTGAAATAAGAAGCCAATTCATTTACCCCTTTTCTAATGGTAGTTATCTCATGGATTGAAAATTTTGGATCCACTCTTTCTCCATATTGTAGTTGGAAGACCCTCATAAACTCATCCCGCAAGTCTATGTTGTTGTTTGAAAGACTCGTGTACCATTCTTTTGCACTTTCTCCAATGTCTACACAAAAATCTTCATCATGACATATTCATTTTTGATATTGTATTCATCAATTACATCGATGAAATGCCTTAAGTGGTCCTCACCAATGATAGCATTGCTACCTTGGAATTTTGGCACCCTCCCTCTAATATTAGCTAGAATTGGATTAGGATAATTAGGGATGTTGCAAAATACCAATTGTCTATATCTTTCTAATCCTAATGGTGGTCTTACTAGAACATATCTTTGAGCTTGTATTCTAGGGTTGACCCCAACATTTTGTATTACATTTTGTTGTGGGGGTTAGGATGATTCTACTAAATAATAGGTACTTGTTGAATCATAATAGTTGGTGCCACATTTTGAGGTTGGTCAATATTTTGTTGTTGATTCAATAGTAGGGCTTGTTGAGATAATTGGGCCTACTATAATGTAATTTGTGCTTCTATTTCACGTTTTCTTTCTCTAAGATGATCAATAAGACCAATGTGTTGATCTAATTCCCCTTTCTACATTCAATTTCTAACTAGATGTTGGGGTCAACTTCTTGGAATGGGTTTCCACTTCATGCTTAGAAGCCTAAGGAGTGTCATGTTTACCTTCCCTTTGATTTCTTAGAGGTTGAAGCATAGGGTTTATTTTAGGTGCAATTTGAGGGAACCCACATTTATATTTTCTACACTAGGATCTATTTATTTTCCACATCTAGTATAGTCATGTCTAAAAGTTCTACGAGTTCTAGCCCTATTATTAGTTGAATCATCTTGTGTATTGATCAAAATCTTTAGAAGTGATTTTTCTACCTAAAGTACATGTTTTTTCAATATTTCTTGAATTTTGTAAAGGAGACTTAGATTTCTAGCTTTCCAATGTTCTTGTCACCTCTTACATCAGTAGAACTAGCTTTAGGAATTTCTTGACCTTCAGAGCACTAATATTTTTCTATTATTTATCTTTTGACACAAACCTTTAGATATTTCTCGATTAATTCACCACTCCTTGAAGGAGATAACAATTAAAAGTAGCAAATTTTTTATTTCAAAACAAAAACCAACACTTTCCTAGTTGTACCACGATCATCAAGTAACATGGGTCTTCAAATTAATTATTGACTTATCTTTTCCTTGAAAACAATGCCAATTTGTTGGTGATTTGAGTTTTAGGCCCCAAATCCTTAAGGCCTAATAATATTACAGGTGCTAGGGGTGTCAAACCTAAGAAAGTTACCACAAACCTATCTTCATGTTGGGAAACTAAGGACCAATGATTGAGGTGGATAAGACCTTCATTTTTGGCTCTACAAGACTAAGGGGGGTTCTCCCTAAGGTGTTGAATTGATGATTGAAACACTAAACACTACCTTATAGAAAACTATACCCATTGCACACTGTATCCTAATAATTGTATCACAAAATACCTATGTGCTAGTTTGGAAATGTAAGGATGAGCACCTTATTAACAAATAATCTACCATATGAATGTCTGAGAATGTGTTTACGATACACCCTTATATTACTATATTCATTTAGGCATGGCAATAGAATGTAGAAACTAAAACTAAAAGGTGTTCAAGTTGATGTATTTGAAGTGTGTTGAGGAAGATAAGAGAGAAATTTAGTCACAAACCAATGCCTTTATCCACTAGCCAACAAATTCTCTGGATTTAATCAAACATGTAACTATTGAAAGCAAGGTGATGCCTTAATCAGGTCACCACAAAAGACTATGCCTTTCAAAATACATAGGTAAGTTGGGCTCTACATATTCATTTAAAAAGACAATAATTTTTTTCATAATATTAAGTGAGTCTACTTAATAATCCTCAAGCATACCCACACATTTTCTTTATGTTGAAAAGATACCGTGCAAAAGCTTTGCAAGGATTTTACATACTTCCAGTTGACAAAAATAAAAAACATACATCTGGAATTACATACCATACATAAGGAGACACTCAACTAAGGATGATTATACCTTTAATAAATCAATCTTCAAATCTTACAAATATTACTGTAGGTTTGACAAAAAACATGAACCATTATAATGCAAAATAGTTACACCAAGAACTGGAAATCAAAACCCTAGGGATTCATGAGAGTATCTTTCTTTTGTTAGCTTTGTAACTACTCCTCTCTATAAAAATGTTATCTTATTTTTTGTTCATATAGGAAAAATATATCTTTCAACAACATCAAGAGACCTTCGGGAAAAAACCATGGTCATCTAAAATTGTATAAGATTCCCATGTCCATTTGCATCACCTTCATATGGCCATACACTATGAAGCCATTCCCTTTCATCATCAACCATATGCTTTTGTATATTAACTATGTCTTAGAGGGGCCCAAATGTACCAAGGGGCCTTTCTGAACCATCACATATCAAATCATATTCATTTTGAGAACATTAAAGGAATTTTGGGTTGTGTAGGAAGGTAGGTAGGAATTTTTGTTCGTATTGCAGACTTTCGAGACTTTGCATTCCAAAGGGAGAAGAAGGGGAAAAATGCACCAAAAGATTGATAGTCATGAGGGTATGAGGAACCCTGAAATATCAAAATTGGACTTGTTAGGGATGGAATGCTAGGGATAACATGTTAGACTAGCATGACGACATAAGAAAATTTGAAACTCCAAAATTTGTTAAGTGGAATTTTTGGAAGGAAAGTTTGTGGTTGAAAAAAGGATGCATGAATGAACAAACCCAGAATCTCAAATTTCAAGGAAAATGGGCTTAGAGGGGAAAATTAGACTTATCGGGGATGACGTGCCAACAATAACAAGTTAGATCAACATGACGACATGAGAAACTCTGAAATTTTGGGAAGGAAAGTTGGCAGTTGAGGAAAGGATGCATGAATGGTTTGGCCAAACCAAGAATATCATATTTTAAGAAAAATGGGCTTAGAGAGGAAAATTAGACTTGTCAAGGATGGCATGCTAGGGATAACAAGTTAAACCAACATGACAACATGAGAAACTCTAAAAATCTAAAATTTGCAAAGTAGAATTTTTGGAAGGAAAGTTGGTAGTTGAGGAAAGCATGTATCAATGACCAAACCCAAAATCTCAAATTTAAAGGAAAATGGGCTTAGAGGGGAGAATCGAACTTTTTGGGGATGACATGCTAGGGATAACAGGTTAGACCAACATGATGAGATGAGAAACTTTGAAACTTTTAAATTTGCAAAGTGACCCAAAGAAAAAAAAAATACAAGGCATTGACCATAAAAATATCCCACAACAAAATTTACCAAGGATATCTGATAAACAAACTTTGAATGAATACCCTCAGAAAATTACTCAAAATATGGGGTCTAACTAAAGACTTCTTAGATAAATTATTAACAAAGGGTGGATAGGGCCAAAAGCATAACCCACAAAGAAGAAAAAAGAAAAATTCAAACACATAAAAGTGGGTGGCAACAAGAATAATACAATATAAAGAACAAATAACACAAGATATGGACTATAACAATATAAACAAAATGCCATAAAAAACTGAATTTAAAACAAATGTTCTCATCTTTGAGGTGCATTGTAAAAGTGCTTAGTGTTATGTGGAAAATCATGGTAAGGTTTTTAGTTTAAAGTATTTAAAATGCACAAGAAAGAGCTTCATTGTGGAAGGTAGCTTAATATTGTTTTGGGTAGAGGTTCATTTTCTTGATTATTTTTGTTTGTTACTTTGAAAATAGGCCTTCACATGAGAATGTTAACATGTTAGAAAAAATGAGTACAATTTTCAAATGAAACATACAAACATAAAAAGAAAATATTTATCATGAATAGACACATAAGAATACAAATTGTAACTTGATAAATTAGCTTTTGGTAACCAGTTTTCAGTTGATTGACAATATTTTGAATTTTTAACAAGAGAATGCATTTGTGACCATGTATAATAAGCATAGTTATTAAAGAATGTATACTTAAATCAACAAAAAAAGTTTAGTATCTTTTTTAATATAATCTCTACAATATTAAAAAGATGATGAACTAGAGTGAGAGTGGATGCGAGGGTTTTGAATCCTCTGCAAGTGAGAAAAGTTCAAAAGATGGTGATGTTGGAGATGGTAATGATGAAGATGAAGTTGACGAGGGTTATGAGGATTTATGTGGTGTGGATGGGGAAGGGGGTGAGATTCTTCTAGATATTCTACTCAATGCCATATTAAAGGAACTTTTCCCTACCCTCTCTTTGTCTACTAGTCATGCACCTACATATCTTATGAATCTTTGAAGGGTAGCTTTGAGTTGGACATGTGAAAGGTGTTAAAAGGTGCAGGACAACTAAGAGGGGGGGTGAATTAGTTGTCACCAAATTAAACTCAAAACTTCAACACTTATTAACTTCACAACCACACTATTCTATTATTAAATATGAAAATGAAATGCAAATAACAGAAAGCAAAATCAACACAAAGAACACCAGATTTTATGTGGAAAACCCAATGAGGTAAAAACCACGGTGAGGATTTACTCACAATATAAAGAGATGGTAAAACTAAATACAAAGGCTCACTGCCTACAGAAAGGATTCACTATCCAACAGGGAGGCTCACTGCTTACTGATACAAAAGAAAAAAAAAGATCCACCACAAGGTGATCCCACAATACTCGTTTACAATTTTTGGCCAAACTGGACACTGAATTGATATTTTCTAACTAAATATTCACTTCTGGGCACCTATAGCGGCTAAACCATGAGGAACTTGAAGATGATGCAAACTAGTGATTTGTGACATTTTGTCTATAGATTCTAAATATATTTTTTTCAAAATTTTTGGAATCAGATTGCACTTCTTTTCCCATCTCCTTCGAAAACTAGTTTTTTTCGGTAAACACCATTTTTAAGGAGTGATGCTCACCATATACAATATAATTTTTTTTTCATTAAGGATAAAATTCTAATTTTTTCAAATTTAGATTTGCAACTATGATATCTAGTGTTTTAATTTAGTTTCATAGTGTTTTATTAAATATTTTTTCCTTAATCAAGTTTCGAAGTCAAACCAATTGCAATTCAGACATAGGCAGACTGTATACAACATAACTTTTTTTGTATGTATCGAAATTTAATTTTTCTTTTTTCTGAATCAAGGAATTCAATATCTAGTGCACTTATATTTTTCAATTTTTTTTTTTGATAATTTTCTATTTTTCCACATGTGCAAAACAAAGAGATTGATTTTTAGTGAAAAACCTACATTCACAAGAAATAAAAAATAAATATAATAATCAAATTAAATTTATTTAAAATTATAATTTTTGGGAAGCTTATAATAAGGACTACATACTCACAAAAAAATAAATTTTAAATGAATTCATTCGATCCCCAAAAAGATAAATCAAAAGTGGTTTTTTATCAACATTTTGATGGGTGTAAAGGAGACTCCATTATAGATATGCTTTAAAACTAGCAGAGTTTTATCCAAGGGGGTTTGATCTAAGGTGATTTGATCAAACTCTCTTCAATTGGAATCCTTTAAATGGAACTTTTCAAGGCTTAAATCATTATATTTTCTAAAAATATGTGATTTTAGCCAAAATCAAGATCTCCAAGAAAGTGTAAACTAGTATTGTGGGATCACCCCACAAAAATTTACACACATCTGCAGCCTTGATCAAAATATTGCAGAAACCTTCAGCTCACTGCTTTCAGGAATATAACACAATGAAGTATTGGTGCCTCAACTCACTTGCACACAACTCTTCTCTTTTATTTGTGGCTTACTTCATTACTTTGCACCCACTAAATCTTCACAACTTAACTTGCATTTATGCCATCTTCAACCTTAGAAACTTTCTCCAAGGTCGGCCACATAAGCTTCATTTCATAAATTCAAATTAGGTTGGCAACTCAACATTCCCATGGTGGAAAGGAATGAGAGTGGACCAATTAAACACTTAACCAAGACCTAAAAAAAAATGTCTCATATCAACCACATGCTTCCTTAATTAAATTTTATTCTTCATATGAAGTGTAAACACCAAGTTGGCCAAACCTAATGAAAACACAAATGAATGTTGATGTACATGCTTTCCAACAAGATGATAACACACAGAAGACACAAAACACTTCATTATGCATGAGAACACATCTCAAGTTCCTTCAGATCCATCTACAACAAGTTTAACAACTTTTAAACACATAACTCCTTCCATCAGTCCATCTGGACTGTGCAAACACATACAACAATTTTGAAATGCAACTTCCAAATCGCCAAACCACAAGCATATTTTCCATAACCCAGAGAACACCATTACAAGACACATTTCAGATCTGCAAGATCTGAAACAAAACAGTGGAGGACTATGGAGTGCGGAGTAGAAACATTTCTCCCAGTCCATAGAAAGCTAACTCTATCAAAACAGTTTACACACCGGTGAACACAACTTCCACATTCTATCAAACCCAAAGCTTCAGATAAGTAGATATCACCATCAGATCATCAACAACAACCCTTCAGATCCACACAAGCATAGGATCAACATAGGAGAAATGCAGTGCACATACCAGAGCGCATTCTGAACACTTACATAACTCTGACTTCTCTCTTTATTAATTTTCTCAAAAGCACTTGGAAACCCATCATTTCAACACATATGCAACATCATAAAGATAACTACATGTACTCACAATATCTAACATCTCAACTATACTTGCACAATCTACAACACACTGAATTGTGTTGACATCAATGACAACATTAATGATAACACCACCAAACTTGCTCATGCTTGCAACAATCTCCCCCTTTGTCATTGATGGCAACACATGATGTGAAAAACCATCAAAGACAACAATCTGCACAAAATTATGGGAGAACACCTTTTCTTCCTTTTCTTACTATTTTTCACATGAATTTCTCTCCCCCTTTGACATCAATGGAAAAGATAAAAATTACTCCCCCTTAGGAGTACACTCATACTGCAACAATGAAAAAAATTGCTACTCCCCCTGCGAAGAAGACCCATTCATCAGTCTAGATAAATGAAGAATCTGCAAATTCACTGGACTAATGCACCTTCATGTGCACCTAGTTCGGAGGGCCAATGACCCCCAACCTCTCCCTAAGATACTCAAAATTATCCTTTGGAAGAGCCTTAAAAAATATATCCGCAACTTGTTCCTTTGTTGTTACATACTCTAGTCTGACTTCATTCTCCAACACCTTTTGTCTTAGGAAATGACATTTGATAGATATGTGTTTTGTTCTTGAATGCATCACCAGATTCTTTGAAATGTTTATAGAATTTGTGTTGTCACAAAAAATAGGAATAGGCTCATCACATATCACTCTAATGTCTTTCAAATTTTTCTTCATCCACAAAACCTATGTGCAACAGGATGTTGAAGCAATATATTTTTCTTCTACAGTGGATAAAGAAACTAAGTCCTGTTTCTTACTGAACCAAGAAACTAATCTTTTGCCAAGAAAGAAAGCACCTCCATTGGTACTCTTTCGGTCATCCACACAACCAGCCCAATTTGCATCGGTATAAGCACTAAAGGTGAAATCATCACCCTTAGGATACCATAACCCATAATCCGGTGTACCTTTAAGCTATCTAAATATCCTCTTTACTATTGTAACATGTGCCTCTTTAGGATCTACTTGAAATCTAGAAACTAAACATACTACATGCATAATATCTGGTTTGGTAGCAGTCAGATACAATAACCCACCAATCATAGATCTGTATTTGCTCTGATCAGTTTTAGTAGATTCATCATCTTTACTTAGCTTACATTTGGTTATCATGGGAGTACTAACCAATTTGGAGTCATCCATTCCAAACTTCTTCAACAATTCTTTTGCATACTTAGATTGTGAAATGAATATCCCCTTATCAGTTTGATTTACTTGAAGACCAGGAAATAAATTCAACTCACCAATCATGGACATTTCAAATTCTTTTTGCATTTCTTCTACAAATATTTTACACATTCCTTCATTTCCACCAAAGATGATATCATCAACATAAACAACTACTATCAACATTTTGTTACCTTGCACTTTGAAGTAAAGATTGCTATTAGTAGAGCCTTTGCTGAATCCTTGCTTTGCTAGGTATCTATTCAATCTTGCATACCAAGCTCTGGGAGCTTGCTTCAGACCATACAATGCCTTCTTCAACTTACAAACCATATCCAGTTTGTTAGATAGCTGAAATCCTTCAGGTTGTTCCATGTATACTTCTTCCTTTAATTAACCATTTAGAAATGTTGACTTGACATCCATCTGATATACTTTGAAGTCCTTGTAGGTAGAAAATGCCAAAAACATCCTAATAGCTTCCATTCTAGCCATAGGGGTAAATGTTTCTTCAAATTCCATGCCTTCAACTTGTGAGTATCCCTTGCATACAAGTCTTCCTTTGGTTCTTATAACTTCACCATTTTCATTCAACTTATTTTGGAACACCCATTTTGAACAAATTACATTCTTATTCACAAGTCTAGGGACCAATTCCCATGTCTGATTCTTCTCTATTTGCTGCAACTCTTCTTTCATAGCTCTAACCCAACTTTCATCTTCACATGCTTCACAAGCATATTTAGGTTATATTTTAGAGAGTAAACATAGATTTACCTTAGCTACTACTTTGCTTCTTGTCTTCACACCTTCACTCTTATGTCCAATTATCTGTTCCTTCGGATGATTCTTCTGCACATACTTAGGAGTCTTAATAGTAGGTTCTGAGATTTCTTCTTCCTCTTCAATTTGTTCTTCTTCTTCTTCCTTCTCCTTATTTTCTTCAGGTACATGTCCACAGATGGGATCATCAAGTTCAATTTCACTTATCTCAATAGGTCTATGCATGTCTTCATCAACTTTCACATTAGCACTCTCAACAATCTTCCTCAATCTTTTGTTGAAGCATCTATATGCTTTGCTGGTAGTAGAGTACCCAAGAAAAATTCCTTCATCACATCTAGCATCAAACTTCCCAAGATTTTCATCATCTCTTTTAATGTAACATCTGCTTCCAAATACCTTAAACTTCACAGTAGGAGTCTTACCAGTCCATAACTCAAAAGGAGTCTTTGTGATGTTGCCTCTAATCTAAACTCTATTAAGAACATAAACAACAGTGTGTATTGCCTCTCTCCAGTACACATCTGGTACATTTGATTCTTTCATCATGGTTCTTGCAGCTTCTTGTACCTTCTGATTTTTCCTCTCACTACCCCATTTTGTTGAGGAGTCCTCGGAGCAGAAAACTATCTTTCTATGCCATGCTCTTCACAAAATGTATTAAATTCACTAGAAGTGAATTCTCCACCTCTATCAGATCTCAAACATTTGATTCTTAGGTTTACTTCCTTTTCCACTCTTTCCTTGAACACCTTAAACCTCTCACCATTTAGGATTCCTGTTCTAGTCGGTCCACAAAGGTTAGTATGAATTAATTCCAACATTCCAGAAGTAGATTGCTCTTTTCCCTTAAAACTGCATCTTGTTTGTTTCCCTAACTAACAACTTTTGCAAATAGTTTTAGCAGGATTTGTGATTCTAGGTAGACCTTGGACAACATCTCTTCAACTAATCCTGACCAGATTATCAAAGTTTATGTGTCCCATTCTTCGGTGCCACAACCAACTTTCATTACATCAACTTGAGATACAAGGCACTGACCATCAACACCCTTAAGCTAATAGATATTTCCATGAGTTCTCCTTCCAATAGTAACCATATCTTCAAATCCTTTTTTGATTTCATAGGTATTATTCTGAAACACAAGTTTAAAACCATTACTACACATCTGTCCAACACTCAGAAGGTTATGCCTCAAACCCTTTACATAATATACATTATTAGTGTTGTGTATTCCATCAAAACTAATAGAACCTTTTCCAACAATCTTCGCTCCTAAATCATCACCAAACATGACCAAACCACCATGATACTTTTCAAGTTTAGTAAACTTACTTTTATCTCTAGTCATGTGATTAGAGCATCCATTGTCAATCACCTAATAGTCTTCATCCTATCTAGCATGAAAGGAAGTGACCAAAGTACCTTCCATCTCACTCTTTTTGTTCTCCGGAGCATTCTTTCTTGCACATTTTCTAGGGTTAGTAAACACAAATTTATTCTCCAAAGCTAAAAACAAGCATTCACTATCATTGCCCTCATAATCAGATTCATCATCAGATATTTCGGCTTCTTCTTTAGCATAATACAACTTCTTATATTTCTTATCCTTTCTGTCCTTATCTTTGTGATCCTTGTTCTTCTTATGTACAACTCTATTCATACATCTTGAAGCATAATGACCAATATCACCACAACTGAAACATTTAAAGGGAAACATACCTTTATACTTATTGGTACCTTTCTTCAACTTCCTAGTAAAATTCGCTTCCAACTCATCAGAACCATCACTATCTTGATCATCCTTAGTCTTTGTTGCTTTAAATGTTGTCTCTATATTTTCGTCCTTTCCAAACTTTCTCATCTCAAATGCAATCAAGGTGCCAAATAGCTCTTCTTTAGTGTATTTCTTAGGATCATACATTTCTTCAATAACTAATATCTTATCAATGTAATACTCTAGTAGGGTTATTAGGATTTTCTCAATTATATCTTCATCAATTAGTTTACCCCCTTGATTCCTAACATCTTTGTTGCAAATTCAACCCTCTGGAAATAGCTTGAAAAATCTTCTCCTTCTTCCATTTTCAGATTCTCATATCTGTGCTTTGCCATCAGCTTCCTTTTCAATTTCACTCTGTCATTTCCTTCATAAAGATCTTCCAACTTCTTCCAAACTTCATAAGCATTGTCCAAAGAAAGAACCTTAGTTTGCTTAGTTTTAGATAAAGCTCTGAAAATAACACACCTTGCCTTCTCATTTTCCTCATAAGCAAAAATCTCATCTGTAGTAGTAAGACCACCCGTTAGAGCAACATACTTCGTCTCAATAGCCTTCCACGTCATGTAACCAAGAGAAATAATATATCCTCTCATTTGTACTTTCCAGTCACTGTAATAGAATACATCAAACATAAGAATCACCAACTTATTCCCCATCGAATCTTCCTTAAGCGGTTAAGCTCTACACCAAGGAACCAAAGCTCTGATACCAATTGTTAAAAGGCATAGGACAACTGAGAGGGAGGGTGAATCAATTGTCACCAAATTAAACTCAAAACTTCAACACTTATTAACTTCACAACTACACTGTTCTATTATTAAATATGAACATGAAATGAAGATAACAAAAAGAAAAATCAATACAAAGAACGCCATATTTTATGTGGAAAACCCAATGAGAGAAAAACCACGGTGAGGATTAACTCACAATATAAAGAGATAACAAAACTAAATACAAAGGCTCACTACCAAGGTCTCACTGCCGAGAAGAGGACTCACTATCCAGATACAAAGGGTCACTGCCTATAGAAAGGACTCACTGTCCAATAGGGAGGCTCACTACCTACTGATACAAAAGAAAACAAAAGATCCACCACAAAAATTTACACGCATCCACAACCTTGATTAGAAGATTGTAGAAGCCTTCAGCTCACTGCTTTCGAGAATCTAACACAATGAAGTACAACTATCTCAACTCACTTTTGCACAAAATTTCTCTTTTATTTGTGGCTTACTTTGTTACTTTGCATCCACTAAATCTCCACAACTTAACTTTCATTTATACCATCTTCAACCTTAGAAACTTTCTCCAAGGTTGGCCACATAAGCTTCATTTCATAAATTCAAATTAGATCGACAACAACATTCTCGTGGTGGAAAGGAATGAGAGTGGACCAATTAAACACTTAACCAAGACTAAAAAAAAATGTCTCAGATCAACCACACACTTCCTTAATTAAATTTTATTCTTCATATGAAGTGTAAACACCAAGTTAGCCAAACCTAATGAAAACACAAATGAACGTTGATGTACACACTTTCCAACAAGATGATAACATGTGGACAACACAACACACTTCATTATACATGAGAACACATCCCAGGTTCCTTCATATACATCCACAACAAGTTTAACAACTTTCGAACACAAAACTCCTTCCATCAGTCCATCCAGATTGTGCAAACACATACAACAATTTGAAAAGCAACTTCTAGATCACCAAACCACAAGCATCTTTGCAAGAACCCAAAGAACACCATTACAAGACACATTCCATATCCACAAGATCTGAAACAAAACAGTGGAGGACTGTGAAGCAAAAACATTTCTCCCAGTCCACAAAAAGCTAACTCTATCAGAATAGTTCACACACCGGTGAACACAACTTTCACATTCCATCAATCCAGAAGCTTCAGATTAGTAGATATCACCATCAGATCATCAACAACAACCCTTCATTCCGCACAAGAATAGGATCAACATAGGAGAAACACGAAGCACATACCAAAGTGCATTCTGAACACTTACATAACTTTGACTTCTCTCTTTATTAATTTTCTCAAAAGAACTTGGAAACCCATCATTTCAGCACATCTGCAACATCATAAAGATAGCTCCATGTACTCACAACATCTCAACAACATCCCAACTATACATGCACAACATGCAACATACTGAATTGTGTTGACATCAATGACAACATTAATGACAACACCACCAAACTTTCCCATGCTTGTAAAAAAAGGGCTTTCTCTCCCAAGTGCCTACTCTTCTAGTCAAGGATCCTATCCAAGATGGGTCCATAAATGAGGGGGTTGTGAGTGGCAAGGGCCCCATGTCCAATGAGGCTCTACTACATGCAAGATTCTTGTAGTTTGGTGTTGGAGAGGGCAACACCTCTATTCTAGTGCCTTATGTTGTTGTTGGGTCCTCTGGTCCCCCTTCTAAACCTAGTATCAAGATTCTAGTATTGGAATGGCATTGGTGGTCCAAGCCTTTGTCTAAAGTGGTTCCCAAGGTTCCTTTTGTTGAACTTGTGTTTGGTGATATTTCTATGTTAGTTTGTGTCTCTTGCTATTGATTTGGTGCCTAGTGATACCTCCTTGCACTTCTCATTGAGGATTCATGATTCCCTAGTTGAAAAAGCATCTACTTGCATACAAAATGTCCTTATAGGGAGGTTCTCAAGAGTTCATCCAAATATTGATGATGTTCGTAGCTAGGCTTCGAAAAGATGGTGTGTTTCTAGTCAATTTTGAGTGGCTACAATGTCTAATGGTTTGTTTTCTCCTTCCAATCCCTTGAGGAGAGCATGCACATTTTTAAGATGGGTCTTGGGTCTTTGGAAAATATGTCCTTTGATGGACTACTGGATTTGATGATCCTAAGGAAAAATATAACTCGGTCTCTATTTGGGTGAGGCTCCCTTTGGAATATTGGGACGAAGAGATCATAAGAGGTATTGCTAATGCTCTTGGTTCTTTTTTATCTATTGACAAGGTCATGAAAGCCATGAAAACACTTGGCCTTTGCTATATTTTTTGTTTGTGTTGATATTGATAAGTTGTTACCAAATACTATTAAGTTATGCTCCATGTTGGGTGTTTAGGAGCAAAAAATACATTATGATTCATCCTCAATGGTTTGCTTTCATTGCCATAGTTTTGGGCACTTTTCACATTCATGCTATGATATCATGGATAAGCTCCATATTCAATCCAAAAGGATATTTGTTTCTTCTAATCATAGGAATTCAAAGGCTAGTTTTGAAGGAAATTATTTGGGCTCTATAGATGCATGCCCTGTAGGAAAAACTAAGGGGTCTTCCTTAATGAACAAGAAAAAACCTATTGTTGTGTGATCTTTGGTTCCTACTTCTTCTTTAACTCTTTGTAAGGATTTGGACCTAGTTGTAGTGGATTATATTGGGAATTTGAGGGGACCCCCTCTAAGGATAAAAGTAAACCAAATGCTTCTCCTCTAGTTAAGATTGGTTCTTAAAAGAATTATAGGACAACCAATAGGGTCAGAATTTGCTTCAAAGCTCTTTGGAGAGGTTTAGTTTCAAGCTTCTTAACTATGTTGGTTGTCTACTTATTGTTATGCTATTGTTTGTGTTGGTTTTCTCTTTGTTGTAGTGTTGCTTGGTTTGCTAGGGCCTTTCTTGTCTTAAGGCTAGTTTCTTTGTGGGTCCTTGTTTCATGTTGTTCTAGCCTTTTTTGGTGTATAAGGTTTTGGGGCACTTTGACAACCTCTTGAGTTCATAGCTTCAGTTAAAAATGTTTTCCTTAATAAAAAATAAAACAAGTTCAATATTTTTTTGCATACGTGTTGGAACTCATGATATCAAAAACTATATTAAAGTTTCAAAAAGGCTTATTGGAGCTTGCTATAAACCTATCAATGATTATGGCCTCTTTTCAAACTACATGCTATTGAGCTTGAATGCAATCAACAAACTAAATACTATCAAGCCATGAACATTTTATTTCACTTTCAATCAACATTGCAATATAGCACTTTTAACACATGAATTGAGAAAAACAAATAAACTACACAAAAAAGTATCTTTTGTTTGTTGTAAAGATGATTTACACTAACCAAAGCATACTCTAGTTGGTTTTAAAGAAATATAACAATATTAAAAACTGAATTGAAGTTATAGAAGAGTTCTTGGAATTTGGTATAAAGCTACAAATGATCATTATTTCTTTTCAAAGGGCACATTGTTGAGCTTGAATGCAATGAACAAACTAGACGCTATCAAGCCATGGACATTGTTATTTGTTTTTAAATCAACATTGGAATTGAGCACATTTAACACATGAACTAAAAAAAGGAAGACTCTCTAAACTACACAAAAGGTATCTCATGTTTGTTGGAAAGTCAAGGCACTAACTAAAGCAATATCTAGTTAGTTTAAGTGAAGATTTTGTCAAATTCAATGCTACATGCTACATTGTTCTTTGCAAAAAATGACTAGCAAACTTTGCTTTATATCAAGATGCAAGCAACATTATAAGCTTGATGAAACATTGCAAACACAATTTATTATACAATGTCTCTTATTCTCAATAGAGCAAAATGATACATGCTCTTAGAAGAATTTTTATCATTAATTGCATTGCTAATAGAAATTACAATTTGCTTACTATTTTTTGACTTAACCAATTCAAATTAAAATATGATTTTCACTTTTCAAATAATCTATAATTTAATTTATTTCTTATATAAATTGCTCAATAAGAAATACACATTGAGAACTATAAAACCTCATTTAACTCCAAATTTAAAGTAAATTTAAATCTTTAAGTTATATTCCCATTCAAATACCCTGTTAAAACATAATATAAATGCAAAAGTTTATTCGTTCTTATATCTTCCCCCGCTGATCCCCGGACTAAGACACTGCAGCAACGAGCAAAAATGACTTGCAGACTTGGCCATCCAACGTTTTAAGACAACTGTAAGCAGACTGACTATGGCTACATAAGCAAATTATTGGACACATGTCTATTGTTTTTAGACAGGCGTATCTTGTTCTGAAACGTTATTGACCTACACATGAAGCGTGTCAATAGCTTGTATCTCCCCTACATAATGATAGCTGTGTTTTTCCTGCTATGAGTAGAGTTGCTCTGCAATTTATTTTAACATATTCTGATGAGAGAACACTATTTTGTTCTTTTTTCATATGCAAGGCATCTATGAGGTCATTCTGTGAGCTAAAATTGGCCGAAGTTCAGAATTCCTTTACCCATTTCACAGGCGTGGGTTGTCAAGAAAGCTACATAAAATGGTGCTGATGCTGAAAAACCAGTTGCTTGCAAGATGAAATTGGTAAGTTAGAAAGCAAAAACATCCGGTACTTTACCTTTTGAATCATGCATATGGCAGGTTACCTAATTTTGTAAATGTACTAGTAGGTTTATTTATGAGTGCAGAGTCAGTAATGACCCTTCTAGTTGATTTTTCTACCACCTCTATTTTGACCTGTTTTATGTGGTGTGGATGTCTTTAGCCACTGTTCCACATTGGTTCACCATCTACAGTTTTGCTCTGGATTTCATGCATAGTTTACGGTGATTAAAGAGTAGATTTATATCTTGTGGATAATTTTACTTCTATCCCTGAGTGGGAAAAGCTTTATTTGGAGACTACAAACTTTTTCCTCGGTTTGAACTTCATACAAGGGAAGAAGTTTTAGCAGAAAAAATTTCCAATAATATCAATTACGAACTGTGCCTTAGGTGTAAGTGAATGACATTGACCTGCAACTGCTTAGAAAATTTGTATCTATGTCTAGTATGGAGACCTGCATTCCAATTTCTTTTTGCTATTGCTTTGAGACACTAAATTTTTTCAATACACAATAGGCATCTTTACAAATTTTAACTGGCACCCTTTGGTTGAGAACAAGGAGTTTGTTCCCAGGGGTAAAAATCAGGTCTGTATACATTTCATTTTAAATGCAAAACCATTAATAAAAAAAAAAAAAAGGATTTGTTTGCTTGTCTCCTTGTTCAATGGATGCTTGTTTTTGTAACCCTTGGGATGTAAAACAATTATCAGATTCTCTGCTCGTTCAGATCATTAGAATTTTTATTTGGTTATGGTTTGAGCAGAACATACAAGATAGAGCATGTAGATTTATGCTAGAAGTGATGATAAATTTACTAGACCTAAAACCAAGAAAAGATAGTTAAAATTCAAAACAAATCTCAACCACTAGACCACAAGTGGATTGCCTTCTACATATTTTTCATAAAACAAACAAGATAAACAGATAAATAAATATCAGTTTGTTTCACTTTATCTCAGGAGCATTTAACTAGTAAGTTGTTCCATGTAGATCTGTGACTTTGTTTGAAATACAGTGTCACGCAACATTTTGCACCATCAACTTCAGGATATCTCCTAGAACACGAGAATATATTGTGATGTTCTAATGCCTTTCCGTTTGTGCCACGGAGCTCTGTCTATGTTAGCCATGTTCTGCATAAGTTACAAGCTACTGTTTGTAAGAAATATCAAAATAGAAGAAATGAATAGAGTCAACACGAGCAGTTTTGTATCTTATAACTGACAACACATCTGTTTGTCTTCCATTTCCATTTTAACATTGCATGAGAGAATTTTTCAAAGATTCATTGTTAATCTCTAGCTCCTTTCCTTTATTCCCCTAATACTGTTCCTTTCTAATCTCCATTATGCAAGCTGGATGACATATTTTCCATACTAAATATTCCTATTGTTCTCGCTTTATAGCCTCACTTTTCTCACTCCACAATTACAAACAAATGGGATGGATATTGATATGGTCAGACCCCCATCATCTTAATATTTTCAGCCATCGGTATTTGACAAAATTTCCCATTATTCAGTACAGCTTTGAAAGGTGCATATTAGTTTAAACTTTGATGCTTTATTTGCTAATAAGTCTTTTAACTTATCATCGCTCTCTTGATGTGCTAGTTATACAAATTTTTTGCAATCGAATTTATAACCAGTACATCAACTAAATTAAGGATTAGATTTGCACCATCAACTTATCTATCTTGCATCTACACGGTAAACTGTTCTTACAGCCTTTGGCAGGAACTGCAGCTTCACCGCAACCCTTGTTATATTTGTAAATAACTGTATCAAAATACAAAAATTATGGTGCTTCTTGAACTGACAAGGTGATGAGAGTTAATTGAAAGATCTGAAGTTAATATGATGATTTAAAGTATTACTAGAAAGATTAAAAAACAAGAATAAGCCATGTTAGAACTGCATTCAAGATTGCATCATGAAGAAGTTATGGATACTACCCAAGTGGTTGGATGTATGCCACACAATGCATATCTTCTATACAACTCTATAATCCATTAAAGAATGACACTATTGCTTAAAGAATCACATCCTCTTTCCTTTAGTTACTTCATATTTTCATTTTGTATTTTTTTCAGAACACTACAAAAGAATTGTGTAGAATAAGGAAGACACTATTAAAGTTGTCTATCATAAATGAAGAGGAGATAAGAATTGCTTGGGTTGTTCATCTCTCCGAAGAGGGTACATGGAACTATTGGTAAACAAAAAATATGGTGTGAAGTACACTGCATCATCAGTTGATCAAATTTACAAATTCTCCTTGAGCAGTTGCCCTCCTTGACAAGTAATGATCTTCATTATGAAAATTTGTAACAAAAAATCAAGAGGTTTGAAAATTTGTAACAAAAGTTCAAGACGTTTGTTATTAGTTCTTAAGCTTTTACAAATAATTTTTCATGAGAAGACCTATTTGACCCAATTTAACAATCTAGTAGAGAAGAATATCTTAACTTATAATGTATTTGACACATGCGTCCTACTTAATCTACTTTCGCTAGATCATTGCTGTTAATTTTGATCACTTCATTCAAAAATAGATAGAAGCCAAGATAACTAAAAACAATTTTATCTAACGTATGTCACTTCAAACTTCTTAGCGATTGCGTTAGTAAAGAGAATGGATGTTTCTAAGTGATTGCATATGCCTACATTAGTAAAGAGAATGGATGTTGCCATAAATTAGTGTGAGCCTTCCCTTTTATAAATGAATCCATACTGATGCAAGATTATTTTAGGGGCTAAGCAATAGATTGCATCATTCAAAAAAAAAATCTTTCTTTTGTTATACTTTAGTTGTCAGCATGGAGATGCATCCCTGGCATTTTTTGACATGTCTCCGTATTAGGGACGTTTTGGGGATGTGGGGACAGTCAAGGACATTTCCTAGCTGTCCCCAAAATATCAAAATTTGTTGGGAACATTTTCGGGATGGTGGAACGGGGTGAGGATGCTGTGAGGTCGGTCGATCGTCCTCGGGATTGGCTGTCCCCACGTCACCTGCCCCATTTTAAATTAAAAAAAAAAAAACATTTCATTTTGCTTTGTGTGAGCCCCCACACCCCTCTAAACCCTAAAGCAATGAAATACTATACTCCTATTGTCACTTATGTTCATTTTTACATGATTTTTCTTTCTTACAGCCAAGTTAGAAAGACAAAGAGGAGGGTTTGAAGGTGCTGTTGGAAAATCCAGCATTGGTGAGGAGTGAGGTGAAGTGTGAGGTAGCAACCAGCAAGAGAAGTAAAAGTGGTATGTTAATCTTCCATTTGTTTTTTTTTTCAATTTTTTCAAAGTTTCAAAGATGGAATGTATGATTTTTGTTTTTGTTTTTAATTTTCAGTTTATAAATTCCAAAACAAAACAACATGAAGTAAAAGAGGTATGTTAATCTTCCATTTGTTTTTTTTTTTTTTCCAATTTTTTCAAAGTTTCAAAGATGGAATGTATGATTTTTTGTTTTTTTGTTTTTTAATTTTCAGTTTATAAATTCCAGAACAAAACAACATGAAATAACATGAGCAGCAGTAGTGAGAGTAGTGGGCATGTTGAGAGGGAAGAAGAAAAGGAAAGTGGTATGGGTGAAAGGGGACAGCCTCAAAAAAATCCATCTGGATGCCCTTTTGAAGCTCTAAAAACCTATGCAAAAGGTCCCTTTAATTCTAAAAAGCCTCTTCTTCAATTAGTGACAGCCCTAGACAAAGACAAAAAGAAAAATTCAGGGGGTACTAGATTGTGGAGGTGTCGCATTTGTCATCATCATTTTACTGGGAGCTACACAAGGGTGTATTCTCATCTATTGGGCTTTAAAGACAAAGGGGTGAAGGCTTGTGAAGATATAAAAGAGGATGAGAGGGTGGAGTGTTATAGATTGTATATGGAGGCAGAATCAAAGTCTAAGGGGTTGTCAATGCCAACACAATCTGCACAATCAACTATGCATATGCCCTCTATGGTTGGTAGTGCTAGTGGTAGTACTAGTGGTGATATTCATGTTTACACAAGACGGAAGAGGAAGATTATTACTAGTGAGCAGCCAAATACAGTTGCAAGTTTGTTCAATGTGCATGCACGAGATGTGGCAGAGTCCTCCATTGCCAAGTTTTTCTATGCCAATGCCATCCCATTCCATGTAGCACGTTCTCCTTACTTCAAACAAATGTTCAAAGATGTAACTGCTGTTGGTTCCTTATTCACCCCTCCTGAAGAACATAAACTACGCACTACACTCCTTGACAAAGAATATTCCAAGGTGAGTTTGGTGATGGAGGACATGAAACAATGTTGGATTAGGACGGGCTGCTCTATTATCATGGATGGGTGGACCAATATTAGAGATCGACCACTTATCAACATCATAGTCACATGTTCAACTGGCTCATATTTTCTTAGATCTATTGATTGTTCTGGGAAGCGCAAGGATGTAGAATTCCAGTTTCATATTTTGAGAGATGCTATAGAGGAGGTTGGGGCCTCCAATGTTGTGCAGGTGGTTACTGATTCAACACGTGAGTGCAAATTAGCTGGCATGATGGTGGAGGGTGCTTATGAGCACATCTTTTGGACCCCTTGTTGTGTTCATGTGTTGAAAAATGCAATGAAAGACATAGGGAAAATAGAATGGGTGCAATAGGTGGTGATAGAAGCTAGAGATATTCAGATGTTTATTTGCAACCATCACACCTCACTTGCTCGCTTCAGGACATTTTCAAAAAAGGAATTCCTCAAACGTATGGAAACAAGATATGCTAGTTATTTTATTTTGTTAGAGAGGATGCTTGAGGTGCAGGAGCCTCTACAATTGATGATGGTTAATTCAGAGTGGAGTAGATGGTCTACTTCAAACACTGCAGAAGGGAAAAGCATCAAACAAAAAGTTCTTAATGATGATTGGTGGTCCAATGTGAGGTAAAACAATTGTTATTTTTATTAACTTGTTGATGCTCATTTTATTTATAAATTTATAATTTATAATTTGATTGCTGATTTTATTATTAAAAATCTGATTTTAATTTTCTGACTTGTCCTTTTTCAAATTTTTGTTTGCACTTGCAGATATATTTGCTCCTTCATTTCACCAATTGTGGATATCATTAGATACGTTGATACAAACTCTCCTAGCCTTGGAGAGATTTATGAGACATTTGACAACATGCTTGGAAAAATGAAACAAGCAATTTCTAATAGGGATCCTAATTTGGGATTGTATGAGCAACACATTAAGCCCATTGTGATGCGGCGGTGGAACACTATGAACACCCCGCTTCATATGGCAGCTTTTGCTCTCAATCCCAAATGGTATGCACCAAAAGTTGGTAGGTTGCCTCCTTGTGATGACGAAGAGGTAAAAGAAGGGTTAATGAAGGCCCTTGGAAAGATGTATTCAGTTGAGGAATCGAGTTTACTACGTACACAATGGCTTGCTTTTACCAATCTCCGTGGTCCAACATTTGGCAAACCAGAGGCGAAAATAGATAGAGCTACATTAGCTCAAACGGATCCTATTGGATGGTGGACATGGCATGGCAAAGATGCACCAGAGTTGAGGACACTTGCTATTCGTCTCCTTTCACAGGTTGCTAGTTCCTCTATTGTAGAGAGGAATTGGTCCACATACAACTTTATTCACTCTATCAAGAGGAATAGGTTAACCTCTAGATGTGCAGAGAAGTTGGTGGCCGTCCATAGTGCTTTGCGACTCCAAGATCGTCAAACTTTAGAGTATCGACATAATCCAGCTTTACAGTGGGATGTTGACCCAGAGGATGCCACCCAAATTGATGAGGAGACCACACAGGAGGGATTATTTGGAGTCCCATTAGATGAGCCAACTCCTCATACTCGTAGTGGCAGTGACTTAGAGTCAGACTCTGATTTTGATGCACTGTTGGGAGATGCTGATTAGAGGCAACCTCATACTTTCCATCACTATGTTTTACAATTTGACATTTGTGAATTTGTCATTTGGACATTTGTAGTGCAAACTTGTAGCCTTTGGGCATTTTGGTGTATGCAGTATTACTTTTTAGTTTTTTCTAATTGACAATGAATTATGGAAGAAATTGAATATTAATTTTATATTTTTAGTTTTTAGTTTTAAGGATTCTATAATGTATATGTCAATATGACAAATGCCTTATCAATGTTATCATATGAATATTTGAAACTTCCCTATATTTTTAAATTTTTCTATATTTTTATATAGCTGTCCCCTTTGTCATCTCTTGCCATCCCCAAAAATGGCCTCAAAAAAATCCATCCCCGAAACGCGTCCCCCCATCCCGGAGACTTGGTGGAATATAGGTTGTCAGCAGACTCAGCACAGTGGTCAGCTATTGTGTTTATGTTTGTGAAATGCCTGTTAATTGTATAGTTTGTAGGTTTGTGTGTATGTATTTGTGAGCCTGAAAAATCTATAACGTTGCCATGAGCACATGGACTGAAGCAGAGTCTTACCTTTTGAATTCAAAGCATAAACCTGTGTGGAAGTGCACAAGTTGTGCAAGTAGATCTTTTCAATTAGATGTCCTGTGTTGTTCAAGTTCAGTGATGCCATGTAGGACCCATGCCATAGAAAGTGAATGTGCAAAGAATTCATGTGGAGGTTGACAAGTAGTAAATTATAAAAACCTTCTTGACAGTTATCTCAAGTTTTGCAGATTGCTGGTTATGCATTAATTGTTTATATATGTCTTCCAAAAACAAGAAATCTTGGAGCTTCGATTACAGACAAGTACTGAGTAAAATACTTTCCTTTCCCACATATGTGAAAAGATCAAATGACCTTGTAGTAGCATAAAGATTACATTTTCCTTTCTGCAACGGCTACTAATGTTGTGCTAAATTAAAAGGTTGAAATTTGAGTTGAAGTTGGAAGGGTGTTTAAATTTGAGTTGAAGTTGGAAGGGTAGTCATAGGCATAGTTGGAAAGATTCTCACATAAAAAGTTTCTGCTAGTAAGTTGAATATTTAGTAGGCAATGGAGTTTAATGTGCCTCTGCAGTCCTAAATCTCACCCTCTAAAACTGCTAATTGCCATAAAAATAAGTCATCAAACTCATCACTTCTCAAATCCTTCGGCCTCTGCCCACATTTGCGTCACCCAAAATAAATCTCTTCCAATTGCCCTCTATTTTCTCTAAACTTTTCAAATATTGGTCTCTGTTGCAGCTCTGTGCTAATCTTTTTATGGGTTTTTTTCCAGGCACAAGTGCAGATGCAAAGAAATCAGGTTAAAGGGGCTAAAGTTGCAGACAGATCAAACAGCATAAAGGCAAGAGCATGTAGTTGTACCATATGACAGAGGGCTCTTTCTAGCGTATGTTTTCTTAAAACATAAAAAATTGAAATGCATTTATATGAATACCTTAGTTGGGCATTGTAAGTGCAGATTAGAACCGTACCTCTGCCTTTTCCACTCCTCTGCCTTTTCCACTGGTTTTTCTTTACAAATGTGATTTCTTTAGAAGTATCTGAATTTAGGAAGAAATGTCCAAGGCATTCAGGCACGTCAACTTGGATAATGCTAGCTTAGACTGTGACTCCTCCGGCGAAAACCCGAAGGCAGAGTCCATGTCAAATGAGGTCAATTTCATCATCTTGTATGGCCAGACACTAGGGTTTGATGCCCTTCTTGAACTAGGTCAATTATGGTATAATTATCCGGCATTTGGGGTTAAAGAGATTCAAAATCAGATTCATAGTCATGGATGAAAACCAATAAAGGCACTTAAATTTCCATCTGTAAATTTTTGTGTGCATGACTATCAGATTAGGGTCATAAAACAGGATATAGCCCTCCATGAGGACGCATAAGATAACATTGCAGGATCAGATATTGGCCTTGGCACCATCGTAGCCCTTCTTCTCAATCACCTGTGGTGCCACATGGACCGCCTTCTTCATATTACGCAGGTTGAATGAAGTTCGTAACTTGTTAAACTCTCACAGTTTAAGTCTATTTTCTTAACCGTTGTCATAATGCTGGCGGAATAGCAGGCAATGTTTGTGAGGATAGTTGGGCCAAAGAAATTATAACTAGCACCTGCACTTAAAAGCAAGGATTACACTGATCGAAAACCGTATGAATGTTAAAATGTAGAGAGTACATATTTGTGCATGCAAATTCTAGTTGCATGCGTTAGATTAAACAATTAATAATAAATGCTAAATAATGGAATGAAATAAGCTTAGACAAATCTAGATTTTTTCTTAAAGAAATTAAGTATTATCTGATTATGAAATATTTGCATAATTTAAAACATAAAGAAATGTAAATGAAAAAAGAAAGTTGCCATCAAATTGAAAAAAACACTGCAAAAGGAAATAGAATGTTCCCATTCAGTTGTCAAATCAATATTTGTCAGGCTTTTACCTGATAATGATTCTCCAAAAATACTCACAAAATTAAATCTCAACATAAATCTCACTTTCTTAAAAACCAACGTTTCAGCTGTCAAAGTTCAGTTTGATCATTTTGGAAGTCAAGGGTTTGAATCCCACTACTTTAAGTTTTGAATCTGACCATTTTGACAGTTAAAAATATTTGAACCAGTAGAATGAAAAATAACTAAATTGCACTTTTTAAAGAAGTTCATTTCGATTTTTCCCTGCAGGAGGATAAAATGAACATGCTATACACCATATGATAATGCATTCGAAACAAATCAATGTTAAAATTGTTGGGTTAAATTGTTTTTCACATATATTCATGGAAGAGAGGTTGTAATCCATAGAAAGTTCAATTGCTTAGTGAGTGAGAATTTCTACTACATTTTAAACAAGTTCTTCACTCCTGGGCAATCAAGGAATATAGACCAAAGGATTAACAAAATAGTTTGTTGCCTTGATGTTTCTGAGTCCCTCTTGATCAGAGACCCGAAGCAGAGAGGCATTGATACTGCTGCTGTGTCATGAAAAAAATATAGGAAAATAGATAAACAAGAATAGGTTCACATAGAATCTTAGGCAGAGTTTGTCACTGCACAAAAGTAGATATAATAAATATATATATTTTAAATTCTTGGTAAAATTGAGGTTTTGAAAGGTGCCCTGTCGTTTTTACAAAAGAGCATCCAAAAAATTACAATAAAATAATAAAATAGCAATAACATAGCAGGACTACCCACAGTAAGGGTCATCAAATAATTAAATCAAATCACAGTTGGAGAAAAAATAAATAATAGAGAGCACCCTTTCTTAGGAGTTCTAGATGTTCAGCAAACTCCAGCTGCTCAAAATCTAAAGAAATCAGTCCCTCCATTTTCTTACCATGGGTTCTAGAGATAGGGAGGGTCAGCTTGATTAGAATGAACTTGAATTTTGATTTTACGCTAAATGACATTTAAACTCTACATAATTTTTAATTGTGGTCTTATTAATACTAGCCATAGTCTACAACTTGTCCCTCCAGAGACTTAATTTTGCTTCAGATAACACAATTCTTCTAAATCAGTCCATTTACCATTGATTAACATTGGACATATATTCTCCTCTCTAACGTAGGTCCCCTTAAGTGGTTAGCCAAGAGCCAAAGTTTTAATATTATCTCTATTGATTTCAAAAGATAACCACTTCAAAATTGAATTGTGGACCAAGCTCATCTTCTCTGGATCACAAGCTTTATTCACCACTTTCTCAACAACATATAACATAACTTCCATATCAGAGGTAGTGGGGGAGGTAATCTTCTCAAGGTTAGAGATATGTTCTAAACAAAGATTATCTATATATGACATCTTAAAACCTGAGGTGGAGGGCTCACCTATCTTGTCCTTCTGCTTACCATTTATAGAGGGAGGGAGGGGTTTGGGTTAGAACTAGGATCTTGTGACATCTCCATAAAACCTTTTTTTCCCAACTTCAAGCTAGCATCCACCCTTAAGGGGACAAAGCAGGGATCAGGGGACTTGTTATGTATCCAATCTTCTGAAGAAAAATCTACATTTCATGATAAGGGTTGATTTTTTGACAAGAGGGCATATTTCATAAGAAGAAGAAAAAACACTTGGTGTAAAGGCACGCCACATTTACCTAGACCAAAATCCAACACTTAGCATCCTAGAGAGGACAACATAACGAATTAGCTTCAGCACAAGAGTTGTCTCAACTATATTAAACTCATAAGCTCAATTCTTCTATCAGATTTCCAACAATTATTTTTCTAAATTCTCCAATAACTAATTTATTTGCTTTATTCAAACCTATTTTTCAAGTAGAATCAACAACTAACCGAGCGTCCATTCTTAAATTCATACGATTTTGTTTGGATGATGGTGTCTTCATCTTCTGACTCCTATATATAAATGAAATAAAAATTTGCAAACCCAGTTACTACTGCCAACGTGGTAGTTGCTCTGTTCAACACAAAAGATGATTCAACAATATGTGGACCAATGAACTGGTCAAATGTCAAAGGAGTGATGACATAACATAACTTTGAGAAATTAGGCACTGCCCTTGTTGCTTTATGCTTTAGTTTCTTTAGATTTTTGGCATCATTGTGTTTGTTTTTTTATAATGATGACAGTTTGCTGAGATGCACTAAAAGCATTCGGTGTTTTGCTTTCCATGTTTATACTTCTTTTTCAGTCCCACTCTCCATTCTTGGCCTCTTTCGTCTGTAGAAAGCATAATGAGATTCATTTCAAGCAACCCCGTTGTCAAAATGAGGAAGTGTGTATATGTTATACCGTGTCCCAACATAATGCATATCTGGCAATAGGTTTCTAGTCAAGCAAGAATTTTTTGTCACAATGCTGAAGTTTATATCTTATTTTGTGTGATGACACTTAGGGTTTGATCCATGCCTATGACAAACTGATTTCATGCACAGTCTTTGAGAATGGGACTTGTGACCTCATTATTCATTGAGTCAAAGTAAGGATTTTGCATTAAAGTTCTGAATATTGCCATGATTTGCAGATTCAGGGGAGGATGGAATTGGATTCAATTCTGTGAGAGTTGTCTTGTAGTCCCTGTAAAACAGCTGAGCTTTATGCAATGAGCTCTCATTTGAGATACGTGTTTTACTATTACAACTAGTATAGCGCTTAGTTACCTGATTTACAATATGTTTGACTGACACCTAAAGAATGTGAGATCTCATGCATGGAAATGATACCTTCCAAGAGGTTTTTGGCCCCATGGTTCAAGTTTTTGTTGCTAAAACATATTTAATTTTATGTTAAGAGCATTTTTTGTAATAAGTCAGGAGCCCCAAAAAAACAACCAAATCAAATTATCAAAATTTGACCCTACGAAAATGTCTTTTTTGGTCTCATACTAATGAGTTTAACATGGTGTAGATATCAGAAAGAGGTATGGAGACCATCCTTCTTTGTCAATTTGTAGATAGTTTGATTTCTTCAATTTTTGGTTGGTTTGTTTTATAACCATGCAATATTTTGTGTGCTATTGATATCATGAAGGGTGAAATGTCCAAATGCGTAAATCTGTTCATACAAAATGCGGTCATTCTTTTCCTTTTATATTTATCCTTAAGCATCATCAGTTTAGTGAATTGGATATGATTTCAGTTATTAATGTTAGAGGATGTCTAGTGGAGGTAATTGTATAGAGAGTTTTTGAAATTGTTGAATGCTTCCAGTAAGGGAAGATTTTTGTTACCATGTTCAATGTTAAATTCTGCCATTCAAGCCACACTAATGGTGTAGTTTTGATGGAGACTAAGTTTATGAAGAGAATGAGCAACACGCAATAAATAAATAAATATGTATGACACAAGTTTGGTGGCTGAGTAATGTATGCACTACCTTAAAAGGAGATGACAAACATATTTCTCTTTTCCAAATGCCAATATGATATCACAGACCAAACATATAATGAAATTTCATGTTACTACAATGCAACTTAATTTCTAAAAGAGGCATATATTTTAACTTTGTCCTGTAGGCAGTGTTGGCAAGGCTGTGCAATTAAGTGAAAGTGAGTGCCTTACACCCAGTTGTGGGCAAATATTTGGACACTAGATAGAAATTCAATGGTTTCCTTTTTATTTGCCAACAACTTAGGACACAGAATGTGTTTCAAGAATTAGTACTTAACCATGAACGTTGAATTGTTAATAATAATGGCTATCCCTTATTCACCAAACATTGAACAGTATCTAAGATACCGATTCGTCCCTAGTAGAGCCCGGATACTATACGATACGATACAATATGGATTCAGGATACGGTACAGATACGATACAAATTTGCACAGGATACGTTTTTCAGTCTGCGGATACGGGCAGGGTACGATTAGTGCTCTGTGGATTCGAAAAAGGCAAATCTGATTCGAACCCGGACTGAATCCGGCTGCGTGAATGCCCAGGCCGTGGAAAAAGTGACTTTCTTTTTTCATTTTTTAAATTATTTTTTGGACTTAAAGTTGACTTCTAAGTAATAAAATATTGATTCCAAACTCTTCAACACCCAGCACTCCAATTGCTTTAGTGCAAAGTAAATCAAAAGAGCTGCCTAAATGATATTGAAAGATTATGTGATGTTGGTAGTTATGAAAAAAATGTCAAGAATGAAGTGATGTAGAAAACCAAATTTTATATTAAAAAATTTATAAGTGGTTAGCATACAAATTAGACGGCATTAAAAGCTATATGTTAGTCTCAGAAATAGAGACATCAGGATTTCAGAGCAAATATCTAATAAAATAAAGTTAGTCTCAGAATAAGAGACATTAGGATTTCAGAGCAAATATCTAATGAAATAAAGTTCAGTGCCAAAGGTATTTATCCCACGTGCAAAAGACAAGTAGGAAAGTGGGAGAAGAAAAAAAATTCAACATGTTTACAAACCTTGGAGTAAGATATAGATTTGAAAAGTGTTTATGTAGAAAGAGTAAGAAAGCTATGTTATTTGACTGAAATTAATTACTGCTGCAAACATGTATATATTTCTGATTTTTATATGTTTTTGTATTAACGTACCCAACCCTAATTTTTTTTTTTTTGACAGAATCCCATACTGGATTCTCGTACCCTTTTCCAAATCTAAAAACGAGTTGGTAACTTAGAACAGGAACATAAATCAGAGTGGTAGCTTATCACCTTGTAGCCAGGATGGATCAACATGTTCATCAGACACACTTAATGGTTTCTGTTCCGAGTTTGGGGATTCTAAAGTGCATAATAATTTGAGTGGGCGAGATTCACCATGTATTGTTCTTCACTCTCCAATGTCATATACTTCCCCATTAGATAGAATTGATTCCGATGAGATGAATTATAGAATCAATTCAAGTCAGCCAAATTATTATTTGGTTGCTAGCAAGCAGATGGTTGGCATTTTCCTCTGTGTTTGGATGCACAGTGACCCAAGACAACATGCCCGAGATTTGAAAGTCTCTTGTGGTTGTCATGGGATAATGCGATTCCTTGGCAACAAGGTAAGAAAAGAAAAATCTACTACAGCTGCTTCAACACTTATAACCATGCATATTCCATTGCTTCAGTTTCTTTAGGTTGTATCCCATATAGTTGAAAGCCATTAGTTTATAAATAAAAGTAAATTTTTCAAACCAAAAATGAAGGATTGGTCTACTATTACTATAATTGTAATAAAAAATGAAAGTTTTCTCTATACAGCTCTAATATTCTGTTGAACTTCTAGAAGAATTATCTAATGGCATTATCTTGTACAAGAAAGTTATTTACATTTTCGCAAGCCATTATTTTATAAATAAAGGTGATTGATTAAATTTAAATTTAAATTAGTATACAATTTTAGTTATAATATTTTAATCCTGTCTCAAGGAATCTATAATTTGCCTTGAAATGTAGATCGGCTGAGACAAAAATCTTCTAAATGGATACTAAGATCCATATTTCCAAATCAAAGTTACCCAGTTTTGGAAATTGTGAAGCCCCTTAATTCAAGGGGGGGCTCGAAGATAAATTTACAAATTTGAAAGTCACTGATCAGAACAAAAAGCAGTCAAATTTACATAAATAGCCTAAATTTCATTGCTTTATAGAAAGCTGATCAAGGTGCTAAAATAAACCTGCTATGAGCTAAAACTTTTTGACAACCCCTTAAATGCTCGACCAAACAAATGCAAATATCAAGAAAAACGATGCCTTTTCCTCTATTCTTTGAGTTAAACTTTAGCTCTATTTGAAAGCCCTTACTTTCAAGCCAAAATAAATCAATACAATTCTTTGGAGCCTTCATTCTTGCCAAAAGCGGTAGGAAAAAAAACATAGCCTTTTCTTCTGAAGGACTAAATCCTCTGAAATTTTTGCACCCTTGCGCAAGTTTCTCAATTTTCTCCCCGGTTCAAAACACTTTCTTTTTCCCAACGGCGACACAAAATCTGCAAAATCTCTTTTTCTCTTCCTTAAAGCAGGACAAAATCTTCAAAATCTTTTGTTTTCTTCCCCCAAATTAACACAAAAGTTTCAAATTCCTCCATTTCTTATCGAAAGCAACACAAGATCTCCAAGCCTTTTTCTCAAACTCCAAATATTTTCACGTCCTTATAGCGGTTCAAATTGCTACATATTTTTGCTGAATAATCTCGTTCTTACTCACAAACCTCAGCTTCTTCCCAAAAACAACAAGAAAGGACCAAAATCCTCCTTTTTGAGGCTAAAACAAGGAAAATGCTTCGTTCTAATACCAAAACAAGCAAAATCCTTCGCTCCTTGACCAAAAGATGCACAATCCTTTGATTTTTTTATCCCAACAATCAAAATCATTCGTTTTCTATTTTCCTCCAATGAAAATCCTTCGTTTCATTCCACCAAAATAAGGCAAAGCCTTTCCCTTCTCCCTTAAAAACACATAAAATTTCTAAATTTTCTCCCAAAACCTTATATCTTTCAAAAATAATCTTCACATCCCCACAAATTTCTTCATTTCTTCGCAGGAAAAGAAATCTCCTCCAGGGCTTTCAAATCCATTTCAAATCCATCAAAATAAAGTGAAAAAGAAATGAGAAGAACACGATCTAATTCTCTTCTTACAAAAGAAAATCTAACGTCAAACACATAATTTATTTCTACACATTCAAGTGTTCAAAAACATTGTGAGTCTTATAGATTTGACGTTCGTCCATGCAAAAGTGCTCCGATGTCATCATTTTGACTATCCTATGTTGGACTCCAAGTTTATTGTTTAACGACAATTCATTAGTTGTTTCCTGACAACTCAACAGAGGTTTACAGGTGTGACTTGTTTCAGACTCAAATCTCACACTATATGTAGCCTATGAGTTAATAAAAGTTTTAAATTTTATGATTTAAGATAGAAACAAAAAAATAAATATTTTTATAAAAGTATGTTTGATATTGATAAGAAAGGATAAGGAAGTAAAGTTGAGAAGTTAAAAGTAAAGAAAACAAATCTATAATAATATTATTGTGAGTGAAAAATAATTGTGATTCAAGTAGGATTTATGAAATAAAATAGATGAAAAATAATTGTGATTCAAGTAGAATTTATGAAATAAAATAGAGAAAGTATATATTGTTTAAAGTTAGATATTAATTAATTCAATATTTGAGAATATTTTTTTAAACAATTGAAAATTTAGAGAAAAGTGACATTATTTATAATATAAGAAATAAATGTATTTTGTCAATGATGAATTCAATGCGTAAGTATTTAAATGGTAGAAAATTGTCCAGGGAGTTGTGGTTAAGTGGTAGGATCATATGGTTCTCATGTTAGAGATTAATGTTTAAATCTACCTAAGTGACATATTAGTGTCAATGGAGATATTGGAGTGGCATACCCACTTTAGTTGGAATAGTAGTTTTAGGTAGTGAAGAACAATAATTATCCATGTGGTGTTGGAGGCAACAAAGGAGGTGTAGAGGCATGGTATCCTCACAATGAGAAGCATAGGTGAGGAAAGTCTGTAAGAGAAGATGGAGGAGGAGCAAGAGTGTGCCATCTCTCTTCTAGATGTTAGAGGAGAGAAACGAGCAAGAGTGTGATATCTCTCTTCTAGATGCTAGAGGAGAAATAGGAGTTGTATAGGTGGAGCTTAAAAGAGAGAGAGGAGGTAGAAGGAAAGAAGGAGATGGAGGAATTGTAATCTTGTAAAAGGAGTAGTGGAGGAAGGAAGGAGATGAGAGCAATATCCTTGTAGGTTGTGTGTATGATGAAATGTGCAATTGCAAAACAAGAACAATACAATGAAAGTACCTATTCCACATTCAATAATCACTTAAGCATGAAAACCAATAAATTAAATGAAATAACAACTATATTACTTCCACAAAACCCCATCCTACTCCATTGATCTTAGATATGCTTCACTAGTATGATATGTGGATTGATCTTCTACTTAGCAAAACCTTGTGATAGCAAATGGATTGGATGATAGTATGAGTTTCTCAAAAGATTGTGGATTTATGATAGATTGGAAAATGGTTGATTTATAGCTTTAACATGTCATCGATCAACATCAAGAAATTATCAAAAGAATCAATGGACGAGATTGATTGTGAGGACAGGAGGAATGTGCAAGAAACACATGTCCTTGTGAAGGACTTGGTTGATGAGTTAAAACTGATTGCATGGATGAGAGAACTAATGTGCCTTTTTTAGCTAACTCAATTGATGGATAGAAAAATATTAATAGCATTAAATAAATAAATAAATTTAATTCATATGCATGAGAAGAAGATATTTTTAGAGTTAAATAAAATGTGCATGGTGGAAAGAATAGAAAATAAATAAAATATTAATTTTATTTATTTAGGGGAAGTAAAAATAGAAAAATATTAGTTTATTGAATTGTAGAGGAAATGTTAGCTAATTAAATAATAACAATTATTCAATTAAATAGTGGATAAGAAGAATTAATGAATGGATTAATTAAATAATTAAATTATTTAAATAATGTGGAGAGGAAAAATTGATGAATTATTTGAGTAATTAAAAATATTTAATTAATATGGATGAGAGATTGATGAATTACTTTAATAATTAAAAATTGTTTAATTAATATGATGTGAGAAATTGATGTGAATGGTGTGTTAACTTAATTAAACTAGACTTGCACAGGGGGTGCAAGGGTTACACCGATAGAAAAATATATAGAAGTAAACATGTAAAGGAAGAGTGTAAATATATTCTTGTTTGCATTATATACAAAATGTCAGTAATACATATTTGGAGAGTGGAAATTGAATTAAAGATTTGCAACAAGTTTAATTATGATTTGCAAAATTTATAAGATGTCTCTATTACATTATACTCTAATTCAAATATAATACTATTAAAAATAAGTAATTAAAAAAAATGCATATCTTCACAACAATATAATTTGTATCATCTAAATTAAATAGATTAAATGAAAATATAACCTAAATAGTAATAAAAGTGAACATTAAAAGTTTAATTAAACTAAAACAACATAGATTATCATATTCTTCAAAACAAAATTAAAATATAACACTATACACACCCTACTGACTAATAAAGCAAAATTCAACAAATTATTTATTAAAATAATGAATAACAACTTTTCTACAAACAAATTTAAAATTATATAAAAAATAGAAGTAAAAAACAAAATACATAATGGTTTGCCTAAGCCATGTGAAAATGAAAATAGAGTCTAGACCCAAACATTAGCAAGAATCCCAAATGTGTGGTCAAAATTAAAGTATTCTTGCCACACAAAGGCAATCAGAAGGTGTGTAAGAATCAAGTGTTGAAAGATAAGGGTAAGTGGCAGGTCTCTCCACAATTTGTAGAATAAGATTTTGTCTCTCTACAAAACTTGGTCCATAGAGCTTAAGCAAACAAATGAATCTAATTCAATGTAATGCCAGGAAGGAATTTACCTTGTTGAAGAAGTTCATGATAAATTTCAATTATTAGTAACAATCTGATAAACATTTAAACATCACTCTTTATATGTCATGAGGCCTGAATATATTTCAGGTATATATATATATATCAAACTCAATTAACCAAGGTTTGAAATTCACTGATAGGTTTCACTCCCAATATTTGTTATACATCTAGGTGTTTGCTAATGCAAAATATTTCGGAGTGGTGTTTATTGGCATATTTTAGACCTACGCGTCGATGCTTATAATTTTCTCATAATATAACGAAAACTTTTTGCTTACAATTTTAAAAAAGAAATAAAAATATATCCAAATATGCAAATGCAAGAATAATGAACTTACCACTGAAAGTTATCACCATTTTTTTTCACGAAATAGTTCACACCGCTTCTTCCCTTTTATGTTTTAAAGAAAAAGATGTTCCTACATGTCATTTGGTGTTGAAAATTGATCTGATGTTTTCCTTTGTTCGATGCATGGTATTAATAGCCCTATGCCAAGACTACGCTTGGTAAATGGAGAAACACATGATTCTAAAGCATTAATACATGCTAGAATATTTAGGGAGCGAAATGCAGAGTTTGAGAGTAATATATTATAGTAAATTGCATATCTAACAGATGGATTAACTTGGCTTCACACTTGGAAATTGCATTTGATTAATTTATTTGTTGGCTTGAATTGGCATTGACCCATAGAAATGAAAATTCAATTAAATTTTATCTTGAAATAACTGTTATCTGCAATATTTTATCACATCATGCTTCCAAAATATCACAACATTAAAACAAAACATACAGAGTAAAATTTGGTGTGTACATAGAAAAGTGAAGCCAAAGCTTGGTCGTTGCAGATATATATGAAGCTAAAGATAAATCAATAGTCATATAATTTGTAGTGGTGATGTTATGTTGGGTGCTTGCAAATATTTCATGATGCCATCTACAAACCATGAGAATAAAGATGAAATAATTTGAAGTGATCAGGATTCAGATTGCTTCTTAAATATTGTTCAACAAGCCACAAATTCAAAAAATGGCATCAATCAATATCTATTTGTTCACAAATACTAATGATATGTTTTGCTAGAGTTGAGGAGTCAGGGGTGGGTGAATATAATAACATAATAGGCCCACCGAGTTTTCGGTCTTGTACTATACGACACAATTTTTAGTGGCTTGGGGGTGAAGTTGTGATATATCTAAGGTGTCCATTAAATTCCTATTAGAGCGGTAGGGCCACAACTAAATGGGAGAAAACATAAACCTTGACCTTTATTGTTTAATTGTTCTCTGTTAATTTTTGCATTGGTTGTCAACGACATGTATTCCACATTTCACTCGCGAGATGCTCCACGTTAACTGAGAGCTACACCACATTTCGTTGAAAGGGTAAAATCCAACTTCAAGGTTTCCCTAATTCTATGCGGCTAGATTGGGCCATTCCAAATAAAACTTACTCCTCAACTAAAGCTCATACTAGTGCACTCAAAACACAACCTTTGAAGATAAAGGTTGGGGATAGTCAACGACACAGGATGCAAAGGTAGAAATGATGCATTTGTGTTTCAAGAAATTTTGTTTTTTTAATTTAGATTCTATTCTAATACTCTATATCCACAACTCCAGAAATAAAAAAAAGTGCACAGATTACAATTTCTTTCAAACTTTATCAATAATCACAAGTATCTATTTTTCAGTGTTCAACAGGTGTATATTTTTGATGAGGTTGAGACCTACTTTTTGTATGAAAGGATGAAGAACCAAAGCAACCTAGCTATATTTTTCCTCTCCACTGTAAACACGAGGGTTTAAGGGAAACCATAGATCCTTGTCTTAACGTGGATGAAGGTAAAAACATGGAATCAATGAGAAGAGTGGCGGGGCTAGCAAAGGAATGCCTTAGCATTGAAGGGGAGAAGAGACCTTCAATGAAAGAGGTGGTTCAAGAACTGCATGTGTGGTTGAATAATGGTGTAGCGGACAACCTAGAAGAAATGGTTAAAGTTGTAGGGTCTAAAAAATACATTTACATGATGGAATCTTGTTACAAGAAATACTTTATTGTAAATTTTAAATATAGGAGTGAAAGCAAAAAATAGTGAAATTTGAGATGGAAAGCAATAAAATAGTAAACATGTGCAGATATAACAGCAACTATCATACATTTCTTCTTAAAATCCGTATAAATTATTTGCTAATTGTTCTTCTTTTGCAATGTTTGCCTCTAGCAAACTCTGTGCAATGTGTTCTTCTATGTAAATGTAGCAAGTTGTCGATAATTTTCTTTTTACAGTATGTAGTCTATTTGCACAATAGTTGAGGCGGTGAAAGCTAAGGCGATGAAAAAAGAAAAAAGTTAGTACTTTGGGGATTGATTGCGATCTGACAGTTCAAAGAGCAAAGTTACCAAGTGGGGATGATCTAGCCGTTCAATCGATCCAAATAGAAACAAACGTCTCTTCTCCTCCCAATAGTTGCATGCATGTGTGATCAAAACACAGACATTTATTAGATTATTACTTTTTCTAACAAACAACCTAGTTTCCCTACTAGATGAAAGAGGTCAAACAACCTATTTGGAGCATGAGACAGGTTTAGGAACAAAGCTCATACAATATATAGCCTATTGGCTAATAATTAAAAATATTTATTTAATATTGGTAAAGGAATTGATGAGAAATGATGAGGTGATGAGACACAATGTGTTATTCATGTTTAGGCATTTATTGGTTGCATTGTAAGAAAATGATATTCCCACTATTTGAATTAAAATACAATGGTATCTCATTGATAGAAAATTAAATTGTTTGATATCTTCAAGAATATCCACATAAATTGAATTTAGGGAAAAATATTGGATGGCGAGTGAGAGCTAGTGTTGCGTAGGCATGGTAGCCCATGACCTGTGAGGCCACAGTTGCATGCCGCTTACCCTTCTTTGTATGTGCATTTTACTTTGTAGATCGGGGGTGGTGTGTAGTGTGTGGGCGTGGGGGGAGTTTGTGCATCTAGGGGGGGTTTCTTATATATATATATATATTGTGTTCTTTTTTGTTAATCTGTTGTCACTTGTTGCACTTTGGGTTTTCTCTCTGGTTTCTTTGGCTACTTGATTGTGTATGCCCAACTTCTCGAGTTTGGTGTCTCAATTTTCTTCTGGAAAGTTGGTTTTTTTGTCTCATCTCCATTGGAGGTAGGCAACTAGTTTGAAACATGGCTAACCTTGGTGAGGGTTTGTCAAGGAATGGTGGATTTTGTTTGCAAAAAGTGAATGGGTGCTTGGAAAGATTGTTGGAATGTCTAGTGTTAGTTATTCAACTGGATTCCGTGGCTGAGGATGTGGAGTATTACAACCATGTGCTGATTTGCAAGTTTATGGGGATGTAGGTATCGTGTCCCTTTCTTGATTCTTTGGTTCGCAAAACCTGGAACTTGAAAGGTGGCTTTGATATTATGTTGGCACCCAACAATTTCTTCATGGTGGATTTTTCTTGCATTGCTGACAAAAACCAGGCTTTTGAAGGTGGGCCTTACTTTTACAATCAAGTGGGTCTCTTCATTAAACCCTAGCATGTGGGTTTCAACTCTGTTGAGGAGCTCTCGTCTAGGGTTCTGGTTTGGGTGTGTCTTCCTCATCTTCCCTTGGAATGCTGGCGATTGAAGTGATATATTGCAAATGATTGCTCTCCTGCTCGATAAGCCTATTGGGCCCTCTCAACAAACATTGACAAAAAGGGTCCTTTCTTTTGCTCATGTGTGTGTTGAAATAGACTTGAATAATCTGTTGCCACATTCGATTGATATGAGCATTGGGGCAACTTCTTGGACCCAACAGTTAGATTATGAGGCTTTTCCTTTTCAATGTCATTTATGGCATGAATATGGCACCTTCAGGAGGAGTGTCCCAAAGCTGTTAATGCTATTGGTATGACTAATGCTCCATCTTATCTTTCTTTGAAGATGGATAAAGGTAAGACTCCCATGCAAGTGGTGGTGGTGGACAAGGATTGTTTTGTCCTTGCTAAGACTCACAATAGAAACCAAGGACAAAATTGGACTCTTAAAGACAGGTAGGAAGATGAAAATTTTAATAGGTTTGAGGCCTTAGAGGACTTGGTTCTGGAAGAAGGTGTTTCCCTTGACATGCAGGTAGTTGATATAGTGGAGAAGTACCTAGAGAGTCAGTCAAATACTATCTCCATTCTGGCTTCAGTGGTGGGTCAAATGACTCAGATGGACACATATCTCCCTTCCTCAGTTCCTATGCTTGGGGGAATTAGTTTGACACCTGAGATTAGGGTGGATTTTGTTACCCCTGGTTTTGGTTTCTTAATAAAGAAAGGTGTTGAGGATTCTGGTAAAATCAAGTCTTCATCTCCTGGTTTGGGCTTGCAGCAAAAACCCCTTAAGAAAGGGACTCTTGAGAAGCCTCTTAAAGTAGGTAGGAAGAAGGATCAAGGAAAGCTAAAATTAATTGGTGAGATATTGGTGGAATCTGGCTCTATGAGGACTATTGATTCTCACTTCTCCCAACCTAAATGATGATTGTGGTATCTTGGAATGTTAGGGGTATGAATAGCATCCCTAAACAAAAGGCTATTTGTGAGTTGATTTGGGTTCAATCTCCTGATATGATTTTCCTATAAGAGACTAAGTTGTTTGTGGAATGTATGTTGAATATGGCTTCTAAGATATGGGGTAGAGGTTTGTGTTAGTGTGTGGGGGAACATGGAAGCTTTGGGGGTCTTGCTTGTTTATGGGATCCACGTAGAGTTCTTCCAATTTGGTGGTTCTCCTACAGGTACTCTATTTCTATTGTTGCTTGTAGTCTAGAGTCAGGTGAGAGAATCCTCTTCTCTAACATATATGCTCCTACTAATATTTTTGGCAAGATGCATTTGTGGTCTCATATTAGATATTTGTGTTCTTTGGAGCTTTTTCTTCCTTGGATCTTGGAAAGTGACTTCAATGCCATCTCCTCTTTGGAGGAGAAAAGGGGTGGTACTACCTGTCTGGACCCCTCCTCGGACCTCCTTAGGGACAATGTGCCCCTATTGAACTTGGTGGATATCAAACCTGTTAATGGGTTGTTTACCTAGAACAATAGGAGGAATGGTTATGTTGCCATTTCAAAAAGGTTGGACAAGTTTCTGGTGTCCAACTTTTGGGTTGGTTACAGATGGATGACTAGCTCTAAGATTTTGGATTGGAGGGGCTCTAATAATTGGCCAATCAAATTCTTTGCTTGTTTTTATAGATATTCTAAAAAGCAATCCTTTAGATTTCAACTCTTGTGGCTTTGAGATGCGTCTCTTCATGGGCTTGTTCCTGGTTGGTGGAGTTTTGGGAAGCTAAATTTTGACACTGCTATGTACTCCTTTGTCAAGAGGCTCCAATACATCAAGTATATGTTAAGCATTGAAATAGACACCACTTTGGCAATGTTTTCCAGACTAAAATGGTTGCTTAGGAGCACTTGGATTCCATTACTTGACAGATCTGAGCCTAGGGTTTTTTTGAGGAGCTGAGTAGGTTGGAAGATATGACCGTGAAGGATGTGGAGGAATGAGAGCTTTGGGAGGAAATTTTCTGGAAGCAAAAGTCCTACATTGAGTGGCTCCAAGAAGGTGATAGGAATACTTCTTTTTTTCACAATTTAGTTAAGGACACAAGGCAAGGTAATATCATTTCTTCTCTCAGGACTCCAAAGGGGGATCATCACTTTTTTTTTTCTTTGTTGAGATCTCGAAAGAGGTTGTTCGGTTTTATTTTTCTCTGTTTTCTAATGATTCACCTCATGTTAGTGCAGATGTGGTTTCCATCTTACACTACAAAAAATCCCTATGATTTGCTCCAATTTTTGCTCTATTTTTTGCTTCCACCCACTATTTTAATTTATTTTTTTCCAATTTAAACGTCGGTGCTATTTATCGGGATGGCATTATTTTTGGTGTTTATTTGCGTCAACTAGGACAAGTCAGCACTAATTTTGGCACTACTTTTTTCCAACATTAGTGTCATCTTTGGCACCGATATTGGCTTCGAGTGTGATGCCATCATTAGCACCGAATTTGGCTCTGAGTTTAGCTTTGAGTTTAGTGCCACTTTGAGCTCTGATTTTAGCTTCGAGTTTAGCTTTGGGTTTAGCACCAGTTTAGACACCCCTATATCATGGAGAGAATCACTTATGCCACATTGACAAGGTATATCTACAAGTGCTTGACGAAACACAACTCTTGGATATAGAAAAATTAATGTTGATGAGACATTGAGATATCGATAAGACAAATAAGATTGTCTCATTGACACTCCTCAAGTAATGATCAAAAGCATACACCACTATACCACCGGGAAGGTGAGAAACATATGTGGTAGAGCGGTATACACCGCAACCTCGCAACAAGAAGCTTTGAGCAAGACAGTAGTGCGGTAAACAACATAAGGGAAGGGAAAAACACCACCATGCTGCAAGGATAATCACGAGTCTCCCCGACATGGCAGAGTTACACCGATATATAAAGAAATACCGCCGAAGGAAAATATCGATGAGACACTGGCATATCGGCAAGAGATATTAACTTGTCTCATTGACACTAGCAACCAATATCAGAGGAACATAAGATCTAATGTCGATGAGACATTGAGATATCGATAAGACAAATAAGATTGTCTCATTGAAACTCTTAAAGTAATGATCAAAAGCATACACTGCTATACCGCCAGGAAGGTGAGCAACATATATGGTAGAGCGGTATACATCGCAACCCCGCAGCAGGAAACCTTGAGCAAGGCGGTAGTGTGATAAACAACAAAAGGGAAGTGCAGAACACTGCTATACCACAGTGGGTATAATAAGAGATGGTGGTAGTACGGTAATCGTGGCATCATTACAATTTACAACACTAAATGCAACAAATCATGTCAGTAACAATCCATTTGAATATAGCCCGCCAAAATACTCTAAAAATCTAATAAACATACTCTAAAAATTTCATCAAAATCTTATTTTCAGGCATAGCCTGCCATAATGGAGTTTTCATTTTAATAAACATACAATAAAACCTTTGCTAAAGCCTTATTTTCAGGCGTAGCCTGCCAAAATGGAGAAGTGTTTCAGTAAAGAATGACAGAGAATGGTAAGGAGATGTGCATGATAGGAGGCATAAGATTCATTGTTGTTTATCTCATTCCTGTTCTAATCAACAAGCGTTACAATGTTTGCGCTACTGTTTGTAATCCAGGTATTTAATTGACATATGTTTGCATAATCTCAAATTACTTCAGATGCTTTTGAAGTATCAATGTATCCTATATAGGGTTTAGGATGGATTCTTTTAATTTTAAAAAATAAATCAGATGCTTTTGAAGTATCTATGTGTCCTATATAGGGTTTAGAATAATTTCTTTTAATTTTTTTTTTTAAAATGATGTATTTTTCTGTGTTTAGATAATGTGAAGATCTCCTAAATCTTCCCTAGCACACTGTCCTCTTTCGCATTGTGTTCATTACTCCAATTGCTAGGGTTTTTCATTTGGCATCTTTAATATCTTCATGATAGTGGCTTTTAAATAGATCTCAGTCTTTGCTTTAATCTTTATCATGGTAACCCTTGAGTTCCATAATCCACCTTCAATCTCTTCTAAGAACGTTGTCTTAAGCTAGACTGCATAGTATGCATATAAAGCAACTCCTTCATACCTGCCATTGTTCCAAATCACCACTCACTGCCTTAAAATGCTACCTCCATAAGCACAATAACATGTTTTAAAATCATGGTTGCTAGTGATTGACCATCAAGGTCACTACTTTCATCAAGATACAATGAGTTTTTTGTCTTCAAACTTAAGACATTATGCAAGATAACATTGTGAATTGTTTGTTGTGTACAATAAGATTTTCTTTCACATTTACTGCTTTGCTAACTACCTTTAAGACTGGATATTGCACCATCAGTTGCAATCTCAAACAACTCACTCACTATCACTTGAAGATTCCTTTCATGAGCATCCTTGTATAAAATCAAACTATGCCCTATAGACTGACTACTTACTTACTAATATAGGGGACTCATTGTTTCATGGTATTTTGAGTTTTATTTAGAAGCGGTTAATATGTGGCATTTTTATTTGTAGGAAGAATAGATTGTGATGCAATGTTCAGGTATGGACGGTTTAGGAAAAAATGGATTGTTATTGGTGTCATAACCAGGTTGGATTGTACCTTGAGCTAGTTTGAAACACTTACGGGTGTTTTCGCTCGGGAACAGAACCTGAGTGTAGGAATTTCCAAATATCCGATAGAGGAAGTTCCTACATTCTAAAGATAAAATCATAAATCTTCTTATCCAGTTTCTGATCCAACCTGACATCTTTAATATCTGATAGAGAAAGTTTTTACATTCTAAGATAAAATCATAAATCTGCTTGTCTTTGTACAATTTCTCATTTGAATTGTTTCTTTAACAGTTTTAGGGCCACGCCCACATACATATCTTCTTTTGCTAGTTGAATGCTTAGGCTCTACATTTGCTCCAATCTCCATCTAAAATAATCAACAACATGCATTAATTTATGATTGTACCTTGAGCTGGTGTGAAACACTTCCAGGTGTTTTCACTTCGAAGCAGAACTTGTGTGTAGGAATTTCCAAATATCTGGCAGAGGAAGTTCCTACATTCTAAAGATTTATTCTATGAAATGTTCCTTATTTTCTATGAAATAGCGTATATATTCTTGTACTTGTAAATATTATTTTACTGTTATGTCTATTAAAGAAAACAAAGATTGAATAAAAAATACTTCACCCTTTTTTGCAAGTGAGTATGTGAATTATTGTTTAAGGAAAAATCTTATAGTGTTTACATTTTTCAATTTACTAGTTTCAAATCCTCATTTGCTATGTATATAAAATTGTATGTGCTCTTTATCTCTAATGACATAAAATAGTAATGTCATCAGAATCAAGGTTTTCAATTTCAGCACCATCATTGTCCACACTTTTCATATCCTGTTCACTCTTAAGTACAATCATCAAAATTTTATTTTTATTTCTTGTCCCAGTTAATCTTGATTCCTTTCAACACAACACAGTAGGTTGCATGTAAAATTTCAAACATTTTCTTTGTATTTTTTTGTATATATTATTTTCTCAGTGCATCATTATGCAACAACAATTTCACTTCTGAGATATACAGTAAAAATAAATAAAAGCACATGTTTTCTTTGTCAAGGGAAATGTATTGTGAATACCCTATGTCTTTTAGATAAGTGTGCAAGTGAAATCAGACATAACTGATTGAATCTGATTTTCTACTGTACAATTTTTTTTTTATGCGGAGGCTGCAACAACTTATCATGGATTAGTTTTGGCTAAGAAACAAGGTGTTTCTAAACTATGGCTAGAGGGGGATTCTCTTAATGTGATTAATTGTCTCATGATGAAATTTCCTCCTTCATGGCCAATTGTCAATTTTATTAATGAATCAATAACTATTATTAACTCTTTTGAGGAGATCAAAATCACACATGTTTTTCGTGAAGGGAACATGATGGCTGATGGGGTTGCCAATGTGGGAGTGGCCGAGAAATTTAAGTAGGATTCTTTTGAATCACTACCTCTTAATTTGAAGTATATTTCTAATGATATGCAACTAGCTTGTTTCTAGGCGAGATGTTCTCAGGGAAAGATTTTTCATTATGATTTTAAGTTTCATTTTGCATGTCGACCCTTTGCTCTTTTAGTTTCATTATTCTTTCCTTAGTTTCCGTAGAAGGATGGACTGGCAGTTTTGGCAGGTTTACTTGGAATGATAAGCCCACATGTATTGTGGGTGTTTGTTGTATTGTTTTGAGTAGCACCTGGTTCATTTTACTTCTTCATTTCTTCTAGGTGTTCTTGGGTTTTCATTTGTTGCTTGTCACTATGGGTGGTGACTGTTGCAGACTTAAGCTAAGTTCCTATGAAGAGTTTCAGAAAAATGCTACTGTGTGGGAGCACTTGGAATTGGGGGGGTTACTCAATTTATGTAGAGAATTCAAGGCACAAAACCTGATGTAACAAATTTCTTTGTGAAAGTATGGAATGAGAGGTCTTTGGGTTACTAGGGTGTTGAGTTTCGAATTGAAGAGGATTTTACTGCGGAGGTAACTGGTCTTTCAGTTGCTGGGAGAAAGTTTTTCAGAGACAGGGGAGTGGCTAAGAAGGATTTTGTGAATTTCTTTAAACATGACGAGAGGAAGAAGGTTAAGGAAATTGGAAGTGGAGGTTATGCTAGGAAGTCCCTGAAGCCACTTTGGAAGGACCTCGTGTTGGCCATTATGCACTACTTCACCCTTGAAGGTAGATTCTTTGTGGTTTACACTCACCATTTTATGCTCTTAAATCATTTTAGGAATAATATTTCGGTCTCGTTACCTTTTTACCTGTTACATTCTATGGAGAAGAGTATTGAAGACCAAAGAAAGAACCCTAAGAAGGTGGTTCTTCATCAAGGGATTATGTGTTTTATTTTTGCTCATATCAAGCTAAAGTTGATCTCAGTCTCCCCTAAAACTCTTGGTAAGAAGGAAGTTAAAAATGATGGGTATGAAACAGGGGACTCTGCTGGTGAATGGGTTAGTAGTTTGGAGGAGGAAGAGTCAGAATATGAGGATATGTCTATTGATGAAGGAGGATCTGAGGAAAGGGATGAGGAATCAGAAGAATTGGGTAAGGGCTATGAGATTGATGTGGAGTTGCAGGAGACTATGTCTATTTCTATTAGAAAATATTCGAAGGGGAAAACCAAAGGCATGAAGAAAGTTAAAGCTTCTGCCAAAAGGAAAATTGAGGTGGTTGCCCTTGGTTCAAATGTGAATCCTGCGTTGTCTTCTGGAAAAGAGGGTTTGAAGGGTTTTCATCCTGTGGGTGATGAGGGTTTGAAGGGTTGTCATCCTGTGGGTGATGTGGATTCTTCAAATTTTGATTGTGTTCAGAATGCTTCTTTGGGGAACCCTATTCCTAGTAAGGATGGTTTGCTAGAGAGCTCCCTAGTGCAAGGGCTTAAGGTGCCGGTTAATTTGGGTGGTCAGTTGAGTGACCCTACTGATATGGGAAACTCTAAGATGTACATGACGCCTAATGAGACTGGCCCCATGGATGTGCAGCGGATTGATGCAGTTAATTATTCTTAGGATTTTTCTGTTGTGGAGAAGGAGGTGAAGAAGGAACGTCTAGAGGCATTAGCTGATTTGGAGAATTTTCCAGATAAGGAGAGGATAAAGGTGGATGTTGAGGACTCCCCAACCGAAGAAGAGGATGAACAAAATAGGGATTTTTCTGATGCCCTTGTTGACTTGTAGCAGAAGGGTCAGCCTTTGATTAATTGGGATGAAATTGACATGAATATGTTTTGTAGAATGGTCGAAGATGGGACGAGAAACCTGCTTTCCCTAGTTAAGTGGTTATTTTTTGAGGTTAAGGAGCTCAATCTTTAGATGAAAAATTGGCAGGATGCTTGTGTTGCTATGCTAAGAGGTAACCAAAAGGAGTGGGAAATATAATGCAAAGTGAAATCAATGCATAGTACGCTTGATAAGCTACTAGCCGATGCTGATCGTTTGGAGGTTTCTCATGAGGAAATAATTTCCTCTTTGGAAGTTATTGTTAATAAAATGTTAGAGGACAAAGTGGCAAGTCTGGAGGATAAAATGGGAAAGATGTTGGAGGACTTGAAAATGGTGGTCAATATTAGCAATAACTCTTTGATCACTGCTATGGGTCTTTCTGTTTTGAATGAGAAAGCGCTGAATTGGACTGGAAAACCACTTGACTTGGGTAATATGGAGGAAAGGATTGAAGAGATTAGTGGCTCTTACATGGTGGAGAAAGCGAAAGCTTCTACTCCTATGCTGGAGGACATGCAGGTGGGTCTGTGCCTTAGGATGAGGAGTAAGATGAAAAAGAGGGCTATTGTTGTTGTTGAGGAGTTGAAGGATGTTATCAGTATCCATGAGGAGGTCATCAAGGAGAACATGGCCTTGACGAATGTTTTAGATAATTTGTTGTAGTTGGTGCTTCCTCTTTTGGTTCAACAGGTTTGCTGATGTTTTTTGCTTTTGGGTTTGCTGATGGGTTGCTAATGTTCCATCTTATGTCAACTTTTTGGTTTTTTGGGCTGCTGGGCTTAGTGGTTAATTTCTCTTGCAGCTTGGTGTCATTGTAAAGGGTTTCAGGGCCCATTCAAAACCTATTTTTCCTTATCAAAAACTGATTCAATCTGATTTTCTACTATACAATTGTTTTTTATGTGCTTTTCACTTTTTGCATGTGGATTACCCTCAAAAAGAGACTACTTATCTTCTCTTAAATGAAGCCTTTACATTTCCTGTCTATGAAAGGAATTTACTGCTTGACAACAGGTTCGTGAACTTCATACAAATTAAGATTGGTGAAATGTTGTTTGGTCTAGAATTATAATGGAAAATAAAAAATCTTGATAGGAGAATAAAATAGGTTTCCAATTGTCCAAGTACAACATAATATTACTGAAGCATTTCAAAGTTTAGGCATTTGAGATTCATGGAAAAATTAAACGCATTTATGAGAATTAATAACATTCGATTTTCACAGTCCATGATAGTTATGTAAAAATTTGCATAGTTTATCCAAAAATCTTACATAACATTTATGAAAAGGTCATTTGTAATTTTTCTCACAAAAAATATCAAAATAAATTTAGTGCTTAATCAATGTTGTCTCATCTATTTCCACCCACTTTCCTCTCAGCAATTTAGTATTTTTACGTTGTCCACGTCCTCTCTCCATGGCCTCCTCTGTGAATAAAAATGTTGCCACAGAAGCTTTCACCGCACTACCGCCAAGAAGGTAGAAGCAACTTGCGAGACTGTGGTAAAAACTGCTGTCGCATTGAGTTGATGAAGGAGCCGCGAGATGGTGGTGGTCATCGCACTACCACACGCTAATGGTAGAAGACTTGTGGGACCACGAGAAAATGTACAATGATAGGCGCAAAGGCCGCGCCCAAATTAATTACATTAACAACCAAAAGTTGGCGCTCAAGCTGGCGTTAAGGAAGAAATTAGACAACAAAAAAGGGCAAAAAAGGGAAAAATGCCGCACGAAGGTCAAAATCAAAAATTAAAAAATTTTCCGCATGAAGGAAGAAATTAGACGGTCCATAAAAGGGAAAAACACCGCATGAAAGAAGAGAGCAAGGGGCTACCAACTGAAAGATCATAAAGCCAAGATGCATGGAGGAAGTTCGAGTGAGGAGTGCGTAGGTATTTGAATTTGTTCATAAGATTATATCAAATTTATTAAGCGATATTTAAATTATTTTTTCTTACGATGGTGATAATATTTTTTATTTAAGATAAATCAAAATATACAAAGCTCCAAATAAAAATTTCTTCCAGCACCATCACGTCATGTCTATTAAACAAAATAAAAAACCTACAGATCAAAAAGCCCTACCACAACTGCCTGAAAACTATCCAACTAACTACTAACCAAACATTAGCTATTTACAGTATCAAAACCAAAAATAGGGTTTAACCCCTTAAGTTTATACATCAACATCTAGCTTAAACACAGTAAACTAGTTTACGCAAAGTTCCAGAAAGCGCTACCCAAATGCAATGGGCACATTTTTGCAAGTGACTTCACCTTCTTTCTCGGACACAAACCCTTCTTCTCACACAACTCCTCTCTAGCGATGGCTTTGAGTCCGCTATTATCTCCTTAGTCTCCATTAATTTGATGCACAGTTTCAAAGCTTGGCACCTCTGTTTCACACTCTCTCTCCACACGGCTTTGGTTCTTCCTTTTGGCCACCTAATGAAAGGGTGATTTATCTTTGCTACTTCTGGGTCCACACCTTCCATGCCTTCGCTCACAAAGCCTTTTCATGGTATAGCCCTTTCTAGGATACTCTCCATGTTCACTAAGAAATCCCTATGCACCAATGCTTTCATCACTTTCCTTACAACCTCCATTGACTCTCCTAAGTCCAGCCCCCACACCATGATCAGAGAGTATATATCCATATTAGTCCGATATCTGTGCTTCAAATTTTTGAAGCCATTACCCAGAATGATTTGCATAGATTGTGCCACCTTCACATCCTTGTATAGGAACAAGCCACACAGTCTCTTCATCGTCACTTTCCCATCAAAAGGATCCAATTTCCTCCTCACTTTTAGAGTTAAGTTGGCCTCCATTTCTTCTCTGGTACATTAGCCACCAGACTACTTCATACCACTATCCTAACACTCTCTTACTCCCGCAAACTAAGAAGCATTGAAGGAAATGCAAGAAAAAACTTCATTACATAGCAAATTGTCGGCCATCAACATTAATTCCGAACGTACGTCTAGCGCCGAAAAAAAGAGCTTATTCTTCAATAATTTCAAAAAACATTCCTTCAATAATTTGTAAGTATATTTAATAAGTTAAATGATATATTTTTTTATTACCTTGGAAAAAGTATATGATTGCATATTAATTAGTTTAAAAGTAAATGATTGCATTTCTGACTTCGGCTTCTAATTCATCCCATGTTTTACCTTCCTCCTCTTCAAAATATTCTTCTTCTTCGTCCTCCTCTAACTCCACAAAAGATTCATCTTCTGAACCTTCCTCATCTGATTCTGATTTCTCTTCTACATCAAAGGGTTTGTATCCTTGATCTTACTCTTCTAAATTATCAGAATCAGAATCACTAGCTTCCATATTCATAAATTCCCAACCACCATCTTCAATAAATTTATCTAGATCATCAGTAATACTCTTCAAAATTGGCCGCTAGTTCAAGTTCATTTTTCTTTCATAATACTTTATATCCATGAAAACCAAGCTCTCTAAATGGTATATCAAACTCTAGTTCAAAATATTTTAGATGAGGCTGCTCCTAATCCTTGAAACTCTGACTTCTTAACATTCAAAAGATAAATGGAATGTCATCAACACCCAGTAGAGCTATCCAAAAAAGCTAACTAAAAGCTAACCCAGTTTTTTAGTTTAATAATTTAATTATAAAGTTTAAACTTTGAATGCTAATTTTTTAATTTGTTATTGGCTTATTGTAGGCTGCAACATTGTTTAATATTTATATCTATAAGTTGTCTCTATCACATTAATAGTGTGTCAAAATGGAAAGGAGCTTGTTGGAAGTAGTATGCTCTAAATTGCCAATACTTAGTGAATCTAGATCCATAGTTAGTAGTGTCCAAACAAAACTTGTCCCAACAGCCATAGGGAAATAAGAAAAGTTAATGGGTAATAATCAATGGGCTACGTAGGAGGTTATCATATTGTCAGCTGATTACCTAAGCCTTCCCTAACAGTATGGCAGCCTCATAAGGCTTAGGTAATCAGTTGATAGTATGACAGCCTCCTGCATAGCCCATTGATTATTACCCATTAACTTTTCCCATTTCCCTATGGCTGTTGGGACAAGTTTTGTTTGGACATTACTAACTATGGATCTAGATTCACTAAGTATTGGCTATTTAGAGCATACTACTTCCAACAAGTTCCTTTCTATTGTGAATTTGATAGAGACAATTTATAGTTACAGATATACTTAGTATTGGCAATTTGGAGCTTAACACTTCCACATTTCTTTAATCAATTTGGAGCATAAGACTAAGACTACTCAAATGACATTGCAGCCATGTAAAAATTTATTAAGGGCATAATAGTACTTGTGTATGTTTATTTCCTTCAGCTAAAATTTGCGTTTATACTTAAGTGATCGATGTATACTTGTGTATGTGATCAAATTTTCTTCTATTTAATGATATTATTGTGTATTTAAGGTCTGTTTAATAAAGGGTGCATGAAACAAGTTTTAAATCCTTAAAAATATTTAAATTTCTAGGGTTTTTTCATTTTGCCAAGTCTGTGCTGAGTTCGGGCGCCGAGTCTTGGAGTCCCTGAGTCGAGTCACCCTAGCCGAGTCTAAGGCGAGTCCGAGTCTCGTTAGTATGGTTGTGATATAAACAAAAGGTGCTTACACATTGGTTGAATATATCCTCATCAAAATGACTAGAAAGAAATTTCAAATTTGTAAGTAAACTTTGACAGTTAAGAAAAACAGTCATAAAAATTGGAAGTAAACTTTGGCAGACATGCAGGTGAACCTAATTCATCTGACTTTATGCCTCTTGGCAGACATCAGGATCTCCCATCCTAAAGTTTGCACCACATCCATTACCTCCACATAAAATTGGACATCCTTGGTCTTCTTGGTTTCCATGCCATGAAATGGTTATGCAAATGAAAATGAAGCAAAGTAATCATCTCCTTCTCCGCTGGCTAGAAGAATGCATGCTTAATGTTTTGATACATGATATCAGCTCTCTCTTATGCTCTCATGGTTGAATATCGAAATCCTTTATGGTGGGCCTCCATAGTTACAGTCATCTTTCATCCTTTTCCACCAAATGCTGGTTTGATCCACACGTCTGCTAGCCTAATTGGTTTTGTTTTTGAAAGCTGAAGTTTCTCCTGAGTCACCAATGTAGCTCTCTCTGCCTTTTCAGACTCTTTCATTGCTACAGATCATCTCTGGGATTTAATCATTTGTACCACATGGTTGATGTGCTTTGAATCCTTGCATCTAAAGGAAATTTCCTTAACATAAATACTGCTAGGGAATTTCAATGTTGCCATTGTGGTTGGCATTAAAGCCGGTACCTGCAACATTGAAAATTATCCTTATATAAGAATTCCCTCCATCTTGTTGGCTTGTAACACTCTTGATGGTGGCTACATGAAATCTGATTCTGATTCCTCTTCTACATCAGAGGTTCATATCCTTGATCGACTCTTTTGAATTATCAAAATAGAATCACTAGCTTCCATATTAAAAAATTCCCACCCACCATCTTCAATAAATTTATCTAGATCATCAGTAATACTCTTTAAAATTGGCTGCCAGGTCAAGTTCATTCTGCTTTCATAATACTTTATATCCATGGAGTTCAACCATTCCTTGATGCCATCAAGTGAAGATTGAGGAATGGCGTAATGTGGAGTCCCTCTCTTGCCGTTCTTCCTCAATTTCATCAGGATCATACATTGAACTTCTTGCCCCTCCTAAAGTTTGGACCACATCCATTACCTCCACATAAAACTAACATCCTTGGTCTTCTTGGTTCCCATGCCGTGATATGGCTATGCAAATGAAAATGAAGCAAAGTAATCATCTCCTTCTCCATGGCTAGAAGAATGCATGCTTAATGTTTTGATACATGATATCAACTCTCTCTTCTACTCTCATGGTTGAATACTAAAATCCATTATGGTGGGCCTCCAGAGTTCCAGTCATCTTTCTTCCTCTTCCACCAAGTGTTGGCTTAATCCACAAGTCTACCAGCCAAATTGGCTTTTTTTTTAAAGCTGAAATTTTCCTTGACTCACCAGTATTAGCTGTAACATTTTTGAAATTTTATTATGGTATGTGCACTTTGATATGATGTAATATGATTATGGTTTCATCTCATATGTTGTAATACTAGATATATAACTAAAAAATAAATTATTGCATGAAATCAACAATAAATTTTCATTTTAAATGCTTTTTTTTTGCAAAGCACAGGTCTTTCAGAAGATCAAGATGATCCTCAACATGATATAGATCCACAAAATATTGCTTCTGCCAATATAGATCACATGGCAAAGGATGATGATGATGTAGATATGGAGACATCGAGGCTAGTGATAATGATGACGATGATGACGATGACAACGACAATGATCAAGATGGTGATGATGATGATGATGAGACAGTTGGTGATAGTAACTAGTGACATTCATGATCATATAGACTACATCATGGATCATTGTTGATATATCGTTATGATGACTTTTTTCATGATTACTATCATATGTATCATTTTCACGGCCTACTGTACTATATTGTTGAGTTGTATCATATTGACATGTATCATTTTCACTATATAGTTTGGATATATATCATCTTGACTTGTATCAATTTGAGTTACATAATTTATCAATTTTTTTAATATCATTTGTACATGTATCATTTTCACTTATGTTGACTGTTGGACATGTATTATTTTGACATGTTTTTGATGTACTGGCATATTTGAATTTCACTTTTTTAGTTATATATGATGATGATCTTATCAGTATTGACTTGTCAATTTATATATATTAAAAGTGGTCGATGATTTTTGGATGGATATTTATTAAGAATGATGATTTTAATTTATTGCTTAAGATGGATGTTGTCAAATTCAATTAAATTATAGATATTTGATTCACTTGTTTTAATTATAGACGATGATCATGTTACAATAATTATATTGTTATTTAATCATATGAGTTAAATAATTAAATTACTTACTCTATAATCATATGAGCTATTTAAGAGGTACAATATATTTAACTAATTAAATTGAAATAAAACATATTAAATTAATAAATGAAAGCAAAACAAAGCATTTTTAGAAGCAAAAAAGGAAGCAACAATGGAAGCCAAACTAGAAGCAAACCAAAAGCAAAAAAGTGGAAGCAAAATTGGAAGCAAAATTGGAAGTAAATTTGGAAGCAAAACTGGAAGCAAAACTCAAGGTAAAGAAAAAACAAGTAAAGAAACAAGTAAAATGCCAAAAACCGGAAGCAAACTTGGAAGCAAAATCGGATGAAAACTTGGAAGAAAAACTGGAAGCAAACTTGGAAGCAAAACTAGAAGCAAAACTGGAAGCAAAACTGAAAGCAAAACCAGAAGCAAACGTGGAAACAAAACTGGAAGCAAAACCGGAAGCAAAATTGGAAGCAAACTTGGAGGAAAAATTGGAAGCAAAATTGGATGCAAAATTGGAAGCAAAACTAGAAGCAAAAATGGGAGTAGAGATGGAAGCAAAACCAGAAGCCAAATTGGGCGCCAATTTTGGCGCAATTTCCGTTAGTTGCTTCTCGACACTATTTTAGGTGCTAATGAAGGTGCTTGATTTTTCGGCACTAATTCCGGTGACAAAAACGACGGTAAAGTCAGCACAAAAATGGATGCCGAACTGGCCATGCCTGTTTGCACTGAGTTTAACGCCAGCTAAATTGTTCAACTCATGTGCTCAAAATACACTAAAATCTAGTCCCAAAGTCGGTGCTAATTGCTTGTTGTGCTGTTGTGTTAGCTTGTATTGCTCATTTGGTGACTGGTGACATGAATGATTCTCTCCTCAAACTGATCTCTTTGTCAGAGCTAGAGGGTATTGTATTCAAATGAAGAAAGGTAAGACTCTAGGTCCTAATGGGTTTTTCTGATTGAGTTCTTTTAGGATCTCTGGGAGGTTATTAAGCTTGACCTTCTCAAGGTTGTTTAAGAGTCTCAAATGAACAAACATATGCTAATAGCTAGGAATGCCACTTTTCTAGCTCTTATCCCTAAGAGGGAGGGTGCTGATTCATTGGATCTTTCCAGACTAATTGCACATTGTAATGTGGTGTACAAAATCATTACTAAGATGATTGTTGAACGCCTGAAGCTGTGGTTAGATAGGATGATTTCTGAGGAGTAGGGTGTTTTTGTGGCTAGTAGGAAGATTCTCGATGGTGTTGTTATTGCGGCTAAGATTGTGCACTCCATGGCCTCTTCTAGGGAGAAGGCTATGTTTATTAAGTTAGACATGGCTAAAGCTTATGATCGCATCAAGTGGGATTTTCTATCCAAGATTCTAAAGGATTTTGGGTTTTCCAACACTTGGATTGAGTGGGTTATGAGCTATGTCACTTTATCCTCTTTCTCTATGCTCATTAATGGGGTGTCTTCTGAGCTTTTTGTGGCTTCCAGGGGCCTTTGACAAGGGGATCCCCTATCCCCATATTTATTTTGATGGTCGAGGGGCTTGGAATATTTATTAAATCTTGTGTGGATTAGGGTCACATTCAAGGTTGCTATTGGGGTAATAATTCCCCCCCCAATCCCATTTCTAGTTTTTGGATGACATGGCTTTGATGGGATTATCTAGAATGAAGGAAGCGGTCAATTTGAGGAAAGCCCTGAACTATTATTTGGCTACTTCTAGATAGAGCATTAATGAGGATAATTCTTTTATTTATTTAGATTCAACCTGCCTAAGCTTATTCAACAAAGAATTGCTTGGATTCTCATATTATAGACTGGTTCACTACCTTTTGTTTATCTTGGCATTCCTCTTGATGTTCGCACACTTCCAAGGTTTTTTTGGCAGGAGGTTATTGAGAAGTTTTGAAAAAGGGTTAGTCATTGGACTTGCAAGTGAATTTCTACTGTTGGAAAAGTGACTCCATTGAATTATGTGGTGCAAGCTCTCCTGTTGTACGAGTGTTTTGTTTTATTTTCCCCTTCCAGCTTTGTCAAAGATTTTGAGAGCCTTTGTCATCAGTTTCTCTAGTTTGGTAATCTCCTTCGGAGAAAGTGGAGCCTGGTTAAGTGGGATGATGTGTGTTAGTTGAAGTAAGAGGGAGGTCTTAAGTTGTGTTTGGTTGATCTAAATGGGAAAAATTTGGTGGCTAAACTTTATTGGCGATGGTGCTCGCAACAACAACCGACTTGGGCTAAGATCCTCATCACAAAATATCTTGGGGGTGTGGAGAGTGTGGATGTTCCTAGATACAACATTATGGGTAGAGGCTCTATGGTTTGGAGTACCCTCAAAAGGGAAGCTAAGCTGATTAAACAAGGGTTGTTTTGGATTTGCAACAAAGGAAAAAATGCTCTCTTTTGGTTTTACTCTTGGGATGGACATCCTTCTATTATGTCAACACACCCTCACCTGCATGATTTATGTAGGAATTTTCTGGAGGCTGGATGGAGTCATGTAGTGGACTTCAAAACCCCTCATCTTCTAGCTCAGACTACTATGTTTAGGTGGAAGGACCCGCATGAGTGGTCTCCTGGGGGGTTAATGGAGGACTTTCAGGAGCTTGCTTGTATTTTGGCTAGTAGGGTTTGTAACTCTCTTATGGAGAGGGATGTTCTAGCTTGGGGTAGTGACCAGAAAGGAAAATTCTTTGTTGCCTCTAGCTATCAAGTGTTGGATAAATGGATGTTTGGGTGCACGGGAGTCCCCTGGTGGAGACAAATTTGGAATGAATTCTCTTGGCCCAAGTGCAACTATTTTTCTTGGCTAATGATTTATAATAGATGCCTGACCTGGGTGAATATTTGAAAGTGTAGTTTTCAAGGTCCCTCTATGTGTGTATTGTGCTCTAATAGCGATGAGAACACTTCTCATCTCTTTTTTTAGTGTGTGTTTTCTAGGGTGATTTGGCATCTCTAGTGGGAAGTCTGGAATTAGCTACACAAGAAAATCTCTTCATTCTAGATGAACTCTAGATTAAGTTGGGGAATTCTCCAGCTAAGAATTTCGTCCTCCACATAGCTTGGACAATTGGTCCCACTTTGATTATTTGGCATATTTGGTTGGAGCACAACTGTCAGATCTTTCTAGATAAGAAGCTTTAGGTGCAACAAGTTTGGATGAGAATCATGAGGATTCTTCAGGAGAGCTTGGCAGCTAAGTGTGATTTGGCCCAAGTGAATCCTAGTGATAAGGGTGTGGTTTAGAGGCTAGGTCTTCCTACTTTTGATGGAGGTGGGCCTAGGTCTAGTCTGGGTTGGAGTGCTAGAAGGAAAGTTGTGAGAGATGGTCATTAGAGTCCACCTCCTCAGGGGGTGTTGAAGATCAATATTGATGGGTCCTCTAGAGGTATGCTGTAGTTGGTGGCATTGGGAGAGATACAATTACATGGAGGCTTTGGCTATTCTCTAGGCTTTGAAAAGGGCTTGTGCTCTGGGTTGGAGGAGGATAATTTGCGAGTCTAATTCTCAAATCATGATTGACTTGTTGAATAAGCATCAATTAGAGGAGGTGAATTGACAACTAACCATGGTAGTTAAACAAATCATCTCTCTAGGTGAAGTCCTAGATTCTATCTTCTGTCATATCCCTCGTGAGTGGAATAAGGTGGATGATGGCTTGTCTAAATGGTCATCTGAGTGGATGGGAAACTGGAATGTGGAGGAATAGGGCGGTCTTTCAAAAAGTCTGTCTCAGGAGCTTGAAGATTTGGTGATGGAGGATATGAGATGTTTCTTTGGAGTTGCTTGATTTTTCTTTTGTTGCTTTGTGACCCCTGGTGGGTTGGTTGTTCTTTCTGGCTTTGTACTCCTTTCTTGGATCAATAAAGTTTTTACCCTCTTTTATTAAAAGAAAATAATATATCCACATAAATTTGTTTTATGTGATGTTAGATTTGTGAATTACATTTGATATGTTTGATTGTTTGTTTTTAGTGAGGTATTCTATAGTGTTTAATTTATTAATTTATTATTAGTTTCAAGATTAAAAAAATAAGGTTGCAATCACATGTAATATGCTTATGTTTTGTGAGATATATACACACGCATGCACACACAAATACATATGTGCATACACACATACACATATACATACACGTGCACATACATACAGATATACACACATACATATATAAAATAAATCAATTATCAAATAGTAAATAGTCTTGATCTTGATCATTAATGACTACTTCACCATATACCTATACAAGTTTGAAAATAATAGCAAAGGTATTAAAGAGGAAAATGCAATAAAATTTAACTTTATAATGCAATATTAGTTTGACTTAATTCTTGAACATCAAATAAGATTAATTATCTTTATTTTGATACTCAGACTTTACCCTTAAATAGTAAATTATTACTGTAGACACTAAAAAATGTCCCGAGCTTGCAAGCAATATTTTCTCACTAATTTGCATCTTTTCCGCATAATAAAATAATTTTAATTATCTAATTATTTTCGAACATCATATTCTTCTATTAATTTTGAATTATTTAATTAATTCATTTTATCCTTATTCTTCTTTTGATTAATTAAATAAATCTTATTTATTTAATTACGTCACCAATTCCCCTCATTCCTTCTATAATTAAATAAATTTTTATTTATTTAATTATTCATTTTCATTTTCTCTCTCTTCTTCTATAATTAAATAATTATTTTTAATTATTTAATTACTCATTATCTCTTTTCTTCTACAATTAAATAAGTTTTTTTTAATTTAATTATTTATCATTTCCCTTCCTCTATAATTATATAATTGTTTCTAATTATTTAATTATTTACCATCTCCATCTATTATTAAATAGTTGTTTTCAATTATTTAAATATTTTATATCTCTCTTTTCTTCTATAATTAAATAATTATTTTTAATTATTTAATTATTCATTTTTCCTCTCCTAAATTAAATAATTGTTTGAATTATTTAATTTATGTATTCTTATCCGAGCCCTATTTCTCACCTAATTTCTTGGATCACGGTCCATTCTTCTCATCCTTATCTCTTTTCTTCTCAATTAATCTTATCCATTGATCATCATACATTATCACTTAAGCCTCACCGTTCATTTGAATTTGGATTTCTATAAAAGAAACCTATCATTCTCATTTCAAGGTTAACCATAATCTTCAATATTTTTATATCATATTATCTTGAGATCTTGCTACATCAACATCAAGCTTATTGAATACATTGCATTCTAAAAATCTAAGAGAAAACAAAGCAAAATTGAGAAGAGCAATGGAGAAGAATCAACTTTGGCATAGGAATTGAAGTATTATTACTTTATCATTGTGATTTCTATTATCATTTGTGCTTCATTGTGCAACATGAACTAGCCAAATTTTGTAGAAATTTCAAGTTTTCAAGTGTGCGACACAATCATTTTGCACAACACTGCAATCATTCCATGAAACACTGCAATCATCATATGTAGCAACACATACAAGGTTTTCTGCATTGCATCTATCACCCAAAATGCTACATCTAACTATTATTTTGCAAATTTCAAAATTATTCAATCATTGCTAGTTTTGATCATTTTACAAGTTTCTGGTTATTTTGCTAACATCTTGATAGTGAGCTTACACCATCTGCATCATTAGATTTGTTTTTTTTGTTAGAATTTTGTGTGTTTTCGAGATATAGATTTTTGTGCAACATCTGTGCCTTACTACGTTGCAATCATTGGATCCTGCAATGTAGTCCCCATTATTAGAGCTACAATTGCATTTTTGAGAGCTGTATTTTTCATTTTTTGATTTTCATTTTTCGGATCTTACAACACATCCATGCATCACAATCACCGTCTGAAACATCACATTCATCTAATCTGGCATCGCATCTGACTATCAAGCAAAAAAGGGTATAAAATTGAGTTTTTCATTTTTTTCTTTTTGCATTCAATAGAGCAAATATTTCTAGTTACTGATATATGATTTTTAGCTATGTGGCAATCATTGGGAGAAGACTTTGAGCTAAACTACTAATCTAATTTCTTGTAGGGCTCCATAGTGTGTTTATGATTTCTAAATTATAAACATTTGGAATTGGTGCTTAAAAAGAATAAGTCACTTCTATGTCATGTGCACTTGCACACATGTGAGTCAGTTACCGAAAGCGTGTTTTTCTAAATTATCCTCTCCCTTTGCACTATGTGCGATTCCTAGGTGATGAGGAATAGCGACACAATATAGTCTTGAGTATCCTCTCCCCTTGTGCTACATGTGATTCCTAGGTAATGAGAAAGAGAAATACACAAAATTTCATTTTTTATTTTTAGAAGGGGGCCTGCTCGTGGAGTTTCACCCTAGGGATGACCTCCAACATATATACCTCCAATATGTTATATAAAAGGGAAAAAACTGAAAGGTGATCTCAATCTACCTATTTGTATAGGGGTGGGCCTTGCAGTCCTAGGTGATTCTGGACACAAGTTAGAGATTTTAGTCTCCCATCACTACTATATTGTAGTGTTCTTTGAAGTTCCTCCACTATGAACCATTGTTTTTAGAAGCCTAAGACCTTTTTGGCCATCTTCTATTTGTGGTGCATCATGATAGCATTGCCACGAGAAGTTACTTACCACATACAGTGCTTGGTTGAGGTGACATGGTTCTATTGTGTGGTCTCACAACACACCCCAAGATTGTAAAACTTGGTGACCCAAGTGAAAACTAATGCTTATGGCAGGTGCTGGCTAGAGGAAGAGATCACTGGAAGGTAAAAGTTAAAGGAAATTTTTTCTAAGTATTTCATGATTCAAGAGTACCGAGTATCGGAAATTGGGTACTAGGAAGCAAGAGATGTAAAATGTAAATGCAAAGTTTTGGGTACAATGTTTTGGTCTGGGAGTAGAGGTCTGGTAAAATGGAAGTTCCTTTAAAATTTGAGGTCTAGGAAAATTTGTTGCTATCGAGTATCGTGTATCAAGTGACAATATTAAGTTTAAAAGTTAAATGTTTAATGTTGCCTGAAGGTCCAGTAACTTGACTTGGATAAAATAAATACACGAGAATATGATATTTTAAAAAGTGTGATATTTATGATGATTTATTAATAATGATTTTATTTTCATTAGAGTTTTATGAATGTTTTGAAAGAGATTTAATGTGTGGAATTTGTACTTGCAGGAGAAGCAGATTGTAATGCAACATTTGGGTATGGATGGACAAGAAAATTTGGATAGTGGATAAAATCATATCCAGATTACTAGGTGACACATTTTGGGAAGTTATATGCAGAGGAGCTTGAGTATGTCGAAATATCGAGAATGTCGGTATTATGAATGCAACGAGAGAGATCGCCAACCTTCAACGTAACCCATTCTTGAGAGTAGAAAGCCTGAGGTAGAACCAAAATGTAGGAAAAATGAAAGAGCAATCATTTTGAATATATGGGAAAGTTCCTACATACTATCTAGATTCAAGTTATTATCCTGGTGATAATAAGAAGATAAAAGACTCGAAAGATATTAACGTGATAAGGAAGGCTGATATCCGTTGACTTCGTTAGCAATTCTCTTGCTAGTCATATTCCATGTGCCTTGTCATGATTCACCCCTTGGATTTCCTCTCATGTATTTGTCTTATCTTCCCCGTGTCTTGTTCCTATAAAATACTGGAAGATGTTTCATTTGAAGTTAAGTCCAAAATTTGTGGATGTCAAAAGAGCCAAAACTTTAAGTTTTGTTCTCTTTTCCTATTTTCTGAATCATTTTGAATTAAAAACTTGTATGCACAGAGAACCAATCAATATCGAAGCTAATTTTGAAAGCCACTGACTGTTATATTTTGTAGCTGGTTGTTTGTTTAGATGGACAAGACTAGATATGAAGCAATTTGGTGAAGTATAGAGTGGTTTTATTTGATTTGGTTAATTATTGGGGCATGTGTAGATAATACCTGAAAGCAATTTTACTTTTCAAGTATTTTTGATGCTTTATTTTAGATTAGATGTTTAAATTTCAGAAAATGTACCAAAAATAGATGAATGAATGAAAATTTATTGCAAATATTTCATTTCCATTGTATTGCTGAATGCTTAAAGCTAAATCTACTTAAGTGATAGAAAATTTGTTTGGAATTCATGAAATATTATTGCATATTTGTCAATTTCATGGAATTGTCTGATGATCAACCTAAGAATATCTTTCACTATTTGTCAATTTCATGGAATTGTCTGATGATCAACCTAAGAATATCTTTCACTAAACCTTATGATTCCTTTTAGAACTGCAAATTATAGTTCACCCCTCGTGATTAACAACATTGTCACAATGAACCCTAATGCGAATGTAGTATGGTCAAGACCTAACTTAAACAAGCCTTGGGATTAAGCTGAGTTAGCCTGAAGATTTAGGTTGTCCTAGTTCAGTATTTCAAGTAAAGATAGGTTCCCATAGTTTTCTTTTGAGGATTTATCTGCACTATTGCTATGCGACTAACATCGTGATCAATAAGAAATGGAGCTAGAAGGAGGGCCTTACATCTTTGCCTCCAATTTTTTTTGGAATCAATATTAGTTCCCAGTTTGAGAGTTGCTTGTAAGACAATAGTCTATGCAAGCTAGTGCTAAGAACATGGAAGTTGAGAAGCTTCGAGGAATTCTTAATCGAAGATTGCATCCTTTGAGTTTGTTCACCTTTGGTAGGGTCACTGAGTGTAGAATTCATGATACAACTAACCATGGTGAGCTTGATTGCAATTTTTTTTTTGACTAGGGTAAGCTTGGCCATGCATAAAGTGATTTTGTTAACAAAAGAGGTTTTGACTGCTAGAAGAAATGAACCGTTAATGAAAAGAATTTCAAATTTTGATAAAGTGCATAACCCTAGTGAAACCAAAAATGTAAAGAAGTTAATTGCTAAATCAAAATGGTTTGTTGACTGCAATTGTTATGATGAAAATATTAAGGTTTTACAGGAATACATGCAAGAATGTTGAGACTTGGAAATATCGCATCAAAAATGAGGAAACAAAAGTGGTGAGTCATCATAACTCTCACATGTGGAAGATGATCATGAAGTAGAAAAGCAAGAAAACAGAGCGGGAGACATGTGTTTTTTGCTACAAACTAAAATTCACAAGCTAAAAAAGGAAATTTTCTTGATCTCACACAAAACACAAAATATTAGGTTTTTACTTTCTCTCTCTTTGATGATAGTGTAAGCTATGCTATTGCTTTGTCTAACAAAGTGAAAAGTGAAGGTAGGGCCGAAGACTCAAAGAATCTCAGAGAGGAGGAAAATCAAGAAATGAACACAACCATTCATGGAACCGAACAAAATGAAGAAGAAAACCATGAATCAGGGCTGAAGGAAGGTTGAGTATGGAGGACTCTACAAAGGTGTGTACAATCGACCTTTAACGAGGTCATTTTCATACATATAAGCCAATTTATTGGTAACTACACCTTTGAATTTATGTTTATTAAATGCAGAAAATTTAAGATAATTCATTATTGCAGTAGGACATTTGAAGCCTATTCAAGTTAAGTTAAAGATAAACCTGTTGTAATTCATATGAAGAATACTATGAAAATAGTGATAGAGATTAAAGTAAATTGCTTAGTTAGGGTTAATTGTTGGTTAGGTTAGTTTTTCTTAG